>CM027826.1:4546682-5146682 GCA_016097485.1 Eucalyptus sideroxylon x Eucalyptus melliodora
TTTTTATAGATATAGTTGGTTTTAATTTGGAGATTATCGTCGATAAATAGAATTGGTGGCATCACATTTGCAATGGGTCCAGCGGTTGAGAAGTCAAGCAATGTTTTTTGTTGGCTTTGTGCTACTTTAACTGTGCAGAAATTGATTGATGAGCAACTTTGTCTGTCGTAATCTTAATGCAGGCTCCTCTTATGTAAATTGAATTTTTTAACTATGTTGTCAAAGAGTTTAGAAGCCTTTAGATGGGCAAAATGGCATGCTTCATTGAGTATTATTGATATTGATTTTTTTTTTCTGTCTTTACTTAGGATTTTGACTAATTTTCATCCATGTCTTTGCAGGGTTTTGCTGTGGCAAAGGAATCACATGAAAATGTTGCATAGTTCACACTATGGAGTAGATGAAAATTTGAGATCTTGTTGGCACTTTTGGTTTTTCATCTCCTTAGTATATTTTGCTTCATCATTTTCATTTGACTTAGCTGAGAAGACATATGGCATATGGCAAATGTGACGATTTAAGCTTTAGTGTACATATATTGACATATGTGGGCACAATAATTATAGTTGGCATTGGTATATTTGCTAAGATATGAGAAGTTACTAGTAGAATATGTGTGTACGTTATAGTTCAAATTTGAAAAAAAAAAAAAAACTGTTGAAACTTGGAATAGACCCTAGAACTTGTGATAGGGTAGGTTCCAGGTTCTTAATTCTGATGGGTAGGTTACAAGTTCCAAAAAATGAGAAACCTATATCCGATGGTAGGTTTTAGGTTCCAGACTGAACCGAACCGGAACTTAGAACCGCTCACCCTTAGCGGTGGCGACTGCAACAAGATGAAGTGGGCCTCCACCTCAACGACTGACGTGAGTTGGGCTTCTAGCTGGCTACACCTAATTTAATATTTCGGTCAACTAGACTTCACCTAACACTCTTTGCATGTGTATTTCAATACCTAATAGGCTAGATTGAAAGATGAAGAGAGTAGGCTAGGTCATCGAGCTAGGTCTCAAATTTTGACAAATCTAGTCGAGCTTGCTAATTTGTTGCATTGGGAGGCATCCAAAATGCCTTGTATTTTAGTTTTAGGGCCTTGTCTTTTTTAAGTTAATTTTTTTCTTTTTGGTTCCTAGTTTTAGGACTTTATTAAAAAGAGTCCCAAGCCACCAATTGAGAAAAGTTTACAGTATCCAATGCAATGGCTACCCTCATATTATGTATAATCGATATCTTGAAAATAGAGTTATTCCTAATAAAGTGCACTCAACGAGTGCCCCGTTGCCATGTTGGCATCTCAGATCTTAACAAACATGATGTATTAATCCTTGCACATATCTTGATTTCCTTCATCAATATGTGAAAATTAGATTGAATATCCTAGAATTCTGTAGTTTGATCGTGACTATCCTCCTAACAGTATATGGGCCTAGGTAATTTTTGGAACATCCCATAATTCTTTAAGATAATAAAAAGGGAACAACTCCATCAAAATTAAGAGGTTTATTCCCTTTAACTCTACCCTTTCAATCAATTTTTCATGCTTATAATTAAGCTCTTTCCCAAACTCACTTAAGTTAGAAAGATAAGTTGGGCCTCTAAGCCTAGTTAAGCTTCACAAGATCAACCCCTTCATTCCCCACCTAACCCTCTATATGGATTTTGGCCCAATGATGGCGATCTCCACCGGCAATTGAACCATGCTTTGTTGGCCCAAGATGTCTTTGGACAAAGACGTACTTTAGAAATATGGGAAAATTACCAAAAAAATCATAAACTTATTGCAATTATGTCAATTCAGTCATATTTTTTTTTTGGCCAATTTAGTCATAAATCTTTTATAATTGTGCTAGTTTAGTCCATCTGGCCAAAATTAGCCGGCCGGCGCTGACATGGACATCAGCCGTTCGGTGAAAGCTAACATGGCAAATTTTTAATATATATATTTTTATTTTTTTTGAATTTTTAAATATTTTTTGAATTTTTGAATTTTTTTTTCACTTTTTCTTTCCTCTGGTCGATCGATGAGGCCGACCTCACCAGCCAATGGCAAGGCCGGCCATACTGTCGTTGGGCGAGGCCTCGCTAGATCCGGGCAAGGCCGGCCACACCGTGGCCGGGCTTGGCCCCGCTAGATCTGGCAAGGCTCGGCCCCGCCTAGCCTCGACGAGGCCGTCGTCGCCAATCTGGCAAGAAGCCTCGTCAGCATTGGCGAGCTCGACCCTCGCCATGGCTAGGCGGGCCTCACCCAGCCAAGGCGAGGGTTGACCTTGCCAATGGCCAGCGAGGCTACTCGCCAGATCTGGGGTCGGCAAGGCTCCTCGCCAGATCTAGTGACGATGGCCTCGCCGAGGCTAAGAGAGGCCGAGCCTTACTAGATTTGGCGAGGCCGGCCTTACTAGATCTGGCATGGCCTCGCCATTGGCCGGCCAGGTCGGCCTTGCCGGCCCTCGCGCCGGCCGGCCGGAGGAAAGAGGAAGTGAAAAAAAAAAAAAAAAATATTTAAAAATTCAAAAAAAAAAAATATATATCTTTAAAAATTCCCATGTCAGCTTTCGCTAGACGGCCGGTGTCCACGTCAATGCTGGCCGGCCAATTTTGGCCGAATGGACTAAATTGACACAATTATAAAAGATTTATGACTAAATTGACTAAAAAAAGAAAAGCTTATGATTGAATTAACACAATGACAATAGGTTTAGGACTTTTTTTTGTAGTTCTTCCACCGCAAAACAAAACAATCATTAAACAAAACAATCATATGGGGACCAAGTGTAAGCACTACCCACTTTGATACTCAATCATTCTATGAGCTTATCAGAGGTATTTACAACACAGCCATGACACAACTTCAGCTTCTTCCAGCTTTGAACTCGATGATACGATGCTTCAATAGCGCGGGCCAGTTCATCGAACCTGAGAAGTCATTAGGTCCATCAGAAGTCTAGCAGTGACCATTGTTTTCCTTTTTTCTATTTTTTTTTTCAGATTCGCATCTACTCATCATATTCTTGATCTGATCTCCTTGCCATAACCGTCATGCCAATGCCCTCGGAATCAGTCCAGTCTCCAATATGTCCCACATCTTCATCGTGTCCTTTGAGGAAAAAATCTGCACAATTCTTCCTAAACCCACGGTCATAGGGGTTTCGAAATCTGCCACCCGGGTCCCTGAGGTAGCTATAGCGCAAAGAGTTCTCCCTCTCGTTCGTGGTAATATTACGAGAAATCTGCCACAATTAAAAGCGAGAACATAAGGAATTTTGCCACTTTCATGAAAGGTCGCTGGGAGAGAAAGGGCGAAGAGTCCAACTAGACAAGTAATAGGAGTGTCGCATGCAATTGTGCCACTACAATAAACAAGTAGAAAAAAAGTGCTGTCGTTTTTCATTGCGACATAAAGATGTGCAATAAATTATGATGGATGTTACCTGATATGCTTGCAAAGCCGTCAATGCTGCAACACCTAAAGAGAGGAAAAACTCAGCTATGAGAAATGACGTAGCACCAGTATGATGGCTCCAAGCATGTTTCAACCAAGCACCAAAAGAGGCCGGTGCGCTGGATCACCCAGAACTCCTGTATGCAAAGATTCTATTGTTATGAGGGGAAAAAATGCCATAAGCAGAATAAAATAATTTTCAGTGAAACTGATTAAACCTACTTGTAAGAGCAACTGCGCCAGTAATTGACATAGCCAATACTTCTAAAACTAGGAATACAAAAAAATCCCACTTGTTCTTCTGCATCACAATTGGAAAACTGTGAATTAAAATATATGAACAAGAAGGGAGACAGAAGGAAATGTAATTTGTTGAAGTGAGCTAATCTGAACTTCATGATAGCATCAACCTTGAAAATCCATTGTCAATCACATTTTGGAAACAATTAACTGATAGGTATGTAACATGAGAAACTATGTTGAACCTCCTAGCTCTTCATCATTGGCAAGACGAGTGAAAGAGAAAGCTCGGAAAAAGAAAGGTAGCCGAATTGAGGGGAAGAAACCTATCGAAAAACCTAAGGAGATTGAGAATGTTAATAAAGTTGAGGAGAATAAGGCTGAGCAGATATTTGAGAGCAAGGATGAAGAAGGAGCTGAAGACAAGAAGCCAGAGGACAAGGCAGTAGTGGAGGAGAAAATCGTGAGCATACAGCATGAAGAGCCTAAGAAGACTGTAAAGTTGGTTTATGGAGAGGACATAAGATGGGCTCAGTTGCCAGTTAATTGTAGTCTCTTGCAGGTGAGGGAAGTGGTACGTGATCGCTTCCCGAGCTCCAGAGCTGCTCTTGTAATGTACAGAGACCAGGAAGGTGACTTGGTCACAATTACTACTAATGAAGAACTAAGGTGGGCTGAGGCATCCACAGAGCCACAGGGTTCTATCAGATTGTATGTCGTCCCAGTGAATCCTGACCAGGATCCTTTTCACGGGAGACTTTCAGACAAGGACGACGATCATGACATTATTATCAAGAACAATGGAATTCAGGAGAATGGGCACGTGTTCAAAGCCGATGAAGCAGGAAAGAAGCCAACTTGCATTGATGAAGGGATAATTAATTTTACTCAACTTTTCAAGAATTATGTTGGCTTAGATTCTGATGAATACTTGGATCTTCATGAACTTGGCCAGTGCCGGCCAGAGGAAGAAGAAGATAGGAAGAAAAAAAAACAAAAAAAAATTATAAAAAGTTATAAAAATCGAAAAAAATAAAAAAATATTAAAAAATCGTTCGCCGGTCGGCCGATGTCCACGTCAGCACCGGCTGGCCAATTTTGGCTGGATGGACTGAATTGACACAATTGTAAAATGTTTAGAACTAAGTTAGCCAAAAAAAAAAAACGTTTAGGACTAAATTGGCACAATTACAATAGGTTTAAGACTTTTTTGGTAATTCTCCCGTCTTTTATCTGTCGTAACTGCATATTTCATATGATCTTGTAAATACTAGTCTGCTTGTTTCTACAAACATTTGTTATACTCAAAATTTCAGCACCGGTAGGTCCTCTCCACATTAACAAATACTCGCGAAGTTGGTTCTCAAATTAATTTGAAAGAGAATGCCCATAAAAGTTTTTCATCCGTTAGTTCCTATCAATTGTGCGGAATGAATACAGTACCCAAGTGTGAAACTAGAAGAATCTTTTCTTAAGCAAGTACATACATTTCACATTGTGGAAATTTTCACTCAGCGAGCCCTTACGGTTCATCTCGTGAGATTCGCTACAATCATCAGTTCCATCTGCTTCACACAGAAAGCTTCATGAATAGCATAACAACCTTCAATTCAGTCATAATTTTTTTTTGGCTAATTTCGTCCTAAACCTTTTGTAATTACATTGGCCGGCTAGAGGAAAGAGAAAGTGAAAAGGAAAAGAAAAAAAAGAATTAAAAAATTTACAAAAAATATTTTAAAATTCGAAAAAAGTAAAAAACCAAATTAAAAAATTGATAAATTGGCACAATTAGAAAATGTTTGACTAAATTGACTAAAAAAAAAAGTTTATGATTAAATTGGCACAATTGTAATAGGTTTAGAATTTTTTTGGTAATTCTCCCCATACACATTACTCGGAAAACTTCCCCATCCTTAAAATCACTTGCCCATGCATTCATCATTTGCTTGACCCCATGAGAACATAGGAACAGACAAGTGCTCCTTTCTCCATACGGAAGCCACACAAAATCAAATGGCCCTAGCTTTGATTAACGAATTATTCCTAATTATTCGCCGAATTGGCTTTTGCTTATTTAAACGGACACCATACGTTTTCGTAGCCAACCTTGATCTTTCGCCCGTCTTCTCTGGCAAATATCAAATCAAGCGCCAACCTTTCTTGTCCCAAAATATTTAGATTAGGTGCACTCGGCGACAGGAACCCAACTCACCTGTTGCATTGCCCGCTCGCCACTATGCAAAAGGCCATTGCTTCACGCCTCTCCCCATCTCCGTCTCATCCCCTGCCTCTACAAAAACCCTCTGCACCAAAGCTAGAAACAACCTTCCCCTTGCAAAATGGAGACTTCCCCGCTCGCCATTCTCTCGACCACTCTTTCTAATAACTCTCTACTTCTTCTTCCGCCACCTCCGCTGCCGGCAAGCCCACAAGCTGCCGCCAGGGCCGCCACTGCTGCCAGTCATCGGGAATCTCCACCAGCTGGGCAATCTTTCCCACCGCCGCCTCCACAGCCTTGCAAAGTCTCACGGCCCTATCATCTTTGTTGACACTTAAATTTTGGCAACCCGTTTAGTTATTTATTAGGGGTTAATTTTATTTACAAAAAAAATTTAAAATTTTTAATTGCATAGCATATAAATTTAGGTGCATTTATTTTGTTATTTGCATTTTTTTTTTGCATTTTATTGGACCGATGGCGGATGTGTTTAAATTAGTTGGACCAAGCCCACGAAGCGAGCAAGTTGGCCCTCAAATGATTTCGATCGAAAATTATCTTGTGGGAAAATAGAAATTTTGAAATTTTTTTTCGGGATATGAATTTTTTTGGATAGGGCAAATGTAAACGAATATGGCGTCCGGAAAAGTAAATATTGCGCTTGAAAAAAGGATCTTTGTGGATATGGATTTTGAAGAATAAAAATTCTAATCCGTGGCCTATAAATACATTAAAACGCATAGAGTTTTGAGGAGGCCACATGCATCGACCCACACCGCCGTATGTAGAGGGGGGCTTTTTCTCGGTTTTTTCAAAGTAAAAAAATTTTCACAAAAAGGAAACAGAGTGTTCGAGCTCTTGAGAGAAGAAAAGTCGATAGGGGTTTTGGGTTTTTCCGCTGAAAAGTAGAACACAGAAAAGTACAAAGCCAACAGAGGAGAGACGTGCGGCAGAAAAGGGAGAAAAACAAAAGCAAAAAAAAACAAGAAGAACACTATTCTTCTTTCTTGGGTGAACCCCTGCCGCCGTGACTGATTCTCTGCCCCGCTGGTCCTCTGCATTCGTTGCCCTCTGCTCGCTGGACGCCGCCGTCTCGCCAGCCCGACTCTACCATCGTGCCGCTGTGTCACTGCTCACCCGCAAGTTCCACCCCGTCGACCTTGCTACTGCCGCTCCGCTTCAGCCCGTGACCCAGCCGTGCCATCGCACCCCCGTGTTTGATCCCTTCACGAGCCGACGCCACCTGCAGCTAGATCTGTCCACAGTAATCTCTGATCAGTGACCCGGATCGCAAGCCAGGCGGACTCGCGATGCCCTGCTCGACTCCGAACGCCGCCCGCACGCAGATCAGCAGAACAGGACCCGAGCCTTCCTAGCTCTGCCCCGGTGCTGCTGCTGCCGCCACCCTTGCCAGAGTTCCCCTTGCTCGACCAAGTGACCAGTTGCCCTTGGAGACCCACGGTTACACGTGGGAAAGGAAAGAAGAAAAAACAAAACAAAAAAGGAAAAGGAAATTAGTTTGATTTTTTTATTTTTTATTATTGCTTATCCAGTTATAGTTTTTTATTTTCCTTTATATCTAGTTTTGTTTAGTGGAATTGTTTCTCTTAAATGTTTGATTGAGATTCCAACATGAAAGTCTCTCAAATTAGGGATTGACAGTCCGATTTTCGCATTTTAAATCCGACTCATAATTCCTTGCAAAAAATCGACAATCCGATCTCACGCCCGAGATTCGATTCACAATTTAATTTTAAAATTGATCAACTAGATCTCATGCGCGAGATATGGTTCGCCAATTTTTGAATATCAATCTTATCTTGGTTGGTTTGCTGTCATGGCGTTTGAGTTAATTTTTTTTTTCGTAAAAAGGAAAAAATCCAAAAATATTTGAATTAGGATTAAGTTCGTTTTAGAATATTCCTAGTCTTAGAGTTATCTTGCATATTTAGAATTGCAATCTTATTTTGAATTTTTAAATAAAAAAAAATCCCCAAAAAAATGCATTCATTTAAGATGTTAGTTTTCTTTAATTTAAATGGCACATTTAATTATTTGGCAATTTTAAATTTCGAATTTTACAAAGAAAATACAAAAAAAAAAAATCATCATGCATGTATCATGTAGAATTAGGGCATCCTTGGCACGTCATTGATTGCATGTTTAAATTTTACTTAGATAGATCATTTTAGATAGATTGCATTTTAGGTTAAAGATTACTTGGTTAAGATAAGATTCTAGTTTAAATTAGAATTTGGTTTAACCTAATTCCTAATACAAATTGGATATAAGCTTAATCTAGCTAGATAATCTTTGCATTTTTCTAATTTCGAATTTCATGGAAAATAGAAAAAAAAATTTGCCTTAGAATTAATCAATTTCATTCTTTAGAATAGATTGCATTTTATTTATGTCAAATAGTTTAGGTCATATTGTCATGTCATATCATTCCATGTTAGATTAGAAGCATTGCATAGAGCATGATTCTTATTAAATAAATAAAAACAAAAAAAAATTGAGTGATTGCATGTTAATTAGAAATCATATCTAGAACTGTTGATGTGAATTTTGATCTAACATTACAGATGTTTTCATTGCTATAAGGTAAGTCCTACATTTTATTTATTTGCTTTCTTTGATGTTAAATTAGTGGCTTGCACATCTGTGTGATCATCTCACATGTTAGGAAAGTAGATTAAAATTAATTCAAGTTGCTTACCAAATATTTTTTCAAAATAAAATATAATGGTATTGAAAGGGCATTAAAGAAATCTAACGTAATCAAGTCCCCGTATCCAAAATCTCTAGTTCATAAAAGTAAAATAATTCTCCTATTATTTTACTTAGGTGTCTAATCGACCTACCATAAACTAATTAGTGGCAACTCTTAGATAAAATCCATTTGCATGTTAAGAAATTTGAACCTAAGTCGTGAATTGGTATAAGCTTGGGAGAGCCCGAGCTAAGTTTAGGCTTAGCAATCCATTAACCAAACCTTAGGTGGTTCACACCCAAAAAATTTGGTCGTTGCAGCTTGGCGACTCCGCTGGGGATTTGAGTTGAAACTCTTAGTGGACTTAGGCCAATTTTCTCTTCAATTTGAAAAAAAAAAATTGTTTTTGTTTGGCAGCGAGGATCCTAGGTACGTCCCTAATATTTAAGGTGTTAAATGGTTTTGCAGATTGGGAGGTATAAGGAGAAGCGTTTGATAACCTTTGTTTTGTAGTGAGGTGTAAGGAATCTATGGTTTATTTTTATATACGAAGTGTTGCTTGATATAAATTGTTGTGCATGCTTTGCATTTATCACCACACTATTGCACACACAACCTGCCGCCGGACCTAGGTCGCATAGGATCATTTAGGATAGTATTGAGATGGATACCACTCCGACCGCATGCTCGCGGTACGAGTCGCCCATCTCAATCCCGAAGTTTCTTTCATGGTGTCAAGAGTACCCACCTCGGTTCGCATGCCCACAACCTAGGTCGGCTCTTTGACCAAGCCAGAGTCATGAGGACCCGACATAGTCCACACGCCCGTGGCTAGTCCGATCATCCTTGTGGCTCCACTTTGATAAGCCTTATAGAGTAGAAATCGAGCCTCACTTACCATGCGCATGTCTATGTGATTGCCGTCGATTTTCCTTGCTGAAGTAAGTCTTCTATCCCTATACCATGCCATTTATTTTATTGTACTTTTGGTCGGTCCATGACAATTTAGGTCAATCATTGATTTAATTCCTTTGTCAATCAAAAATGAAATGAGGAAATTGCCATGTAATGAATCATTTGGAAAATCAAAAAATTGGAAATTTGTTTTCAATTCGTGTCTTGACTGTTCCTAGTTCATGTTTAGGAAATTTCGTCCCTACGGGGCATCCAATGTCTTTGTTTTCCTAGTCCATTTTTAGGAAATCATCTTCGTGTGTAGACTTTTCTTGACTAAAAAATAGATTGTTGTCATGGATTGGCTCTTTATTTACACATTTTGTTCACATATTTTCATTCATTTACATTAAGTGATAACGGATTCTACACGTTCACCTATCATTACACGATCGAGAGCAAAAATGGCCGACCAAAATGAAATGCGTGATCGTATGTCCGCTGTGGAGACTCAACTCCAACAAGTACTTGCCTCTATACAATTTGTGATGGATTAACTCCAATTCCTCCAAGCGAATCCGACTCTTGCACCTGCTCTTCCTGAGATAGTTATTCCAAAACAGGCAAGCAAGGCTCAAATGGGTGATGACGACATGCCTAAGCTAGAAGATGACACACCGTTGATCATCATTGAAAAGGCTAAGCTTGATAACGTCCCTAAGACGGAGCAAGATGAACGCTTCGCAAAGCTGGAAGAGAAGGTGAAGCAATTGTAAGGGTCACAAAACTCACTCCCGTTCGACTTGTCAGTGTATGAGAAAGTCAAGATGCCAAAGAAGTTTAAAATGCCGGAGTTTGAGAAGTACGATGGTACTTCCTGCCCGAAAGCTCACTTGTAGATGGACCACGTACGCATGGCCCAATATGTCAAAAATGAGCCTCTCATGATTCAATCATTCCATGCTAGTCTGACTGGGCCCGCACTGAATTGGTACATAATGAAGAATGTGAACCTCCTCGACACTTGGAATGAAGTGGCTAATGCGTTCATCAAACAATACAAGTTCAACATGGACATCGCACCTTCTCGAGAAGACTTGGAGCGGATGGAAAAGAAAAGAAGCGAGTCATTTAAAAAAATATGCTGTAAGATGGAGAAACCTGGCGGCTCAAATCACTCATGAGCCTACCAACAAGGAGTTGATGAAGTTGTTCATGAAGACCCTCTCGTCTGAGATCTGTACCCGAATGGCCAGCACATACGTGGAGAACTTCAACCAACTTATCCCGGTGGGTGAACAAATTGAGATTGGGTTGAGAGATGGATGGTTCGACGAACCGACTCATCAAGGCAAAAGGTTCACTATGAAGAAAGACAGAACCAAGCACGGAAGTTAATGTTACATATGCACGATCTAGCAAACCTCCAGTTGTTCATGTCCCTAAGAATCAACAAGGGGAAGGCCGACCGTTCGCTCCCCGACAATTTGTTAAGAGGCAGTTCACTCCTCTTCCTGACCCTCTATCCCAAGTCTTGAAGGTCCTACAAAAGAAGGAGTTGCTGCCCTATGAGCCAAAGTGACCCAATGCTGAAATTTTTTTTTTTTCTACGACCCGTCCAAGAAATGCAAGTACCATATGGGGGAAGTAGGACATTCGACTGACGAATGCATGACTTTGAAGCATAAGGTCCAAAACTTATTGGACACCAAGGCATTTGCCTTCAGTAGAGCTCAACCGAATGTCAAAGAAAATCCTCTACCTGGGCATGAGGATAGGGTGAATGCCATTAATGAAGGACCTTTGAAAGAAATGGGCCCTGGCTCACAAGAGTAACTTATTACTTTTACACATTCCCTTGCGCGGGAATTTTTATCACTTTCTAGGAATTTTATCGCTTTTTAGGAGTTATTATCGCTATCTAGCGATTGTTTTCGATTTATTCTTTTTCACTTTCTTTTTAGGACTTGAATTCGCATTTTCCATTCAATAAATGTAATTGATTGATGAATATCAATGAAATTACAAGTTTATTTTGAGGGCATGATGAGGTACACCAAACCAACCCGGTGATGTTATCCAGCCGATAAACAAAAAGAAAAATCCAAGGAGAATTCGGAGGCCTAGGCTTCATCATGCTTTCTAGTGCTAAAATGCTTTTCCAATTGCTTTTCAAAAAAATTTCAAAAAAATCTTTCAAAAAAAAAATGATTTACCTTGTTTGTCTTTTTGATCCATCTACTTTCCATTTCAAGGGCGGTCATATAACATGCCAAGGTGTGGAAATGATCCAATCCAATGCAACAAGTGCTAACAATGGTGGTCTCGAAGACTCGATCGAAGATGCCATTGAAGTGCAGCGTAGCTAAGAACAACATGAAAGAGCCAAGGCTCTTACATCCGAGCAAACCGTCACTATTAATTTAGATGACACTAAAGAAGCCAATGAGGTAAATGATATTGTTCTAAGAGAGCTGTTGCCAATTTTTCCAGATCCTAGGGACAAGTTTGCTCCAAATTATAGCCATATGTGGTAAGGGAGGTCCTTTCTGCAAGTGCTTTGATCCTTGTAGAAATTGATGATTATGAGTTTTCCACTCCAATTAATTCTAATGCTGTCAAGAAGTATTATCCATGATTGAACCCGCTATGTCATGTTTTGAACTGCAAGTGTTTCTATGATGAATAAAATGCCTCAATGAATTATTCAAATTTGTCGCAAATCTTGCATTTTTCTACCTTAATGAATTATGTGAGATAAATGGAATGTGTCAAATGGGATACTTTGAATGATGAAAGGCAAGCCTTATTTCATACACTGTTTCATACACTAATCCCCAGTGAGTTGTATGGAAAAATTCCATGCTTGCAAGAAAAAAGGTGATCTTGCAAAGGTTACGTCAGCCGAGATGATGAGAGGCAATTTCTTCTTCTACCCAAAACACCACAAGTATAACCATTGTTTAGCCCCTTTGAGCCCACACACATGAAGAGTTCTTTAAATTATCCCTGTCAAGGATCATCCCATATTGGGACAAAATTTGAAATGAATGATATGAATTTTCTTACTCACACTTGCATCAATCTTCAAGTATTGCTTTCACAGTGTAACTTATGCAATGATTGAAGTGCCTTAGGATGATGAAGAGTAGTTTTTCTCTATCCTACACACTTTCATCCATTGCATAGCCCACTTGAGCCTATGAATTCATTTTATATTAAACCCAGTTGGTGATCATCCCTCACACTGGGGCAAGGCAAGAAAAATCAAACCACTCAAGTAGCTTGATTTACAATGCTGATGAAAAAATGGAGACTTTGTCCAAAGAAAACAAGTGCAAAAAGAGGGGCATGAAAAAGCAGTGTACCTAGTAAAAGTAAGGCCAATGCCCAAAGAGAAAAATCAAGTGTAGTATCCCCAACAAGGTGGTACTAAAAAAAAAACTCAAATGCTGAGATATTGCAATCAATGGATTTGTGATATGAAGAAAATCTATGATGGTGGAGGAGAAAATTGGTGGAAATGTCAAGATGATCACCAACTTTGACCCTCTAAACACTTTTTGAGCCTAATCATCTTTTCGTTTCTCAACCCATGAACTTAGCCTACGTTACGTCCCTTACAAAGTCTCTTCAGATTAGAGCACTTGAATTAACGTAAAAGTTCATCTGTTTGAAAGCATCACTTGAAGAAGTGCGAGTAAGATAATCTCTGCTTCATTTATCATGTTTCTTGACTTATAAACCTAAATATGATTGCGGAATATTATTCATTTTTCAAAAGCCTTGACTCAAAGAGTCTCATTTGTTAAGCCGTTGACCAAGCCTATATTACGGTCCCTATTGAAGACCTCTCAGATTGGTAAGGTCGTATCATTTGCGAGATTGCTCAGACCCTTGTTTGGCATGATGATGGTGAGATAGAGCAATTGTCGAAATCCTGCATCAAAGGTCAGGATGAAATAGCCCTTTTAACGAGGATGAGTGAAAGCCCTTTCAAACCGAAAGATCCCTCACTTGACACATCCATGACACTTATGTGTTCAAATTAGAATGAAAATGCTAGATTGATGGAAATCATCACGCGTGAACATCTTTTGAATTAATGCATGTTCATGACTGCAAATGCATATTGCCTCTCTTACGACTATGTTTTGCAGGAGACATATCCCCTAGGATCAGAGATGTTACCAGGTAAGTATATCTCTATCCATACATTAAATACTTGTCATTGCACAGGTATTTCCCCCTCAAGTGCACCGATACTCAGCTCGATCGAGTTGTTCCCCAAAGATTTTTCTCCAATTTCAGTATGATTAAGGCAACCGAAAAAAGGTTTGAATCTTGGTCGGATAATCAATGTTACAATGCTAGGCGACCATAGAAAGGTACAAGTCCTAGATTTGTAACACCAACTACCTTGGATCACTCTACACTCCTTGAAGGTAAAATATTACGGGTAAGTTTCTTTACTATTTTCCAAAATTTAGACATCTCAGTTTGGATCTGGATGTCTCCATTCTTTTCGTTGAACATTTCACTATAGATGTGAATGTTCTTCGATCTTCCTCGTTATACCTTAGTCTAGATCTAGGTATTTCGAGTTTTTAAAAATCATGACATCTCTATCTGGACCCGGATGTCTTGATTAGTTTCATTGAACATTTCACTCTAGATGTGAATGTTCTTTGATTTTCTCGTTATACTTTAGTCTGGATCTAGGTATTTCGAGTTCCAAACTCTTGACATCTCAATCTGGACCCGGATGTCTTTATTATTTTCGTTGAACATTTCACTCTTGATGTGAATGTTCTTCGATCTTCCTCGTTATACCCTAGTCTGGATCTAGGTATTTCAAGTTTCAAAAATCTTGACATCTCAGTCTAGGCCCGGATGTCTTGATTATTTTCACTCAAACATTTCACTCGAATGTGAATGTTTGTCAATCTTTCTCGTTATACCTTAGTCTGGATCTAAGTATTTCGGGTTTGAAAATTTTGACATCTCAATCCGGATCTAGATGTCTTAATTATTTTCATCTAAACATTTCAGTTTGGATGTGAATGTTTTTTTGACCTTTCTCGTTATACCTTAGTTTGGATCTAGGTATTTCGAGCTTTTAAAAAATATATTGACATCTCAGTCTGGATCTGGATGTCTCAATTCTTTTTGTTGAACATTTCACTTTGGATGTGAATGTTCTTCTCAATCTCAATGTTTCAATCTATTACCTGTTTGACTCTTTAAGGAACCTGAGTGAGAGTTGGGTACTTGTGGAGTAAATAGGGATTTATTAGGTACCTCAAAATGCTTTACCGCACTGACTGGTAAGTAATTGTAGGTACATTCTTTCCTTTCGCATCATGCATTTGCATTAACATTTCCATGCATAATATAAATTGCATTTTAAAATGGGATTCATTATCCCTAAAAAAAAATAAAAAAATCAAAAATCAAAAGATCAAATCATTCATGTGCATGTGCATGGTCAAAATTTAGGTTTTAATTTGTCTTTTAAGGCAACCTCTACGAGCTCACCTTCAAAGAGGGGCAGTTGTTGAGACCTAAATTTTGGCGACCCGTTTAATTATTTATTAGGGGTTAATTTTATTTCCAAATTTTTTTTAATTTTTTCTAATTGTATAGCATATAGATTTAGGTGCATTTATTTTGTTATTTGTATTTTTTTTTTTTGCATTTTATTGGACCGGTGGTGGATGTGTTTAAATTAGTTGGATCAAGCCTATGAAGTGAGCAAGTTGGCCCAAGTCCATGGTTTTTGATCGGAAATTATCTTGTGGGAAAATAGAAATTTTGAAATTTTTTTGGGATATGATTTTTTTTGGATAAGGCAAGTGTAAACGAATATGGCGTCCGGAAAAGTGAATATTGCATTTGAAAAAAGGATTTTTGTGGATATGGATTTTGAAGAATTAAAACTCTAATCCGTGACCTATAAATAGATTAAAACGCATAGGGTTTTGAGTAGGCCACGTACATCAACACACACGGCCGTATGTAGAGTGGGGCTTTTTCTCGGTTTTTTCAAAGTAAAAAAATTTTCACAAAAAGGAGAACAGAGTGTTCGAGCTCTAGAGAGAAGAAAAGTCAATAGGGGTTTTGGGTTTTTCTGCTGAAAAGCAGAAGACAGAAAAGTACAAGGCCAACAGAGGAGAGACGTGCGGCAGAAAAGGAGAAAAACAAAAGCAAAAAAAACAAGAACACTGTTCTTCTTTCTCGGGTGAACCCCTACCGCCGTGACTGATTCTCTGCCCCGCTGGTCCTCTGCATTCGTCGCCCTCTACTCGCTGGATGCCGCCGTCTCGCCAGCCCGACGCTACCACCGTGCCGCTGTGTCACTGCTCACCGGCGATTTCCGCCCCATCCACCTTGCCACTGCCGCTCCGCTTCAACCCGTGACCCAACCGTGCCTCCGCACCCCCGTGTTTGATCCCTTCACGAGCCGTCGCCACCTGCAGCTAGATCTGTCCACAGTAATCTCTGATCAGTGACCCAGATCGCAAGCAAGGCGGACCCGCGACGCCCTGCTTGACTCCGAACGCCGCCCGCACGCAGATCGGTAGAACAAGACCCGAGCCTTCCTAGCTCCGCCCCGGTGCTGCTGCTGCCGCCGCCCTTGCCGAACCGAGTGACCAGTTGCCCTTGGAGACCCACGGTTGCACGTGGGAAAGGAAAGAAGAAAAAAAAAAAAGGAAAATGGAATTATGTAGATTTATTTTATTTTATTATTATTGATTATCCAGTTATAGTTTTTTTATTTTCCTTTATATCTGGTTTTGTTTAGTGGAATTGTTTTTCTTAAATGTTTGATTGAGATTCCAACATGAAAGTCCCTCAAATTAGGGATTGACAATCTGATTTTCGCGCTCGAAATCAAACTCGCAATCCTTTGCAAAAATCGACAATTCGATCTCATGCTTGAGATTCGATTCGCAATTTAATTTTAAAATTGGTCAACCCGATCTCATGCGTGAAATATGGTTCAGCAATTTTTGGATATCAATCTTATCTTGCTTGGTTTGCTGTCATGGTGTTTGAGTTAATTTTGTTTTCGTAAAAAGGAAAAAATCCAAAAAAAAATTGAATTAGGATTAGGTTTGTTTTAGAATATTTCTAGACTTAGGTTATCTTGCATATTTAGAATTACAATCTTATTTTGAATTTTTAAATAAAAAAATCCCCAAAAAATACATTCATTTAGGATGTTAGTTTTCTTTAATTTAAATGGCACGTTTAATTATTTGGCAATTTTAAATTTGGAATTTTACAAAGAAAAATACAAAAAAAAAAAAATTGCATGTATCATGTAGAATTAGGGCATCTTTGGCACGTCATTGCATATTAGGTTGATTGCATGTTTAAATTTTATTTAGATAGATCCTTTTAGATATATTGCATTTTAGGTTAGAGATTACTTGGTTAAGATAAGATTCTAGTTTAAATTAGGATTTGACTTAACCTAATTCCTAATACAAATTCAATAGAATCTTAATCTAGCCAAATAATCTTTGCATTTTCTAATTTCGAATTTCATGGAAACTAGAAAAAAATTGCCTTAGAATTAATCAATTTCATTCTTTAGAGTAGATTGCATTTTATTTATGTCAAATAGTTTAGGTCATATTGTTATGCCATATCATTCTTATTAAATAAATAAAAACAAAAAAAAAAAAAAAAATTAGTGATTACGTGTTAATTAGAAATCATATCTAAAATTGTTGATGTGAATTTTGATCTAATATTGTAGATGCTTTTGTTGCTATAAGTTAAGTCCTACATTTTATTTATTTGTTTTCTTTGATGTTAAATTGGTGGCTTGCGCACTGTACGCATGTGTGATCATATCACATGTTAGGAAAGTAGATTAAAATTAATTCAAGTTACTTGCCAAACATTTTTTCAAAATAAAAGAAAATGATACCAAAATGGCATTAGAGAAATCTAACATAATCAAGTTTCGTGTCCAAAATTTTTGATTCGTAGAAGTAAAATAATTCTCAAATTATTTTATTTAGGTGTCTAATCGACTTATCATAAACTGATTAGTGGCGACTCCTAGATAAAATCCATTTGCATGATAAGAAATTTGAACTTAAGTTGTGAATTGGTATGGGCTTGGGAGAGCCCGAGCTAAGTTTAAGCTTAGCAATCCATTAGCCAAACCTTAGTTGGTTTCCACTTGAAAAATTTGGTTGTGACAATCTTCCTCCGCCTCGGCAACAAGCCAACGGTGGTGGTCTCGTTGTCAAAGACTCCACCTTCGCTGGGCTCAGCAGCTGCCCCAACTCCGCGCTCACGTCCACCGCGTCACACGCTGCCGCTGCTGCCCTCACCCTCCTGACCACCCTTCCCAGCTCCTCCCTCCTCATCGATGCAAAAGACTCCACCTTCGCTGGGCTCAGCAGCTGCAGCGTGCACAACTTCCTCACGCCCCGCCAATACGTACTGCTCTCCGCCAGCATCCCCTTGTTGCCATAAGACAAGTGGCGCAGAACATCCACGCTTGGGTGACTTCAGAAGATGCCGTCGTGGGTCCTGAGGACCAACTTGCCCGCCTCCGGCGACGAGACCACCACCGTTGGCTTGTTGCCGAGGTGGAGGAACATGATGGGGCCGTGGGACTTTGCAAGGCTGTGGACACGGCGGTGGGAAAGATTGCCCAGCTGGTGGAGATTCCCGATGATGGGCAACGGCTGTGGACCCGGCGGCAGCTTGGGGGCTTGCTGCCAGCGGAGTTGGTGGAAGAAGTAGAGAGTTATTAGAAGAGTGGTCGAGAGAATGGTGAGCGGGGAAGTCTCCATTTGCAAGGGGAAGGTTGTTTCTAGCTTTGGTGCAGAGGGTTTTTGTAGAGGTAGGGGATGAAACGAAGATGGGGAGAGGCGTGAACCAATGGCCTTTTGCATAGTAGCGAGCGGCCAATGCAACAGGTGAGTTGGGCTCCTGTCGCCGAGTTTCTGAACTTGGCCGGGGCTTTCAATTTGGCAGACTATGTGCCTCTTCTTGGAGCTCTCGATCTTCAGGTATCACCATATCAGTTATCAGTTTAGCTTGCTGCATATTATACAGTGATTTGGAATTTATGTGATGCATAAATTGCAGCTTTGATCTTTTTACAAATGCAAAAATTTGCAGTTTCTAGTACAGCTTTTCTGGTTTGTTGTGTAGATAATATTTTGAAAATCGGAAGCCTCTGTGGGGAATAACTCGGCGTGCGAAACAGAGTTTAACTGTTACTTCAACTAATAAAAATGAGGAACTTGTTTAAGGGGTAAGTTTCAGGTTTCAAGTGGAACTATATGGAATCTAGAACCACTCACCCCTATTTGCTGATTGCATTAATTCTCGAAAATCAACATCCGAATATATTTTAATGTTAGCTGGCAGAGTTGTGTTATGGAAGACTGCGAAACAAACTTTTAACTGTTACTTTAACTAATAAAAATGAGGGCCATGTGATTTTGTGTGAGGCTTTTGTAATTAGAAATGAACGCACTTGTCTATTCACATGTTGTCATGGACTTGAGCGAAAGATATAGAGAGATGGAAATAGAGAGGAGAGGGGCGATCACTCGAATAGGGCCATAGTCAACGAAGGCCGCATGTGTTCCTATAAGCGGGGTGGTTTCGGGACAAATCCCATTGACTTTTTTAAAGAAAATATCTATATATGTTGTGAAATGTATAATCATTATCATAAAAATAATTAATAAGAAATATGGAAAAAAGAGATATTTACCATAAGTTGTTCATAAAAATAAATAAAAAAATCTCGAAAGTTGTGGAGCTTTCGTTCCTTATACCGTGTTTGTAAGATTTTCACATTTGAATGAGGAAAAAAAGGAAGATGAATGGCATTTTCTCTTATTTAGAAAGAGTAGAGAAGATGGAGACTAAAATATTTCAGTGTGAGGTCACGTTCTTGACATTTATATAAAACGTGTTAAGTAATATGCCGTGACATTTTTATGATTATTGACCCATTACCATTTCAACAATTCAAATTTAGAAAATCGAGTTCACCCAGTGCTCGAATTCCGACATTGCCCATCATCTTTCTCGTTTCTGTGATTGTTTTTTTCGTTGAACTAGGCGTACAACCGTACAGAGGAACTAGAACCCACCATTAAAAACTTTGCCAAACTTCAAACGAGCAGGCGATAGCTGGGCCTTAGGATCAAGTGCTTCGCTCTAGGGGTGAGCGGTTCCCGGTTTTTACAGGTTCCGTTAGGAACACCTGGAACCTACCCTGGTACGGGTTCCTCATTTTTTGGAACACTGGAACCTACCCGTCAAAACCAAGAACACGGAACCTACCTCACACGGGTTAGGGATCGGTTCCAGGGTTCCTACGGGTTCTTTTTTTTTTTTTTTTTTCTCATTTTTTTTTTTTTTTTTTGTTTCATTTTCAAGGTAAAGTATGCAACAATTGCTCAGTCCCGCCATTGGGTAAGATCATAAGGAAAAGTTGTGTCTAATGTTATAAGCCAGCATTGTGATATTCCAAACCACTCTTAAGTTTACAAGCAAACTTAGTTTTGCTATATCAAATTAAAAAAAAAAAAAAAAGGTACCAACAGCATACCTAAAAAAATTCGGATGTCGAACTCACATCTATCTCCTTCTCCGGCAAATCCAGTTGCAAGCATTTGGGGACTTCACAGCTGTAGTCCCCACTTCTATTTGGTGATGCCAAGTCCTCCCTTCGCACAACATTGAGCATGAATCCATCAGGAACCCTTTCTGCCTGTAAAAGATCAGCAGTGTTCATCAAGTATGTCATCGGATTCTTCTGCTTTCATGGTACAAAGGTTAGAGTAGGGAAAAAGAACACAGCATACCTAAAAATTCCAAATCCCACGGATGATTTCCAAGCTAGCAACGATTGCAATCAAGGCACTGGAAACTCTCAATAAGTGAATTTATTGAGTCATCCATCTGGTTTCTGGGTACCAGACAATTGGTATTATCCAAATCAGCGAGACACATCGACATCATATTTAGCCTCATCCTCATTGACGATCTTGTGTTTGGGCCATAGACTCCTGCTTGCAACTGTTTGCAAAATTACACCATCGAGAAGTTAACATTTAAAAGTACAGAAAAAAAAAAACACCGGAAGTTAACACATGATGCCAAGTTCAATTTCAACTTCAAGCATAAGACTACAGACCAAAATCATCAGAGCTAAATGACTACATATATCTCTGGCAGTCTACGTACTACGGCATGTTTAAATTACTTTGAAAGGACCTCTACTATACCAACATGACAGAAAGGACAGAACTACAACTTCAAGCATAAGACCACAGACTGAAATCATCACAGCTAAATGACTACATATATCTCTGGCAGCGTACTTACTAAGGCATGTTCAAAATACTCCTATAGGACCTCTACCATGCCAATATGACAGAAAGAACAGAGCTGTGCATGTGAAAAAGGAAAATTCATGAGACCTAAGAGGCACATATACCAACGCCTCCCCTGCAATACTGGTATACTTTATCCAAAGTCTAAAATAGTTGCTCACATTTGTGGTCTTCTGCTGATGAGTTTCCTGCATTTCTACTACTATTTTGGCACACCTGAGCACCAATGCATGGCCTGCAGGTGAAAAACAAAAAGTTTCACGAAAAAGATCAGACTGACAGGGAATGTGGATAAGGAGTTGAATAACCTAGAACCTGATATTTTTCGGAAAGCGTGTATTGTGCTTCTCTGCGGCTACCACAAATTTTATCTCCTTTCCATGTTCCACACCGTTACAAAGTGGAGCTGCATAACAACAATACATTTTGGCCAAAAAGAGAAGGATTAATACCATAATTATTGAGAGACTAACACAACAAAACAAGTAGTCAAAAGCCCATCTATGAGTTCGGTCTTTGAAATTAGGCTCTTAAAGACAACAACGAAACCAAGTCATTGTATGTGCCTTTGTCATAAGGTATAAACGATAAAAAAAAAAGAGGGATAGCATATTCATCTGCTCAAATGTATGTGCACTGTCATAAAGTATTCCATCCACTTCCAAAGACAAAAATCAGAACATAAGTGACTAGGAAAAGACATAAAAAGCTACCTTCACTCTCTAAAGGTTTGTCACTCCCATCATGTTGTGGGGGTTCACTTAAGTATTAGGAATTGTCACGAGGCAATTGGCAACGAAAAACTTTCACACTTGAACACCACCAGACCACCAGAGGACCAAAAGAATCAGACAAATTAGATTAAGACAAGTGCACAAATAATAAATTGAAATATGACTTGCTGAATTAAGACAATTAAAAGTACCTTCGAGATGCATTTACTGTAGGTCACTTCCATTGTTCATGTCGATCACGAAGAAGACAAGACATCGATGGACACATGAACAAATATATTGTACAATGAAACGTGGATTCTCTATCAGAGGTCGGTGCATTTAGAATCAGCCACAGTCCTCTACGAGACACTCCTTAAAACCATAATGGCGAGCAACTAATTCTCTCTAACCATAAAACTTTGCATTCAGCAAGAACAAAATTGGAACACCATCAAACCCATCAGCCAAAACACGATGATAACAAGAATCACCCAGAAAAGAGAACAACCCAACCACAACTCAATCGACTCTAGAGCTGGGTTCCCAAAATTCAAGAGAAAAACGTAAAAAAATTTCACCTCCAGAATTCTTCGATGGTAGAGAAAGTGTAGATCGGGCGCATGGAGGCACCCCAAGCCATCTACTTCGATTTTTGGCAAGGTTATCGAACCATAAATTCCATGAGTGCTCAAGGGGATGCGGCTGGTCCGCCTTGGGCTCCTCCTTCGCCGACTGCTCGGCTAAGTCCTCTTCGCCCGCAATCTCTCCCTCCTACAGCTCCAGGTCGCCACTGCTTGCAATGCTCTTCGAATTAGGGTTAGGGTTCGCGGCGACGGGGTTCTTCTGGTCATCGGCAGTCGCAGCCGCCGTCGCTACCGCAGATTTCACCGTCTCTTACACCACCATGTTCTTTTCTTAGGAAAGTTTTGCAGCTCTCTCTCTCTCTCTCTCTCTCTCTCTCTCTCTCTCTCTCTCTCTCTCTCTCTCTCTCTCTATTTCTGCTTCGCTCTCGGCATCGCCAACCCGAAGTCCTCGCTCATGTCCAGCTCGTTCGGCGACGTCCCCGCGGGCAGCTCCCAGTCAAAACAGTGCACCAATTGGGCCAAAACAAGGCGCACGTTGACGAGACCCAAGTGCATCCCCGGGCAGCTCCGCCGCCCCGACCCGAACGGTATGAGCTGGAAGTCCCGCCCCTTGACGTCCACGCCGCTGTCCGCAAACCTCTCCGGGCGGAACTCCTCCGGGTCCTCCGCCCAAGTGCCGGCGTCTCTCCCGAGGGCCCACGCGTTCACGATGACCCGTGTCCCCTTCGGGATGTAATATCCCCCCATCTCGATGCCCGCCGTGGACTCGTGTGGGATCAGGAGCGGGGCCGGCGGATACAGCCTGAAGCTCTCCTTCACCACCATGTCCATATAATTCAGCTTCGGCAGATCCGCCTCCTCGACGGTCCGCCCCAACCCGACGGCAGCTTCCAGCTCTCGCTGGAGGCGTTTCATCGCGTGCGGGTGGCGGATCAGCTCGGACATGGCCCACTCGATCGCGGTGGACGAGGACTCGTACGACGCGGCGATCATGTCGAGGGCCAAGGCCTTGATGTTGGTCCGACCCAGCACGTGAACCGGCTCGTCGTCTTGCGGCGAGCAGTTCATGGGGTGGCCCATGCCGGCGAGCAACGTGTCTATGAAGTCGCCCTCGTATTTTCCTGTCGTGTCTTCCTCGTGTTCTCTAATGATGTCCTCCAGTACCTTATCCACGGCTCGATTGACAGCTTTCGCACGCCGAGTTATTCCCTGTAGAGGTTTTCGATTTTCAAAATATTATCTTCACAACAAACCAGAAAAGATGTTCTAGAAGCTGCAAATTCTTTGCATCTGTAAAAGATCAAGCTAGCTAGATTCATGCTGTTTATTTTAGCCTCTTATACTACACATAAATTCAAAAACTGACACCTGAAGATCGAGAGCTCCAAGAAGAGGCACATAGTCTGCCAAATTGAAAGCCCCGACTAAGTTCAGACCCTCGTGAATCACAGGCCTCAAGTTGAACTTATCCCTTGTGCTGCACCCCAATATCATCCTGCACGCCAAGTCCGCGATCAGCTGCCCCACCTCCGCGCTCACGTCCACCGCCTCATGCTTCGCCGCCACCGCCCTCACCCTCCTGACCACCCTCCCCAGCTCTTCCCTCCTCATCGGTGCAAAAGACTCAACCTTTGCCGGGCTCAGCAGCTGCAGCGTGCACAGCTTCTTCATGCCTCTCCAATATGCACCGCTCTCCGCGAACGCCATCCCCTTGTTGCCGTAAGACAAGTGGCGCAGGGCGTCCACGCTCGGGCGGCTCGAGAAGATGCCATCGTAGGTCTTGAGGACCAGCTCAGCCGCCTCCGGCGATGAGACCACTACCGTCGGCTTGTTGCCAAGGCGGAGGAACATGATGGGGCCATAGGACTTGGCGAGGCTGTGGAGGCAGCGGTGGGGAAGGTTGCCCAGCTGGTGGAGGTTCCCGATGACCGGCAGCGGTGGCGGCCCCGGCGGCAGCTTGTGGGCTTGCTGGCAGCGGAGGTGGCGGAAGAAGAAGTAGAGAGTTATTAGAAGAGTGGTCGAGAGAATGAGGAGTGGGGAAGTCTCCATTTGCAGGTGGAAGGCTGTTTCTTGTTTTGGCGCAGAAGGTTTTTGTAGAGGAAGAGGATGAAGCGGGCGGAGATGTGGAGAGTCCATGAACAACTTGCCTTTTGGAAATTTGGATGGTGGAGAGCGGTGGCGACTGCAACAAGATGAAGTGGGCCTCCACCTCGACGACCGACGTGAGTTGGGCTTTCAGCTGGCTGCACCTGATTGAATATTTCGGTCGACTAGACTTTTACCTAACACTCTTCGCATGTGTATTTCAATACCTAATAGGCTAGATTGTGGTCCTCGGCATGTCTTAAACTGCAGCGCTCCGAGGGGACAACCCGATAACAAGGCCATTGGGCACGGGTCGGTGCCTTGCCCCCGCGCTTTCGCGGGCCCCCGGCGCACAAGGGGGTACTCCTGATTCCCCGGGAGGAAAAATAAGGGTTGAGGGCAAAGTCCTGGGCCCCGTAAAACACACTAGAACCAGGCATTGGTCCTCGGCAAGACCTTAAACTGTGGCGCTCCGGGGGGGACAACCCCGATAACAAGGCCCTTGGGCACGGGTTGGTGCCTCGCCCCCGCACTTCCGCGGGCCCCCGGACGCACAAGGGGGTACTCCTGGTTCTCGGGAGGAAAAATAACAGTTGGGGGCGAAGTCTTGGCCCCCGTAAAACACATTAGAACCAGGCATAAGACCTGAGCAGGTTCTTAAACTATTCTTGTTATTGGAGTCAACCCCACAGTAAAATGGGGTAATGATAACCTCGGACGATGAAGAGAGTAGGCTTTAGGTCATTGAGCTAGTTCTCAAATTTTGACAAATCTAGTCAAGCTCGCTAATTTGTTGCATTGGGAGGCATCCGAAATGCCTTGTATTTTAGTTTTAGGGCCTTGTCTTTTTTAAGTTAATTTTATTCTTTTTGGTTCCTAGTTTTAGGACTTTATTAAAAAGAGCCTCAAGCAACCAATTGAGAAAATTTTACAATATCCAATGCAATGACTACCCTCATATTATGCATAATTGATATCTTGAAAATAGAGTTATTCCTAATAAAGTGCACTCAACTAGTGCCCCCTTGCCATGTTGGCAACTCAGATCTTAATAAACGTGATGTACTAATCCTTACACATATCTTGATTTCCTTCATCAATATGTGAAAATTAGATTGAATATCCTAGAATTATGTAGTCTGATCGTGACTATCCTCCTAACAATATATAGGCCTAGGTAATTTTCGGAACATCCCATAATTCTTTAAGATAATAAAAAGGGAACAACTCCATCAAAATTAAGAGGTTTATTCCCTTTAACTCTACCCTTTCAATCAATTTCTCATGCTTATAATTAAGCTCTTTCCCAAACTCACTTAAGTTAGAAAGCTGAGTTGGGCCTCTAAGCCTAGTTAGGCTTCACAAGATCAACCCCTTCATTCCCCACCCGACCCTCCATATGGATTTCGGCCGATCAAACCATGCCGGCCGACCAGAAGAAAGAGAAAGTGAAAAAATAATTAAAAATTAAAAAAATTTGAAAAAAAAAAATTTGAAAAAAAATTAAAAAATAAAATAAAATTGCCATGTCAACTTTCGCTAGACGGCCGGCGTCCACATTAGCGTCGGCCAGCCAATTTTAGTTGGATGGACTAAATTGGCACAATTATAAAAAAGTTTAGAACTAAATTGACTTAAAAAAAAGTTTATGACTAAATTGACACAATTGCAATAGGTTTAGAACTTTTTTGGTAATTCTCCCACCGCAAAACAAAACAATCATATGGGGACCAAGTGTAAGCACTACCCACTTTGATACTCAATCATTCTATGAGCTTATCAGAGATATTTACAACACAGCCATCACGCAACTTCAGCTTCTTCCAGCTTTGAACTCGATGATACGATGCTTCAATGGAGCGGGCCAATCCATCGAACCTGAGATGTCACTAGGTCCATCAGAAGTCTAGCAGTGACCATTGTTTTTCTTTTTTCTATTTTTTTTTTTCAGATTCCCATCTACTCATCATATTCTTGATCTGATCTCCTTGCCATAACCGTCATGCCAATGCCCTCGGAATCAGTCCAGTCTCCAATATGTTCCACATCTTCATCGTATCCATTGAGGAAAAAATCTGCACAATTCTTCCTAAACCCACGGTCATAGGGGTTTCGAAATCTGCCACTCAGGTCCCTGAGGTAGCTATAGCGCAAAGAGTTCTCCCTCTCGTTCGTGGTAATATTACGAGAACATATGGAATTTTGCCACTTTCATGAAAGGTGGCTGGGAGAGAAAGGGCAAAGAGTTCAACTAGACAAGTAATAGGAGTGTCACATGCAATTGTGCCGCTACAATAAACAAGTAGAAAAAAAAGTGTTGTCGTTTTTCATTGCGACATAAAGATGTGCAATATATTGTGATGGATGTTACCTGATATGCTTGCAAAGCCGTCAATGCTGCAACGCCTGAAAAGAGGAAAAACTCAGCTACGAGAAATGACATAGCACCAGTGTGATGGCTCCAAGCATGTTTCAACCAAGCACCAAAAGAGGCTGGTGCAGCTGGATCACCCAGAACTCCTGTACGCAAAGATTCTATTGTTATGAGGGGAAAAAATGCCATAAGCAGAATAAGATAACTTTCAGTGAAACTGATTAAACCTACTTGTAAGAGCAACTGCGCCGGTAATTGACATAGCCAATACTTCTAAAACTAGGAATACAAAGAAATCCCACTTGTTCTTCTGCATCACAATTGGAAAACTGTGAATTAAAATATATGAACAAGAAGGGAGACAGAAGGAAATGTAATTTATTGAAGTGAGCTAATCTGAACTTCATGATAGCATCAACCTTGAAAATCGATTGTCAATCACATTTCGGAAACAATTAACCGATAGGTATGTAACATGATAAACTATGCTAACACCATGAGCTGATGAAATATCTTTATGAAAACTTTTAATTTCTCAAAATTCCATGAAGAAACTAATATGTGTTGAGAAAAACAGCAAGGCAAGTGTTGGCTTTTAGCATCATATAAGAGTACCTTGCCAATGCGGTTGGATACCGAAGGACAATGATGGTCGAATTGCTCAACACAGCGGTCACAAATGGAGCAATGTTTTGCGCGGAGAGGCCTCACAATCTAACTCTATAAAAGGAAGATCAGGAAAACAATAAAACAGGAATGAGGTATGGGCTAGATATAAAGGTTAGCTGATGCCACCTTGCATGTAGTGCAGAGCCGGGACCAGTTGCCAGCAAGCAAAGTGGGATTATTTATCTCAATCTTCAATAGTGGTTCCTAATGATCCCATATAACCAGAAAAGAAAAGAATAAAGAAAATTGTGGATGTCATATAAATAAGATATCCCTTCTTTAAGGCTGGATAACCCATAAAGACACATTGATGAGCATGAGGAGCCATCTTATCCTTATGTCCCACTGTAGTCACATAACATAGGCATCCAAAAATTCTGAGATGACTCAAATCTAGTTTCTTTCCATACAATAGCTCAAAAGGTGTCTTTCCTTTCAGAATGCGAGATGGCATGCGATTGATCAGATATGCTACCGTGACCACACAATCTCTCCAAAAATTTTCAGGAACAGATGCTTGAAACTTAAGGGCACGTGCAACTTCTAAAAGGTGACGATGTTTTCTTTCTACCACACCATTTTGTTGTGGTGTATAAGTACAGGAACTCTCATGCAATATTTCATTCAGGGAGAAAAGAGAGGCACACTCATTATTGAAGAATTCTCTACCATTATCAATTCTAACCCGACGGATTATTTTCCCAAATTGAGTTTTTGACAAAGATAGAAAAGTTCTCAGATGTGAAAGAACCTAATTTTTAGACTGCATGAGAAATATCCATGTAGCACAGGAGAAGTCATCCACGATTGTGAGGAAAAATCAGGACCCATCATGATTCAAGGTATGGTAAGGCCCCAAAACATCAACATGTATCAAAGAAAAAATGTCATCTGCTCGAGAAGTGCTATTAGGAAAAAGAGCACGAGTTTGTTTTGCCATGGGGCAGATGGGACATTGAGGACAAGGAAAAGATGCACCATGACCCAATCTTTTATGATTACGAAAATTCATATCATTGGTAGCAGCATTACACAATGACTTATTGAGTTCAATAGGAGGTAAATATTGTGGGAAATTCTCCCAAAAATACAGCCCTTGATTGACTCTACCCAAGCCCATCAGTTTGCCAGTCGAAAGGGTCTGAAAGAAACAATTATCAATATGGAATATAATGTAGCATGAATTTTCTTCGCAAACTCTGGAAACTGATATCAGGTTGAAATGGAAATTAGGGACATATAGCACGTTTTGAAGAGTAATGAGTGAGATAAGATTCACAGTGCCAGACATGATTACTTGAGTAGTGTTTCCACTTGGAAGTTGTACTGATATGGGGATAAGACAACTTTTTAACCTCAGAAAAGAAAGATTTATTACAAACTATGTGATCACTAGCACCTGAATCAATAATCTATGCATTCTAAGAAATTGCATTCATCGGACAATAGGATGTACCTGTAAAGCTCCGGTTTTATCGGAAGCATCCAATTTCTTCAATGCCTCCATAAGCTCCTGATATTGATCATGGGTGATTGATTTTCCCATTTGTTGACCCGATACCTAAAAACTGTCAAAAATTTCCCATTTTCTTTTTCTCCTGGTTTTTCATGTAATTTCCAGCAGTTTTCAATGGTATGATGTGGCCGCTTATAATAATCACAATATAATTTACCTTTTCCTCTTGGCCCACCATTTTTTGCAGCTAAGGAAGACCTGTTCATGGGCTGGAAGACTTGCGCCGAGGTTGGGCCAAATGAATTGGGCCCATTCGGATTATTATCCAATCCACCGAGAAAGGCACCGCGCGGGCCGTCTAGCCCATTGAAGTTCATTCCACGCGAGCCGTCTGATCCACCAAAGTTAGATCCTGGCGAGCTGTTGGATTCATTTGCGCCTAACATTAGACGCGAGCCGTCCGATTGATTAACAGGATCTGGGCCATCGAAAATTCTCCTGTTATGTCTAGGGTTCTCGTCAAAGAACCCTAGATCTGCCCCCGCCTCTCTTCCTCTCGCCGTGCTTCTCTGTGAGGAACGGGGATGGCCTCTTGCTGCCAAAACGATTCCTTCTCCTCCCTTTCCATGATCCACCGTTCGTTGCTGACTTTCCTCTTGAAAGGCGAGTTGGTAAATCCGTCAAGGCTCGGCATAGGCTCCATGGTAAGAATTTGGGAGCGAAACGTCTAGTAAGCTTCATTGAGGATGAGGAGGAACCTCGTCGCCTTCTCCTTCTCTCTCATGCTTCTGTACTGCTATTGTATCTGTTCGAGCCAGTCGAATTTCTCTTCGGCGGCCTCTAATTCATTCCACAGTGCTGAGAGTTTATTGTAAACCCTGGCAATTGTTGAATTCCCTTGTTTCAGATCTGATATCTACTGTGTGAGATAAAAAAATCTTCACTTGGTCAAGCTTTCCGTACATCTCCCTTATGCTTTCCCAAAAAAATTTTGGGTCTTCTGTCAGCGGAAGTCCGGCCGCAACTTCGGTTGAGATGTAGTTTCCAATCCATGTTCTGGCTAATTGGCTGCATCTCTTCCAAAGCCGCGCCAATCTTTCGTCGGACAAGAATGGGAAAAGTCCCGTCTATGAAAACTTCTTTACCCTTCGTGATCAGTGCTCATCGGAATTCGCGCGACCAGCTTGAGTAATTGTCGACGCCGGTTAACTATTGGCTGATGATTTTCAATTCCGATCCGTCGGCGTTTGTTGTATAAAGTGGGTCGCCGGGTTCTGGCCGACCACTGGCAACGGGGAATTGGTACGGAAAGAAACCCGGCTAGGGATTTGCATTCTGACCCGACCCTATCGACCCAACTGCAGGCCCCACATTGTGAAAACCCGGGTAGGGATTCGTTCCCATACCCGGTCCAGTCGATCCGCCCGTCTGCTTCGTGCTGATGGTTGAGCTTGCCCCGTCATTGGTCGGTGAGCCTCCATCGGTTTGCACGTTGCCTTGGTAGCCCGACAATGATGCACTGGGGCTTGGTCCCTAATACCATGAATAGGGTATCCACTGGTAAGGAGGCCCCGAGAAAGGCAACCCCAGATTGGTCTGAGCCTGGAATTGCTGCCATAGCGCGATCTGACCCTGCTATTGCCCTAATTCGGAAACCACAACAGAAGAGTCTTGGCTGCCCAGATTTTGTGGCGTAGTGTCTCCAGCAGTGTCTCCAGTAGACTGGTCGATTGAATTTGCAATAAGGTCTTCTGGCTTTGTCATGGTAAATGGAAATTGATTCATTCGGCAACTCTTTTGTAGGTTGAGTTCTTCTAGAAATAATTGAAGCTTCGATTCCTACGGCAACTCCTTTGAAGATTGGAGTTCCTTTATGAGGCAATATGAGCGGAAGCAGAAAGAGGTCAGAACCCGCAGGCTCTGATACCATGTAACAAAGTGAGCAACAGAGAAAATCTATAGGAATTGAAGGGAATAATTTTTGTGTTGTTCTATATTCAATGTAACACAATTCGTGTATTTAATTACAAGGGATGAATCAATAAAAGGAAACTAGATATTCTTCTATTCTTCTAGTCCTAAAATAGACAAGATTTACAATCAATTACAATTCGATACGATTTAGTGAATCATATCTTCCAACAAAAGTTATCAAACAGCTTAGAGCTCAATATCAAACCAAAACTTCAGTTAAGCATTTTAGCGTATGTTAATGTTAATGAAAGAGTAAAATCCACTGGGCTAGAAATTTGATTGACTCTTGAGATACAGAGTACAATACAAAAGATTACTGTGGAAGTAGTAATCTGGGTGAAAGCGCACATTGTCTGTCGTAATCTTTTGATCATGCGCGTTCACTCTGATGTATCCTGGATCCTTGCTGCAATCGAAGAAAAGGCACAAAATAAATAGGTGAAATAATTGTGATTTTGGCACCTGATAAGAACATAAACTACTCATAGAAAGTACCACATATTCTTATATAATCATAAATGCAGATGTAGCATACGTAACTATGAGCAAAAAAAAAAAAAAAAAATTGCTTCCAGTACAATGACTGAGTCATACGAAATTATCTACGCATGATTCAAAATGTTCTACCAACTGAAGAGGGAAAACAAACAAAATTGTCGAGAACAAAGTTATTGAGAAAGAATATCAGGATAATTATATAATCATGTGTAGATAAAGTCAAATATCACGATCACTACTGCACGTGCAAAACCTTAAGGACTCTATAGATAAAGTAAAATAACAGGACATAAATACAGTGACGTGTAGAAGCAACAAAAAATTCTTCTTTTCTTCATGGGTGTCGTTTGAATTGTAGGTGGTTCTTTGGTTCATTCATGTCGCGTTAGTCACAGTGGGTCGTGTTGGCTTGTATTTCTAATCTAGTGTCAACTTCATCCTTTGTTCAACTTATTGGAGTTACATGAGTTCTAGTTAAATTGAAGTGTCTATCTTTTTGCTGGACGAATTTTGATGCTTTTGAGAGTAAGATTCTCCGCCACATCAAATTTGCCAGGTCGATGGCCATAATCATGTGCGATTTCTTGTGTGGTCTTTTATCTGTCGTAACTGCATATTTCGTATGATCTTGTGAATATCAGTCTGCTTGTTTCCACAAACATTTGTTATACTCAAAATTTCAGCACCGGTAGGCCCTCTCCACATTAACAGATACTTGCGAAGTTGGTTCTCAGATTAATTTGAAAGAGAATGCCCAGAAAAGTTTATCATCAGTTGGTTCCTATCAAATGTGCGGAATGAATACAGGACCCAAGTGTGAAACAAGAACATTTTCTTAAGCAAGTATATACATTTCACATTGTCGAAATTTTCACTCAGCGAGCTCTTGCGGTTCACCTCGTGAGGTTCACTACAACCATCAGTTTCATCTGCTTCACACAGAAAGCTTCATGAACAGTATAACCACCTTCAACCGCAGAAAGAAAAAAATCATAGGGGGACAGACTATATGCACCAACCACTTTGATACTCAAATCATTCTATGAGCTTATCAGAGGTATTTACAACACAGCCATGACGCAACTTCAGCTTCTTCCAGCTTTGAACTCGATGATACGATGCTTCAGTAGAGCGGACCAATCTGTCGAACCTGAGATGTCACTAGGTCCATCAGAAGTCTAGCAGTGACCATTGTTTTTCTTTTTTCTTTTTTTTTTTTTCAGATTCCCATCTACTCATCATATTCTTGATCTGATCTCCTTGCCATAACTGTCATGCCAATGCCCTCGGAATCAGTCCAGTCTTCGATATGTTCCACATCTTCATCGTATCCACTGAGGAAAAAATCTGCACAATTCTTCCTAAACCCACGGTCATAGGGGTTTCGAAATCTGCCACTCAGGTCCCTGAGGTAGCTATAGCGCAAAGAGTTCTCCCTCTCGTTCGTGGTAATATTACGAGAAATCTGCCACAATTAAAAGCGAGAACATATTCATGAAAGGTCACTGGGAGAGAAAGGGCGAAGAGTCCAACTAGACAAGTAATAGGAGTGTCACATGCAATTGTACCGCTACAATAAACAAGTAGAAAAAAAGTGTTGTCGTTTTTCATTGCGACATAAAGATGTGCAGTATATTGTGATGGATGTTACCTGATATGCTTGCAAAGCCGTCAATGCTGCAACGCCTGAAAAGAGGAAAAACTCAGCTATGAGAAATGACATAGCACCAGTGTGATGTCTCCAAGCATGTTTCAACCAAGCACCAAAAGAGGCTGGTGCAGCAGGATCACCCCGAACTCCTGTACGCAAAGATTCTATTGTTATGAGGGGAAAAAAATGCCATAAGCAGAATAAGATAACTTTCAGTGAAACTGATTAAACCTACTTGTAAGAGCAACTGCGCCGGTAATTGACATAGCCAATACTTCTAAAACTAGGAATACAAAGAAATCCCACTTGTTCTTCTGCATCACAATTGGAAAACTGTGAATTAAAATATATGGACAAGAAGGGAGACAGAAGGAAATGTAATTCATTGAAGTGAGCTAATCTGAACTTCATGATAGCATCAACCTTGAAAATTGATTGTCAATCATTGTGGAAACAATTAACTGATAGGTATGTAACATGAGAAACTATGCTAACACCATGAGCTGAAGAAATATCTTTTTGAAAACTTTTAATTTCTCAAAATTCCATGAAGAAACTATTATGTGTTGAGAAAAACAGCATGGCAAGTGTTGGCTTTCAGCATCATATAAGAGTACCTTGCCAATGCAGTTGGATACCAAAGGGCAATGATGGTCGAATTGCTCAACACAGCGGTCACAAATGGAGCAATGTTTTGCACGGAGAGGCCTCACAATCTAACACTATAAAAGGAAGATCAGGAAAACAATAAAACAGGAACGAGGTATGGGCTAGATATAAAGGTTAGCTGATGCCACCTTGCATGTAGTGCAGAGCTGAGACCAGTTGCCAGCAAGCAAAGCGGGATTATTTATCTCAATCTTCAATAGTGGTTCCTAATGATCCCATATAACCAGAAAAGAAAAGAATAAAGAAAATTATCAAACAGCTTAGAGCTCAATATCAAACCAAAACCTCACTTAAGCATTTTAGCATATGTTAATGAAAGAGTAAAATCCACCGGGCTAGAAATTTGATTGACTGTTGAGATACAGAGTACAATACAAAAGATTACAATGGAATTAGTAATCTGGGTTAAAGCGCACATTGTCTGTCGTAATCTTTTGATCATGCGCGTTCACTCTGATGTATCCTGGATCCTTGCTGCAATCGAAGAAAAGGCACAAAATGAATAGGTGAAATAATTGTGATTGTGGCACCTGATAAGAACATAAACTACTCAAAGAAAGTACCACATATTCTTATATAATCATAAATGCAGATGTAGCATACGTAATTGTGAGCAAAAGAAAAAAAAATTGCTTCCAGCACAATAACTGAGTCATACAAAATTATTCTACACATGATTCAAAATGTTCTACCAAGTAAAGAGGGAAAACAAACAAAATTGTTGAGAACAAAGTTATTGAGAAAGAATATCAGGATAATTATATAATCATGCGTAGAGAAAGTCAAATATCATGATCACTACTGCACGTGCAAAACCTTAAGGACTCTATAGATAAAGTAAAAAACAGGACATAAATACAATGACGTGTAGAAGCAACAAAACATTCTTCTTTTCTTCTTGAGGGGTTGGTGCCATGTAAAAGTCTTTACACCTCACAATTGTTTACCTGCTGCACCTGTAAAGCATGACAAGTCCAGCACTTGCTAGGAGAGCACCCATCCATGCAAGAAAGCCAAAACCTGATCTTAACTTTGGTAAATCTGATCCTGCACCATTTAATATTTTATTAAGTCCCATAAAGGTTGTTGGGTTGAACCACCAATCTAAAGAAAATTAAGGATGTGCGCACAAGGGTGTGAGAGAGAGAAGAGGGGGAGGGGGTGGACTGAAGATACCCATTATGATGGAACTTGTGTAGGTCACTAGCAGCAAGAGAATTATGACCCACAGAATGGGTGCAAACCCGAGATTGAAAAACTTCCCAAAGCCACTATTCCAATGAAACTTCTGATCATGCTGCTTTTGGGCATTTTCCTGCAGATCAGATATCTCATTATTTCAATATTGTATAATGTTGGGGAACTAAGCAGTAGATTAACTGAGTGCCTTTGACAGAGATTGACAATGGACGCATGGCCTGATTTTTAACGTCAAAATTGCACATCACAGAAATTACAGTATGCCACCAGGTGAAGATAGCCATATCATAAAAAAAGGAAACAGCTTCCCAAATCAGCCTCCAAAAGATCAATCACATAAAAAATTTGCATGTTTACGGTAGTGCAATAGTCACATCACGTTAGAAAGACAGCTCATGGGTTTGAATATCTTTTTTGGCGCTAATCTCAGCTTTATAATTTCTTAAAGGTAAAGATAGCTTTAGATTAGGCATACTTGATCTTTTATGCAAAAGATGTAAACAGGGTAACATACCCAGAAAAAACTCTAACGCCAGGTTGCTTCTATATCTTTTACCTACAAAGTTTCCCATCGTATCATGGAAAGACATTACAGGCAGCTTCACTTTCACAGGAAGCCAGGAATGCAATGAGTATGTGTGTCATCACATGCACGACAGGACAGGAAAATGTGTAGTGATAACATCTGAAGTGCACCTACAAGGTAATGCACAACTTGTTGGTAATTCCTGTCAGATGCAAGCTGAACTGGTGTAAGGCCAGTATTATCAGTCACCATCAATTCCTCCTTGCCAACCCTTACTAATTCCTCACATGCCTCCAAGTTCCCTTGCATAGCGGCCCAATGCAAAGGAGTGCACCCTAAACCAACAAAATGAATAAGTGATCAGCTAGAGGCAACTATGATTTTCTTATCACTACATTCATTTTGACAGCTCTGCAAGAATGGAGCATGTAAACTCACCCTCTTTATCCTTGCGTCCAACACAAGCATCTAGAAATAAGAGAAGACGTACACAATCGGCAAAACCTTTATAAGCAGCCCTGGAATTTAATGACAAATAATAATGTCCTATCAGGGAGAAATTAAGCATTACAGTAGAAGGAAATTTTTTGAAAGCATCAATTCACATTAATGCAGAAGGCAAATAGAATGACTCAAATATGCGTGTTCAAAAGAAAATACTTGAAGAGGAGCAACCCTCCAAATTCTATAAGAATCTGGCTATTGAAGTTCATGCATTTAACAACCTCAAAAGAATGAATGACAAAAATCAACTTCATCAACTTTTGGCCTTTGTACATTCGTTATCTTTTTCAAATGTCTCTGTGCTTACAATTGCAAATTTCAATCTATCATTTTCATGAAAATGAGCCCATGCCTCCCTTCCAGAGACCATTAGAGCATCAAAATGAGCACATTAATGGTGTCACATGGAAACACCAGCATTTAAGCCAAGTAACACAACTAAAAAGCTCTCCTGGGGGATACACCTTAACAATGAATCCTCAATACTAGGCAGGCAGCACATTTGCATCCTCAAGACAATCATGCAAATGTTATTTGTAAAATGATAGTATCTTCAAGAATGAGAAATGAAGCAGCTGATCACAAGCCAAATATAGGTAAATGTAAGAGTCAAAATATATATGATGTCAAAAAGGCATTATACTGCAGGTTCACAGGTACCAGTGCAAAGGGCTTCTTCCATCATTATCAGGAACATCAGCATCCGCATTCCATTTTGAGATGATATGATAAAGGAAAGCAGTATGACCATGCTGAGCTGCAACATGTGTTGTCTGCGATCATGTCAATGTGGACGTTCAGCAGTAAATACAAAGCTGTTTCTGAACCACTAAGACAAATAACATCTCTAGCTACCAACTTTCTATGATGTTTCTTCTCACAGTAAATAAATCACTTCTTCCTTCAGTATGGTTTCTCGAGCAGATGTATAGTTATATGGACCAAGAGTTATTATGGCTCTCAGATCCAGGAGCCAACAACTAAAAGGCCACATGCCACAATAGGTAAAGTGAATTGATATCAAACAGTACACAGACTTGAACAAACCTGATACCCGCACTTGTCAGCAGTGTTAATCCGAGCACCCTCTCGAAGTAAAAGATCTACCACCTTGATAGCACCTCGTGCTGCACTCCAGTGCAATGCTGTCTGCCCAGTGTGATCGACTGCGTTTACATCTCCACCATGCTGGAAAAGAACAGAGAAGATTAGACACCAATTATCCTTGATACACAATCAAATTCTACTCGATCACTCTCCTGCAAAAACTTCTGACCTTAACACCGTTCACATCCACAGAACAATATCTTGCAAGTTAATTTTTGAAAACTCATGATGTTAAATGTTAATGCCTGTGAGTTGACGCCCCGCTCTCAATGATTAGACCAATTCTATTATCACCAAAAAGAAAAACTCAGATTTCCTTTTTCACACACATTCTCAGAATCAAGAAGAGTGATTGGAGAATCCTATATTCACTGTTGAAAAAAAAAAAAAACCCTCACTCTAAACAGTATTCACCCGCATAAACACACATAAAGGCACGAATTTCAGAGAAGCCAAGCACAACAAAGCCAACTCATAGCCCCCGGGATAAGAATAAACTTGGTATACACACAGGAAAAGTGCTTAAAACCCAGAAACCAGAGGAACCCAATTCAAACAATTAAATCATCTAGACAACCCCATCAAAAAAGCAATCCTTTTTGTTTCTTGCCAAAGGGAAAGACTAGAAGAAAGGGAGAGAAGAACCCGGATGATGTATTCAGCAGCAACACATCTGTTGTTCAGAGCAGCCCATTGCAAAGCATAATAACCAAGCCCATCCGGCTCGCACACCGAACGTCCCTCCACCTCCACAAGCCTCCTGAGCTTCTCCATGTCGCCGTACGCGGCCGCCGCATACACATCGTTCCTCAACCTCTCCTTGCCAGCTCCTCCTCCGCCGCCGCCGCCGCCGCCGCAGGACTCGACGGCAGCGACCGGCCGGACCTCCTCGACGACCTGGATCTCCGTCGGCATCGCAATTTCCCCCGACGGTCGTTGAGAATATTTGTTCGGGTGGCCGAGGGTAGGGAGTAGTTTCCCGTTCGTGTACGGAAGGAAGGAATCAAACGAAAAGGCGGTTTCTTGTTCGTAGGATATTTGGATTTTGGAAGTTTCAGGTGAAAGTTTTGACTTTTTGGCTGACCCGACACAGCTCCAAGGAGATTCGCACGTACTTTAACTTTAGCCCACGTTTGCCTTACAATGTCCGAACGCTGCGAACTGTGGATCTTGTCAGATCTGCGAACTAGGATTGATAATCTTTTGGTTTCGAATTATTTGTGTTCAGAGAACTTGAAAAGGGTCAATGCATATCCATATATTCTAGTGATGTCATTTTACACTCGACAAGTATTTCTTCCTCTCTGTAAAGGGGAAAAAAACAAAAAACGGAACTTATGCCGTCCTGACAACCGGTTATCATTTGGGGAGGAATGAAAGCATGTAGTGTGGAGATGAAAGATGACACGTTGAATGAGTTAGGAAAGAGAACAATATATCGAGTTGTCAAATGTGGACACCAATGGTAATGGTGCTATAGCTAATCTTACTAAACTATGATTGGTATTCATGAATTCGTTTGCTACCTTTATTAATCAAGGTTGTTTGGTGCTTTAAGCTCCTTTTTGTTGTAAAGGAGAAACTAGAATTACTGAAAAAAAGACTCATCTCTTCAACGTGAATTTGCATGGAGTACCATGGAATACCAGACGGAAACGAGTAGATGCACTCGAGGGATGAGGCTGTTGAGCACAATTTGGAAAAAAAAAAAAAAAAAACATAGCTCAAAATAAGCAAATTGCCAGAGTTCCCTGATCGCAATCTGACTATCCACTATGGTTCTTGCAGATAGTTGGCACCCCCAATATGAAATACCGTAGTACATGAGTTCTATAACGACTTGGTCCAGGGGAAAAGATGTTAATGAGAAACAGTGCTGCAAGCACTCAACATATGCGAGTAATTAGAGTAGCACGCAGCCTCATCCGATCGCGAGTTCACAACATTCCTTGGAACCTCCAACTTCTCTACTCATTGATATGGATGCTTGAGCCGATGGCCACAAGAAAAAGGATTATTCGTAGTGATAAAGGTCATTCGCTGCGCGTCCATGACGACTACCTGCAAAAGCAGATGATTCTAGCTATGAGATACATGAATCCTATCACTTCAACTAACCAATATTGAAGGTACTGATTCAACATTCTCGAATCAATTTTTGCCTCATATAGGACACAGCACACTCAGCAGAAAATGCTGGCAATCCAACCATCAAAGAAGAATATGTAAGCAAGCAAAATAAGACACTGAATCTACTGCCTCTTGTGATCCCACACAAATGGAACTGTCTTTCCACATGTGGCAGATACGGCATACTTGACAAGTGGAAAGAGATACAAATCCAATGGAATGACAAGAAGAAAACATTGGCGAGCAATCCCACTACTTTTGACATACTGAAGATATGAAAATGCATCAAAACTACCATTATGTATTCAAGAAAACTCGTCCAACTAAATAAAACCTATTCTGCACCCCTTTCTTGAACCACAGAAAAAGATAGTAAATCAGCAGCAGATGGCAATCGAGATAGATATCAAATAACATAGCAGACAAATGGAACTCAGAGATGTAAAGGTGACTCTCATTTCCTTCAATTGATGATAAAAACTTGATACGAAAACCAAATTAACCGTTTCAATTCCCCATGACAAACTATCGATTGAAGGTCCCCGTTTAGCTAACTGGGAAATGAAGAAATCCAATGATTCACTCCACAAATTCATCAATGCAAAGGTTTTGCTTCCTTTCCACTCAAATCACATCCAATTCATCGCTTTAGCACGATCCACAACAATTCCTCAGGCAATCTAAACTAAAATGTTAAATTGGATGCCCCCTAATGAGAACCGAAAATCAAATGGTGAAGACTCAAAAACTCACTCTGGCAACTTCCCGGACCGAAAAATCGCAAACTTGGACGCCTCCGAATACTTATACTCAACCCCATTCTCCTTCAGGAACTCCTCAATCACCTTCTTCACGGCCTCGGGATCGCTACTCTCGCACTCGATCTCATAACACTTCCCGAACTCGTACTTAGTCTCGTCGACCTCCAACGTCAACCCTTTCCACTCGTATACATCCCTCACATTCCCAAACCCTCCCAGCCCCACGAACTCCCCCACCCCGAACTCCTCCCTGCACCTCCTCAGAACCCTAGAGCCCATCGACCCCATCTTCCCCGGGTCGGCGACGCACTCCCGGCCCCTCGCCGGGTCCAGCTCCTCCTCGTCCTCCTCGACGCGGCTGACGCCGTCGACGAGGACGGCCCTGGCCTTGAGCGAGGCGACGCAGCGGGCGTCGCCGTTGTAGAACCGGAGGCGGAGGACGGCGCGCCGGGAGGAGAGCTCGCCGGCGGCGCCGTCGAAGAAGAGGTTCTCCTGGCGGTCGGTGCGGAGGCGGTGGGGGGAGAGCAGGGAGGCGACGCGGCGGTGGGCGTCGGCGCCGGGGAGGCGGAGCTTGACCTCGACTTCCATCGCTCTCTAGGGTTTCCCCGGGGAAGGGATTAGGAGGAGGAGAGGCCGATGCGGTGGGACTTGGAGGGGAGGTTGGAGGAGGAGCGGTCGAGTTGCTGGAGGATGGAGGAGGCGCCGGGGGCGGCGGAGGAGGCGCCGGAGGCGGCGGCGGCGGCGGCGGCGGAGCGTTTGCGGGCCTCCTCGAGCTCGTCCTTGTCTTCGATCTTGACTTCGATCTTGCTGGGTTTTCTCCTCAGCATTTTGCGTTGCGCCGACGCTCCCGTCGATCCCTTCGTTCGGAATAAGAGGGAGTTTTCTTTTCTCCTAGATTTGATTTTTATTCAAAAATAATATTATTTTTTAAAAATTTTAAATTATTTAAATTTTCAGTAACTTTTTTTTTTAACTTAATCATTTTGACCTGAAAATCTAATAATGGCCAGCCGACGAACGTGTGCTCGTCACGTGCGAGTTTCGCACCTTTGGCGAGGGCATTTTGGTCCAAAAACTACTGTCGCTCTCAAACCGTTAATATCGAAATCAAAAAAAAAAGAATACCTCAATTGAATTTTCATCCTACACTTACCGGCGTGCAAGAAAGTGCAATCATAATAAGACGTCCTAGTTGCAGCTTTCTTTTCGCATCTGCCATGATCTTCAATCTTTGATTTTTGGATAATATGCTCGAGAAACCTTAACCCTTTCTTTTTTTTTTTTTATCGATGCAGTCAAGGCAAAACTCAGGCTTTTTAATAGTTTTATGTGCACGTCACGAGGATAGGAGAAACGTGGTTTAGAAAAGACACAATACATTCATTGTATGCTATTGCTTCAATAATAATACACATTTGATAAATTTACCCTAAACTGATATATTTATGATAAATTTACATTTTCATTAAATTTAACGATCAAAATACTGAATTTGATTGCACTTGATACTTGACTATTAATTTTATTTTATTCTCCATTTGTTACAATTATACTGCTTTGTGGTTTTTTATGACATTCAATTTGGGGTTTTAAGTGATAAAAAAAAGTTAATTTGAAATAAATTTATTATAAATGTATCAATTTATGATTTTTTATTATTATTTAAAATAAAGTTATCATAAATGTACGGGTTTGAGATTTTTGATTATCAAATAATTAGTTTGAGGTAAATTTGTAATAGGTATATCAGTTTGAGATTTTTTAAGATATTAACTTTAAAATAATAATGGGTCAACAAACATGGAGAGCATTTTGGTCTGAAAACTACCGGGTTTTTAAAACCGTTAATATCAAAAAAAAAAAAATAAAAAAATCCTCCATTGACTTTACACTATAATTCTGGCGTGCAAGAAAGTGCATAATCATGAGACGTTCTCGCTGTAGCTTTCTTCTTGCATCTGCGATGATCCTCGATCTAGATTTTCGATAATATGGTCGAGAAACCTTAACCCTTTATTTTTTCTTTTTGTTTTTTTACCGATGCTGTTGAGGCAAATCTCATGCTTTTTAATAATTTTATGTGCACATGACGAGGATAGGAGAAACACGATTTTTTTTTCCTTTTTTTATAGCTAAAATGCCTTCAGAAAAGGCGCAATACATATATGGTGTGCTATTGCTTCAATAACGATGAGTTCAGGGGTTATTGGGTCAAAGGGATTAAGTTTATGGGATATTTTGCAAAGAAGTTAGGTTTTGGAGGACTACGAGAGATGGGAGCTCTTTCGAGGGTTATTAAATCAATTTGATCAAGTTCATGGGTAATTTGTAATGAAGTTAAAATTGAAGGGAACTTTAAGACATCAGCAACGCTCTAATGAGTGTTTTGGAACTTTCCCCAAAAGCATTTAGTTTCATTCCAAATAGGGATAATAACACATATTGTCTAAATTTTTGTTTAATATGTAATATAGTCCATGAAATTTAACTCAATGTATAATGTGATTCATAAACTTTCAATTTTCAATTTAGTCCAATACTTATATGAAAACATTAGTTGTTTTCAATTTTCAATTTAGCCTCGAGCTCGCCGGATCTGGTGAGCCTTAAGCTTGCCGGCGTCGGCGAGCCCGGCGAGCTCGAGGCTTGCCTGTGGCCGGTCGTTGGCTGTCGTCATGGCCGGTAGCTGGCTAAAGAAGAAGAACAAAAAAGAAAAATGAAAATTGAAAATTATATTCTTAAAAATAATTAAAATTCGATTTTTAAAATAATTATTTAAAAAATTATAAAAATTATCCATTAAATTTGTGTCATATAAAACTATATTAGCAATACCAATTTTAAATATATATATATATATATAATTAAATGGGTAATTAAATGGATCAAGTATGGGTCGGGTCGGGTATGGGTCAAAAATTTTGTATTACAATAAATGGGTTATAAACGGATTAAATGAGTCGATTTGGGTTGGACTATTTATGACCCGACTCAAACCCGACCCGACCCACCCGTTAAACAGGTCTAGTCAGCGTATACATGTTAAGCTGTAGTAGGGTGGGAGCAGAAAAATGCTCTCCACGTTAGCTGAGGAATGTGGGTCTCATAAAAGTGGGTCTACGGTCTTTCACAGGTGTGTAGTGAATTTTCTAAACCATAATATATCAAATGAAGGGTTAACATATTACTAAATTTAATCTTGTAAATAATTTTCCATGTTTTCTTGTCCCATCTTATCACTTTATATAGTCACAGCCTCCAGGAATGGCAGCTGCTGCTTTTTAATTCTTTTTGCCATACCGTCAAAACCCATTTGAAGGGTTAAAACGAACCCCCAAGAAAGTTCACCCCAACGTCCTTCTAGGGTTAACTTCTCATGTCGTTCATGGCTGATCATCGGAACCCCCAAGATGTTGTCTCCATTGTCAGCAGCCCTTCTGTCATTGACTTGTTTTGATTTTGCTGAAGAGCCTCGCTGAATCATCATTTATCGTGTCTGAATTTGGAAACTTATCCGTGCGATATCTTGAATCAGGTAATTATCTTATTCTATATCAATTTAAATATTCTGTCATCTAATTCGATTGAGATTGTTATTGAATTCACGGATTTGAATATTGCATACCAAGGTTTTGGGGATATGCAGTAAAATTAGGAAAATTTCCTAATTTAAACAATGTGCACATTGATGAGAATCTGATCTCAACCCCAAGATACGATTCCCATTCGCATGGAAAAATCGGTCATCTTGTCTATAATCCTTTTGATATGATGTCCGTTTATTTATTTCCCAAATTTGAATGGATGGAATATTTGATGATTATCTTTTGCAGATTGGTGCTTATGGAACTCGACCTTCCTTCACCGAGATCTTGGCCTCTGTCAATTGGCCGGCGACGGAGTAGTCGACGGAGGCTGAGATCTTAGTGTGGCAGAGAAAGGTAGTGTGCTAGTGGTTGAACATCTCACCGTGGAGCTTGTTAGGCTTAGCGTCGATGAGGGCCAACTCGTTGGCGAGGTCCCCAATGAAAATGGTCTTAGCGATGGCCATGCCAACGTTGCTGACCTCGATGATGATGTCCGCGCTTGGAAGGCAATGGCTCCGGGGTGTTCTGGATCAACTTGAAAAAAGCTTGGGTCAAGTCCAAGCCGCTGTGGAATCGATCCACCAAGAAATAGGTTAATGATGACTCTATAATGAAATCGATATGTATGTTAATAACTAGAATCAAGTTATGAATTGATATGGGCTTGAGAGAGTCTGGGTTAAGTCTAGACTTAGTAATCTATTTATCAATCCTACGTGGTGCACTTTGAGGTGAGGTCGTGACATATGTGACATGTGCATTGGAAGTTCTAGAACTTGTAAGTGCTATTAGTGCTTAAACTTTCAAAAAATGTAATTAAATTTTAAAACTTGTCACGAAAATGCAAGTTGTTGAGGGTAGCCCAACATCTTCGGGAGTCGATTTGAAATATCCCAAAGATTGCTCATCAATATTACATAATTGGAAGGGAGTCTTATTATGGTAGGATGCTGAAAAGGAAGAAATTTAAATAAGAATTAGTGTTTTTTCGGAAGAATACCGGGATATAATACTGGTGATTGCCTAAATTAATGGAATTTAATAAATCAAGAAAGTTTCTAATTAGGGGTGATTACCAATTAAGTAGGATTCTTAATTTGGGTGGAGGTCTACCACTATAAATATAAGGATTGGATGGAAATTTTTAAAGAACATCGGAAAATATTCCAGAGAGATCACAAGAGTCTTCAACAATGTGAGTAAATACGAAAGTTTTTTAGAGTTTTTCAAGAGAGGATGTGTTTTGTGATAGTTGTGAGAATTTATTGTGAGCGAAACACCATTAGTGTTAATTGTAATTCTTTGATTATTGTGGGGAGTTCTTGGATTAGCATACCGTGGATTTTTCACGTAAATTTTTTTTGGTATTGTTCTTCTTTTCTCTCATCTGCACTGTTATTTATGTTTTGCATATTGCGCAATTCTGATAATTAGAATTCTGCTACGATCAATTGCAATCCAACTTAATTTACAACATAAGTGAGTCTTAAAACTTTTAAAAAGTGCCATTAAGTCTTAAAATTTATCGAATTGGTCCAATCAAATCCTTCTATGATTGCATTTTTTGAAATTTTAAATACACAATTGATATAATTCATTTATCGTAGAATCCACGATCCACATCCATGATTATTGATTTCGATGGTTAGTCAAGTTTTTGTAGTATAATTATCAATATCAATGTTTCAAACTATCATTGGATGAGTGATATGCGTGAGAAGCCTGTAATATAATCACTTATCTAATTCTTCATGTTTTTCCTTTCTCCTCGGCAGGCTGTTGCCCATTAATTCTGTTTGTCATACCGTCCAACCCATGTGAGAGTTTCAAACTAAACACTAGGTGCGCCCAAATGCCACTCCAGTGTCAATTTCGCATGCGTTTCATTAAGTCCAGATGGGCATGGTTGACCCCAAATCTTTCTTGATCAGGGATGATGGGTTTGATAGAGACAGATGTGTTATGTTGATGTCAGTGTCTTAGTTTCATTTGACATTGAATGATTCGACTGGAATAGGACGAGGAATGAACACGGCCGAAGTGAAAATTGGGGTGCGAGTCACAGAGTTAAGAACGAAGAACCCATAGACAAAGCGGCGACAAAGTGGTGCGTGAGTCAAGGTTAAAAGTGGTGCCGTTTAGAATTTATCCAACCGGAACCGAAAAAGCTGCTATAGACAAAGTGGATAATGAGGAACGCAAAGACTTGGAGAGGGAAAATTATAAGAAGTCAAGAGTTAAGAACCTAACCAGGGGAATACGCGAGCAAAGCATTACAAAGAACTGGAAAATCTTCAAGCGGAAAGCAATAAGAATGTTTGGATCTTGAGGACCGTATGAATAGTGTTCACAATGTGGGTAAGTTTAGAATGATTTGCTCATAAAGATGGGGTTAGAACTTAAAAGAGGACATTTCCAAATGATGGTAAAGATCACATTCTCCATTTTCATCATCATCCCCAAAATTGGTTTGTCATTCGCAGCTCATTTTTTGAGCATGAACGGTTCCATCAGTCATGGAGAAACATTGGTTTCTTCAGACCAAACTTTTGAGCTAGGATTTTTTACTCCTGGCAACTCTAATATGAGTTACTTGGGTATATGGTACAAGTTTAGTCCTGACACAGTTGTGTGGGTTGCTAATAGAAACAACCCGCTGGCGGATCATAAAGGTGTTCTCACATTCAACAATGCCGGCAATCTAGTTATTCTCAACCACTTGAATGGTGTGGTTTGGTCTTCAAAGTCATCCAGGATCCTCCAAAATCCAATTGCGCAGCTCTTGGATTCGGGAAATCTTGTTCTTTGGGATGACTTCGTTTTGAGTTCTGATGAAACCTATTCGTGGCAAAGCTTTGATTACCCGTCTGACACGCTTTTAGCAGGCATGAAGCTGTTGTTGAACCCAAAAACGGGTCTTGAACGATGTCTCACTGCATGGAAAAGCATGGACGACCCTTCTCCGGGAGATTATGTCCATAGGTTAAACTACAATCAGGGTCTACTTCAGTTTGAAGTAGTCCAACTGAATGTGCATAGAAAAACATTTCGAACAGGGCAATGGAATGGAGTCCAATTTGTCGGCATTCCCAATTTGTCAAGTCCAGCTGGAGTGCCCCTGTTTGTGCAGAGTGAAACTGAGATCTCCTTCACGTTTGAGGTTCAAGACAAACAACTTTTCTCGAGAATAAAATTAGACTCTCTGGGAGTGCTGCAACTTCTTGCGAATAGATCGAGAACAGCCGCATTGAATGTCAAGCTCGAGTTTCCTAGTGGTCCGTGCGATTTCTATGGCAGGTGTGGTGCTAATGCCATCTGTCGCGATAGCTTGTGTGAATGTGTGAAAGGGTTCATGCCTAAGTCACCTGACAAATGGGCGGTCGGTGATTTTTCCAGTGGATGCCATAGGAGGATACCCACGAATTGTTCCAAAGGAGAAGGGTTCTGGAAAATTGACGGAGTTAAGCTGCCCGACCTGTTGGAGGTAACGCTAGATAGGAGAATGAGCCTCAAGGAATGCAAGGACGAGTGCTCGAAGAATTGTTCGTGCGTGGCTTATGCTAATTCAGATGTCAGAGGAGGAGGTAGTGGCTGCCTCATGTGGTTCGGGGACTTGATTGACATGAAAGCGCTCCAAGGATGGAACCGCGTGCAAAGTCTATACGTACGCCTATCAGCATCCGAACTAGGTATTCATACTAATGCTAATTGACTTTGTTTTTTCTATAAATTATTAAAATGCTTGTTGTTTGGGCAAGAGAAGTTTGGAATAGTTAACCTTCGAGATTCTTTTTCTTTACTCTAGATGCCATTCAGGACCGCACCGGGAGGAATATAATATTAGTAGCTGCCATATTGAGTTCTATCATTGGTGGATTGCTTTTTGTCGTAGCTACACGGTGGAGTATAAAGCATAAGAAAAGGAGAATCAGGATTGGAGGTAAGCCTGGTCTTCAATCAAGTCAAATTTCGTTAAAAATTCAAAGTAGCCTTGCTTTAATTGGTTATAGGCACGCTAGTTCGTTGTCGTTGTCCTATGCTAATGCAAATCAATGCATACTACTTTGCTAGGTCTTGAAATCACAAAAGAAGACATCGATTTACCATTGTATGATTTGGCCACCATTAAAAGTGCTACGAGCAATTTCTCTATTGGCAACATGATTGGGCTTGGCGGCTTCGGTCGTGTTTATAAGGTATAGAGTTTTGTATATATCGTTGTGCACTAAACTAATGATGCATATAACAACTATGTTGCCATTTTGTAGGGAAATCTTTCGACGGGACAGTTAGTAGCAGTCAAGAGGCTATCAAAATGTTCAATGCAAGGTCTTGAAGAGTTCAAGAATGAAGTACTCTTGATTGCACAACTTCAACACAGAAATCTTGTTGGACTTCTAGGCTGTTGCATCGAGGGAGAGGAGAGAATCTTGCTTTATGAGTACATGGAAAACAAGAGCTTGAATTACTTAATATTTGGTAAGACAATTTCATTTTTTAATTCCCTACTGAACAAATGATATTCTTTCATAGTAATATAATCTAAGCTAGCACTTTTGGTCAGTTATTGTTGAGATTGACCATGCGAATTTTGTACTATCCATAGATCAGGAAAAAAGCTTGTTGCTGACTTGGCAAAGACGGTTTGACATTATTATCGGTATTGCAAGAGGACTTCTCTATCTCCATCAGGATTCCAAACTTCAAGTAATCCACCGAGATCTTAAAGCAAGCAACATATTACTAGATGGCGACCTAAACCCTAAAATATCCGACTTTGGCTTGGCAAGAATCTTTGGAGCTAACGAAAAAGAAGCGAGAACAAAAAGAGTCATTGGAACTTAGTATGTCTTTTCCTTTGGTTCTTAACATGAAGCTCATTGTTATAGAGAACCACAGCTTAAAAACCTTGTTTTTGTGAAATGCAGTGGCTACATGTCTCCTGAGTATGCCATGGATGGGAAATTCTCTTTGAAGTCGGACATATATAGCTTTGGTGTGCTCTTGTTGGAGATAGTTAGCGGCAAAAGGAATAGAGGATTTTCCCATCCAAGCCATCACCATAACCTTCTTAGTCATGTAAGTAAGAAGGCACTACTAGCACTGGCGTTTTATCTCTCTTTGATCTTTTACAGAGTCATTTAGGGTGATTTCTCAATGACCAAGGACGAGTTCCCAATTTTTCTTTAGGCATGGTTGCTTTGGAGTGAGGGTAGGGCCTTGGAGATGATGGATGAATGCCTGCACAGCTCATTTGACAAAACCCAAATGGAAAGGTGCATCCAAGTGGGATTGTTGTGTGTACAAAAATTCCCTGAAGATAGGCCAGCTATCTCATCTACAATTTATATGATACTCAATTCTGGTTTGGTCTTGCCTGAACCTAAAGAGCCTGGTTTCTTCATAGAAAGAAACTCAAAATACTCTGATGGGGCTTCATCAAAAAGCGACTCACATACGCAAAATTTAGTCACTATGACTATGCTGGAGGGTCGGTAGGCATTATATGCAATATGTGGTAGATTACTAGGTTTTTTGTGATTTTGTATATATATTTGGTTTAGCTGGGCCATTGTGGGGTATGCTATGGCTAAGCCACAAGAAGAGTGGGAGTTGTTTAACTTTTTTTTTGGGTGGAAATAGGCCTTGCTTAATTTAATAGACGTTTTATGAAATTTTTGCAAGCGAAGTTACTTTTTTTTTTTTTTGGTCGGTCCTCTGCTATTCCTACTCTAATGCTCATTCTCAGATTTTTTCCCTGCAATGAGTCGAAACTCATTTCTGAAACTAAATAGTCTCCATCCTAACCCCTTGAGAATGTGGGGATTCGAACCTCTCACCTTCCCCTTTCATGTTGGAAGGGTGGCCACTAGGGTAAACTAGGGGTGAGCGGTTCCAGGTTCCTTACAGGTTCCGCCTAGAACCTGTAACTTATCTTCGGGTACAAATTCCTCATTTTGTGGAACCTGGAACCTACCCATCGGAATCTAGAACCTGGAACCTACCCTATCACAGGTTTTAAGGTCGATTCTAAGGTCCACTAGGTTCTTTTTTTTTTTTTTTTTTCACAAAACGAAAATGAACGCAACATTAATAAACAAGCTTGTCATTTATGAGAGAGAATACAAAACAAATAAAATTGAACAGCGACACGTGGGACTTTTTTCCATGGCAGCTTGTTGACATGCAAGCTACTCGTCATCGAAGTTCGAACAGCAATAGCATCATCAATGGTTAAACATCGATGGCAAAACAACAAGGTCCAGAATAAGCACTAAGAAAAATTTGACATTCAAAAACACTAATCTCAAGTTCAGAGCATTTATGTGGAATAATATCAAGGCATTCTCTAAAATCAGCCAACTCATCATCAGCCTACTTTGGAAATTTGTGACAAAACTTATTAAAAAGCTTCCACAAAGAGACACCGATCTATGGAGAGACTAAATATAGACATGGCATTCACGTTTATGGATTGCAGATCCACACTATATAGTAGATATCCTAAGAATCCAGCTCTACAGAAGCAATGACAACAAAAATAAAAGAGGTCTCTAACCTGCACCCGCAATGCTAAGTCTCGAATAGGTAAAACTACCAATGCATGTAGACATCGGGAGTGTCATTCTCTAGGTTTCTATCTGCCTGAAAGAATGCCTTGAGAAGGTTGTGTCTTGTCCCAGATGTAGCTACAAAAGCAGCAATAATAGTCCAATAGAAGACTTTATTCTAGCAACACGAAAAAGTGCTCTGCCAAAAAATCTTGATAACATTGATCTTGACCAGATGGCTACATAAGAGAACACATTAAAAAAAAAAAAGTAGTTATGCGATTATAATAAACCAAATGGCTACAAAAAATGGAACTAAATATCAATTCGAGAAAGAGAAACAAAGCGAAACATTTTCAAATAATTTCATAATCAAAGAACTCAAAGAGACAACTAAAAGACTACAATTTTGCAAAATCAATCAAAGTGCTCTTTTTTCCTTTAAACTTTACCTCTTCAATGTGACTTCAAACTCCTCTCAGTGCACTTTTACCTGTGAATGACTTTCTATTCTTACAATGAAAAGTTCATAATCTTGGCTTCGTCATTGAGTTCTATGATTCTACGCAACTAGCATATATTTAGAATGGCAATCTACACCAATTCGATTGTGTGTCAAAGTGGATTGCCACTGAAATGTTAATGCCTATGCCTCTACTCCACTAACAACTTACCAGCCATCTAGGAGACTCTGGAACAAAGAACAAACCCAAAATTTGTAAGACACGGGGAATGCATCCTGAAGATGAAATCACCAAGAATGACTTTTTGATATTTTCCAACTCATTCACCATATAACATAAAAAGAGGGAACTAAGACACTACTGATCAGAGCCAAGATATGCCAGGAGACAATGGTTCCAAGAAAGTAAATCAACGAAAAGTCACAGCATATCATGAACTACAACAGAAGCCAACTCTTTGTTAATAAGCAAATGAATTGTCTCAACTCACTTTCAATTTCTACGTTGTCCAAACTTTTTGACGTTATTGATATTCGTAAATGCTCCCCTGAACATACCCACCTTCACACTCCTCTATTCCAAACGAAATGCATAGGCCGTGAAAAAAACGACACTAAAATAGAACTGAAATCTGCAAGACAACAAAGGGCTTTGCTCAGTTTTGCAACACTTCGCAAAACGACGGAGAGAGGGGGCGGCGGAGATTACCAGCACGAAAGGCGAGCGGCGAGAGGCGTCGGGGGCGACTGGGTGAGCGGCAAGCAGCGTCCATCGAGGGAATGAGCTGCGTCCAGCAACGGCGTCAAGGGCGAGCGATGTCCAACGGCTGAGCTGCGAAGCGAGAAGGGGTCGACGACGTCGAGGGAGGAAAGGGTGGGGCGAGTGGGGGGCAACTAGCGTCCAGCGACAGGATGAACGGCGTTCGGCGGCGGCATTGAGGGCGAGTGGTGTCTGGCGGCGGCATCATGGGCTGGCGTTGGGGAAGGGGTAGAGGCAGAGAACGAGAGAGGAGAACTGCCAATTCCCAGAGAAGGGAATCGGGAATCGGAAGCGGCCCCTTTAGAACCAAGAACTAGAACTGGTCCCTTTAGGATCGGGAACCACACCGGACCCTTTGGTTCAGTTCTCCGGTTCTCCAGTTCTACCCAGGAACCGCACTCACCCTTAGGGCAAACCCCAGTAGTTCTGGCAAAGTTACTTGAATAGGTATATAAGTCTCATAATTTCTCTTAAAAAATTTCCACATCAAGCATAGGAAGAGCCAATTAAAAGTGAAAGCAAAGAAAAGTCAAATAAATCGAACTTTACACAATTATTTTCCTAATGATTGTCTATTATATGTATCGATAAACCATTCAAATACGTAATAATTTCATATTCAAGTTAGAGGTGATCATTGAAGGGGCTTATTTTTATTTTTTTTTTTTTGTATTTTTTTTTTGTACAAGAAGGGGCTTATGTTGAGATGGGTATTAAGGTTGATGACAATTTTGCAAATCTTCGGGGTCGGATGGGCCTTGGCTTTTACTAGGGCCTAATTAGCCCTGTTAGGCTTTTTCACCCAATACCATTATTCAAATCTGTCCAAAAAGTCTTATGGATCTTGTGACTATGGCTAGACTTTCAAATTGATGATAGTTCATGTCGAGTTACTACCTTCCAAAATCTTAACGTAAAAAAAAATATATATATATATATATGTAGCTGAATTGTAATAACCGACGGACAAAACAAAACAAAATAATTTCGATTCCGAAAAGGGGGAAAAAAGAGTAACATGAAAAGAAGGTATTAATTGATGCCACAGTGGCATTACGTGAACTTCTTTTTTAGTCATTGTGGTCCATACTCGTGTGCTATATGCATGCACGTACAAGGTCAAATTGAAAAGTCAACAAAAATGTTCCAAGATTGTTTGCATGGAACTTTCCCTTATACTCGGCTAATATATAGTCGATTTACAAGATTAAAAGAACACATATAGTTCAAGTAAATCATATGAACATCCTAAAATGGGCATCCCACAAAATTTATCCCTTCAAATCTTTGGCACCGCAAGCTAAGACACATTAGCATGAAGCAAATTGCCAAACTATCTTTCAAGAAGCTGGTCCGTGGTTTTCCTAAAATGGCTTATCAAAAGTCTAAGCTATGTACTCTATAAAAGTTCATTCAGATCTATAAATCATGTTTCCACTAACGGAGTCTTATAGCTTTTCCATATGGATCTTTTCGGACCAACTAGAACCCAAAGTATTGGAGGTAAGAAATATTGCTTGGTGGTTGTAGATGATTACTCAAGATTTACATGGATCTTCTTCTTGGCTCTTTTTTTTTTTTTTTTTTTTTTTCAAAGTTTGCTAAAAAAGTTTAGAATGAGCTATTTCCAGCATTAAAACAAATCATGGGAGAGAATTTGAAAATCAAGATTTTGCAAGTTTTTGTAATGGTTTTTAAACATGTTTTTTCTTCTCCCTACACTCCAGAACATGTGGAAAAGCTAAAATTCTATTAATTGAAAGTAGAGTCTCTTCTTGCTTCTTGGCAAATAAAGTAAAAGCCTTCTCTTATTCTACTGCTTGTTACGTAATCAATAGAGTCTTTCTAAGACTCATTCCAATGAAAACTCCTTATGAAGATTACAAGGGTAGAAAGCCAAATATTTTTTATTTTCATGTTTTTGGTTGAGTGTTTTATCTTTAAAAAAAAATGCAAATGGCCGTCCGGGTGAGTTTGAATAAAAGTCAGATGAATGAATATTTCTTGGAGATCTCTGATTTTTCGATAATATGCTCGAGAAACCTTAACCCTTTCTTTTTTCTCCTTTTTTTAATTGATGCAGTTGAGGCAAAACTCAGGCTTTTTAATAATTTTATGTGCACGTCACGAGGATAGGAGAAACGTGTTTTAGAAAAGGCACAATACATTCATTGTATGCTATTGCTTCAATAACGATGTTATTGGGTCAGAGCCATTAAGTTTATGGGATATTTTGCAACGAAGTTGGGTTTTGGAGAACTATGAGAAATGGGCGCTCTTTCGAGGGTTATTAAATCAATTTGACCAAGTTCATGGGTAATTTGTAATAAAGTTAAAATCGAAGGAGACTTTAAGACATGAACAGCACTCTAAGGGTGTTTTGGAACTTTCCCCAATAGCATTTAGCTTCATTCCATATAATGATAATAAACCATATTGTCTTTGAACTTTTTTTAATATGTAATAAGATCCCTAAAATTTAGCTCATGATGCATAAACTTTCAATTTTCAATTTATTCCAATACCACATTGAACAATTTAAAAGTTGAGTGACTACATTGCACATTATATTAAAATTTAGGGATCACATTGAACTATTTAAAAGTTTAGAAACCACAATACATATTAGATTAAAGTTCACAATCCATATTGAATAAATTAAAAGTTCATAAACTATATTACAAATTGCACCAAAATTTAAGAACTATTTGTATCATTTTCCTTTCCAGATAATTTCATTTTTTATCTTTACTTGAAAAAGTATTATTTTGATTTTGAAAAATATATAAAATGAATCTTTTGATAGAACAAATCGAGATAATTATCCGATCATGACTTCGCTTTGGACATGTAATTGTCAGGTAACATGTTTCTGATCTGAAAAAGCATGTTCAACAGCAGTTAATTAGCAACTAAACTCCTCATTTATGTATTAATCTGTTCTTCTAACCGAAGGTAGGATTTAAGAGGCATAAAGCGTTTCCAAATGACTATTGATTACCACAGTAGCAGCTCAGGCAATGCCATCAATGGACCAGCATCAAAACCCCACCACCTCTGTAACAATCTCTCTGTCCACCTTTCTCTCTGGTTTTTAGCCTTTAAGCCATGGCGGCAGCAGCAGCATCAGGATGGACCTCTGTGAACGCGCTGACCGTCGGGTTGTGCCTCGTGTCGTTGGCCTGGACGGGGTTCGGCCACCGGCTTGACTTGCTGCCGCCAAGCACCCTGGCCATCCAGAAGATATCGAGAATCCAAAAATGCTTCCGGGCAACGAAGACCTTGAGAAATTGTGGCGCTGCGCTCAGACGCACCCTCTTGCCTCTCCTGCCCAAGGCACATCTCCAAGGGGGCGTGCTCGAACCCGAGGAGCTGTTCCCTAGCGCCACCGTGGCCCCGGAATCAGTCCTTGGTGTAATCGTGGACATCCTTTCTCAAGCTAAGTCGGCCGCTTGCTGCCGCTCCATAAACAGAATCATCAAGAAATGCGGGCCGTTCGGGCTGTTAGAGAGGCATGTGGCGTTCCGGGTGCTTAGCGCTACCTGTAAAGGCTACGGCAGTTGATCCGATTCCTTTTCCCTTGGTTGTAAGCATTTGTGATGGAAGTCTTTGTGCCGTTTCTGCGAAAACTAATGGCAGATTGTTCATGTGGACTGAGAATTAAATTAAAGTTCCATTCCTTACTGTGATCATTTTGCAGATGCTCTTATCGTGTCGTTCAGTGTTCCTAAGCAATTCATTCTTCTATTCTCCTCCTTTCCCCAATAATTCCATCGACCTCTCCTGCCGCCAAATTCTTGGCTGCGGCAAGTGAAGATGTGGACCGCCAAGTGATACAAAAGTAAACTTTGGTATTCTAAAATATAAATTCAATACTCATTCTTGCCATCTAAGTGCACCAGTCCTGCAATTTCATGCTCTGAATCAAATTGGTACGTTGCGACGTAATGGGAATCAAAGGAAAGCTCAAATTCTTCATCCTCTTTCTAAACTGAGACCACAAATTGTTTAGGCCTTCAATGATGTAAACACGAGAGGAACTTAAACTGTCGACGTGCCAAACAGGCTCATCAAGTTGAGGCTGGATGAGGAACTGCATATATGAGCCAAATGACTTGTTCAGGCCAGGATCAGTGCCTTGTGCTGCTTGCTTCAAGCTCCCATTCAGACTAAGTATGGAAAAGCTCGAAACGAGGATCTCCCTGTGCCTGCTCAATCCATCAGGTTTGACAATGTAGCCATCCAATATGCGAGTCCCTAAGGCTGCATATTCGCATGCAATGCCAGGACCACAACTTTGGCAGGCAGAACCAGGAAGTATTTCAAAATGCCTGAATGACACAGTTAACTGCAACATAGGTAACCACCCTTGTATGGACAGAGTTCACAATTACAGAATCGGGACTCCTTAGAATGGGATGCAGCCATCTATGCATCAATCGACTGGTACAATCCCTAAAATCGCACCATGGAAACGGTTCAACAACCGTTACGAGTCGATGCGGGTTGTATCAGCTGAAACTGATGCGGTTTGCACAGACTTTTTTGCACATGATAAGATTCTGTTGGGCATTTGTAATTTGCGGGCACTAGGCCAGAAATTTCTGTATCTTTAGAGCCTATATCTGGACTCCGTGCAGGGTTCTGCTCACAGATGGCTCTTGGAGCATTTGGCCAAAGCAAAGTCTCTGTAGCAAATTTTCCTCGGCTGATATCACCGAAGGAATCATCGAATCGAATTAGTTTGCAAGCAAAATCACACAAATGCATATACGTTGCCTCTGCCTCCAGGAGCCACTCCCTCTCTCTCGTTCCCAGACTGTTGCTGATGGAGCGTCATAAGAGCGGGCGGTCCCACAAATCAAAGAGGATTGCGTGATCTTCAAGATTGCAAATGGATTACAATATTTGATTCACGCGTTTCCCTTTATTTATTATTAGATTTAAGATATTCTGGTTTATCAATATCGTTTCTTTAATTTGTTATTAGATTTTAAATTTCCTAGTTTATCAATATCTTTTCAATTTTGTTACTAGATTTAAGTTATTTTGTTATTTTCTAGATGGCGACCTTCTTATAAATAGACGCCAAAGATATTGTAATCAGCACTTCATTATTCAAAATAAACACCATCTTTTGGAATTCTTTCCAAGCTTTGCTTTCTCTGCGTCATTTGGTATCAGAGCAGGTTTCTCCTGTGACGATGGCTAATAACGTTAATGTCAATCTCCCCGTAGCTGAAGGCCGTAGAAACGAGCCTATTACACGGGATGAGTTCAACCAATTTGTGGAGCAAAACGAACGGAGGTTTCAAGAATTACTTGTCGCCATCCAGCGTTTGTCTACCAACCCCATACCTGGTGTTCTTCCGGCTGAACATGCTCAGGCAGCTCGCGACCCGGAAGCAGCTATGGAACGTGGGGCATATCCCCGACAGAGGCGACAAGCCTATGTCGAGGACTCTGAAGGAGAAGAAGAGTTCCTGGATCGGCCTGTTCGTGGAGGCCACCGGAACCGGGGATATCGACGAGACCCCGAGCAATATCAACTTAAGGTTGACCTTCCAACCTTTAATGGCAATTTGAATATTGAAGACTTTTTGGATTGGCTTTGGGAAGTTGAGAAATTCTTCGATGCCATGGAGATTGAAGAGGATCACCAAGTAAAATTGGTGGCATACAAATTGAAGGGTGGTGCCTCAGCGTGGTGGGAGCAAACGCAACTGACCCGACGTCGACAAGGAAAAGCTCCCATCCGAACATGGAATCGGATGAAGGAAATGTTGAAGGTTCGGTTCCTCCCAACCGATTATGAGCAATTATTATTTCAACAATTTCAGAATTGTAAGCAACTAAGCCGATCAGTCCAAGTTTACACGGAGGAGTTTCTCCGACTTTCCGCTCGTAACAACCTGGCTGAGTCAGAGGCACAACAGACCGCTAGGTACATTAATGGTTTGCGACTTAATATTCAAGATCGTGTTTCACTACATCGTTTGTTCTCCGTTGAGGATGCTCAAGAGATGGCCTGAAAGGTTGAGATGCAATTAAAGAGAACTAGCCCCATTAATCGGGCTAACAATTATTCCGCTCGAGAATCATATGGAAAGGGGAGACAACTAGATGTTTCAGAATCCTCCAACCAGCAAACCAACACTATGAACCGAACTCCGGGAAGTAGTACTGGGGTGCGTAAGGAACCAGTCATTGCAAACAACCGTAACGCCAATTTGAATGCCCAGAACCCATACGCTAAGCCACCACCAATCAAATGCTACAAGTGTAACGAATTGGGACATCGTTCGAGTGATTGTCCACGGCGGAAGATGGCCAATGTTGTCGAGCACAACGATGACATATACGAAGATGACTGGATTGAAGAGGAAGAAGTGGAGGATGAGGAGGGTGAGCATGTCAATTGCGTTGTTAGGAGACTATTGCTCGCTCCGCGAAGAGAAGACACACAGCGGAATAGTCTTTTTCGTGCCCGTTGTACCGTCAACGGCAAAGTTTACAATGTCATCATCGATAGCGGAAGTTGTGAGAACATAGTGTCCAAGGCTTTGGTGGATCATCTACAACTAAAGACAGAGTTACATCCCTCCCCTTATACAATCGGGTGGATTCGTAAAGGGGCCGAACTCAAGGTGACGCAGGTTTGTCATTTACCTATTTCAATTGGAAAGTCCTATAAGGACACCATAATTTGTGATGTAGTGGATACGATGTTGATATCACTCATAGGGCTCGTGAGAACACATATTCTTTTGTGTGGAAAAAGACGAAAATTATTTTGAAGCCGATGAGTAACACTCCCCAGGCCCCAAAGAAGCAAAGTGCAGGGATTATGCTAAACGTTCGTAAACGTGAGGGCATGTATATTATTGTGGAGAAAGGCAATCAAGAAGCCATTATTCCAATTCCGGCGGCTCTTCAGCCCTTATTGAGGGCATTCAGCGATGTTATTCCGGAGGATCTACCGGTTGGATTACCACCCTTGAGGGATATCCAACATGAGATTGACTTTCTTCCAGGAGCGAGCCTCCCTAATTTGCCGCACTACCGGATGAATCCGAAGGAGAACCAGATTTTGCAAGACCAAGTGGGAGAACTGCTTCAAAAAGGCTTCTTACGCGAAAGCATGAGCCCTTGTGCAGTACCCGCACTCCTCACTCCGAAGAAAGACGGAAGCATGCGTATGTGCGTTGATAGCCGGGCAATTAATCGGATTACTGTCAAGTACCGATTCCCAATCCCTCGCTTGGATGACATGCTCGACCGGCTTGCGGGATCAAAGGTCTTTACAAAGATTGATCTACGTAGCGGATACCACCAAGTACGCATCCGCCCTGGTGATGAATGGAAAACAGCCTTTAAAACAAGTGAAGGTTTATACGAATGGCTAGTCATGTAGTTTGGCCTCACGAACGCGCCTAGCACCTTCATGCGTTTGATGACTCAAGTTCTTAAACCTTTTATTGGCAAATTTGTGGTGGTCTACTTTGATGACATTCTCATATATAGTCCCGATGACCAACAGCATATGGAGCATCTAAGGGACGTCTTATCGGCCTTGCAGACGAACCAATTGTACGTTAATTTGAAGAAGTGTAGCTTCATGACTGATCGACTCCGCTTCTTGGGATATATTGTCGGAGCAGAAGGCCTTCAAGTTGATGCAGAAAAGGTAGCTGCCATCCGCGACTGGCCGACTCCCCAAACCGTTGGGGAGGCGCGTAGCTTTCACGGGCTTGCGACATTCTACCGACGCTTTATTCGAAATTTCAGTTCTATTATGGCTCCAATTACCGAGTGCTTGAAGAAAGGAAAATTTCATTGGGGTGACGAAGCAGAAGCCAGCTTTGCTCTCATCAAGGAAAAACTTTCCATGGCACCAATACTGATGCTCCCGAATTTTGAAAAGGTATTCGAACTAGACTGTGATGCTTCTAGTGTAGGAATTGGTGCTGTTCTTTCCCAGGAAGGTAAGCCTATTGCTTATTTTAGCGAGAAACTTAATGATGTTCGCAAGCGATGGTCTACTTATGAGCAGGAGTACTTTGCTGTAGTACGAGCTATCAAGCATTGGCAGCCCTATCTTTATCAACATGAGTTTGTCCTTAACACTGACCATCAGGCACTCAAATACATTAAGAACCAAAGACATCTAAATCGAATGCATGGACGTTGGGTCTCCTTTTTGGAGCAATTCAATTTCGTGCTTCGACACAAGGCGGGCCACTTGAACAAAGTCGCTGATGCACTTAGCCGTCGTGCTGCAACACTTGTGACCATGCGCACTGATGTTGTGGGCTTTGACCACCTTTGTGCTCTTTATGCTGATGATGAAGATTTTCAGGAACTTTGGGAAAAATGTTCTGAGACAGGTTCTCACGGCAACATGATCGTTCAGGACAAATTTTTATTCTTTGGCAACAGGTTGTGCATTCCTCGAAGCTCTTTGCGGGAACAACTTATTCGAGAGCTACATGGTGGCTCCCTTGGAGGACATTGTGGGCGAGATAAAACTGTTGCCTTAGTTGAGGAGCGGTATTATTGGCCTCAATTGAAACGGGACGTTGGAAGATTTGTGAAAAAGTGCTACATTTGTCAGACTGCGAAAGGCCATTCTCAGAACACTGGACTTTACACCCCTCTACCTATTCCTTCTGGACCTTGGATAGACATTTCAATGGATTTCGTGTTGGGGCTTCCCCGAACCCAACGAGGTATGGATTCTGTTTTTGTGGTAGTGGATAGATTTACAAAGATGGCGCACTTTATCCCTTGCAAGAAGACTTCTGATGCTTCTCATGTAGCAAGTTTATTTTTTCGAGAAGTAGTTCGTTTGCATGGTGTTCCAAAAACTATCACCTCTGATCGTGATACCAAATTCCTTAGTCATTTTTGGAGGACCCTATGGCGTTTATTTGGGACCGATTTGCAGTATAGCAGCTCCTTTCATCCTCAAACCGATGGGCAAACTGAAGTTGTCAATCGTACTATGGCGGATATTATTCGGTGTCTTTGTAGTGACATGCCAAAGCAATGGGACCGGTATCTTGCTCCTGCTGAGTTTGCTTTTAACAACACCGTCAACCGTTCCACGGGCAAGTCTCCGTTTGAGGTTATCTACGGGCGAACGCCACAACATACACTGGATCTTGTGCCTTTGCCCAAAGTCCCAGGATATAGTGTTGCGGCTGAAAACTTAGCAACAAAATTACAAGAGATACAAGAGGGTGTGAAGCAACAGCTAGAAGCTTCCACTACAGTTTACAAAGTTGCTGCAGATAAACATCGTCGCCTCAAGGTATTTGCTTGAGGGTGATGCGGTAATGGTCCCAACTAGATTTAAGTTGCATCCCAAACTCAGATCTGTGGCCTCTGCCTCATCACCTCCAGGAACCACACTCCCTCTCTCCCGCTCCCAAACTGCTGCGCCATGAAGCACGGTCTGGTTCAAGCCCTCGAGCAACTTGTTCAGAGGAAAGAAAGGTCTAACGAGGACTGCCAGCCCCTATTAGGAATTATCTGATGCACATAAACCCAGCCTCTGATGACACTCTTTTCTGTATTTATCTTGATTTATTTATCATATTCAGGATTAAGTTCTGCTTAAATTTCTTTACGATTGAGATTTGTTCAGGACTCTCGGTATTGTTTTGTGCAATTACAATAGTTCTGGCAGAAGCCGACAGACAATTGCCTTTGTTGCTGTTCTCGTAGGATAGGCTCGATCATATACTTGCTGGAAGCGACCGGCTCGGTGAACCCTGCTCCTCTCGCATCTGTTCTTTGGTCGGATGAGCAACTTGAATCTGCTGTGAAGCTCGACTCCATTGTCACAGTAATAAGCTATTAATGACATCTTACTTTGTTTTGCAAGGATCATAGTACAACCTCTCTCTCTGGTAGCATGGGCTTGTGTGGTGTGTACCTTCTTTGCCTGCATGGCGGCTTGTCCACCGGTGGTGAAATTGCCATAGCCATATCATGTCTTGGTGTGTTCTGTCTGCTGCTTTTGGTAATATATAGGTATGCTGCATAAGAAGGGGGAGGCATTAGGATGAAGTTGCCCATAGCCATTTCAAGGCTATCCAATGGCTAAATCGATGAAAGATACTTGTTTTCTCAAGAAATGGATGACATGTTTTTCTGAATAAATTATTTATTCCTTTGTACAAGGGCCATCAAACTCTTTTCAGCATCCCAAGATTAATGAATTGAATGATTCAAAAGGCATTAACAGTGTAGGGTCGCACCATATATTGTCAGGAGGCAGAAGATAGCAGCACAGTCATTGCTTTGCTTAAAGCAAATGGATGACATGTTTTCTGAATATATTATTTATTCCTTTGTACAAGGGCCATCAAACTCTTTTTAGTATCCCAAGATTAATGAATTGAATGATTCAGAAGGCATTAACAATGTAGGGTCGCACCATACATCGTCAGGAGGCAGAGGAATGATTCAGAAGGCATTAACAATGTAGGGTCGCACCATACATCGTCAGGAGGCAGAGGATAGCAGCACGGTCATTGCTTTGCTATAGGCCACGTGTTCGCTTGGTTGAGGATCTCGAGTTCGGACTGATTGAGTCCGATTGAAGATAGTTCACAGGCAATAAGGTATTCGTTATCCTTTTGATTGCTGATGTAGTCGAATGATATTGGACCTCGAATGTTCGGGTAAGTTGTTGGAATAGAAATGCTGTCTAGGCGATAGATTTCATTTGAACAGTCCTTGCGTTATAGCGTGGGATTACTGGTCCAATTTGCACATCTTGGTGCGGTAGAACGTAAATCCTCAATTATTTTGGTACTCTTATACCATAATTGAAGAGAACAATTCAGTACTACTCCAAATTCCAAAAGGATGTGTACTTAGGTAAGAAGCTCCATTCAACATTTGACTTGGTCTGTTCTTACACAGCATGACGTTTGATTACAGCCGGCAAAATTACAAGTTTGAGACATCTATCTCTTCCCTAACGAGTCACTAATAAAATAACCAACAATACACAAAGAATTAGAAGTAGGACTTTTAACCGGCGCACATCGCGCCTCAATCCCTCCAATATCTCCTCAATGTTCTCCAGTTCATCTCTCAATTGCTCGTACAAATTCCTAATGTTTCTCGTGTCATCTTCAAGTATTCTGGGCGGAACCTTCGTGACAAAGCAAGGCACGTCGCTTGGCGGCAAACACATTTTACTTTGAAAGGTCAATCGACTCCAGGTACTCTCGTTAGAACAGATCACACCTGCACAATAACACTTTTTTTTTTCTTGGAATCAAATTGTCAAAATGAAAATAAAGTACAAGTAAGCAGATTTTCAATTAAATAAGGATTGCCCACCAAATATTCAAGCCCAGCCAAAAAGAACAAACAAAAGGCAGCTCCCTTACTGTCAGTTGTATCAGGTTAAAGAGGTCATTTTATATATGTTAGCATATGTAAAATACAATGTGGATCCTTTTCTAACCCTACACATTATGTAATGCATGAATATTATAGGTGAAGCCGAAGTACAAGGAATCAGGCTGTCAACCAAGCAACGGTGCAGTAAACAAAAAGCCAAAAAGAGCAAAAAAATAGTTTTGGGAGAGTTTAGCTCCCCACTTGAGCACTGCACATAGCTTCGCTTTGTCATTTTCTTAACTACTATCATCAGGAAGATTAGTGCGACAAAAGATGCAATCTCCATTTCGACTAATCACCAAATCGGGAGTTAAAGACAACAGATTGGACACAGACTGCATTTGTCTGTAGGCTTGTGAACCAACAAATCAGATCCTACAACCCCACCTCGATCAAAGTAGATGTCGACTTGTTATCGCAAGGACATTCTTCCTTTCCAGGAGTCTTAGTTTTTCACCAAGCGAACATCATGGGACGCATTGAATCCATTTCTTTGAACCATGCCTTGTATATGAATTACAGTTTTAGCTAGCAGCTTCAGATGAAAGTTTCCAAACTGAGAACCCAATAACTCTGGAACCATAAATACATGTGACCACCACGGACATTCAAGTAGCCTAGGATTTGGACAGCTCAGAAAACCTCCCCCTACAATCATCGAATCTTCCCCTGCATTATTACCCCGACTAAACTCAACAGAAAATTTCATATCCAGAAATAACATTCTCTTGCAGACCACCCGTTTAATCTGAGAAAAACTAACTCTCTGCCGTAACCATAATCACAGACGATAGAATGCTCTTTACTCCACTATAGACATTTTCCAATTCCACAAGATTAAACTAAAGCTTAGCAACGCACTCTAAGTAATCAGTCGGTGCTAGAGAGGTTCGACATCCTGAACACCCAACATTCCACAAGATGCACCAAACGACACAACATGGGATTCCCAACGATATCATTCGAGAAAAGAAAGAACATCAAATGAAGCAAACCCAGTTCAGGAATCATCATGGCACAAGAAAACACAACACAGGAAAGCGTAAGCACCTAATGGAATTGCTCAACCTCCACGATACTCCAGCAACTGATTACGAGTCCATCTTACGCTGCATTGCAAACCAAACGACATTAACAACCACAGACAACTCAAAATCTAAAAACCCAGAAAAAAAAAAAATAAAAGAGAAGAAATCTCGTGTTCACGAAAGTCAGCGAGCGTGAAAAAAGAAAAGAAAAGAAAAATGAAAACTTGGCCTCGGTTAGACAGGAAACCCGAAGGTCGTTCCTTTTGAACCCAGCCAGTAATAATTCTCCGGCAGAGGCTCGAAGTAGGAAAATAAGGGACTCGAAGTAATAGCTAAAAAAAGAACATACTCCGGCGGAGGCGACGGCGGAGGGGGGGCGGAGGCGGATCTTAGCTCGGGACCCAGCAGCCGCGACCGGCGGGGGCTCTTGGAGGATCGTAGCCGCCGACGGGGCCCCTGGAGGCGACGGCGGAGGCGACGGCGACGGGAGGCGACAGGCGAGGGCTCTTGGAAGCTAGAGAGAGGGAGAGATTGTAGAGAGAGAGAGGGCTTCGTGCTGCTTGATGGATGGAGAAGACGACGCAGCGATCGATGAAAAGTGAGAGGAGAGACGAGGCAGAGAAGTTTGAATGAAGAGAGAGAGAGGACAAACGTGGGTCCCGGCCGACACGTGGCCATTGTATCGGCCGGCCCCACCATGACGTGAGGGGACCCGGCCTATCTTCAAAAAGCAAAAGATTAAAGTCGACGAAATATTCAGAACCTCTTTCTTTCTCGAAAAACATTTTCCTTGTCTTACAACGTTTGAATTATTAATAACATATATGATAATCATCGCATTTCCATTTCAGAATTATTTTTTAATTTCAAATTTTTTTCTATAATAAAAATATATTTAATAAAATTATTCAATTTTCTAATTCTAAAATTAATTTTTACTTTAGAAATAGGTATTAAATAGAAATCAAAAGAAAAAAAAATTACTTCTCTATTTCTAGAATAAATATGATAAATAAAAACTATTCACATTATTTGTCCTCATTATTAGCCAGCGCCCCATTTGTCATAGGTCGCCAGTCACCGCCGCCATTTGCCGTCATTTGGGAGGGAGAAGTTTTGTGGAATTTCTATTTTAGGAATCGAAATTTTGTAGCGTTATCAAATGTGTATTTTTATTTGAAAACACATCCATTAATAAAAATAGAAAAATCTACTTTTCTTCCAAAAATTAATTTATGGTCAGAATGGTTATCATTTGCACCCCTAAAAATATAATTTTAAAAAATATTTTCTTAATTATTGAAAAAGGTTTTTCTACCTAGCAACATTGAGATCTAACCTCGTCAATAGTCGACAAAGAGAGGAAAGAAAAAAGAAAAAGAAAAGAAAATATAATTAAAATTGTCCACATTAGTACTAGCTGTCCATATTCATACCATGTCAACGTTCCCCCTACTAAATTTGATTGGACGGGACTAATTGACATAATTAAAATATTTTTAATATTTTTTTTTTTGATAATTTTGCCAAAAACTAGTCCTAGCGCATGCGGTCGCTTTTGTGCATTTTGAGAAATATTAGATGAACGCATAATAATCCTACCTCAGGTAAGATTAATCGAGTGAAGCTGAAAAATAACTCGACAAGCGAGCTCTTCATAGGGAAAGATAAATTAATATTAGGCATGTCCTAAAGCAGATTATACACATCTCCAATGTACTCTATCAAAGAAATTGAGAACAGTTCCAATCATTAACAAAAATCGAGAAATCATCAGTGCTAGAAAAAGAGATAATAGGCTGTTATTATTAATTTTATTGCAATCGAATTCTGTTAAAGAGTACCGTAACAAACAAGAAAGCAAAAGGTCTGCGTTAGTAGAAATTTAGATTTTGTCGCAATTGCCATACATTATAGTAACCATTTGATCAACAAATGTTTTTATAGTGAAATGGTGCAATTACTATATTTTATAAGAATTTGGCATAGACTGAATCGAATCAGACAGAAAGTAGTTGATTTAAGAACCGATATTTCTCTATTGGTATGCTTTTTGGTTCCAATATTTCGATACTATAGTTCATCGTGGTACCATTCACTTTTGATGTCCACTAGCACGAGCAAAAATGTGGTCGGACCCCTCCGGCACCACCTAGTCCGGGGTCGAACCCACCACCCGGTACCACTAAGTATGCGGTCGACCCCTCTAGCACTCGGGTTTATGTGAGGATCCGACAGTGTAGGTCGTATGCGATCAAGGTACATGTTTAAGTATCGTCTCACATGCTTGACAATAAAAAAAAAAAATTAGTGTTACACAGAATTTTTTTTTTTTTTGTCGAAAGTGTTACACAGATATTGACACACAAAGAATTGAGGTAAACACAAATTGTAGATTCCTGTCTCCCGAATGTCTGCGACTTTCCCTAGACATTGATGTGGGGGAGAATGCCTTAATTTTCAGTAGCATTACTCATAACACATACAGGTCACATCATTTCGAATATACACAAGGTCTAAAGTCGAAATACGCAGCACCGCTACATATGTCGACACTCCCATTGAAGGATCGCACGGCTGCTAGAATTAACGTCGCCAGGACGCTGCCAAGGAAGGCAATGCTGTATCATGTATCGCCAGACTAATTTCATATTTCCTACCATCTCCAACAACAAAGCGAATGGGGGATAGGAAAACAGTGATCTTGCTCATTATCCTGTTAACCAACCGAGGCTAATCGCAATGAAGTAATGAACACCTTTTCTCTGTAGGAAAACACAATGCACGAGTCATGAATGATTCTCTAGAAGAGGAAAATCGACAGACAGGCCTTCTTTCAATCTAGAAGTGTCGGCAGGATAACTTACTGAACACAATGTCAATCTCTCTTGGAAAAGTTCTGCGGCTTACTGCTTGCGAAAGCCAACCAGACAACAGTGCCGGTCAAGTAAAAGAAGATTGATGGAGCAAATAATGACAACTGCGTAATGCAATCCCTAATTAGAAAGGATACACTAAGAAAAAAGAGATGTCAAACTGCAGTATTTGCAGTGAATGATAGTGAACTTACGCTCCATGAGTGAGTTGAATCAAGGAGGTAACCAGTGAGGGCGACCCCTACGATGCCCGGTACGGCCCCAACAGTATTTGTTATACCCTAAAAAATGTTTGCAGACCATTCGTCAGGCAATACAGTACAGTATAAGTGGACCTTTTTAAACCCATTTCGATATAGTAGGAGTATATCTGTCGAATACCAAGTCATTTGATTTAAGAGCAACGGAATTAAATGAGATAGCAGGTTCAGGCGCTTAGAAGCGGAAAAAGAAAAGTTATGCATCCAATAAGAAGTTAACTGAGTTCTGTTAGCCCCCAAAATGTATTTCACATGGAACCTGCACTAACTGAAATACAGCTTGTTCTCTAGTACCATTTGATGCCCATGCTTAATAGGAACTCTGGACAGAAAGTTCATATGAAAAGCATTCCATAGGAGCTTACCAAGAGTATACTTGCGTATTCTGGCGACATATCTTGATGTGTACAATAAAGACCTGACAAACAATCAACTTTCATAATTCTGAAAACAACAGAGATAATGAAATAATGATTCCCTTTCATATTGATGGCAAATAATGATTCACTATAGCTAATGTACTGTGCAGAATTTGGTACCTGACAAGGCAAAGCTTGAGAGTGCTAATCCTCCGGTGAGAATTCCTACAACTTCCCAGGGTGCCAATCCTAGATCTATTGATGAAAGGGTCATACAAACTGCTGGAGATAAAAAGGCAATTGTTTGGCAAATCTTTCGCACCTGACCACCCAAAGTAATCAACATCAAAGATTATATCTGTAGCATGTCCGTCCAAGAAAACTGGTGTGCATTTTGTTAAGTAGTACCATTTCCAATTATTTCATTTCATGAAAACATGATATAAGGCTCGGCATAGTAGAATAACAAATACCTTAGTTATTTCCACTCCATTGGCAATTAAATTGTCCGCAAATTGTGATGCAACGCCAGTCACGAAAACGGAAGCCAGTGGAGGAAGAATTGAGACCTAAATTTTTTGGACTATATGAGTGGGTGATAATGCAATTTCACAATAGGAAGCAACATCAACCGAAGAAAAATTGTTAAGGATGTATATGAAATCATCAAAACGAAATAGTCAGTTGATAATTTCCCTTGAAAGACTTAGTCAATGGTATTGAGACATGACTATTCTGACTTACCCATGCAGCTTCTGTCAAATTTAGATCCAGCTCCTCGCTGCAAAGTAAATATATATTTAGTTTGACCCATGTAGCCAGAATACAATATAGTAAGAATGCATATACTCATCATTTTGGAGGTGATAAACAAATAACAAAACTCAATGCAAGAGATGGATGTCTACATGGATGTCTTTCTCAGACCCTGAGAAATTTTCAGGAAGCAACTAAATTTATTCCAAGTTAGATCATGTTAACCTTGAAGCTTCACAATTGGAAAGGCAATCTCGCCTTTTGATTTGCATCCAACAATTTTGGCTTCTAAGGCTAATCACTAAGTTACAAGGTTGCTATTAAGAAGATCACGTTAACCTTGAAGCTTTGCAATTGGAAAGGCAATCTTCCCTTTTGATTTGCATCCAACAATTTTGACTTCCAAGGCTAATCACTAAGTTACATGACTGCTATTAAGAAGATAGTCTCCAATTCTACATAATAATACCCAGTAAACACATTGCATACTTCTACAGACTCTTCAAATCATTTGTAGGTCATTCGCAGATTCAGGCTGAGTGGAGCAATGTCGGTACATGCTACCCTAACTTGAAGCCTGCATAAACATCAGTAATACAAGATTGACAATGCTATACCTAAAATACGTAGGAAGCCAAGAGAGGCAGGTATAGTGTCCCCAACTTCCACAAAAATGAACGTATATCATTGCCTGAACAGCTTGATTCTCAAAAAGTGCCTTCCAGGGTACATCCTATTAAAAGAACAATCATAAGAAGAGAGCTCCGTCAGATAAAAAGATAGAAAAGACAATACAGTTGATCATTAAATAATGGAAGTAGTATGACATGAGAGAGTAAAATCTAATGAAAGTAATATGACATGAGAGAATAAAATTGACTTTGGTGCTCATTATTAGAAGATCAAAATAAAAATGAGGACATTTTTCACATTATCGATGTTATCATGAGCAGATGATGCCGTATGCATTTAGGATGGTTTTATTGGTTTGGTTTTCCTCTGCATTTGCTAGATGCAACTTTTTCTATTTGATGTGGCCTTCTGAGCGGCTCTTCAAGTTGCTCATCTGTTTAATATCTATAGACCGCACAAAAGCAGATGGATCTTTCACAGTAAAGTGAAACAAGTGTCATGCAGCTGAGTTTCTAGAAAAGATTACCTTCAAAGTCCCAGCCAAATCACCTAGAGAAGATGTAATTGAATTATTTGAAGAGGTATCCTCTGACCCTATCAAATAGAAGAAACATGCTCACATGCTAAATCAGATATAAAGCTCCAAATTCAGCAGCCAATACACTGAGTCAAAACTACGAATCATTTAATTGTAATGCTCAGAAGAATAGCAACCATGACACATGGATTTTGTATTCCCTGTTTTAAATTGAAGAATGCAAATTTCTCTCAGCAAGACAGTCCAAAAAAGAAGAATCTTAACTCATCATCCTCAACGAGCTAATAATAGCAAAATATTCATAACTGTGAAGTCAAGCAAAATGAGGAAATTCTTTGAAAAGTTTATGACTAACAAAAACCTATCGTCGCACTAGGAAGAAGAACAGGCTGTATCATAAGGTGCCTATGAGATTATGGCATTGTAAATCCAGCTGCTGGATGAAGGAAAGGCTAAAAGCATAAGGTCTTGGAAAGTGCCTTGCCCGATTTGCCTAAGATTTGAGGCATTGCAAATCACATTGATGTGACTTGTGTTCATCTTACACAATTTTCAGTCTTGTTTTGTCAGCTGCTATCTAAATAATTTTTTGAGTTGCTGATCATTTATAAACAGAAGGAAGAAAAGGAATAAGCATAGGCAAGGTGTGATCATAAGATAAAGGGGAGAAAAGAGGTGAAGCAAAGGGATTAGGATACATTGTGCCAAGCCTTTCATTCCATCATTGTGTATTTAGATGACCAGACAAATTAAAGTAGTTGCCAACAATGCACAAAGCACATTTTAACCTTTTTGGTACTTTTAGAACCTACAAAAAATTTGCTTCATATAGTAGTCTAGCAACATGAAAACAAACTGAACTCACGTGACATTGATCTGGAAGCAGTTGAATCTTCGCTCTCTTCTTTAATTAGCTGAAAACCTGCAAACCTTCAAAATCCATATAACCAAAAGTAAAAAGGCACAACTCTGTCAGATCTTCAAGAAGAAAGGACATAACATAAAAGTGTTCTGTCAGCATTCAAACCTGCTAATATTGGGGAAGAAAGGGCAAAGCAAATTTCTCAAAGCAGAAAGCAAAGGAGTTCAAGTAAGCTCCAAGAGTTACTTACCAGCCTATACCCAAAAGACCAAAAATGTAGAAAACGGATTCCCAACCAAAGTTTTGGATCAATGGAGGAGCCAAAAGAAGCCTGCAAAATTGTTCAAGCGTAAGTTTCAATAATTAAAGTTTCTCATATAGCATAAACAAAACTTACCACAATGATCAGATTGTCATAATCCATGCGAAATGATATAACCTAGACTGCTTGTCACACTTACATGCAGACTGCAACATTGATCTTGAACACAAATATGGTATGAATATGAATTGGCAGCTTTATTTTAGAACTTCGTTTACAACTCAATTTATTGTACTACTTGAAGATACAAGTGCTATTGACAGACTTTAGCTCCACAAATGACAATTATTGGTTCAAGCAATCCTATTGCTTAAAGTGGTAATCTACAAGAACAACAAAAATCATTAAATATAACTTAAGAGAGTAAACGAACCAGCTTGAACTTGAAATAATTGAAGGAAAAAAACAAAGTAGGATGCCAAGCCCTAATCTTTCAATAAATTAGGGCTTTCAGCTCAATCATCTGTATAAGCATTGCAAGAATGTCTCTTGCTTTTCTCAATCTCTTAGGTCCAAGAGATGATTAGACAGCCATAGATATATGAAGGTCAAAAATTTTGGGCATTGACAGAAGTCAAAGCAAATTTGGGAAAACAATGACAGGCTGCCATGAGGTTACAGGTGATTAGTTAGTTGGATCAATTATTCCTTCAGTTTGTTGGATAATGAAACACCACCGTGACGTCACATCGACTGATGAACCATTAATCCTCGGTCTTAATGACTTAAAAGAGCTGGAAAAAAAAAATTATTTTGGCGGTCCTACTTCCTTAAGGTTATGAGTTTGATGTAGGAACTGACTTAGCTTAGCAATCACATCATCGCAAAGATAAGAAACACAGCCAAGCATCATCCTCCAATTACATACCCTGTAACACTGCCTACACTTAGACCACCGAAAACAAATGCTACTGCTCGAGAGCGCTCTTCCAATGGTATTGACCTGCACAGGTATTTAGAATATATAGACGTTAAAGAAGAAGAAGAGCATTCATCAAGGGAAATGTAACTCCCTTATCAAATGATATTTTGACTAGATCAAAATACAAGGACACTCAACTACTGCTGCATCAAAACACCTAATCAGCAAACCCTGCCTTCTACCTGATGAATATATTTGAATCACTCAAAGAAAGACTGGACATACGGCCTCTATTTTTTTTTTTTTTTTTTGGGCCACATAAAGCCAATGATTAAGAGCCATGAATCAATTTTACAAACAGAGCAATGAATCTGAACGGATCAGCCAGCTGGAAAAGCTTCAGTAAAAAGATCTGAAATGCAAAAAATGCATGATCACTTCCCACTAAGTGAATTTGCCAATATTTCTAGATAGGTCTGACCGAATAAGGTCCATGGATCTAATCTCTTAAAAGCGTGTCTCTTCAATTTTAGTCTCCTTTTTTTCTTTTTCACTATAATCCCATCAGATTAGTCTGTTCCATCTGATTAAGGGACAAGTGGGTCCTGGTTTACATGCAGGTGTCTCTATTGAGCAGTGTTGAGTGAGAGGTGAGAAGATATTTATTTTCATTTATTTCTGTCCATTTTCACGTCTTAAGGATCAATGGACTTCATGTAACTAAAAAAACAGGGTAATACATGCCTAGCAATAAGATCAGTTGCCGCAGATGGGGAAACACCTTCGCCAATTCCGACCTACAGATGAAAAGTGGAAGATGGTCATCGTTGAAACTGAAAACAGAACAACCAACAAACAATATAAACTGAAAACATAACAATAGTCATTGCATATGAAATCAAATGAAGATGCCACCTACAAGAGTAGAACTACTTTTCAAAGAATTATATTAAGCACAACAATTAAAATGCAAGTTCTCTTACAGAAACTAAACTTGCTAAAGCCAATACCTCAGAAGCTAAAACAGAAAGTAAGATCATTATGACTTACATACCAAAATTCTAGATAAGACTAATCCAGGCATGAACCCTGCAAGAACAGGAACAAGTGCTGTTGACAATGACCAAACCAATACCCCAAACTTAAGAACTTCACTGCACAATTAAAGAAAAAAGTTAAACACAATTAGCAAGTAAGGATGGTGCATCATTGCATAGGTAGGTACCAACAAGAATAGAATTCCCTCATCCCACTCATTGTGGATCTACAATATAGCCTCTATCAAAGCTTCACTGTCACGTGCATAGAAAAAACAATGAAGTTAGTTATTATTGCTGATAGGGTTTGAGGAAACATGTTTCAAAATATGAGAAAAAAGTTGAAACCAGTAGGCAAGTCGGCTGAAGAGAGCCTCAAAAACAAAAGGTGGGAAGGCCGCAGTTATAAGGAAAAGAAGTTGAAAGTTTGTCTCAGTTAGACATAAGCTCAAGTCTGCACTTAGTTTCATTAGTTGTCAATCTATGGTAGAGCTTGTGAAATAAAATTGAACAGCTGTCCACTCAAAATGCACTAGGTAGAAGGTAAAATTGATCTAGGTATTAGCATGCAGAGCTAGCAGAACTAACTTTAGTTGACACGTATGGCACCATTGCGATCCATCCTTCTCCTCCAAAAGGAGATTTAGTCAGGTCTATTTCTTGATGGGAGCAGGGAAAACGCAATCAAGTGCCTCAGCCAACTTTAATGACAATTGAATTGCAATGCTACCCCCAGACTGGATTAATTTCAAATAGCATAAGTCTTTAGGAAGTTAGCATTCATTTGTAAGTTATCTGTTCTTTTCCTCTGTTTCCCAGATGAAAACACGCCCAATGATTCGCTGATGAAATTAACACAACTTGATCAAAATCAATGCGATTCAAGCAAGGCCTCAAGAACTAACCGTCCACCGAATATCTTCGCAAGCCAACCTCCTGGCAACTGGCTCAATGCGTACCCCCAGAAGAACGACGACTGCACCAACCCAGCAACCGAAGAATTCCACCCGAACTGGTGCGACATTGGAATTATAGCAATACTCAAATTCACCTGCCACACAGCGTACAACCAAAAAAGAGTCAATCTTGTTTCTCAAAAAGGAAACTTCAATATCACCACCAAGTAAGAACCGATGATCAAACACTGACCTTATCCATGTTACAAATGACGAAAGCCAGAGAAGTAGTGCCAATGAGCTTATATCTCTGCGGCAAATTCTTCCACGGAGGCCACCTCCAATCAAAACCCACTTCCCCTCCTCCCTCCCTCTCCTCTCCCAACGCGCCCTCGAAGCCGGAAACTACCTCAGCCTTCTCCAACCCATCCACCCGAAGTCCTCCTGCGCCTCCGGGGACGACCCCCTTGGGCCTCTCGCTCTCTTTCACGCCCTGCCTCTCCTTGATGCTGGAAAAGACCCTGAATTTGGCACCGCCCTTCGAAGCCAAGCGGCTCGGCCGCGGGGCTCCGAACGAACCGGGCAAGACCGAGCTTCGGGTAGTGGCGCTCGGGCAGCGCGGGCCGAAGCAGAGGTTGTCAGCTCTGAGCGAGCATCTCGCCATGGATGGATGGTTTTTACTTGACTTCAAGAAAATGGGCAAGTCCAAACTGAAGTCCGGAAGGAGAAAACAACGGAAAGGATCGGGCTTTTCTTTTTCCGTTTGCGTCTGTGCTTGGAAATGGTCAGGGAAGATGATGGAGGAGGAGAGAGGAGCAGGGGGCGTGGCATTTTTGCCTGGGAATTTGCGAGGAGTTTGAGGTGGCCACGGAAGATCAAGATTGTGGCTCTAAATTAAACTTGGGAGGTTCGGAATATTCGATTATTTCTTTTTTTTTTTTTCTTTCAAATTTTCTTAGACATTATATACACATAAATGATCCTAGATTTTGATCCAATATCTAATATAATTCTTTAATTTTTAATTTATTAAATATAGTTCATAAGTATTAATCTAATACTATTCAACTTAATCTCTAAAATATGCTGTTATTCCATTATTTCAAGTTCATGGATAATATTAAATATTTTTTAAGTTGAACATATTCTAAAAATTCAATGATTATATTGAATAAATTAAAAATTTAGGGATGATGTTGCATAACCATTATATCATTTTCCCTATAATTTACAAGAGCTCTAAAATAAACCATTTTCTTTTCTTCTTTTTTTGTAAGATCTCCAAAATAAACCATTATTATTTCTGTACATGAAAAACTTACTAGTAAAGTGGATAAGTTATTGTAATGATAAGTTAATATTCTATATCAAAAAATAACTACGAACATGTGAAAAGTCAAAAAGTTTCTATATCTCGCGTGGCCCCTCTCTCTCTCTCTCTCTGTTTTATTTTTTTCTTTTTCTCTTTGCCCATTTTTGTCTTCCTTCGTTTTTGGGCTTTCTGGTTTTTCTCTAAATTCAACCGTAAGGATTCGTTTTGCTTGAAGAGCAACGGGACAGATGTTCTTTCGTTCTGTAGAAGGTACATCTTCTTCGCAAATCAGAGTTTTCCGGCAAAATCTTAGAGGACATCGCCGCCATGCATTCGACAATCAATTCCAGAAGCACCTCTTTCGAGTAACTCGCGGAGATTAATCTCTGCTTGATGCGTTTATCGTTTTCAAGTTTCGAGCCTACCAATACTTTTCCTTATGGGAGTAGTAATGGAATAGGCACCATTTGGCTTGATAGATCTTGTAGGATCGTTTCCCATCATTGGAGTATCTTCATTGAAATACTTGATGCATTCCTTGCCAAAAGAGATCCAGAACACTTTGCTAATGAGGCTACTCTTTCGAAACCGGCTTCTTGATCTCTTAAAGATCTTACATGCTACATGCCCTCTACTGGCAAACGGCGAAGGATTGATACAGACAAGACAATTCACTCCAACCTCTTCAAACAGATGCTGATTCAAATAAACTGGCAGCTTTCCAATGGCCTAAGCAGATAGAACATTGCATGTCACCAGCTATCAAACGATTGCTTCTACAACTTCCCAAAGGCGAAGGCCTTTTCTAATGTCTGATGATCTAGCAGGCAGGCAAGATCACTTGCAAGGATAAGAAGGCAGTGGCTAACCATTAACATCATGCAAGAGCCACACTGGAACGGTATTCAGAATCTTTCTAATCCTAGCAAATCTCTTGTAATATATGTAGCGAATTTTTGTGGTGATTGACTTCCTTTAAAATCCAAATTTATTACAATAAGCTCCATGTTAAAAAGTTTTCAAATTCAATGTTAAAAAGCCACATGGTTGTAAATTCATAGGATTATTGCAAGTCCACCTTAAAAGTGAATACTGACATCTTCACTATAAGGTGAGTGACTTGTTTGTAAGTCCACCTTTAACATAAATTCTTTTTCAATAATAAAAATATTTTTTATTGACTAATTATCTCAAATGATACAAACGATCATTTTAAAAAAAATATTTTCTTAGTTATTCATTTTCTACAAAACAAACGCACCTCTAGCTCCCACATGCATTATATTCAGTCTATATTGCTTCTAGGCTGATTATTTCAAGTCTTCTGTGAAGTCCACAGGAGTCAGGAACTAATGTCACCGTCTCCATGAAAGAGTAACTAGCTTGAAAACCCGTCCGGTAAAGTGACTCTCTCCTTGATGACGTCATAAATTCGTTGTCATCGAATATACAAAAGTTTCAAGAATCGACTATAGCACCTTATGGTTGATGACATCTCACCAGCAAACCTTGCATCTTGTGAATGAGTTTGTTTCTTTCGATTGACATGTCAGTACTAGTTTGATGAGTTCAAGATTCTAAATTTAATCAAGGAGAAGTGAAGGCAAACTCTAAATTTAAGTTGTCTAGCCAATCTCACCAGCTAATGTGACCAGACAGATACATCGAAATTGAATATATTCTATATTTACTGATAAAATTCAATTAAGGAAAGAAATTTAAACGTGTATGTTGTATAACAACAAGGGAAAGGGGGGGGAGGGAGAGAGGGAGAGAGAGAGAGAGCATATGACAATACTTCTGCATCATATATTGATTGACATATTTGTTTGAAATAGAACAAGAATAGCAGAAGTGTCCAATTTACTCTCCTAGATCTCCACAGTTGTCTTTCTTCCAAAGGATTAACCAGGTCTCGAAGAGAACCAATCCATTTCCGAATTATAAGTACCAACCATGTGTTCTGTATCACCTCGCCTCCCAACCTGCATGCTCATTCCATTTGCAACACGGTTAGAGTCGAAAAAATCTCAAGTTTGTCATCGTTGTCCCAAAACGTCCAAAAGTGGTCCACTGCTGCCGACGAACCGCTTACTGCATATTTTGTCAAAGGAGGCAGTGTTGGTCCGGCCAAATCTTTTCCGATAGCTCAAAAACCAATCATTGATCCGAGTCTACTTTGCTTGGTGTCCTCAACGTGTTCTGGGAAAGAACAAGAGGATGAACTAGAAAAACTGAAGTCTGCTCTTAGTGAATGGGGTTGCTTCCAGGTAGGAGCGCCTTTCACCACCTTAACACGAGAAGAAAATACTTTCATGATCAAAATATTTTAAGAAAAATGCACCACAAGTCCGATGTGCGGAATGCAATTGAATCTTCAATTTTTCAATCGGTTCATTCAGGTTATATACCTTTACAAAGAAGTGCAATCGAGTCATACATCTTTCAATTGATTTAATTAAGTCATCAACATAGGCAATTATAGGAACCATTCATCAAAATGTCTTTATTACACTTTCTGAAAAAGGTTTAGGACTTAATTGAATGTTTATGACTTGATTGCATTCTATACTCAAGACTTAGGTTTACCTGTGCCATTTTCCCAAAATATTTTAGTTGTTCTTGTGGTTATACAATTTTCCTGTTTCTCAAGGAAGGTAAGAATATTAGAAAAAGTTGAAATTTTGTTCTCTTAGGCAATAGGACATGGCATTCCAACCTGCTTCATGGACAAGGTCCCCGTGATCACAAAGGAGTTCTTCGCACTTCCAGTGGAAGAGAAGTAAATGTTTGCTCAAGATCCTACTGATCTCGAGGGATATGGGACAGACCCTATACTTTCCAATGAGCAAGTTCTTGACTGGTCTAAATGTTTTGTCCTTAACCTACTTCCACTAGATGCGAGGAAGCTCAAGCTTTGGCCAGAAGCGCCAGTAGAATTCAGGTGCTTTCCTCAGTATCTGTTGTTTTATTTTCGTCTGTTCTTTGGACAGAGAGTAACTATTTGGAAGAAAGTACATGAGTGTGAGGTTTTACATATTATTTGCAGGCTACGGAGTTCTTGATGCCTAGTTTGACTGATTAGCTTGCTGGTTTTTGTCTTGCAGAGAGGTTCTTGCTGAATATTTTAAAGAAGTGAAATCAGTAATAGATCTTCTCTGGAAGGCCATGGCAAGGTCCTTAGATTTGGAAGAGAATTGCTTCTCAAAAAAGTAGGAGACCGAGCATTCATGGCAGCGAGATTTTTTTATTACCCTCCATGCTTGAGACCTGATTTTGTACTTGGTGCAAAGGCTCACTCAGATGGCTCAGGAATCACAGTTCTTTTGCAAGACGAAGAAGTGGAAGGCCTGCAAGTTCTCAAAGACGATTGATGGTTCAGAGTTCCCATAGTTCCTGATGCATTTGTTGTCAATGTAGGCGATCAGATGCAGGTAAATTACGAAAATAAAGTTTGAGCTAATTTATATCTGAGGTAGGAGGTGATTTAACAAGGCGATGACTTGCAATTCTTGTAATCATCTTGAACAATTAGCAACAATAGTTTAGGACAAGGTAATTTGATTAAAAAAGTTTGACTCTTTGCTACAATAAAGCATCACCTGTGAAACTGAAAAGGGCAAATCAGTGAACTGCTGTGATGAGAATAAAGAATGTCAACTTGGCTAATTCTGTATTAATAAGCAGGCCTGCGCACTTATTTAAAATTTTATATGTGATGATTTCAAAGAGCGAAAGGACAAATGTTAGGCCTGTTTGTCACTTTATATTGGAAGACCACTTTGTCATTAGATTTAAGTTCTCCACTCTGCCATTGGCGAAATTCCCATTGGCATTAGACTTTGAGCCATCCATCATTAATCACTACAATCTTTACAATAACCTGATGATAAGAATTTAATCGCTAATGGAAACTTCATCTTTCAACGGCACAGCCAGTACACTTGACATGTTTGCATCTGTTGTCTGTATCTTATATGAATGGTGAGTTTACTATAATCTAGGCCTAATGATGCATCTGAGATAATGAGTAATGGGATCTTCAAGAGTTTACTGCATTGGGTAATGGCGAATGGACGGAATGAAAGGATATCATTGGCAGTGTTTTATTTGCCAGATATTGAAACTGAGATCGAGCCAGATGAAGGGTTGATAAGCGAAGAAAGGCCACAAATGTACAGGAAGCTCAAGAATAATGCAGCCATCAACTTTGAGTGCTTCCAGAGTGGGAAAACAACGTTTGACAAAATGAGACTATGATGTCCAGTCATTTTCTGTCTTGTCCATCAAAGGATGTCCTGTCTTCTATACTTGAAAAAGTTTATTATGTGTGTTTCCAAGACTCCTTCAATAAGAACGTTATCCTCCCTCTCTCTCTCTCTCTCTCTCTCTCTCTCAGTAGACACTATTTCCATTCTATGTATCAGATTTGGAATTACTGTTATTAAAGCAAGGAAAATCTTAGATCTTCCCCAAGTTTGTCGATCTGCTTCTTTTCTCTGAAGTAGAAAGTCTTTTTCCATACAGCACCAAAGGCAGCCACTTGAAGTATCATACTATCATGATTCTCCTAAGAGAAATTTTACGATCTGATGCTGCAAATTACCAGATATCAGCATGCATAGCCAGTTTTTTTTCTTTTTTTGGTCGATATCATAAGAGCTTCCATAACTGGCATGCATAGCCAGTTGACTGCTGTGAGATGCAGAAGACTTACATTCCTTGCCAAAAGAGAAGCAGAAGACTTTGCTTTTGAGATTAATCTGAAAGTTATCTTTTCATCTCCTAAGGATCTTTCAAATTGCATGCCATCTAGTGGTAGATAATGAAGCGATGATACAGACAAAATGATTCGCTCCCAACTGTTCACATAGGTGCTGACTCAAATCACCTTGGTGACTTCCTAATGGCCTGAGCAGATAGAATATTGTATATTTCCAGCTACCAGACAATTGGTACAACTTCCCAAAGGCCAAGGCCTTTTTAATTGTCTGATGATTTCTCAGACAACCAAGATCACATGCAAGGACGAGAAGGCAGTGTCTAACCCCAAACATCGTGCAAAAGCCACACTGAAACTGTATTGCTGATATACTAGAACAAGCAAATCTTTAATTGAGATATCTATTCCCACAAAAGGAAAAGTAATGCTTGTTAAAAATTTGCTGCATACAACCCAACTGCACTGGGATTGAGATATCTATTCCCACAGGTTGCCACTTGAATACTTATAACAGAGACTACAGGTGGAATCGGGTTCAAGTTACCACTAATGGTATCTAAACCAGGATTTCATGGTGCAACAGCGACGTAATAGGCATAATGCATGAGCATTGGCCTGAAATATTTAGGGTTCACTCTTTAGTAGAACATTTTCACCATTCATGATTTTGCAGTATTCAGTGATCAACAAGAGATAAGTAGTTTCACAACCGACGTTAAAATAATGATGTGCGCACATTAGTTATTTTTAGTACTTTAATCATCGATATATAGACATAGCCTTTTCAAAAAAATTACTGATTTCCAGTGGCAGAAAGAATTCTTTCACCATTCCAAGTTCCTCGCGACAAGCAGAACATAAACAGTATAAAGGCTGCTTGGATCCTCCACAAAGTTCTGGCCAGCTAAAAAACTGGCTTGACAGCACGTGAACGCGGGATTTCTGGCCAGAACATTGCTGATCTCTCGTGGTAAGATGACAACCATCTGGAAAGACAAGGGTTCAAAGAGGGATTGTTTTGACCGGGAAAGGGTCTACACAATCCTTACAGATTTCGAGAATGAGGCAGATTATAGTTATGGGCGTCTGTATTCTTTCAATACGTACCTTTAACAAGTAGCTAAGACTCATCATTTTTATCGATGATTAGCATTGAATGCACAACTGAGCTGAAATCTTTTTATGTCACACGATACTGGACCTGGTCTTTTCACAAGTTCTTAATCAGATGATTTAACTTTGTTGGAAACTGAGCACATGAAATCCACAACAAGCACGCACGAAACATCAAGGCTCAATGGGTACTCCACATTCATGTCGTTTTGTCTCAACCTAAGCAATACATTAATGCATTCACCTACCGTTTCTTTTATGGAACAAGGAAAACCTAGGTTGTCACTACCTTGTATTGTCCAATGTCTTTTATTAGAAAGAGCAGATAAGAGAAGCGACAATTTATTGGCTGGCTATGTCATTGTTAATTAGACATTATCCCTAGTAAGACGGACAGATATCAATGCCAATTGGTCCTCCAAGCAAGGTCGAATATTGTGCCTGAAAAAACTTAATTGTTGAAAAGAATCTGACACGCGGTTATATTTTTTTAATAAGAACCCTATTCTTAATGAGATCCATAATGGAGGACAGAGGACGAGAAAAATCGTTATCTCGCATGTATAGTGGACCATATATGCATACAGCCATTCCCATTTTGCTGGAGTACTATGCTGGAAGGAACTTATCATTTAAAGGAAAGCTGATCCATGTATTTTTTTTTTTTTTAATGGAACCCTATTACTAATGAGATCGATAATTGGAAGAGAGACGAATAGATGTCATTATTCTGCATATGTACCTAATCCCATGTTGGGCGGACCATATATAAAGCCGTTGAATTCAAGGTTAAGAGAAGTTCTCCAGTGGCAATTTCTTAATCATCACAAAAAGTTCATAAAATAATAAATGAAAGTTAATATATCTCTTGGTTGTGCATATCTCAAAATAAATGTTCAAAATTACATTTTAATAGCCAGGCATATGATAAATTCTTAAGTGACAATATTTAACCATTTAAAAATAACTTTTTATATAGCTAGGAATTTGAAAAATTCTTAAATGAGAATTTTCAATCATTTCCAAAAGTTTACAAAAGAAAAAAAAAAAGGTATAGAAATTTGCTTGACCTGATTGTGAAACTCATTTTCCACTGAAAAACTAATTTATAAGTGTAATTAATATTTTTTGGTATGCCTAAACTTTTCTCTTTTTGCTGCCATAATTTAATACCATGTTAATGTGGTTGTGGATAGGGTGTGCATCGATCCTGGTCTAATTCGAGAACCAAATTGAACTAACCAGTTTTGGGTGGTTACCATGGCAATCAGTCCCGGTTCCTAATTTCTAGGGAGAAGCCAAATCGATCAAACTAAACTGGTGAAATTGGCTCAAAAGTATATTTCTATTTTTAGTTTTATTCAATAAGAGCATAAAATACACTTTGTTTGTGGGAGTAATCCCTTCTTTTAATAGTAACTTCCCTATGATTAGTGATTTCATTTTTCACTAAAATAATTTTCAATATATGTAGAAAAATTTGAGAAAGGAAATAAAACATTTTAAAATAATCACTTGTAAATTAAATTAAGGAGAAGCCAAGGCAAACTTTAAATTTAAGGTTTTCGTTGTTTCATGAAAAATGAATGATTTGAAAAATATTTTTCTAAAAAGTGTTCATTTGTATCACTCGAAATAATTAGTCAATAAAAAATATTTTCATTATTGATAACAATTTACGCCTAAATATTTCCGTTCACAACGAAAATATATTTCGTTCATTCATTTTTATAAAAAGGGAAAATGCCACCAAAAATCCCAAACGTTGCCCAAAGTGATAAATTTACTCCAAATTTTTTTTTGTGACATGAAATACCCCAAACTTTGTAAACTGTGACACATTTACCCCACCAAAGGCATTTTCGTCTTTTTTTTTTATTTTTCCTTTTTCTTTCTTTTTTCTTCTTTTTTTTCCCTCCGTTGGTGATGGCGGAGCTAGTGGAGTGAAGCCAACGTCCGACGAGGGCTACCCTTTCTTGTCCGCGAGGGTCACCCTCGCTTAGGGCTGGCTAGGGCCGCCGCCGCTCGCCCTTGCCTACATCGGGCAAGGACGACCCTCACCGGACATTAACGAGGGCCTGGCGAGGGGTGCCTCGTCGAACTCGAGTGAGGGGTGCCTGTAAGACATAAATAATTCATATGCGGAAGCCAAGATCGTTTATAGACAAACCTCCAGCCATTGTTTGCATTCACGTTCGTCGAATCTCCTGAAAAATCAAGAAAGCAATAGGCGCACTCTACTAACCAAATTTCCTCACGTCGATGGTGTATTCTAAATGTGAGGATTTTGTGTTAGACCTTGATCGCCCGTCAGAAATAAACGTACGTCCCTATTTATACATTGTCTCCCATCAAGACGAACGGTTGTCAACGAAAGGGTACGAAGCATGGAAAACTTAATGTCGAATAGTCGCAACTTTTAGGAGAAAATTTGGGTATAAAATGTGGGATCACAAAAAATAAATAACATTCTCCCACTTGATCCCATCATTTTCATCATACGAATCATTCAACTAATTCCACGAAAACTTTATGCTTAAAGAAAAGAAACAAAACACATGGATCATGGCGACATGTCCTCTAAGAGTGAGTAATACCTTCTATGTATCACAATGCATCTTATTTCTTTAATGTCAGCCTATATGTGACAACATATCTTAATGAATAAACCTCATGTTTATTCCAGAACCAAGGAGAAATGTTATTCTCATAAACAACAAAATATGTACACAAAAATTGAGAATCAACATTACAACTGAATAAGAGTTCCATACAACAAAAATTGTTCATATGTCGACAAATCACATAATGGGACATATTCCCATACTAGTTACATGATCCTTATACTTCATCGGTGGCATGCCTTTAGTTAAAGGATCAGCTATCATCAATTCAGTGCTAACGTGTTCAATGACCACTTTATTCTCCTTAACACGCTCCCTTATGGCTAAATACTTAATGTCGATATGCTTATTTCGACTGCCACTTTTGCAATTTTTAGCCATAAAAACTGCAGCTGAATTGTCACAATATATTCTTAATGGCCTAGAAATAGAATCAATAATTCTAAGCCCAACAGTGAAACTCTTCAACCATACACCATGCGAGGTAGCCTCAAAACAAGAAACGAACTCAGCCTCCATAGTGGAAGTAGCAGTCAAAGTCTGCTTGGCACTTCTCCATGACACGGCTCCGCCAGCTAACATGAAAATGTATCCAGATGTTGATTTTCGTGAATCAATGTAACCCGCGAAGTCCGCATCCGAATAACCGATCACTTCCAGGTTGTCAATTCGTCTATACATAAGCATATAGTCTTTGGTACCTTGAAGGTATCTCAACACTTTCTTTGCAGCTCTCCAGTGGTCTAAACTTGGACTACTCTAATATCTTCCCAACATTCCAACAGCAAAAGCGATGTCAGGTCGAGTGCAAACCTGAGCATACATCAAGCTTCCAATAGCAGAAGCATATGGAATGTTGCACATTTGTTCCCTTTCTAGATCGTTCTTCGGGCATTGGTTCAAATTGAATCTGTCACCCTTCACAATGGGTGCTATACTTGGTGAACAATCTTTCATCCGAAATCTCTCTAGGACCTTATTAATATAGGTTTCTTGAGATAGTCCTAAAATTCCTCGAGATCTATCTCTATGGATCTTAATGCCAATAACATAAGATGCCTCACCCATATCCTTCATGTCAAAACTCTTAGAGAGAAATTATTTCACCTCATGTAGCAACCCTTTATCATTGGTTGCAAGTAGTATATCATCCACATACAGCACAATGAAGCAAATTTTGCTCCCACTAACCTTCTGGTATATACATTGATCCATGACATTCTCTATAAAACCAAATGAAGAGATAACATCATGAAACCTTAAGTACCATTGGCGGGATGCTTGTTTCAAGCCATATATAGATTTCTTAAGCTTGCACACCAAATACTCACCTTTACTAGAGGAGAATCCTTCAAAGTTGTTTCATGTAAACCTCCTCCTCTAGTTCTCCATTGAGGAACGCCGTTTTCACATCCATCTGATGTAATTCCATATCAAAATGGGCAACCAATGCCAAAACAATACGAAGAGAATCTTTCTTAGATATAGGAGAAAAAGTCTCAGTATAATCGATTCCTTCCTTTTGAGTGAATCATTTGGCAACAAGTCTAGCTTTATATCTTTCAATGTTACCCAATGAATCTTTCTTAGTTTTGAAGACCCATTTACAACCAATAGCCTTTGCATCATTAGGTAACTCAACCAAATCCCAAACTTTGTTAGATGCCATAGAACTCATCTCTTCCTTCATGGCATTGTACCACAAATTGGATTTATCACTATCCATGGCTTGTGAAAACGTTTCAGATCATTCTCAGCTCCAATATTGTAGTCGGACTCTTGTAAATACACAATATAATCACTAGGAATAGCCGATTTCCTTGTTCTAGCAGATCTTCTCAATGTTGGATCAACATTCTCTTGAGGAGCATGTTGCTCAACTGGTTGTTCAACAGTTTCTGGTAATTGCTGAACAACTGGATCTACTGGATCAATATCAGCAGGTTGTGGAACTTCAACAATTGATTGTTCAATAGCCGGCTGAACTGAATGGGCATTATGAGCAACAACCAACCTTAAACTTAAGGTGGAAAGTTGAGTGTCTGAATGATTTTCCTTAGGAACAAGATCCCTTGGTTGATCGCTCCCACTGATCAAGTCATTTTCAAGAAATTTAGCATTTCTTGATTCCACAATCCTAGTAGTGTAAGATGGACAATAAAACCTATATCCCTTAGACCTTTCGGCATATCCAATGAAATACCCACTTATGGTCCTTGAGTCCAACTTCTTTTCTTGTGGATTATAAATTCTCACCTCAGACGGGCATCCCCAAACGCGCACATGATGTAAACTTGGTTTCCAACCCTTAAATAACTCAAAAGGTGTCTTTGGGACAGCCTTGGTCGGAACTCGGTTTAATATGTACAATACCGTCTTAAGTGCTTCAGTCCATAAGAATTTATGAAGTTTGGAGCTGCTAAGCATACTACGCACCATGTCTCATAAGGTCCGATTTCTTCTTTCCGCTACGTCATTTTGGTCTGGAGAACCAGGCATAGTATATTGGGCAACTATCCCATGCTCTTGAAGAAATCTTGCAAATGGACCAGGTGCTTGTCCATCTTCGGTATCTACCATAGAATTCTCCACCTCTATCATTGCACCGTTTCTCTACTTCCGCCTTAAATACTTTAAAGGCATCTAATGCTTCATATTTATTATGAATCAAATAGAGATACATATAACGTGAATAATCATCTATAAATGAGATGAAGTATTTCGACCACATGAGTCCATATCCGGACTACAAATATCCATATGTCTGATTTCTAATATTTCTGTAACCTTTCTTTGACTTGTTAGTCTTCTTTCCCTTTATGAGTCCACACAAGTATTACAATCAATAAGTATTACACGTAAAATCTAATGTAATCATTTAAAGATATGTCCCAATCTCCGGTGCCACAACATAGAAGAATGTTCTTTCACAACACATCGATCATGAACATGCATCGCATCATAATAGGCATTGTCTTGTAAATTAATTCGAAAAAGACCATCAGACAAAATACCACTCCCAACAATTTCAGATTTAAATGATAAACAAAAGTTTGAATCTGAAAAGTTAAAAAAGTATCCCAAAGGTACAAGTCTTGAAACTGAAATTAAGTTTCTAGAAAAACTAGGAACATAAAAGGTTTTTTCCAAATATAAAACAAAACCACTATTGAGAACTAGTCTATATGTCCCAATAGCTTCCATATGCGAACGAATCTTGTTTCATGAATAGATGCTTTGTTCACTTCCCGCTGGCTTCCGGTGGTTTTGAAAACCCCCGTTTATGGATTGTAGATCTAGAATCAATCCACCAAGTGTTGTGACTTACATCAGATATTAGATTCATAACAAACACAAGAGATTGGATTACCTTTCTTCTCGAGCCAGGTCTTAAATTTGACACAATCCTTCATTATATGCCCCTTCCGTCTACGTAAGAAACACTTGGATTCTTTCTTAATGTGACTTAGAGGTATTTTACATTTTCCCTTATGCTTGCCATTTATTCTTTCCTTGTGTTTCCAAATGAGCACTTTCTCCCAATTCCATAATCACTTTCTTCCTCTTGTACAGGTCATGAGTTCATTAATTGACCATTTATTCTTATGTGTGTTATAAGAGATCTTGAAGGGTGCATACTATTGTGGGAGAGTGTTCTTCACAAGAAAGGATTCGAGACCAAATGCCCTATAGCATAGTTTCCATCCACCATGGTATATGTGTCATACGGATAGAAGTTTAGAATTTTTGTGTCACACAATAAAAAAACCATATTATATGCATTTTCTTAATCCCCGGGGTAAATTAAGTAATATGATTTTCATCCTAATTAATCATATTAATATAATGAAAATTGGCAAAAATATTCAAGATTTTTATGATCCGGAGGCTTTTAATATATAATTTAATTAATTAAAGATGTTGTGGCCACTCCCTAATTAATTAAATATATGGACCATTGGACATTTAATTTCATGTCACAAAAAAAAAGAGGGGACGACAGGCGCGTGCCGAGCACGTGCGCGTCCGGCCGCACGTACGCGTGCTCGGCACGCACTGTAACTCCGCGGGGCGCGTGCGTTTATGATAAACTTGTCACTTTGGGCAAAATTTGGAATTTTTGGTAGTTTTTTCCAAAACCTTAGAAAAATAGTTTTCAAATTATTCAATTTTTTGTGAAACTAAGAGCCTAAGTAAGCCAGTCTCACTAGCTAATATGATAAGACAAATGGATCTAAACCAAACATTTTTTTTTTTAACGTTTATGGTATATAACGAGAGAGAGAGAGAGAGAGAGAGAGAGAGATAGATATATATATATGCTTTTGCATCATGTATTGATTGACATATTTGTTAGAAATAAAGAAAGACAAGCAGAAGTGTCCGATTATACTCTCCGAGGAGAGCATATAACAATGCTTTTGCATCATGTATTGATTGACATATTTGTTAGAAATAAAGAAAGACAAGCAGAAGTGTCCAATTATACTCTCCGAGGAGAGCATATAACAACGCTTTTGCATCATGTGTTGATTGACATATTTGTTTGAAATAAAGAAAGACAAGCAGAAGCGTCCAATTATACTCTCCGAGGAGAGCATATAACAATGCTTTTGCATCATGTATTGATTGACATATTTGTTTGAAATAAAGAAAGACAAGCAGAAGCGTCCAATTATAATCTCCGAGGAGAGCATATAACAATGCTTTTGCATCATGTGTTGATTGACATATTTGTTTGAAATAAAGAAAGACAAGCAGCAGAAGTGTCCAATTATACTCTCCGAGGTATCGAAGAGAATCAATCCATCTCGAATCCATTCCCAATTATAAGTACCAACCATGTGTTCTGTATCACCTCGCCTCCTAGCCTGCATGCTCTTTCCATTTGCACAATGGATAGGGTCGAAAAGCTCTCAAGTTTGCCATCCTTGTCCCAAAATTTCCAGAAGTTGTCCACTGCTGCCGAGGAACCACCTCCTGCATATTTCGTCAAAGGAGGCAGCGTTGGTCCGGTCGAATCTTTTCCGATAGCTCAAATACCAATCGTTGATCTAAGCCTACTTCCCTCTGTCTTCTCGACGTGTTCTGGGAAAGAACAAGAGGATGAACTAGAAAAACTGAAGTCTGCTCTTAGCGAATGGGGTTGCTTCCAGGTTTGAGGGCCTTTCACCACGTTAACACAAGAAGAAAAATACTTTCATGTCCAAAATTTTTTGAGAAAAATGCATCACAAGTCCTGATCTTTATTTACAGAATGTGTTGAGTTCTAAATCCTTCAATTGGTTCAATCAAGTCTCATACCTTCATAAAAAAGTGCGACCGAATCCTAAACCATTTAATCGCTTCAATTAAGGATTACCCTTTTATCCTAAGATGCAATCATGTCCTAAAATACATTGAAAAGTGCTGTTTAAGGAATCCCTATATGCACTTTTTAAGTGATATGTAGGCAATTTTAGATATGCTCCATCGAAAAAAAAATTAACAAAAATTTAGAACTTAATGACTAAAAGATTACGACTTGATTGCATTCCATATATAAGATTTAGGGTTTCCTGTGCATTTTTCTCAAATACTTTAGTTGTTCTTGTAGGAACACAATTTTCTTATGAAAAATTATTTGTTTACGGTCTTTAATTTACTGTAAAAATAATAGTTTGTCTTGGACCATTAAAAATTAAATAATAAATAATTATAAATTTTGTGGAATCCATTCCTTTAAGAATTTGGGGGTCACAACATGCTATTGCTCCTATAGTAGCCCAAAACTATTATGCTAATAAAGTCATTTTCTTATTCTTAGAGAAGGTAAGAATATATTTTTTTTAAAGTCAGAATTCTGTTCTCTTAGGTAATAGGACATGGCATTCCGACCTCGCTCTTGGAAAAGGTCCGTCAAATCGCAAAGGAGTTCTTTGCACTTCCAGTGGAAGAGAAGCAAAAGTATGCTCGAGATCCTGCCGATCTCCAAGGATATGGGAGTGATCCTATACTTTCCCAAGAGCAAGTTCTTGACTGGTCTAAACGTTTATTCCTCAACCTACTTCCACTAGATTCGAGGAAGCTCGAACTTTGGCCTGTAACTCCAGAAGAATTCAGGTGCTTTCCTTGGAATCTGTTGTTATATCGTTATTTGTTATTCAGATTTCTCATCTCATGCCAAAACATGTACCTGCGTGCAGAGAGCGGAACTATTTGGTAGAAAGTACGAGTATGAAGTACCACATATTATATGCAGAAAACTATGGAGTTCTTGATGCATTTTTTGACTGACTACCTTGCCTTTCTTATCAGAGAAGTTCTTGATGTATATTTCACAGAAGTGAAATCAGTAATACATCTTCTCCAGAAGGCCATGGCCAGGTCCCTAGATTTGGACGAGAATTGCTTCTCCAAAAAGTATGGAGACCGAGCAATCATGGCAGCGAGATTCAACCATTACCCTCCCTGCTCGAGACCTGATTTAGTACTTGGTGCAAAGGCTCACTCAGATGGTTCAGGGATCACGGTACTTTTGCAAGATGAAGAACTGGAAGGCCTTCAAGTTCTCAAAGAGGACCAATGGTTCAGAGTCCCGATGGTTCTGGGTGCATTTGTTGTCAACGTGGGTGATCAGATGCAGGTAAATTTAAGAAATAAAATCTGAGCTGATATAGATCTGAAAACACAGGTACGAGGTAATCCAACAAGGCAACGTCTTGTCATTCTAGTGATCAACTTCACCAATCATTAACTGCAGTTTATCTTTTGCTACAGTGAAGCATCACCAATAAAACCGATCTGAGCAAATCAGTGAATATCAATAATGAGAATAAAGAACGTCTACTTGGCTAATCATGTACTGAGAGGTAGCCACCTTCGGCCAAAAAAATAGTTTTCGAATCGGAGCTTTCAAAGGGCAAGAGGACAAATATTTGTTACTTTTATACTGGAGGACCACTTTGTCATTAGGTTTGAGTTCTCTACTCTGCCATTGGAGAAATTGCCATTCACATTAGGGTAGACTTTGAGCACCCATCATTAATCAGTGCAATCTTTACAATAATGTGGTAATAAAAAATTTTACTCTATCCCTCGCCAATTGAAAATTCTACACTGTAATGTCTGCATCTGTTTTCAGTAACTTCTATACGGATGGTGAATTGATTATAATCTAGGCTTTAATGATGCATCTCAGATAATGAGTAATGGGATCTTCAAGAGTCCACTGCATAGGGTAACAGCGAATGCACAGCATGGAAGGATATCGGTGGCTGTGTTTTATTTGCCGGATACTGAAATTGACATCGAGCCAGATGAAGGGTTAATAAGTGAAGAAAGGCCACAAATGTACAGGAAGCTCAAGAATTATGCAGCCATCAACTTTGAGTGCTTCCAGAGTGGGAAAATAGCACTTGACACAGTCAAACTATGATGTCCAGAGCCCATGTTCTTTGTCTTGTAAAACAAAGGATGTAAGGATGTCCTGTCTTCTATGCTTGAAAAATTTTATCATGTGTGTTTCCAAGACTCCTTCATTAAGAACCTTATATTCTCTCTCACTCTCACTAGATATTGCGCCACTTGCAATGTTCCATTTTACATCTGTAATCACATTTGGGTTTTCTATAATTATTGCAAGGAAAATCTTAATATCTTCCCTCAGCTTGCTGATCTGTTTCTTTTCTCCTAAGTAGAAAGACTATCCATGCAGCACCAAAAGGAGGGTCCTTGGAGGATCATACTAACATGATTCTCCTGAGACCTTCTGTAACTGTGAACTTTTGACTAAAATTTTCGTTTGTTAGCTGAAGTTGAGCTTGATCATTGTGCTTTAGATTCGGTTACTTAGGAAAGTAAAGCTTTCAAACCCCATATCAGCATGCATAGCCAGTTAACTGCTTCGAATTTTTATGCTGCCCTTAGTTGTTTTGATAATTCAACTTGGTGTTTTACTCTGAACAACTTCTACCAGCTTTGATATATATTCATGGAAGGTAGTTGATATTTTAAGTTTTGGCAAAACACGTGTCCGCCTTGTGACATCACAATGTGAATTTTGATCAAGTAAGTGAATGAAATACAAACTCAATTGGGTTATGGTAAGATTGTTCTCTCATTAAGGTACCCTGAACATTTAAGATTTGTTTATAATAGGATGAATAGTTTTCTTTTTTTTTTTTTTTAAAGTAAACAAGTATATGACACGTATTTAACCTTTCGACTTGCCACGGGTAGAATATACTTTCCTAATATGCATATGATGCTGTCTGAATAATTCTGAGTTGCTAATTTGAATGAATTGGCAGCTTTCCATGGTATAATCACTAAAGTCATAATATAAGTCGTTGTGACCCCTTTTTCCTTGACATGGGTAGCATGCCTTTCAATAAACTAAAAAAGCAGACCCGATGAGTACATGAAGGGTATTCCAAGAAATTCCTGGATCCAAGCCTAATCGGGACAAAAAGGGGTAAGATGTAGCTAATCTAGTGATGAAAGGGAAATCTCCAAAAGGACAAAAAAGGTAATGAAAATTAGAGATTGGTGGCGTACGGTTTTGTCTTCATCCCTTTCTTGGACACAGACCTACATGACTGCTTCTCCTTGGACCTTTCTGGGGATATGGCATTCACGAATCAGCATCCTTTGACACATGGCACTAAGTTTAGTAGGATCGGGAGGTACATGGACAGACATCGTCATCGCCGCTTCTGTTTCTATGCATCTTTTGGCTGACAAGGAAGATCGGATACAAAGTTGATTAGATGCGAGATGAACTCATGGGGAAGTGGGATCTGTCTACTTTCTACTTTGGTGTTTACAAATTGGTCACTTGATAAAAATACATGGACTTCATGCCAGAGCTTCAGGGGGTTTTTATAACTAGATTAGACTAGAGCTAGTTTAGTTTTTGTCGTATTTTGTTCATCAGTTACTCCATATTCTTTTATGTCCATGTAAAGATCATTTCCTTCACGAGTACGTTCACGTTCACTTTCTCCTATAGGAATAATCTCCTAAGCTTTAGCAATATTGTTGGTCAACTCCATCCCTGCCAACCCCCTTGCATTGAAGGATTGCTTCATTGTGAGAATATAGTGGAACAAAAGCCCTTATTTGTGCTTTAGAATAGGTGGGCTCTAGCTCTTTCTATATTATCTTATCTCAATCTGATGCCTACATAAGCATATCAAAGACCAAATTCATACGCTTGTAAAAGAGGCAAGAAGAATGTCATGCCCGCAGCAGGTCAAAAAAATGGATTCCCAATTACTTGCTTCCTCGATGGAATGGTTGGACCACCTTTCTTGGTTAACGATTTATAAAACAATTGATGAAGTTTGATTCCTCCCCTCAATTGATAGTACCTCTAGAGTCCACCTCCTTTCCTTTGGTGTCATTAACATGACAGATCATTTCTAATCTTGTAATTTCTATTTTTAGATAGATAAAAAACCTAGAATCGACTATCCTATTGGAGGAAGGAGTGGATATATGTTAATCCACAGTAGAAGGTAGAAGATATGCATGAGCATAGGCAATTCGAATGCTAGAGAGGCATATTTATGTGTTCATTTAACCGATTTCGTAATTAGTTTAGGAATGAGTTAGTACAATTGCAATAGATTTAAAAAAAATTGAATAATTTTTGCACTTTGTTTATAACAGGATGAATAGTTTTTTCCAGGTAAACAAATCTATGACATGCTGATTAATCTTCGATTTGCCACGTATAGAATGTACTTCCCTAGTATACAGATGATGCTGTCTGATACTTTGGAGATTCTAATTTGAATGAAGTGGCAGCTTTCTATGGGCTAAAGACTAAACTAAGGAAACATGACATGCCCCGGCCATCAGAAGTTATTTAATTTAGTTTCCAAATGCAAAGGCCTTCTTGATATATTACCTTTAGATTAGAGATATAAATAAAAAGATAGATCATGTGCATTGTGTAAGCAATTTGCTGTGGTTAATCCTCTGTAAAAGCCACCATCAGCCCCTTGAATACGATAATTCGTATCAGCTTATAGTAGGCCTTGTTTCCTTTTTTGAGCATTCGTTTCTTGTTGCTCATCTTTAAGATGTACTTTTTCGAAATGCCAAATTCACAATGGCCGAAAAAAAAAAAATAAAGAATTGCCAAATTCACATTTCTACAGTTCATTGTCTTAAGGTTCCACCACTAGGAGCGAGCAAAATGGGCCGCTGATCCAAAGGATCAGAAGATTGACAGGGCGAAAGAAGCCTTGTGTCACTGATTCAATTCCTTTCTAACCTTATGAGTTGGTACACGAAGACATGATATAAAGAAGTCTAAATAGTTTGTGCATAATGCCATTTGATTCCTCAACTATTTAACTGGTTCAATCAAGTCCTAAGCCTTCTTCAAAACGTTCAATCAACTTCTCTCGATGAACTATATCTGAAATTGACGAAGTGTCACTTAGAAAGTGCTTATGTTGTCTCCTTAAATTGCGTTTTGCAACATAAATTTAAGACTTAATTGCCTTTTTGGATAAAGGTCGAAGATTTAATAGAACCAATTGAAAGGTTTAACTCTCAAATTCATTTATTCATAAAGGTTTAGGATTTAATTGAACTACTTAAAGAAAGTTTACAACTCAAATGCATTCCCTACACAAGGTTTAGAACTTGTGGAATTTTCCTGCACTAGCACAATGGAAACGTTACAAAAATTCGAAAGTCCCTCCAAATATCAGGGTCCATCTTAGAACTCATCTCCAGAATTAGCGTAAGACCCTACTTGGTTGGGGGTTTGCCGAGCAAAGCTAGCTTGGTCACCAGTGGTTGATCGGGTATTCCAAGAAATTCTTGGATTTAGCCTAGTCGAAACACCACATATAAACATGTTGCTGATCTAGTGAAGTAAGTTTAAAACTGCCCCAAAAAAAATAATAATAAAGAAAATCAAAATTAGAGATTTGTAGCTTACAGTTTGTCTGCATCCCTTTCTTGGGCACTGACCTGCATGCCTGTTTCTCCTTGGATTGTTTAGGCATCATGCGTTCACGAGTCAGCATCATTTGAGACGAGGCGCTAAATTTAATGGGATTAAAGGTACGTAAACATAGACGATGCCATCGTTGCTTACGTTGAGATGCTTCTTTTGACTCGCAAGGTATCGGATACAGATCTGATAAGATAAAATTGTGTTAAAAAAAACTAAGAACTAAGAACTATGTGATGTAGAGATCACCCCAGAGACCTTGAACTTCAACGCACACAGAAAACCAAACTCTCACTTCCATCACGCGTCCTCGAATCCGGTCCAGACGGTAACGGAACCTTGACAGGCTCATAAATTGGTCTTTCAGTTCTACATTTCTGTTGCTGACATGGCTCAGCCTCCTCCTCCAGCAAAGACTGCTCAGGAATCGGTGTCGGATGGAGAAGCTGTACAAGAAGGATATGCTTATACAGATGGCAAGGTTGCAACTTCTGGTGAAGCTATTCATGTTATGGAGGTTCCTGTCATTGACCTTGGCCTTCTTGCGTCTTCACCATCAGCTGCAGGGGAATTGTTTAAACTCCATTCAGCTCTCGCTTCGTGGGGATGTTTCCAGGTCTTGCCTATTGATAAACTGTAACCTATCTTTCAAAATTGAATCTACCACTATTTGATCTTGCAATTTCTCCTAAAGTTATGCTACCACATAGAATTGAATGAGATGGGGAAAAAAGTGCCTATAATTCGAAAGAAGTTACTGATCATGATCACTTGTAATCTATAGGGTTCTTCCCTTAATAATAGACTAAAATATCTGTGACATCAAACCTAGTAAAATCTTCTAAGCTAATCAATTATAGCGGAGGAGCATTTTTGCAGTTGTACTGGGAACTAATGCTTATGCAAGTTTGGTCCTACTTGTGCAAAGTGAAGCCAGAATAGGTTCACTTTTTGCAATTTCCAGATCTCATTTTGGGTTACAGGCAATAAATCATGGAATGAGCGGCTCTTTTCTTAGTAAAGTGCATGAGCTCATGGGGCAATTCTTTGCCCTTCCAATGGAGGAGAAGCAGAAATATGCTAGCCCTGCAGATGACATGGAAGGGTATGGAATTGACATGGTCCTATCAGAGTAACAGGTATTAAATTGGAATGAGCGGTTACTCCTCATCATATCCCCCAAAGATCAGAGAAAACTGGATGTCTGGCCTCGAAAACCCGAAAGCTTCAGGTAATTAGACTAGACGATTGGTTCTATTTACCCGATAACCAGAGGATACTGACACAGCAGGGAAGTGAGTTTCTTTAGGTTATCTAACTGAGTTCTACTGTGTGCTGGAAGGAATTACTTGATTTTGTCACTGAAATTATTGTGTTACCAACTTACCAGCTGGCAGCAATGATCAGTCAGATCTAGAAATTAAGGAGTTCACAATTATGTTGCCTTTTGCTCATTGATTAAGAATATAAGCATAAGAAAACTTCAGTTTCATATTTTGCAATTTAGAATGTTGGTGTGCCTATTTTATGAGCACCATGTGATCGTTAGTAGGACACTGATCAAATAAGTAATCACGAGAAAGCTAAGTTGATGTTACCGCCACCTATAACTGATTGCATTTGTCAAACCAAAATAGTAAATAATAGTCCGCTGACCTTGTTGAAGCACTGCACAGGGAAAGAGTACAGGAGTACTCAGTAAAGTTATGAGCGATCGTAGGTGTCATGCTCAAGGTCATTTCTTTGTCATTGAATTTAGAGGAAAACTGCTTCCTAGACCAGGTTGGAGAGCAGGGAAAGATGTACGCAAGATTCAATTATTATCCTAGATGTCCCAGACCTGATCTGGTCTATGGTCTCAAACCGCATGCTGATGGATCGACGATGACCATTGTCCTGCCCGATGAAGAAGTGCTAGGCCTGCAGTTCCTCAAAGGTGATCAGTGGATCAGTGTCTCCACCATTCCTGAGGCAGTTCTCATTAACATTGGAGATATAATGGAGGTCAGTTTAAAAGTAGTACATTCTTCGAACTTGTAAAGGGGTGTATAGAAGTAAATTTAATTTACATAATAGTTACGAGATTAAATTGTTAAAGTTGGCTTAAAGGAAGATCAAAATTGCAAGATAATGCGGTATGTGTGGTGCAGATAATGAGCAATGGGATTCTCAAGAGCCCTATGCACAGGGTGGTGACAAACGCCACGAGTGATAGAATCTCGGTTGCTGTATTTTGCTGTCCAGAGGAAGAGAATGAGATCGGACCTGCTGAGGGGCTGATCAACGAGGATACACCGAGATTGTACAAGAAAATCTTCTACTCTGAGTATTACCAGTTAGGGAAGAGACCTATCGAGGCATTGAAAATCTAGCTTCAGGTTGTTGTACCACTGCCACCTTTGTAACCATTTTATCCCCGGTCGAGAGGGAATGATTTTGGTTTCTCCATTTGCGCTGGTCATGCACTGAAACTACGGATCAGGTACATCATGTACGGCTAATGCCCCCTTTGTAACTATTTAAGCACACACAGGTGAGCGCTCCGGGTCGATGAGCACAGCAAAATCAATAACAAAGAAATTTTTTCAAACCTCTATCAAAACACAAAGAAACCATTTCATCATTTATGAACTGGATTGAGCCTTAATTAGCGTTTTGCCATACCAAGACTATATGAGCAGTGAAAATTGGATATTTCAAGAAACTTCCAGATCCCATTTATAAGGAGGAGAAGGACACTTCCAGCTTTTTGTTTCTATCCGCTTTGTTTGGTCAGAGTAATTTAACCCATTGCTCTGGCACTCGTATCCATGCATGTGTCCCTCTTTCTTTGGACCTTTAGCTCCTATTTCAAGATCGGCATCTTTTGGAATGAGCAATCAAGTTCATTGCACAGAAAAAGAAAGATGAATTAAAACATCAGCTGCTTCTCCGAGGTTTTAACAAAATCCTTGTTGACAATACAAATTTCAGACAACTGTTCGAATATAGCTGGTCCAAAATTGATCCTAGTAGGGAAAAATTTCATCAGTATGACACATCGCACTATGATTTTATCGGTCCAATAAAAAATATGTCATTCCACGACTACTCAACACTTGTCTAAGACAAAGAAAACTTGGACTGTTCTTTTATTTTTTTAATAATTGAGAGAAGTTTACTTGGATATGCACAAAGAAAGGAAAGAAACCTCATCTGTTTCCTTGTTCTGCCCTTGAATCCAGTCCACAACTGTATCTGAATCCCAACAAGCTATCACAAGCAAATCTTTAGTCTTGCATCCTCTGTCGTTGACATGGCTCAGCCTCCTCCTCCCCCTCTTCCTTCTTCACAATCTGTTCAGGAACTTATCTTGGATGGCGGAACAGTTCCAGAGAGATATGCCTATAAAGATGACAAAACTGCAAGCTTTGATGAATCTCTTCCTCTGACGGATGTTCCAGCTATCGATCTTGGCCTTCTTACAGCTTCATCATCATCATCAGCTGGAGAGGAATTGATTAAACTCCGTTCAGCTCTTGCTTGCTGGGGATGCTTTCATGTCTGATCTTAGCATCAAACAACAGTTTCTTTTTATCTCCTAGCTTACAAAATTGCCACTTTATGCCCACTTAATTCTAGTTCAATAGATGTTATTCCGTATCTAGGTAAACAAATGTTAGAAGCAAAGCTATCTAGAATAGGAAAATGCCTGCTTTATGTGGAGATTCTTTGATTTGCTTAAGATCACATCTATCACAGGAGTGGCTAAAATTTGCATTTCATTTGCAAACTCATTAGTTTTTCAGGCAGAATCTGGAGTTACCAAAATCTCTGTTGATATTACTGTTTTTAATGAAGCAATCCATATTTTGACTTCCTTCGATTTTTCTGTCTCAGGCGATAAATCATGGGATCAGCTGCTCATTTCTAGATCAATTGCATGAACTAACTAAACAATTTTTCGCACTTCCAAAAGAGGAGAAGGAGAAATGCGCCAGAGCGCCTGATGGCATTGAAGGCTATGGAAATGACGTGGTTTTTTCGGAGCAACAAGTAATCGACTGGAATGACCGTGTCTACATCATCATATCTCCCGAAGATAAGCGCAAGCTTGAAGTTTGGCCTGAAAAACCTGAAACTTTCAGGTAATTAGACAATATAGCTGCTTCAAATTGAATTATGCAGATCAGATGGTACAGGTGGGAGAGTTAGTTTTGCTTGGTGAGAAGGATTTTATGTGCGCAGGAGCAGAGTTCTCATCTGATATGCTAGGAATGGACTAGTTTGAGCAATGATAAGTAGAAATAAAAGGAGATAGAGACAAGAAGACAAATTACTTATGTTTATGTTGTTATCTTTAGTTGATCTGCCGCAATACATGCTACATTGACCTTGTTAGAGCATTGTAGGGAAGTAATACATGAGTACTCGGTAATGTTACGGCCAGTCATCAACAATGTATTCAAGGCCATGGCATTATCGCTGAATCTGGAGGAGAATTGCTTCCTGAACCAGTTTGGAGAACGAGGGGTGATGTTTGCAAGGTTCAATTATTATCCTAGATGTCCGAGGCCTGATCTTGTCCTTGGCCTCAAGCCACATGCCGATGGATCAGCAATCACTGTGGTTTTGCCGGACAGAGAAGTTGAAGGCCTCCAGTTCCAGCGTGATGGCCAGTGGTTCACAGTCCCCACCATTCCAAACGCACTACTCATTAACGTAGGAGATCAAGTCGAGGTCAGTCCAGTACTTGCATTTTTTGAAATTCAAAGAATGCTTCCAAGGGATATCTGTACATTTTACACAAATTCAACTTGTTGCGAAGAAAGGCCCCAACAGTTTGAGATTGCAGGGTTGAATTTGGTTTGTGTTGTAATGCAGATAATGAGCAATGGAATTTTCAAGAGCCCGATGCACAGAGCAGTGACAAATGCAGAGAGAGACAGAATTTCTCTGGCGGTGTTCTGCACTCCGGAGGAAGAGAACGAGATTGGACCTGCTGATGGGCTGATCAATGAGGAAACGCCAAGATTGTACAAGAAAATCAGGAATTATCCCGAGACTTACTTTGAGTATTACCAGTTAGGAAAGAGACCTATTGATGCCGTCAAAATCTAGCTTCAGGTTCTTATCCCACCCATTGTAAGCATAAACCAGAGTTTGTTCTGCGTTTACCTCATCCAGAGATAATGACTTTCAGTCCTTAATTTTTTTTAATCATTCTCTGAAACTAAACCGTAACGAATAAAAGTTCTTGTTCGTTGTTTTTTTTTCTTCATTTTTTGACAAGCATATCAGCAATTTTTCAAGCACGGATTGGAGTTGAATTTAGAAGAGCTATGTCATTTGGCATTGTTCTCGATTGGTACACTAAACCAACCATTTCTCCCTGATGAAACACAATTAGAAGCCGATAACTTGTGAATCCTGGTGTATTTCAATTGGATTCGATCTGACCATTGGATGGGAGGGTCATATCGGTTCTTTCACCTGACACAAGTGAGTTGGAATTAGTTCGATGCCTCTTCAATGGGTGGTTTCCCCTCGTTAGGATCCGTACGTGGTCTATTTCCTTGTTAGGTTGTAATTTCGTGATCAAGAGGTCAAATTATCAAACATTCGGATAAACTTATCCAATAAGCACCATGATGGACAGAGAAATAGTACTTGCAGTACAGAAGCATCATGTATAAAGGTCATCCGAAATGATCTCCTGGGGCACCATATAACTCCAAGATAAGTGGGACCACTTATGTATTTTCTAAAGGTGTGAACTTGATTGAAACTTCTTTCAAAGACTAGGGACTTAATGAAATTTCCAAGAAATTTGAGGGGCCCAATTCCCAAGTCCCCAGCACTCATTTGAGTCCACTATGGTTTGCTTGACCATGAAGTTTGTAATCATGCACAATCAACTAAGATTAAACAAAACAAAAGGTGCAATCTTTTAATTAATCAGGTGAAACCAAGCTGTCATACACAAAGTTGGAACTGGAATGATAGACACCTTTTACAATTTACAGCTTTTCAGTGTTCGCATAAGTTTTGCATGTCTGCTAGATCAATATTAAATTTGACTACGCATATGACATGATTAGTGCATTGGCCTACTTTTGCCCAAAAACTTACGAATTAATAATGCAGAAAAGAAAAAATTAATGTGGTAGGGAAGGCAATTGTCATTGCTCCACGTGATTTAACACCTTTTTTGATTCCTTATGATCATGAATTTCTTCTTCCCAACGTGTCGCGTTGTCCTCCAGTTTTAGGATGTAATTGGTCTACAAACTACCATTCCCATGACGGGCTCAGGACAACTAACTGTCAACTCACTCCCCGGATATTTCCTCCTCAATTTCCGTTGTGGAAAGAAAGACTGCATCATAGGACGGCGGAATGGACTCATGTTGGATTGTTCTTCTCCATCCTGGCTTAGATTTGAATAAGCAAATAGACCTGTCTTGCATCTAGCATGCTTAATAAAGAGGAGCGAGATTTTTCTTCAAATTAAAAACATATCGAACACAAAAACAGAACTGAGCATAGAGCCTAGAATGCCAACTTCAAAACACCGGTCGAGTTACGTATCTGTTGCCATGTTTCTTTGAAGCAATGTGAGCAAAACCTGATGAAATTGTTACCTTAGAAGCCAATGAAACTCCCCTTTATCTTCAAAGGTATCTCATAACAGACTTCATTACAGGAAGAAACTTTAAGGCATGTTCACTCTGCAAAAATGTAGTATTGAAATTGCAGCACAAGAGGTGAATGGAACTTCGGCAATCCAGATAGTAGAGAGATTTCATTATAAGCAAAGCAAAAAGGATCACAACAAGAGTTTCGACATCATCTTTTGACAATCCTATCCTAATCAATGACTCTTTCTGAAAGACCTCAGTAAACCACCAATAACTTGCAAGCTGATCTAGAGCTTTTGGAGCAGATTCTCTGTTCTACTCACTTTATGTCATGAATGGCCTCCCAGGCAAAAAGAATGGAAGCTACACATCTATTACATCTGTACAGGGGGGATTCTAGAAGCGTAAACTTAAATTGCTTGGAAAAACATGGATGCTGTACTTATATTAGGCTGGAAAACGACGATGTTAGTTCGTAAGTAATGCTGGCTAGCGGCCCACGTTGGCTTGCAAGCTCATGTATGTCCTTGACAATGTCAAAGACGGCCTCAGGCTGTGCCAGTTTCAGCGCATTTTCCGACATTTTCTTGAGTTCTTCCGTTTTGGTGGTGAACCATTCAGCCACAATTCTGGCCGTTTCTTTTGGACTCCGGGTGAAGACGCCAGCTCCGTTATCCACTACATAGGGAACATTGCCCTTTTCCTGCAGTTGAAATGACAAATAAGCATCAATTTTTGCAATTTCTATCTACTAAAGTGAATACACAATCAGTCTCGAACCTGTCCGGGAATGTAGTCATTGAGGATAATTGGAAGGCCTCTGATCAATGCTTCTGAGATTGTACCAGGTCCTGCCTGAAAAAGGAATTATAGTTATAGAGCCAGCAATTTACTTAAAAAGTTCATGTTATAAATTGAACACAGACAGAGAAGGAGGACACATCGACCTACTTTTGTTATTATGCAGTCGCAAGCTCCCATCCATTTCTCCATCTGGGTCTCAAATCCTCTTACCTAAATATTAATGTTAGATCAGTTTTTTGCTCCACAATGTTCATTCAACAGCAATTCTCTTATTAACTCAAAAGCATTGGATCAAGAAGCACAAGCAATTACCTTAACAGGGATCGTCCACTCTTCAGATTCTAATGTCGATGCGAGTGCTTTGTTACGGCCACATACTATGATCAATTGCCCTATTGGCTTCCCAAGTTCTTGATCGAACAATGACGCTCCTAACGCCTTTGCAGTTTTCTTAACCGGGCCCATACCTTCACCCCCTCCCATTAATAGGACTGCAGGCAAATTTGGATCCATTCCAAATTCCTTTCTAAGATCATCCTACAGGTCGAAAAAAAGAACTGAGTGAAAAAAAAAAAAAAAAAAATCAATTGGGTTACAAAGGAAAGCATGCGCTTCATCATCAATAAGAGTCAACCTTTGAAAGAACTGCACGTGCAAAGGATGGCCGAATAGGGAGGCCAAAAACGCGTATTTGGGACTCCGTAAGGCCATCTAGCAAAGCCCGTTTGGCTACCTCTTGTGAAGGACAGTAGCATCTATTTACTCCAGGATGAAACCTGAAATATGTTTTTAAAAATAAAAAATTACAAAACAGAGGATTAAGCAGAAGCCAATAGATGAGGAATGCATCTTTCGAGGCAATTATATGGACAAACCATGTAGGATGGCATGTGTTTAGATCCGTGATCACAGTCACAAAAATGACTTTCTTTTGCAGGTTTTGCCACTTGAGAACCCAGAGAGGAATATGCTGCATCAGAGGATGAACGCTAATAATGATGTCTGGCTTGTACTCCATTAGACCAGCCTCCACCTCCCTTCAATCAAAAATTTGAATGCATCACAAAACAGCAAAGCAACATTATTAATGTGGAAATGTTCTAGACCTATTACATATCTATTACGGCCAAGTTTCCAGCATAAAAAACGAGTCACTTCAGGTGACATAAACAGCCTTGTTTTTTTTAAATTTTTCTCTGAAAAAATTCACAAGCATTTAGTGATTGGTTAATATAGAAATAATTGCTCATCGTGAAAGTTGAGAAAGAATCAGGACAGCTTTGTGATTGATGAAGGTCACTAAAAGAAACTATGCATTGCTGACCTAACTAGAGTATCTCAGCATATAAAAATCTACTTGCAGATTTTTATGAACCTCCCTAACACTGGTAGATCTATCTACCCTCTGTTTTTGCAAGATAGTAGCAGAACAGAAGGTAAAAACAAGGAAGATCCGAAAAAAAAAAAACCCCAAAAATTTAACATACTTGGCGTAGTAAGCTGCAATTGCAGCGAGGTACATGGAGTGAATCCATCGCGGAGACGTGCTGTGAAACGCAACATTCCACAGCTGTACATGCTTCACCAAGAACTTGTATGATTTCTCCATGTTGTTCAAAGGCCAGCCTGTATATTCTTTCCATACATCCTTCACATATATCTGAAATCATTAAAAAAAGAAAGAACCCGTCACGAAAATTGATCCGAGAAAGCTAACGTCTTTTGAAAGACTTAAACAACTTTTGATGAGAACACAAATATGAGAACGGATCAAAATTCACTTAGGCGACAAAACCAAAGTGATCAACCAAAAAACTAAGCATATTTCAAGATTAATTAACCCAGCAAGGCATCAAAATTTCAAGATTGAACCTATTTCAACACTCCAAATGCAAATTTCAAGATCCAACGCCAACAAAACCAAAACGATCAACCCAGGAAGATGTAAAACAAAGAAAACAGAGTCAAATCAAACTCACAAAACATACCCTGTACTCATCCCCGAACTGCAACCTGAAGGCGTCGCGAATCGCCTCCGCCGACGCCCGGTGGCCGCCGCCGGTGTCGCTCATCAGAATCAACACGTTCTTCGTCCTCTCGGCGCCAATCTGCACGAGCTCCATGCAATCCTCGTCCTCCTCGAAGTCGTCGCCCTCGAACTCGGGCGACGACCTCTTGCGCCGGGAGTTGCCGACGCCCTTGTCGCCGCCCTTGAAGAACTCCCGCGCCTTCCGCTGGAACGCCTTCTCCTTGGCCGTCCCCTTCCTCGGAGACGACGCCACGGACATCACCATGGCAACCGAACCACCGGCCCCAAAGCTCGAAACTTTAGCCGATCCCCGAGCAAATTCGAGCAATTCGAAGGTACCCACCAACCGGCACTGGCTTCCAAGGAGGTTTGACGGAGAATTGAGGTTGGGAAACGAGGTGGGACGTAATAAAGATTCGGTCTTGGGTCTTCGGATTGCCCGAAAGTTTACGTTTTTAATTTTTTCTTTTTTTTTTTACGGTGGAGTGGGGTTTTTAGGCGTCGGATGGGCATTGGTTTCGGAATGTCCGGAGGGGAAGATTCGGATCTTTCCGATCGGTAAAATAGTGATTTTTGAGAGTTGGGTTTTGTATGCAAACTGGGAAGGAGGTTGTCCTTGAGTGGTTGAGTGGGTTACTGTTTTTTTTTTTGCTGTTGAGTCCTTCGACTTTTGGGTATTTGCCTCTCGTGCTGTCGTAACTGTTAATACGGTTGTTCGTTGGAGTGCGGCCGATTTTTGCTGGTGCCGCCATCTTTGTCCTTCCTCGTGTTGGTGTTGGGTGTGCGCCTTGTGACTTGTGAGTGTGACATCCTCCTCTTTCTTTTCCTCTATTTGGTTTTTGTCTTCTTTCAGGTCATTTCAATTGATCAAGACCAGTTCAAACGTGCCAAAAAGTCAAGTCGATATTCATTATATCTTTCATCCGAGACGAGACTTTTAAATCCATCGATAGAGCATTATTTCTTTTTCTTCATACAATAAAGCATTATTTGATGTACTTAGATTGAGGCATGTATAAGTGAAGTTTAATCAAATAGAATATCCGATCTATTCATGTCATCAAAAAATTTCATCTTATTGTGTTTCATTTTATCTAGCAAGTCCATTTTGTTCTTTCTTTTCATGTAAAATCAACGATTAGTCCTAAAGATTCAATTGGCCTCCATGATTATTTAAAAGTTCCATCTTGTTCTCTTTTTTACTTAGTCTTTTCATCTTTTTTTTTTAGCCTTTATTTTCTCTAGGGAAAAGAAGTAGAATAATATTAACGTTGAAATTTATGAGGTTAAAAAGAGTAGATCTAATCCCCTCAAGGTAAAGGTGATATATAACTTCTTCGCTTATATTAATTAAGGAGCTTAGAACCCTCATATAATTTTAGGTAACAAGTGACTTTTAATGGAAGATAATTTTATAACCATGTTTTTACTTGCCCTAAACATTTTTACATAATGCATTATTAAACTCTCATATAATTAATTTCCAATAAGAAAAGGAAAATTAATTTTGCCCGTGACTCTTTGCAACCCTATTTCATTTTGTTTTTCTGCTCTCTCACGCAATTATTTATTGCATACCCGTTGTCCTTATTTATTTATTTTTTTCGATTACCTGTTGTCCTTATTACTTCGTTTTCCTTGTACACATGAATCTAATGAATTTTTCTGTAATGTCTACATCAAATTTTATTTATATATATAGTGTCTACATCAATTTGCAACAAAACGACAATTACCCAATTTCTCCTAATTGCTCAGTGGGGTAGGCGTCTCATCCCACCTTTTTGACCTCTTTTGATTGCAAACGCACCGTGGCACAATCATGAATTTCCACTTATGCAACAGTATTTTTTTATTACTACCCTTTAATTTAATTCGATGGGTAACCCCATCTTGCACAATAATTGCGCGAAAAAGGGGGTAAAAAGGGATTTGGAATCGTGTCTATGAAAGTGGGAAACGTTGCGTGAAAGCATGAACCTCAAATGGAAAGATGATTCCTTAAATGATGCCTTGGAAAGTCTATTAACTACTCACGCCACTATTACATCTCTTGCTTATTTAACACGCAGTAAAAAGATTATCCATTCCCCAAGTTCCAACCCGTCAAGGCAGCAGATAAATAGCTGTTGACCGATAGTCGTCTTGATTTTTCTATTCGTTTCCGAAACTGTTATATGATACGTGGAGTACCCGCGTCACTTTGATAAATGGATTCAAGCAAAGCCAGTAAGGACAAAAAAAGATTAAAATAAAAAACATAAGAAAAGAATATAACCATTTTTCTTCAATTTGGTCATAGCAATTTCAAATTCATCTAACCGTGAAAAAACATACAAACTTTTATAACTTAAGAACAATTGGCTGAACATGTATTGTACCTTTCATGGATTAATGTCGTGACGAGCTTTTTTGTCTCAATTAAATCATGCTTATTAAAGTGTGATTGGTTTGATCGTGTTGAGATAATAAAATCGATAGATCTTTATATATGATTTTGAATTATTGAGAAAGATGCTCGCGAATATTCCACCTTTGGATAAAGAACTTTGGTGGGTTATTTTCCACAAAAGAGAAAATGACCTTGATATGGACGGAAATATTAGTTTTGCCGGCAGAGAGAGAGAAAAAGAGATTGGCAGAGGGCCTGGGCAGGAGACCAAAAATTATTTTGTGGGTCAAGTGCATAAATACTAGGAAAATTAGGGCACCAGAGGAAATTGTTTTCTGGCCCCTAAATTTTGCTCTTATGTTCAAATGGGGGCCCCGTGTTGTTATTCTTTTTGTGGGGGCCCGTGTTATTATTCTTTTTGGGGGCCCCTGTAGAGCCAGCTTTACAGACTAAAGAGGAGCTGATTGGGCAAGTTGAGCTGGCTAACAGCGCAAAGTCAGCCTGTCTCTGTGTGGAAGCCACATAATTGCACGAGTTTGCAATTATAACTATTAGGTAGTTACCAAACATTATGATATAAAAGAAAATGCCAAAACTATATGCGTATTTTCGCCTCTATATCGGTTGCATATCACATATCATACTCGAACAAATCCCACGTTAAAAACGACTAAATTACTCTATCTTTACAAATTTCGACCTTCTAAACACTCGCAAAACCCTAGCTTGAATCACTTCGTGCGTGCCTTCATCAACAGTCCCCACCTAACCACCATGCCCATTGCCAAATGTTGACCTTTTGACTCCGACCACTGTTTGTGTTGTCGAAGCAATCTCCACTTCTATCACCCTCGACCACCCCTCTCTCTCTCTCTATACCTTGTTCATGCTCCCCTCCTTTGAATTCTCTTCTTCTTCATCGATTCTCTCAATAAGGCCGTGGATGACCTTTCAAAGCCATCCATGGCCTCAGCCATGGCTCGCACCCTCAACCGTTGCCATCCATGGCTTGGGGGAAGGATTTTCCTTAACTATTGTGCAAAATAGACTTCGTGACGACGCCAATTGTGAAACACCCCCTTTTTGTTGACGTCTAGTTTCAATTGAAAAGCAATATCATTTTAGGAGACTAATTCGACTAGAAAGTGTGCGCGTAAAATCTAACGAGGGACGTGAATTCGCACATGGAAAATGCAATTTAGGTTTTCTTGTCGTTGGGTAGTGGAATCATGTGCGTCATCGGAGAGGCTTCCGTGTATCATATCTATCCCGACGTACGTTCCATCCAATCTTGGCGGTCAACGCAACGAGGTCTTCGAAAGAAGAGGAAACCACGTCGGTGGGGCCCCGCTTCTTCGCTACATCGGACGGCCCAAAGACAACAACTTAACGGCGAGATAATTTTTTTTTTACCTTTTTACTCCCTCACCAGTGTGAGGTAACAGTAGAATTAACCATACATATTTTCTGTTGCGCCCTTTCTTAAATATGGCCTTCGAATATATTTTATATATACATATAAATTTATAACGAGCGCAATAGATCATCAAAATTGCATAAAATTTTCTCATCAAAATCTCGATATTTGGTCCTTGTAAATCGAACTGTATTTGTCCAAGAGTACAAAGTTATAAAAAAAATTAGAGCCATCTTTGATGTTTATTTTTATGTATATGGATACGTATGGTCACTAGTTCCTAGGTAAGATATATTTTAATTATAGGAGGACGGACAATAAGTGCATTTCTCATTGCTAGGAGTAACTTTATATATTCGGTTACAGAAAAAGTGTGTATTTTATAGTAGAAATAGCTTTTCATACATATTGAATAAAAAAAATATTTTCTGGTATCTTTTAATTTCTTAAAAATCTTTGTTTGGAATAACTTCTGTTTTATCTTTTTACCCTTTACAAATTCTTCAAAAAAATTTATTAGATTTTTTAGCCGGAAAGATTTGAAATCATTCAACAAATTAGAGCATAAATTCGTAGAAATGTACATAATTTCTTTCAAACTTCGTTTAATTTTGGAGAGAAACATATAAGTAGAAGTTATAATCAACTATTAAATATAAAAAAAAAATGCTCTAAACTCTTTATGGCAAAACTGATTTATCATGTAAAAAGATGAATCTGAATCAATGAGGGCTTATTTGTTTGGACTATTCAAAAGTAAAATTTTGACGATAGAAAAACAGAGGAAGAGGAGGCCTCAAAGTTAATACCAGACCATGGGTAGAGAATTGAAGACAAGGCTTTGCAATGAAGATGAAGACATGACTGGCGTGACAAATCGGGTCGAATCCACATACTTGTGACACCTTGAGGAGATCTTGAAGACCTTGACATAACCGATGGAGGATATACCATTGTCGACAACCATGAGAAGCTTTATATAATGTCGATCACTCGTTTTGTTTTCTAATGACCTCGAATCTACTTTTTTGAGGCTCTTGCTAACTCTTTTGCAGATAATCATCCAATGGGTAAGATTAGGGTTTGCTTCTATGCCCTAATTTAACCCCAATTTGTCAATTTGGGAGGAAAAAGGGCAAACGAGCTCAAGCTACAATCACCAAATTGGGGTTAATATTTGGGGCAAATCTCAAAAATGACATCATTTGAGATTTTTAATGCTGATTGGGTATGCCAGTTAGCCACGTAAGTAGACAAATTGATAAAAAATTGTCATGTCGACTCATATCAGAATTAACATTTAAGTGTTTGTTTTTCTAAAAAAAATTATATTTAAGTGATTTGAAAAAAATTGTTGACATTAAAATGAGGTTGTGTGTAATTGTTGACACTTTTAATGTTCTTATATGCTAATATAAGTGTGCATAAATCCTTGAGAGACATATTTTCGTACATAGGAAATACAATCGAAGCGGTACATTTTCTTGTGGCTGGGTAAAAGAATCTGGAGCATCATCGGTTTTCCCGACGCGCGTTGCGTTCCATGCTTTCTGGGTGGTCAACGAATCAAGGTCTTTGAAAGAGAAATGACCCAATCACACGTGGTACAACCAATGAGAGCTCAGTTGGTGGGGCCACGCTTCCGCACTACATCGGATGGCGCAAACACAACTTAAGGTACGAATGATAAATATTTCCTTGCCGGTCCTTCTATTTTTTGAATGAACTTTTTAATAAAAATACGTATTTTATAATGATATATAATTTCTATTTTCAAATAAAAACCTTTATGGTAAACTTCTTAGACATGTTGTATAGAAAAAATCTCTATTTGTAATAGTAACTTTTAAGTTCATAATAATATTTATTTGGAATGATTTCTCTTCCTAATATTTTAGCTTTTATAAGTTCTTTGAAACTTATGTTTAGACTTTTTAGTTCAAAAGATTTGAAATCTCTCATAAACATCATAACATGATATCATAAAAATATATATAATTTCTTTTGAAACTTTATTTAATTTGGGAGTGAAAGATACAAGTGGAACTCAAAAATAACAAATTAGTGTTAAAAGAAGACACGCCCAAAATTCTTGATGCCGATAGTAATTTGTCATATAAATAGATTAATATGGATTAATCAGGCTCTTTTGTTGGACTATTCAAAAGGTAAAACTTTCAAATATTATACATGAATTTCTGTATCGAAATTTATATGTTATTGTAAACTAGCCCAATAATTAACTCTTTCCCTTCCGGAGCCTGCCACTATCATTAATGGCACTCTTTACAAATCTCCTTTTCCACAGGATGACATAAACAAACAAATTACAAAACTCTTTTCCTTTTTCATCCGAGCCAACAAAACTCTTTTTCCCTTTGAGAAAAAAAAAAAAAAAGAGAACCCAAAAAAGAAAAAAAAAGAAATTAAAAATTGGCAAAAAGACAGCAGCAACCCCAGAGCCCCAAACCACAGTAGAGAAGTACTAAATAAAAAAACGACTCTACCCTTCGGACAGACACTCTCTCGATTCCACTGGCGAGAGCACATCAAATTCTCGATGGTCTCTCGCGATCCCAGCCGTTGATCCCCTGCCCTGATCGATGATCCTTATGATTCCCTTCAAATCTAGGGTTTCCGCCACCCCCCACCCTCCCTCTCCGCCACCTCCCCACCTTACCATGTCCTCTCCGATCAACCACCGCCGCCCCCCCGCCGCCGCCGCCGCCCATCGCCCGATCAACGGCCAGATCCCCTCCCCGCCGTGCCCCCACCTCGCCGACTTCCGCGCCCGTAACGGATCCAAGCCCTTCCGCGCCCTCCAGGCGTGCCTCCGCGTCAAGCCCCCCGGCGGCCGCGCCGCCATCCGCCGCGAGCCCTCCGAGGTCCCCCGCTGCGGCGCCTGCGGCGACGCCGCCCGCCCCCGCCTCTTCGCCTGCATGGCCTGCGCCGCCGTGTCCTGCCACGCGCCGCCCGGGCCCTCCCACGCGGCCGCGCACGCCGAGGCCATGCCCCCGGCCACGAGATCGCCGTCGACGTCGACCGCGCCGAGCTGTTCTGCTGCGTGTGCCGCGATCAGGTCTACGATCGCGACTTCGACGCCGCCGTGGTCCTGGCCCAGACCGCCGCCTCCACTCTGCTGGCCTCCGCCAACTCCTCCGGCGGCTCCCAGGCTGTGGTGGCCCTGGAGAACCTGCGCAAGCGGCGGAGGGTTGATTACCGGCCGTGGTCGCCGGACCCGCGCGAGCGCGCCCTAATGGGGAGCTTTTCGAGCCCCCTCGATTCCGTCCCGACCTCGGATTTGCCGCGGGGCTTGCGGGGGCTCAATAACTTGGGGAACACCTGCTTTATGAATTCGGTGTTGCAGGCATTGTTGCACACTCCTCCTTTGAGGAACTACTTCTTGAGTGACAGGCACAATAGGTACTTTTGTCAGAAGAAGAATGGGGTTAGTGGAAATGTGAGTAAAAGGAATGTAGATGATGCTCTTGATGGAGGCCATGGGAGCAAGAATGGCAGCTTCTGTTTGGCCTGTGACATGGACGCCATGTTCTCGGCGGTGTTTTCAGGGGAGCGGATGCCTTATAGTCCTGCGAAGTTCCTGTACAGGTCTGTGGATGTGGAGGAAATTGCTCTTCTATGAAATTTTTTGGATAAATGTGGATGCTTGATGGTTTCTTGTTGGTTTTTAGAAGCACATGGAGGTTGGAAATTGTCCAAGAGGCTCTGTAAATTTTGCTGTTGTGACCTAGTGGCTGTGAAGATATGGAAGTTGTTTGATCAGTGCATGTTCTGCTATATTGTTAGTATGATGGACATTACCTAATTTGCAATTGCGCTTTGACCTCCTTTGTATCATAGCTTAGCTGCTCCATCTTTTTTTATTTTTGGCAAATGGAAATTGGAAAATGTCAGAGTGCCCTTTGCACTTGTTATGGTTTGAACAGTAAAAAATCACAACCATCTTGGTTGAGATGTGTTGAACAGCTGAGATCAATTGCCTTTCAATCCAACACTAAAAGATTGCTGAGGCACCATGCCCTGTCGGGACTATGGCTTTGCCCCTTATCAGATGTGCTCTCAAAATTTCAAATTTACCATTGGATGTATTGCCTTAGTTAAACTGTTTTTGCTGAAATTAACGAGTGCCCTTGGGACATACGGTAACAAGGCCTTTGGAAATTATCTTCTTTCATGTACTTTTGTCTACTGGCTTTTCTGAAAATGGCTGTGGACATAATGGATAGGCATCTTTTCCTTATTCTAATGATGCATGCTTTTGTCAAGTTCCTTGTTGACCATCAATGTTGGACTGAGACTTTCTTAACTGTTCTATCTAATTGACTTAGAGGGAAATGTGCTTTATACTTTTTTATATTGATTTGGTTATCCCACAGTTGGTGGCAACATGCAGCTAACTTGGCAAGTTATGAGCAGCAGGACGCTCATGAGTTTTTCATTTCGATGCTTGATGGGATCCATGAGAAAGTGGATAAGGATCGACGCCGGCCGCAGAGCCAAGGTAAATTTTACAGGCATTACATTAAACCTGTTTCATCCAGTCTCCATTTTTTACAGGCATTATTTGGAATCTGCTGGTGCTGAGGACAGATATCAAGCGTTATTAACATTTTCTCTTGGGTCAGTGGATCAAGCGGGCTTGTTTTTTTGTATAATCATGTAAATGAACTTTTGAACTGATGTAGGATCATGCTTGTGGGTTATTACCTTTCTGGCATTTCCCAGGCCTAATACTTCTGAGTCCCTTGGGAAGTTTCATTTTGTTCTGGTGTGATTCTTTCTTGGAGGCATATCAGTCAGGAGATTCAACTCTGTCAACTAATATCCATGGGTCTTTATATTTGGCATGCGTTAGCCTCTAGTTTCAACTTTTCTTTCAAGTTATTCCATGGCGAAACTTATTATTGTTCCATCACATGGTAATTTAATGCATCTATAATATCTGCAGACAACTGCTTTCCTGGGCAAGTGCGCTCTTTTGTGTCATGTCTGACGGTTTTGTGTTTGTACTATAAAATATGTTCTGTGGTGACTTGTGATGCTGTTGAGGAACTTTTTTTTTATGAATTGTGGATTCTCAGATATCTTTAGAAGTGTGCTAATGAATTATTACAGGGAGTGGAGATTGCTGTATTGCTCACAGAGTATTCTCTGGTATCTTACGCTCCGATGTCATGTGTATGGCTTGTGGTTTCACATCTACAACATATGACCCTTGCTTGGACATTTCTTTGGATCTGGAACAAAGCCAACGTGGTTCTGTGAAGGCAACATCAGCTAAGTCACATCACTCCTGCAATGGCGAGGCAGAGTGCATGAATTCAAGCCAGAACTCTGGGATACCGACCTTGATGGGCTGCTTGGACCGATTCACAAGACCGGAGAGGCTCGGTTCAGACCAGAAGTTATTCTGCCAACAGTGTCAGGTGAATCAGGAGTCTCTCAAGCAGATGTCCATAAGGAAGCTCCCATTGGTTTCTTGCTTTCACATCAAAAGATTTGAACATTCTTCCATACGGAAGATGTCGAGGAAGATCGACCGATATCTGCATTTTCCATTTTCACTGGACATGGCCCCTTACCTCTCTTCTTCCATTTTGAGGAGAAGATTTGGGAACAGGATTTTCCCTTTTGATGGGGACGAACCTGATGCATCAAACGAGTTCTCCTCAGAATTTGAGCTGTTTGCTGTTGTCACTCACGCTGGTAAATTAGACGCAGGCCATTATGTGACTTATCTGCGTCTGAGCAATCAGTGGTACAAGTGCGACGATGCTTGGATTACCCAAGTGAATGAGAACATTGTGAGAGCTGCACAAGGGTACATGATGTTCTATGTCCAGAAAATGCTATATTATAGAGCAAGTGATAAAATGGGTGCTTCATGATAGCCTTCGGAAATTGAAATACCAGTTGCTGGTGCTGTATTATGCGTGTCTTGCGCTAAATTGCTGGGACTCGAGGTCAATATGCAGAATAAAGCGAAGAACAGTGCTGCAGTTGCTGCTTTGTCTCTGAACTGAATTTTAATGAGTTGCTGCAGCTAATTGCGGAATGCCAAACAACTCTCTTCCATCGGGGCAAACATCCGTCCGAAAATAATCTGTAATTCTACTTTGGAGCTGTGCTGAGCCTAATTTTATTTGGGGTGCCTCAGCGGACGAGGGAATCGCTTAGTGGAGCCCTCAGAGTTATTTATGAGTTAATTATTTCAACTTTTCCCCCCTAATTTTTCCTGCTTGTCCAAGTATTGATGGTGGGTTGATTCTTTTTTTTGTGACATGGATCCTCGCGAAGGTTGATGCTTGGAGCTGTGGGTTCTTTCCGGTATGCTCATTCCTTGCATTCCATATTGTACTTTTATTGGGATTTTTTTAAGCTTCGGAGCTTTCTTGGGGAGGCGCTTCATATCAATTTCTTGAAAAGGAAATGTGAGGAATGTTATGCCGGAGATTTTGTATGTCGTACTTGTTTTGAGCAAAGAGAAATCATAGTATGACTAACTACACCTTTACATTCTTGATAGTGTTCACTTGCCATCATGATTTGGTCTGAATATCAAAGTCCATAAACACCAACCTGACTCTGGTGAAAAGAAATAGTTGTGACCTTTCAATTCAAATGCTACAAACTGAATGAAAAGCAATATGATGTATTTAACTTTATGAGCTGCATGCCAGATCGAAGAACAAAAAGTTGCTGGCTGTTTTTTCATTTCTTTGAGATGTGGTTGGATCTACAGGGCAGACTTTCCGCTCTCTGGCTTTAGGCAGTTAGAACAATCTCTCCAGCTGTTAAGAGCATTTGCCCAGATGATCCGGAATATAAGTGCTGAATAACCAAAGTTAAGACCAAACCACCCAATGCCACTGAAGAGGCTAGTTTTTGTATGAATCGAGCCAAGTGAAACCTCACAGAATGAACTGAACACACATTGAGATATAGGAGAAAATATTGGGTACACAGCGGGTCATGTCATTTTAACAATAGTCCATTTACTGTGTGACATGTATCCATAAAAGGTGTACTTGTTAGATTTTTCTCTCCTTTGTTACCATTTCTTCTTTCACTGTTTTCTCTTCTTCTTCACTGGTTCTTTTATTTTCCTACCTATTCCTTTGGCCTGTGGCTGGTCGTAGGGTCGCCCTCGCCGAATTCGGCCAGAGGTCGGCTCTCGCTGCCAAGGCAAGGGTTGTTCCTGCCGCATCTGGCGAGGGTTGAGCCCTTGTCGGATCTGGAAGCTGTGGAGGGAGCGAGTTGCCTTCCACTGTCGAGCTCGGCCAACGAACTTGAGCTTCAGATTTTGGATCTAAGCTCGACAGCGGGTTTGAGCTTGGGATGCAATTGATGGGATCTTGGGAGTGAGAGCATTTTGAAGAAAAAAGTTGGGCTTTCTTTTTTTTTCTCAAAGAGAGAGGAGAGAGAGGAGATAGTGTAAAGGGGTTTTTGATAGGTGGGCCCAAATGTGACATGTCGTTCGTTTGGTAAATTTGTGTAGAAATGACACAACATCACTTGGTCACCTAATATTTTCTCGAGAAATAGATTGACGTAAATAGAAATGGAAAAAAGAACGTGAGATATAGTTACAACCAATGTAACAACTACGAAGGAGTGTGCATGGTGGGAAAGGTGATAGCTTAAACTAAACTATAAGTCGAAGAAGAAAAAGATACTTTGAACTGAACTAGTGGGCTAATGGTTAAAGATCATACTTCTGGAATTCATCATTCATCCAGGAGTTTGCGGTCCATCCTCCGGAAGTTCAATTTTTTCCTTGAAATGTCATATCCCACATTATAGAACTGCTGAGCATTCATTCCAATCACAATAGTCATTGGGCTTTTCTGACATCGTCATGCAGAAATAAATTGGTGATGTTTGAGAGAACAAGCTCTCTGCCTCTAACCCCAGCTCTGCACCATCGCTAAAATGAAAAATAAAAATAACGACGGGAAGTCCCTCAATGTCCTTGTTAACATCACCTTCAAAGCACAGTGCATTGAGATCTTTTTTGTAGGGCTTGAACCAACTTTTTAGTTTTGTCTTCTCTCTTACTGCATTGGCAAGCTCCTCATACGCTCGTTGGATTAAAACACCACTCTCGCCTCCCGAGTCAATCATGATGCCACCTTTCCTGAAGCTGTTCGCTTGAATGCAACTCTAGGAATATTAAGCATAAATCCTAGACTTATCCCTTCCAAAGTGACAAAGTAAAATCCTTTGTATACATCTAGGAGTGTCGAGTCACCTTCAAGAATGGTCCCTTCCCCTAAAATTAACCGGTTGTATCCATAAGAAGGATCTTTAACTTTTCCAACACAATAGGAGAATTTAGCTTCTTGTTGTGTAGCTAGAAACAATTATAATTAAAGAGACTACTTGGGTTTCACAAAGGAATGAATACTTTGAGTTGCATTTCTATTGAGAAATGCAGGGGAGGGCAGAGATTAGCAGAGCACGCCACATTGAGCTAACCTCTTTAGGATCTGAACGTTGTCATTGGAGGAATTGAGAGTTTCTAGGAATGACTTAAACTCATAGAGAATGAAGCTTTGTAATTGCAGCGATCAATGCATCTTTTTTTCAAAATCGGTGAAAAAGAAAGAGCTTACTACCTATTAAAATATAAATAAATTATCCATCCATCCAAGTGATTGTGTACAAATCTAAGATGTTCTATTATTTCTATTGTGATAGCATAGCCAAATAGTAAGATATGTGAAATTTCTAACATAGCACGGAAGCAAAGTATTTATACTTTTGGAATCAGCTAAAAAATACACACTACCTATCAAAATATTATGCTCAGGATGTCAAAATTCATTTCAAGAAAAGAGTCCAAGAGAGACAATTCCTCCAAGTCAAGTATTATGTTGATTAAACATGTGGGAAAGCCAAGGTTATCGAGAATGATAGGTGTCATCAAAGGATCACACAGTTGAATCTTAAATGCTTAGTCATCTAAGTTCTTTGTTTTTGACAAACATATGAATAATTTATTAAGAAGTTAGAAGTCAAGATGATCAATATATAATACCTCAAAAGTAGTCGGAATAAAAAATCAAAACCTTACCAATGATGAACTTCTCCATTTACATTTATCAGTTCTAATAGTGAATTTGCATAACAGACTATAGTTAATTAAGCTCAAAGTGACGAAGACATGGAAAGGAGAATCACTAAGTCCGAAGGAAATCAGGTGCTGGGAATGAAAGGGCAAATCAGGTACGGACACAAGTAATAGTTAAGTTACCTGAAGACATTGTCTAGATGTAAAGCTCTGTTGGTAGGATTCTCTACTATGCTTTTTCTGGTCTCTATTTTGGCTAAAGAAAACGTTATTTCATGCTCCGCACCACGTGGGTTTGGTACTATTCCGATTCAGGTAACCAAGGTGAGTGTGCAACTTTGAGCTATGTGCATTGCAAAAATTATCTATGTCTTCAAATTTTAGTTAAAAAAAAGAAGCCGTTTATGGTTTCATAGGAAAATTGTCTTAAGGTGAGCTTGGAGTGAAATTTGTTTCGAAAGTAGATATCATTTATCATCCATTGTTGCTGGGCATGGAAGTATGGCAATGGTAACACGAAAAATTATAATGAGCAACTTGGGACATATTGATTTGAAAGTGCAGTATAAATATTAATAGACAAATAAAATATATGTCACCCAACTATTAGACATATTCTTTATGATTGGTAGAAGCTTACAAATACTATTATGATTGTTTTTCTCACATGACATGCAAAAACACTTGGAGCGAAGTGGACTCTTTTTTGTTTCTTTCCCGCGCTGATGAGTCAACTCTTTCTTTTTCTCCTCAATTTGGAGCTCGCAAACTTTGAAAGAGCCTGAGCTTTCATGCATGACTTCAATAGCTCCTCATCCTCATGTTCTTGTGAAAGCATCTATCTATCATACACCTCCCACATAGCTCCCTCCCATTATTACCCTTGCTATTTCCTTCACATCAGCCTCAACAAGTAGACGTTGATTTATGATAATTGTTTTCGTCAAAGACAAGAATTACGGTATCTCGTGTTGCTAGCCTCCTTTCAAAAATTACAAATTGGCACAAGAAAATTTATAAATGAGTGGAACATGAGGTCCCATATTTAAAACTGTTTTTCATTAAACCATCGCAAAGACCAATATTACTTGGAACGGTCGGCCCAAAAGTTAAGGCAGAGAAGCAAGAACATTTCTTCCCCTCACAGATGGACGAGCCAACTCTCTTTTTCTTTCTATTAGCGAAGCTTTGCATGCTGAAGCTTTCTAATGCCCTATTTATAGGCACCAATCTACTGCTTTAGGAACCTTAGCTTTTGGAACAAAATTTTTTGAAATGTGTAGCCAAAATTCCTTAATAAAAGATTCACACGTTTAGCCACGAAGATTGAACCCACAAATTTTGAAAGGAAAATCCTAAACTTCGTGAACCTCAGCTTCACGTACGACATCAAGAGCTCCTCATCGTTTATTTTCTTGTGAAAGCATTTACTGTATGTCTTACCAAATAGTTCGCTACCATTAGGCATACTATTCGCTACACGGTAGCCCACAGATCCAATGATGCCCCGCCGCATGGTTCAATTAGAGAACAAAAACTTCACGCAGTTTCTAAGAACGTACTGATTGGGTAAGCTTCCCCCTTTTCCTTTGGACCGGCACCCAGGGCTTTTTCACGTTGACCCTAAAACGTAGAGGTCCCTGATGGCCGTGGAGACCCGGAAAGGAAGAGCAATTGGGACGGAAGAAAAATAATTGATGAATGCTTTTCTATAGAATGATGGTGATTGTCCTCTCCATCTTTATCCCCATATTCGATTGGAAAGTTTGGTATAATTGACTAAATTTAGGTTGCATTTGATTGGACTTTTGAATTTAAAAAAAAAATATAAAAGATTTTAAAGTAAAGGTATCTTTCAAAACACAAATTGCATTTGATAAATTGTAATCTAAAAGTTCATTGTGAAATACTTTTGAGCAAAATAGTATTTTGACAAATTATATTTACAAAAAATCTTTATTATTCAAAAAAAGAAAAAGAAAAAAGGTTGACTGGTGAAGGGTATGGGCCGTCGGCAATCCAAATCTATCGCCAGTAGTTGTTGTTCGAGGTTGTTGGGCCTCAAGCGGCCCACGGAGACCACTGACAAGCGCTACTTGGGGTCGGGTGACCCCTGAGACCCAAGCAAGACCCTTGCTTGAGGTCTCGCAGGCTTGTTGAGGGCTGCCTATGGTCGGGCAACCCTTGATGATGGTCAAGTGAGCTCACGTAACCCCTGATGCAAGCAGCCCTCGCCAAGGCCACACAACCTCAACGAGGGTCTCTCCTGAGTTACACGACCCCCGACAAGGGTCGTTTATGGTTGAGTGACCCCCAATGAGGGTTGTGCGACCTCGAGGGTGATCCTCGCGGGGGGTCGCGTGGCCCAGATAGTTCATGGGGTCACATGATGTGACCCCTCGGCGATGGTCGCCACTTACCTCTCTCTAGCTAGTTGCTGACCCTCTTGCAACCTTGCCGCCTACCCCTCAATGTATACATAGTCATATACCAAGGGCAAAATCGAAAAATAAAAGGTTAATTGAGGATAATTTCGGAAGAAAATTTTTTACTAGCCTACTCGAATTTGCATGCCGAGAAAGCCAGAAGCCCAAAGCACCCTAAGACCAGTATTGGGCTTTTAGCCTTTAGAAGGCCAACTTTGCACCATTGGAGTTTGTAAAATTTTTCCCAAAATTCATTCAGGATTTGAAATATGGAAAAATTTTACGTATTGTATTGCTGAAAGTGAGAAATTGAGTAAATTTTATGTATTTCTGAAAGGAAAATTTTGCTACTCGAAATTGTGTGTGGGTGTGTGGTTTTTTTTTTTTTTTATTCTAAATTGCATATAACATGGACATTAGTGCTTAATTGATGAAATTTGGGATTTTAATGGTGCTGGCAAAGTGTTAATAGAGTCATAGATAAGTGCTATCCAAATCTGAGTTATAATTTTCTCGAAGCACTTCTTTTGAAGAATGATTCGCTTCCTGTGCTTAAAATATATTTGATTCTGATTATTCCTTTATGCAAATTCTTTCCATTTCATATTATCCATGAGGATGCTCAACTGGAAGAACAATTGCTTCAACCAACCCATATGTTCTCTTCAGCAAATTCCTCAAGTTCAGCTATCTTAGTCCCTTATCAATTCTTTTCATGGTAAATCATTAGTATTTTTTTGATCAACTGCTATATTTCTTCACAAGATTCCTCAGCCATCTTGGATTCCTTAAACAGATTTACATGTCAAACTTGACCAAGTGTAAAATATCGATCAAATTCATTCTATCTAGAAAAACCATGTTTTGATTTTAGACATGCAGACCTTTGGAGTGCCATAACTTTGCACAAAGGGACACTTAAGTGCCATAATTTACGAAAGGTACACTTAAGTGCCAAAATTGGAGTAAAATGGATCATTTAAGTGCCAATTCGGCCAACGTCCGGCCAAAAGGCTGACGTGGCATTTTTCCGGTGAAGCGAGCCCAAAACGGCGTCGTTTTGGGCTGACATGGTAAAAAAATAATCTAAAAATTAATTAAATTAAATGTAGTTAAAATATTAAAAAATAATAATATTAAAATTTAATTTAATTAAAATATTAAAAAATAATAATTTAAAATTTTTACAAATTTTAAGAAAAAAAAAGGGGAGGGGGGTGATGGTTGAGGGTTTAGCCCTCAACCAACCCTCGCCCGTCGCTGCCTCCTCCCCCGTTGTCGCCGGAAGGGCCGGCAACGAAGGAGGGAGGGTTGGCGAGGTTGCGCTCACCCAAATTTGGCTAGGGTCGATGGCCCTCACTTAGCCGTGCCAAGGGCCACCGCTCTTCGGGAGCCGCAAGGGGCCGGCGACCCCGCCCACCCTTCCCCCTCCGTCACCAGCCCTTCCGGCGACGGCGGGGAGGCTCTTAGCCCTCGCCACCCCCCCCCCCCCCGCCCCCCGCCCCGCCCCTTTTTTATAATTTTTTTAATTTTAAAATTATTATTTTTTAAATATTTTAACTAAATTTAATTTAATTAATTTTTATATTATTTTTTTACCACGTCAGCCCAAAACGACGTTGTTTTTGCATTATTTGGCCACGTCAGCGTGCAAAATGGCATCGTTTTGGGCTCACTTCGCCGGAAAAATGCCACGTCAACCTTTTGGCCGGACTTTGGCCGGAGTGGCACTTAAGTGATATGTTTTTCTTCGAATGTGGCACTTAAGTGTACCTTTTGTAAGTTATGGGACTTAAGTGTCCCTTCGTGCCAAGTTATGGCACTTGAAGCGTTCTTTTGCCTTGATTTTATGTTACGTTCATTCAAGCATCAAAATATAGCAATTAAGGCCCAAAATGTATGTAAAGTTCTAGTCAAGGCACTGGACCAAGGTAGTGCACGCAAACCCCCAAACAATCACCGTGTAGATAGGTTTCACCAAGGTAGTGCACGCAAGCCCACCAAACAATCACCGTGTAGATAGGTTTCACCAAGGTAGTGCACGCAAGCCCCCCAAACAATCACCGTGTAGATAGGTTTCACCAAGGTAGTGCACGCAAGCCCCCCAAACAATCACCGTGTAGATAGGTTTCACCAAGGTAGTGCACGCAAGCCCCCCAAACAATCACCGTGTAGATAGGTTTCACCAAGGTAGTGCACACAAGCCCCCCAAACAATCACTGAGTAGATAGGTTTTTTGAAGGTTCACATTCCTTGAACCCAATCGAAAGAAAGATCTCGAGATGGTCCATAGAACGTGTATGATGGTCAAGCCATGATGTAGACAAAGCAAAGTGGGTCCCCCCAAACAATCACCGTGTAGATAGGTTTCACCAAGGTAGTGCACGCAAGCCCCCCAAACAATCACCGTGTAGATAGGTTTCACCAAGGTAGTGCACACAAGCCCCCCAAACAATCACTGTGTAGATAGGTTTCTTGAAGGTTCACATTCCTTGAACCCAATCAAAAGAAAGATCTCGAGATGGTCCATAGAACGTGTATGATGGTCAAGCCATGATGTAGACAAAGCAAAGTGGGTCCCCCCTTGTCATTATCCCCATTAATTCTTTGCTTACATTGCTTTTCCAAATGCGTGTTTGTACTCCATCCATGCCAGCCACAGACCGAGCTTCCATGGACAATGCGCATCGGCCCATCCGTACGAATGCATTCCACATTTTCGCAATGACTCCAAAGAGCAAATCTCATGAAAGCTTCCAATAATTTCAGCAGTAGTGCCATATTGCTACTATTGCATCACGCGTCACTTTCGAAAACAATCTCGGTAGGATATAACAATTTTATCAACTTAATCATATAAACGTTTATGGGAAATATCAATGTAACCTTTGTGGCCAATTTCTATTGAGAATTATTGATGCGGCGACTTAATTATCTTGGATTGTCCAGTGGTTTCCATCAAAAATTGGTCACAAAAACTATATTAAAATATCGCATAAAGGTTTAGAATTAAATTGGCTAAATTATAAATTTTAAAACTAAATTGACATTCACATTATAAATTTAGGACTAAGTGGACGATTTTCCTGATACAATAATTGGTTTAAAATACAAAAAACATTCATGAGTATGACGTCCGTGGCATTTGGTATGATGCATGTGATCCTACCTACCCATACTTGTCTTGTTCCCACTTGCCTATCTTTGAGCTATGAGCATTGCAAAAAATTATGGCATGTCTTCAAACTTTTAATTAAAAAAATAGAGGTCATTAATGGTTGAAAAATCATTTGGAGGTAACTTTAGAAGGAAATTCGTTCCGGAAACTAGATATCATTTGTCATTCATTGTTGTCGAGTTCGGAAGTATGGTAGTGGCAATATAAGAAAATTATAATGAGTAACTCGGATTGGGACATACTTAACTGAAAATACATTATGAATACTACACAAAAATAAAAAGAATAATTTGTCACACAATTGTCACACACATAATTTATGATTAATGAGAGCTTACACTTACTATTACAATTGTTTTTCTCACATGACACGCAAAAACACTTAGAGCGAACTCTTATATTTCTTTCCCGCATGGATGAGCCAACTCTTTCTTTTTCTCCTCAGTTTGGAGCTTGCAACTTTGAAAGAACTTGGGCTTTCATGGATGACTGCAATAGCTTCTCATCTTCATGTTCTTGCGAAAGCATCTATGTATCGGACGTCTACCAAATAGATCCCCGCTATTAACCCCTACTATTTCCTACACAGTAGCCTCAATAAGTAGACGCTGATTTCTGATAGTAGTTTTCGTCGAAGACAAGAATCACAGCATCCCTTGTCAATTTCTGCGTGTGTTGCACAGAACTTGAATAAGAGCGAATAAATGGAACGTACTAACTAGGGGAGCTACAAATTGATGGGGCTATTTAAGCCTCTTTTCCTCTTTTTTTCTTTTGAACGGCTGGAGGCAACCTGCGTGTTTCACATTGACACCAAAAAGAAAAGGTTCGTGGCCTTTCAAACTCGGAAAGAAGAGGATGGATGAGAAAAGCGACAAAGGTTCTCGATTCATGAGATAGAAAGACTGATTTTTCCATTTGCGAAATACAATGATAGAAAAGGCTATCAACTGGTGCAGTATAGGGTGTAATTACATGTTGCAATGCATTGTTCGGTAACCGTGAATGAAGGGATTCTGGTCCTTCTTCATTCAAATCTAATAGAGATAGGATATTACTTTTGACTTGTAATTAGAGGCCGGCCCCACCACACATCCCCTTCCTGATGTAAAGTTAAAAGACGTCCTTCCCATACCCGTTTGGTTCGACATTCCCAAGGGGCTTTAGGGCCCAAAGCCTCTTGGGGAAATTTTTTTGTGTTTGGCAAATGTTTTTGAAAGCTCATTTGCCAAATGTGAGCATTCCCAATGCTGAAAGTTGAATGCCGGGGGAGGAGGTGCTTTGGGCATTGGGCCACGTCATTGTTCATCTTCTCGTGTCACTGTTCATCTTCTCTTCCCCCTTCGTCTTCTTCTTCCTCGCCCATTGGGCCTCTTTGGTAGCCGCCACCACCACTTGAGGGTTGCACGTCCCTGGTGACCACCGCCTGGGGGTGGCGCGACTCGCGACCTAGGTGGCATCGTCTGATGTCCGTAAGCGCCTAGGTCCGTGTGACCTCAAGCCGCCAGATTCGGCGGTCCGGAGGCCAAATTTGGCCACCGGACGGCCAGATCTGGCCTTTCCGACCTCAGGCGCTTGAGGTCGCGCCTCCAAGCGGCGACGGCGTCACCTGAGGTTGCGTGTCCAGGCGGCGTCGCCTCAGGTTGCGACCTTAGGCAACCAGATTTGGCTGCTGCTGTGACCTCAAGTGCCTGAGGTAGCAACCTCAGGCGGCTAGATCTGGCCACCGAATGACTAGATTTGGCCGTTCGGTAGTTGGTCGGTGATTAGCCAGCCACCGTATTTGATTTTCAAATTAAAAAATAAAAATTAAAGCAAAAGTCCATTACAAATGTTAGTTTTGCCAAATGGTATTCATGCTAAAGTTACATTTCAATGCTATTTGAGACTACAATTTACCAAACAGTATAACATTTTGGAAAACCCCTTTACCTCAAAGTATTTGCATTCTTCCAATGGCATTTCCCCAAAGCCGAACCAAACGGGTTGTATCCTTCCCTTTTTTTCCTATTTTATTCTCTCTCTCTCTCTCTCTCTCTCTCTCTCAAGGAATAGGATATTCTTTTGGTAGGAAAGAAAAGGATATTTAACGAAAATAAATCAATGGAAAGGGAAGGAGAAAAGGGGGCGTTGTGCTTCATGTGGCAATCATTGAGGCCTTTGCAATGTCTCGATCCTGAACAGAAGCCTACGCTACTTGCCATATCTCAACGATTGAGGCGTCATATTATTTCTAATAATAATTTTTTCTCATGTTCAATGGTAGTTAATTTAGTGCTTGGAGGCTGTCACTACTCCACTTACACCTCCATCAAGGAAAGTGTAGCCAAAATTTCTTGAACAAAAAATTCATTGAAGCCCACAATTTTGAAAGACAAAATCCTTAACTTTGGGAGCCTTAGCTTTAACTTCACATGCAACTTCAAGAGCTATATTCTCCCAGATAGTTCCCTACCGTTAGACTTACAACAGACATTGATTTGTAGATCCAATGATGCCCCTGCTGCACGGAAGTTCAATCGAGAGGAAATAAGGCTCCATGGACGAAACTTCACACAGACATTCCTAGGAACGTACTATTTGCGTCGGTGCTTTAAAGTTCTTTGCTTTTTGTTTTGGACTAGTAACCGGTGTGTTTCACATGGACAATGAAAATGAAGAGGGTTGTGATGACCTTTGATACTCAAAAAGAAGAGTGGTGGGGCTGGTTGAGAAAAATAATTGGTGACTACTTTCTAGAAATGTGAGGGTACTTGTTGTCTCAAAACTGATAGTGCTAATGTCATTTGGGCCAAAAATCAAAGAAAAGTAAGTAGGAACATGAGTGTCTGATAGTTATGTTTATTATCCTTTGTCATTTGCTGAACTTCATAAGTTAATTAAAAGTAAATTTTGTTGATGTGCTTGCACAGAGAGAGAGAATAATTTCTTAGAGATATGAATTAAGCTTACAAAATGAAATATATTTCATACATAAATCTAAAATAGATACGGTGGATATGTCTTATTAGATAAATGTATACGTGATTCTCCAGGACACTTACTTTCATTGGGTAATTAACAAGCGACACTTTCCATGAGGGATGTCTATCTTAACTTATTTTTGAATGATTTTACTTTTATTTTTTCACTTTAATCGAACTAAATATTTTTTGGCTTTAATTCAAGAGGCGTATAATTACTTTCAATATTGCAGAAATCTCTTATTCTAATGAAGATAAAGTATATTTCTTGAATAACTAATTCTTGTGATCACGGTAATATAATTATAATGGCAATATAGCTAATATGTTCTTTTCTTTCATTTTTTTTTTTCATAATGGGGTGGTTGCCAAGGCCAGCAGGGAGCAGACGTCGAGGGCGAGGAGCGAGGAGTGAGGACCACAAGAACTGCTTTTAGTCAAAATTCGAACGGGTCTCTGGATCCCAATATGAACACACGAAGTATATGAAACGGCAATGCTGCTTCGTCTTCCTATCTTGCCTCCTGCTTTGCCTTCTTCCTCTTTACCGGCTCGAGTACGCTTCCCAGCTCAGGCCCTAGCAGCCGAACGGAGGCATCTTCCTGGTTGACAAGCAAACCACTGTACTCACCCCCTTCTTCCATCACCTCAAAAACTATCCACAACAGTCGAGTCTCACAGAGAGAGAGAGAGAGAGAGAGAGAGCTGCAATGGGAAATCGTTGCTCAAAGCGTCCTAGAGACAACGATGCTTCGAGTCCGACCATTTCGAAGAAACAAAGACACGAGCAGTCGGCGCAGTGGGAGAGCGAATTGCCTCATCTTCTTCCCTCTTCGGACTCTTTGAAGAAGATCGATGTGCCATTGGCATCTGGAGCAAATTCTGACCCATATGCTTCATCCACCTTTGAGAATGGAAAGAATTACTATGTATTCTTGAGCTTTAGAGGCACTGATACTCGCAAAGGTTTCGTTGATCACCTCTACCAAAGACTCAAAGCTGTGGGCCTGAGGTGCCATACAAACCCTGTCTTCAGAGATGATGAGGACCTCCCCTTTGGCGAGAATATTGGTGAAAATCTCATCAGTGCAATCGAGCGCTCTAAGGTTTCAATCCCAGTCATCTCGGAAAATTATGCTGATAGCGAATGGTGCCTCCGCGAGCTCATCCATATAATGAATTGCAAGGAAAGCAAAGGACAAATGGTCTTGCCCGTGCTTTACAAGGTGACACCCAAGGATGTGCGACACCTAGAGGGGAGCTTTGGAAAGGCCTTCAAATCCTGTAAGGATAAATTTGAGGAGGAGGTCAAGCAACAGGGGCCACTAGCTCTCAGAAACGCAGTTGATCTTAGAGTATTCGAATCAGAGAATTTTGCTGATGGGTACCTTGTTTACCTTCTTTTAACAGATCCTTGTCGGAAGAACTTTTCTATGTATCATCCTTAATCTATGTTTTGTGGAGCCACTAATAAGTTCTTATGTGTTGTGTTGTTTGACAGGCGTGAAGGGGAGTTGGTAAATGAACTCGTAGAGATAATATTGCGTGAGCAGCAACATGATTTTCAACCATATCTTCCCGTAAACTTGGTTGCAATTGAGGATCGTGTGGTTGAGGTTATGAAGTTGGTGGATATTGCTTGCTCGGACACTCGAATTATTGGGATTTGGGGGATGGGCGGCATCGGTAAGACAACTCTAGCTACGATCATCTATAAAAGGCTTTTTGACAAATTTAAGTGCCGGAGCTTTCTCAAGGATATTAGAGAAACAATTAATCGCGAGGGTGTCAAGTGTGTCCAATCTCTATTGCTCTCAGATATAAGGAAAGGTCCTAAAAGTACAGTGCATGATCCCGAGATGGGGACTAATATGATCCGATTAAGTTGTGAAAAAAAGAAGGTTCTTATTCTTCTTGATGATGTGGATCATCCAAACCACCTCGATAATTTGATTGGAGGTTGTAAATTCTTGTTAGGAAGTAGGATCATTTTCACATCTCGACATAAGGCCATTAATTGTCAAGATAAGGCCCTGTTGGAGTCTACATATTGGTATGAACTCCAAAAAATGAATATTGAAAACTCTTTGCTTCTGTTTAGCATACATGCCTTTGAAAAGAAACCACCTCCAAAACAACTAGCGACTCTTTCTCGTGATATTGTTGCCATCATAGGAGGGCTTCCCTTAGCTCTCACGGTTATAGGTTCATGCCTCAAAGGAGAAGAAGATCAAAGAATATGGGGAGAGATGCTAGAGAAATTGAGGGACGTGCCTGATGAGAAGGTACAACAACAATTGAGGATAAGCTATGATTTATTAGAAGGTGATGTTAAAAAAATGTTTCTAGACATAGCATGTTTTTTCATCGGAATTGACAAAAGAATTGCCCCCTACCTATGGGATCACAAATTATGTCCAAGAACCGGATTGAAAAAGCTGATTGACCGCTCGTTAATATATGTTGATGATGAAGATGAATTGGGAATGCATGATGAATTAAGAAATTTAGGTAGAGCTATCGCCCGTCCAGCAGATAAGAAGCCTTGGGATTGTAGCAGACTATGGAAGGAGGAAGACATGATAGTTCTAAGACGCAAGGTAACAATTACGTTTACTTTTGGTCTATTCCTCTTATGGTAGTACCTCAAATTATATTATTATTGTTGTTGTTGTTGTTGTTGTCGTCGTCGTCGTCTGTCTTTGACCATTCTCAGTATGTTTTTAGCATTTATTTGGTAAAACATACATCCAGTTTTGGCCTTTTGTTCATAAAAACTTTGCACTCGTGACTATGAGGCTCAAAAAACATTCAAATCTTTTTTTAGCAGATATGTTACTGCTTCTTACCATAGTACATGTTGAAGCACACAGGTTCGAAAATTTACTTTATGCCACTTATATATCCGGCTCTAAAATGTATATAAGTCATTACAAATTTAACAAAAACTCTACTGTCAATCATTACTCTCTTTTTTTTTTTTTTTCATTTTATCGTCCCAAAATATATTGGGAATATATTTTTGAAGTACGTTGATGTGAAGATAAATACTGGGTTGATAAATGTTAATTAAGAGTATATAACCACATGTTAAACTGTCAATTTTTTTTTTTACTTACATGGATTTGCTTAATTCATGGATCACATATTTTCCACATTTCAGTCTTGAAATGTACTTTTGTATGATATGTGTGATAGTATCCTTCTCAAGAATCTAATGCATTATCCCATCTTTAATTTTCAACCGTGAATATGTACAATTTGCTCGAGCGCAAGTTTCACTTTATGGCAGCAAAAATAAAGATTTTAGTTCAATTATTTGCACCTCATACCTATGCTATCAACTTTAGATTTTGTTCAATTTGAAGTAATAAGATCTTATGCAGTGGTTTTAATTGTAAGAAGAATTTTTACAATTTATTTTCTAGGATTTGCTATGCATGTTCACAATTTAAATCCAATATGATAATGTCAATGCATTAGTGCATGTACCTAAGAAAATAAAATTGAAAATTTAGTCTGAATTGTATGACTTAGTGAATGTCATTAACATAATTGAAGAAACACCTTGAAACATATCAATTTTTGGAATAATCTAGAAATGCATAATTAGGTTAGTTGATTATCTGAAGCAACACTACATAATTTGATGACTCTTACTTGTCAGTTAAAGCACTAGTAAAATTTTAAAAAATAAAATAAATTCAAATTTTCAGTTGTGGATTTAGATTTTCTTTTAGTGTCACTTTTAGTCAAATTAACAAATTACATAAATTAATGATGGAAGATTGTTCAAGATACATTAATTTATAAAGGAAGTGGCATGGTTGAGGATTTTTCAGTTTTGTTATGAGCTCTACGCGTGTATCATGGAACAATCATGTCCGTTAATATGAAAGATGAGAACTCAAAAGATTTTGATACGTGATGTAAAAACATAAGGCTATTCTACCCAATATTCATAACGACATCCTAGTGTTCATATTGGTGCTATGCATGGATCAAGTCATAGGTATTTTGGTCACATAATTCAACATTGTGCAAAACTAACGAAACGGTAAATTACAACAAAAGAAACTAAGTAATAACTAACATATGATTTTGTACATATTCTTACAAAGTAATTTTTAACCAAAAAATGAAAAGCAAGATTGAATTCAAGAAAATAAATGATCGTAGGAAATAAGTGACGGAATAGTGAAAGGTGAAAGAAATAGTATTCTCCTCGATGTATCTGCCTTTGGTGTAATACAATATCCACCTCTATTCTGTAATGAGCAAGTCTTTCCTGGTAGGGATTAGTTGAGCCTTAACACACCCACACAAACAAAGAGGAGACAAAAATCTATCATTAGATATTAGCAAAGAAAAAACAGATAATTAATCTATCAAATAAGATAACTGGAGGAGCAAGAAATAAATGATGGAATGCAAAAAGAGGAAAATGATAATAATCGCTATCCTTTATTTACTAATTAATATATTTTTATATTATTTACTAATTCATATATTTTCATATGAGTGGACGAATGCAAAAATGCACCAACAAATTCTTAAGATCAGGTCGAATTTTATGGCTAAATGGGGCAAATTCAATGATGACTAATTGAGTAGTGTGCTCATCTTAGAGGAAAACTATCCAGTCAATCCCAAATCTACCATATGGATGTCAATTCACTAATAAACTTATCAATTTAGCCCTAAATCTTGGTGTGAAATTCCAATGCAGTCATTTCGATTAATTTTTGTCGCAAATCATTGACATTGAGGCCCAATCATTTTCAGCTATCTTACATGGCACACCGTCACTTCAATGATTTCATATGAAAATTGATCGGAATGACTACATTGAAATGTCACGCAAAGGTCTAAAACTAAATCAACAAAATTGATAAGTTTTGGGTTGATTAGACAATTTTCTCCCTTAGGATTAGTTGTTGAGCTTTGAGCTTGAATATCCAAAAATGAGAAGTCAAGTTCAATAGACCAAATTTTCGTTTCCATCCAGCCATATGCCAAAACCAATAATTTATGAACGGGAAGGGAATGAGTTGTCATCCTTTATGAATGCAAAAGTCTAATTAGGTACTTTTTGTTTTTGAAATGTACGACAGTTCTCATATATGTCAAAGGGACATTAGTCGTCAATATTATGTATGTTACAAAATTTAATTTCAAAATCTTTAAGAAAACTAGACTAATTTTATATAGGAGTTTCACATAAAACATAAAAAAATTGGGGCATACGAGTGAAGATCGACGTATTATATGATCATGTAATTGTAAAAGATCAAATATGTTTCTATTTCTCTATAAGTGTAGACAAAATGCATTGGCCACAATATCATGCAGAGTATACTAACAAAAGGAGGTCGCATGGTATTTACAATCCTCAATTTTATTTTATTTTTTTGTAGGAGGAAAATGAAAATATTGAGGCACTACGTCTAGACCAAAGGGGCTCTAGAGAGTTCATGGGGCAGAAAAGCTTCAGAAAAATGCCTAACTTGAAGTTCCTTCATGTGAAGGATGTGGATTTTGATGGAGATTTCGAAGGATCACTCGCTGAATTAAGATGGTTAAAGTGGGAGGGATGTCATGACTATTTTGAGGCGACTAACTTTCATTCGGAGAAATTAGTCATACTTGATTTATCAGCTAATTATGTTGGAGGAAACAGTATTAGTGAAAATTGGAGAGGATGGAGTTCAATTAAGGTAAAGATGAAAAATGCTTTTTCTTTTGTTACATTTGATGATAAATCGATATATTTCTTACCGCTAATCTTGGAACATTTTTCTTTCTTGTAGATGGAGAAGTTGAAAGTTCTCAATCTTTCGCATTGCATAGGATTAAAGAGCACTCCTAATCTCTCCACATTTAAAAATTTAGAGATGCTAATCTTGGTACTCTGTATTTGTTTAGAGGAAATTGACCCTTCCATTAAAGATGTCAAACGCCTCGTTTCCTTGAACTTGAGTGGATGTGAGAGACTTAAGAAATTACCTGAACAACTGGACAAACTAGAAAATTTGGAGGAACTTGTCGTAGACTACACTGCGATAAAAGAAATCCCTCCATGTATAGGATCTTTGAAGCAGCTGAAGAGGCTTAGCGCTAGTGGGTTTTCGCAATTTGCTGAGGTTTATGACAAGTTGCCACCAATCCCTCCTTCAATTGGGAAGTCGGGAGAGTTGATTGTGCTGGAGTTGATAGGTTCATCAATTAAGGAATTGCCCGAATCTATTGGGGAATTAAGCAAATTGAAATTTTTGAGACTTACTAATAGCAAGATAGAAAGGTTACCGAGCTCTATTGGAAAATTGCAAAGCCTCCAAGAGCTCAAGGCCGACGAATGCTTTAACCTGGAAGGACAAATTCATGTTGATAAAGGTGGATTGTCTTCTCTAAAGACCCTTAATTTAATTTTCACAAAAATTTCTGGCTTGCCGGAAAACTTAGATCAGCTTTCTTCTCTCGAGCGCCTCCATTTAGATAAATGTCAGGACCTTCAGTCACTCCCAAAACCTCCTCGTAGCTTATCATCCCTGTGGCTCACCTGTCGGAGCAATGAGCTGCCATCGCTCTCTCACCTCAAGCATCTACAGGAGCTCTACCTTGTTGAGTGCATGTCTCTTCAAAGCATCCCAGAGCTTCCCTCCTGCATACAGAAGCTTGCCATTTGGGGTTGTCCCAAATTGGAAAGGTTGCCAAAGCTTTCCGATTTTGAATTTTTGTCGAATTTACGGCTCCGGGATTGCTATGGGCTGAAGAAATTGGATGGACTGGAAGCTTTAAAATCCCTAAGATGGTTGTGCCTATCTAGACGCTCAGAGTTCTCCAGCGGCGACGACATTTGGGCAGAGTATGGAAAGGTAGATAATCTCCATGCGATACGAGGCCTTGAAAATTTGGGATCCCTAGAAGTTGTAAATATCTCTGGGCGCAAACACATTCAAGTATTGGACCTTTCAAAGTCGGAGCATCTGAAGAGGTTGGATGTTAGGAATTGCAAAAGCTTAGTTGAAATTCGATGCCCTAGTAAATTCCTGGAGTACTTTGATAGGGATGGGTGCAAGTCACTCAAGAAATTACCGGACTTTTTACCACACGACGGGCTATGGTCGGATCTTGATGAGGAAGATGACTGAGGTTTGCGGGAGTATAGTCGGATTTTCATGAGGAAGCCAACGAGGTTGCGGAAGACGTGGTGCGATTATGGGCATTGGGGTAAGAAGCAGAGGAGGGTGGAAATCCAGCACAAAGAGAAGGGGAAGAGATTGAGGGGTCTGTTTCTGTCCTACTTTCGGTGGATGACGATGAGACTGACTGATTCAAAAGTGAGATTCATGCTCACATGCTCTGCTAGCTGAGAACTGGAATTCGACTTCTAACCTCACCGAGTCATCGATTGCTTTGACCCTTGTGCTCCGGCTTGAATGGAAGGATCTTCATGTTGGGTCTTCATTGCTTCCGGTTGCCATATCTTCAGAGTCCAGGTGATGGGACCCCTTTTTAACATTAATCCATTCTTGTCGCCGATTGATCGGTTTATTCATTGGTTGATTCTTGGCGTGATTGGTGCATGCGCATTCTGGTGATTCGAGGTTTTGAGTCGCTATTGTTGGTCTAATTTTGGACGTTTGATGTCTGCACGGAGGAAATCAAATGAAACTAATTCGAGCTTTTTTGCATGTTCAGGGAAGAATGTTTAGTTCTCCTGTTATATTTATCAGCTTGTGATTCATGTTATGTGTAGAGATCTGCTCGGTTATTCTCTTCTACCAGTCAGATAACTCTAGCAGCTTTTAATTAGGTTTCGCGTCAATGGTAGTGAATTTTCCTTATGTTATCTAAGCAGTCGTAGAGCATGTACAGCAGGATTATCAAGACTTATGAGCCTATTACAGGTTTATGTTGATTTTATCACCCTGTCTAGGTAGCATGGAAATTGACTGCAGAGTTGTTGGAACTAATGTGAACTAACTTCAAGTTGAATGGGAAGATTATCTTGATTGATGAGGTTCTACTTTCATAGCCATTTCTTTCCTGTTCTCGGATTTTGAAGCTCCATGAGGGGTGATGAGAAGTGGAAAGATAAACTATCTCTTATGAACCATTTGTTTGTACTCATGATCCAAAGTAGCATTTTCTCCATCAGTATGTGGAAATTCCTTCTCATAAGATTCTCTGAGGATGTCCTCACTCATACCAGTTGGCTAATAATGTAGTGAAATGGTGTTGAAGGCTACTAATTTCACATAGAAAAGGATGCTAGTGTCTGAATTGTTGTGATGATGATATGGCTTGTTCATTTTGTCCTTACTTTTTCTTTGCTAGATTTTAGTTGAATGGAATTGCTCCTTATCTCCTTTTGACTCGGGAAAATGTAAAAGCTTGAGTTGCAATAATAGAAGCCCATCGGTTTCTTCTTTCACCAGGAGTTGTCAGGCTCTGACATTGTGGTGTGTTTGGAAGAACTTTTGCTTTTAACTGTCATCTATACTATTGTTTTTAGCTTTTGCAACGTGTCTTTTGTTCAATACTCAGTGCTTCAAACCTTCGGAAAACGTAAAACTTTGCATTTTATGGCCAATTATAGCAAAATAATTATTGTCTTGCTGACAACGTCAGGAAGTACGTTTTGATTTCTAATGTTGAAACAGAAGCACCACTAAAGTTGTTTCCATTACCATGGTTGGTGTTCATTCTGTCATCCTCTGTTTGGATCCTCTGTAATGTGATGGTCTTGCTTTTTGAAGGTTACAAACTCTATGTTAGTCAATTGTTGCCCGCACCGATGTGAAATTCAAAGTACAAAGCTGATTGAGTCTGACAGTAAGTGGCTTTTCTATTAAGTTACCTGAACATTTCAATTCACAAAAATGTGTGGAAGAATGACATTGAGTCATGCTTGAGAATTATCTGGTCGTTGGCCGGTTCAACTATGAATTTGGGGATTGCGTCTCCAGCGGGTATGGGTTATGTTTGATGGAGGGGTGGAGATTGCTTTGGCCAACTTATTGTTTGTTCCCTAGCTTTTCAACGTTTTTTTTTTCTCATGTTGGGCAAGAAGGTTGGTCCACAATTGAGCCATGCCCTTAATTGCTGGTACTGCATCGTTTCATCATGGCGTCTCTCCCCGATTTGCCTCCAAAAACTCCATCTGTGCTGTTTGGGAAGCTTTATTGTGGAATGGTAAGCAAGAAGATCAATCTTTGAAGCTTAGTTTGGAGGCTTTAGACGTTGCCACCATAAAATAAGTGACATTTGTTTTGTCCAATTTAATTGTTGCAGATAATTATGTGTCACTGTTCAAATCCGCTTTTGTTGAACTAGTGTACTCTATTTTTACATTAATACGAAAAAGGTTGTTTGCGGTGTTCATCTGCACGTTTAAAAGTTGAAGCACGCAGGTTGGTAGATGAGTTATTGATTTGATGTTAACTTTTATCCCCAGTAGTTTGGTGCAGTATGTTGTGATTGACTTAACATGATGAAGTTACTGTAATAGTTGGGATTTGACCAAGTAAAAAAGAAATCCTGGGGCCCATTAAAAACAAGAAAAAGAAAACAAAAGAGAAGGTGAAAAGCCAACTAAACAAGGGAAGTGGATGTTAGCTTAAGGGTAGAAAAAAGAGATGCTCGGCTCCCTATTAAATTGAGAGCTCATGTAGAAAGAAAATGGAGGGAAGGGCGAAAGAAAAAGATCTGATTCTGGAGATCACTAACATCGCCTACTAAATAAAAAATATAGCAGGCATAGTGCCGTTTTCTGTGGAGATTACTTGCTTTCATTAGTATTTTCAGTTTGGACAGGGCTTTTCTTTGACACATTATAATCTTCTTGTCTTAATTCTAGAAACTGGAGGTAGTTGTTTGAGCAAAGTAATTGTAATGCTTCAGTTTTATCTAGCTCGTGATCATGATATGAATGAAAAAGATCAGATTGCCTCCAAAAGGATATTTGATGTCTTCAGTCAAAAAGCACAAGATTCTTCATTCTCGACATGGTATCAGTCTGCGCTTGTTTAAATAAAGTAATACTTTTCTCTAACTTTTATAAAGTAGAGAAATTCACTATCTGATGGATTCTGGAAACTGCTCACGCACATGTGATCTTGATTGCATTTTATTAATTCGTTATTTGGTCAAGGAAGTAGGCAGTGAAGGTACCATAAACGTGTTCTGCGTTTTCTCAAAGCCAGGGCACTAATATCAAGATGAGAAATCTCCATGGATTTGTATCGAACTTCGTTCATCGCTTAATATGCCAATGTGAAGATTGCTCTCTTTGAAGGCAGACATATGGCCTTGATCAGGTTGAAAGTATTATCATCAACCGTGGAAACCTGGTACAAATCATGTCGCCACTCCTTCCATGTTTTACTTCATGCCTTTATTAATCATCTTCCAAATTCTTACCTTAACATCATTCACAATTTGTTACTTCAGTTCGGTCATTGTTTGATGATGACAATGTCTACACCCCAGAGGCTTAAAAGGAACAGAGTATTTCCACTGTATTGTGGATAACAGGGTGAGATCCAAACCAGAAGTTTGGAGGATGTCCTTAAATCAACCGTATTGCTTTCATGTTTTTTGGATGAATATGACAAGTAATCAATGGGTAGCCAGAAAGGTGATTTGCTTTAAGTCCTCTAATGTTTGAGAGCTGATCTAGATCTCTTAATGCCATCTTTTCTTGAACTATAGCTCAAATTAGAATGTTTTGTTACAGCTGCCACAGAACGGAATTGGAAAGCCACCTGCAATAACTGTGGTTTCAGCCAGAAATTTGCACCATTTTTGGCTAGGCTGATGGCAAGGACAAAAAATCTGCAGAGCTTGGTATTACCCAGCTATTTATGGCACCAAAATGAAGTGGGAGGAAATATGCATATGATCGTTAATTCTATGGACAGCTTAATTGGTACTGCATCGGAAGCGAGGACTTCCAACTGTAATTGTAATCTTGACATTGGAATAGCTCATTGGCAATATTAGGAGTGCAAATTGACTTGGAAGATACTAGTCATGTTCTTTTATTATCATTTTCACAACAGTTTGATGCATGTCTCTGAATCCTTATGAAAGAAATCATGTTCTTTCATTATCATTCACGCAAAAAGAATTCAAGAATGATGGAGAACACATATGCCCCATGTAGAATCATGAAGAATATTTGCATGACAGTAGCACAACAGAGAGCTGGTTTTGGAGATCATCTGTGTTTCCTAGTAATTGTAAATAGAGCAGGTAAAGTATCATATTCAGTTAAGAGTACCTACTTCACATTAGTAATTTCAGTTTGGCATGGGGTTGCGTCAATGTCTTGTTGTTTCCCATCTTATTTCAAGTAATCTTGGGGTTGACTAAGTGATTGCAATGCTTCAGCATCCTCTAGCTTGTGATCCTGGTAGGAATGAAAATAGATAAGAATGCCTTTGAAGCACATTGGATGTCATTATACGTCATCAGTCACAGAGTAAAGACTCTTTATCCTTGACATAACATGAATATGTTCTTATGTGAACAGAGTATTACCTTTTTTCAAGTTCTGTTAAAGTTGGTTTCCTAGAGCATAGAATGTTTATTATGCGATTCTTTCATTTATTCATGCATAAACAGAACTTCATTCATTGATAGCAAAAGTTCCACCCAAAAGCTTAAAGTATTAGTTAGAGGTAGACCGTATGTATGTAACCCCTATTGATACCCTTTATTCAACCAATGCGGAATAACACTTCTAAGGATTGATTGATCATAGCAAGTACTCATGTTTATGTGGTTTGGATTGCATTTTTAGTAGCTTATGTCCACTTATTCTGTCATGGATTAATAAGCCATTGGAGGTACCATCATAAGATTTACTTTTCTCAAATACGGGACACCGATGTTGAGATGATGAATATCCATGGATCTATATTCCACTTTGTTTGTCAATTGAAGTGCTAATAGATTGCTTAATCTGATGATGGATTCATGGCCTTGATCCAAACGTAACATCTTGTACGGTGGAAAGACTGGTAGGAATCATGTTGCGCTCTTTCTTGTTTTTCATCAATGCCTATATCCGTCTCACATGTTCATATCGTTAGTCAGTGTCTTTAATGTATTCGTTCTTTATTTGGTGATGACAATTTCCCATGCCCTTGAAGCTTTAAATGACAAGGAGCTTCATTGTAATTTTGGCAACGATGCGAGATCCGAACCAAACATCTGGGGTATATGGATGCAACAAGGACATTCTTTAAGCTGATTGCATTGTGTCATGTTTTATGAATGGGAGTTGTCCGTCATAGTAATTAAAACAGGTGCTTTACTTCACTCCATGAAGGTTTGAGAGTTCATCTAGATCCATGAATGTCTATTTTTCTTGAATTTAGTAACTTAGTAACTACTCTCTTTTTTTTTTTTTTTTTGGAAGGACAATAATTTTCCCTTAATATTTACACTGAAAATACTTCTTCTGTACGTGGCAACGAAAGAAAAAGGATTATTGTGCCTATGAATGAGGTGCTAATGATAGATATCGTTGGGTATATATGGTTGACTGAGGAGGATTAGGATCTTAAGGAACACTACAAACAGGTATTCTTAGTTGTACAAGAGATTGATTGCAATCTTTATATGAATGTTTATAAATAAATTTAAGTACAATTTGAGAGCCAAAATCATGATATTTATGAAAAATCTATAAGTAACTAGTAAGGTTGCTCGTCCTTCAGGTGACCCATATTCCTATCTGAAGACAAAGTATATTCTTTGATCGGGGAGAACAGGGTACTAGATAGCCGCCTTGATCGAAGCATCAACATGGGAATAAGAACTTGAAGCATCAAAATCAGCAGACAAAAGATTGCTGCTCCTGCCGCCCAGTTCACAGGGCTGTTGGCCTACCAAAAACTTGCCCGCTGCTCCTGCCGCCCGCCAAGTGGGTGGAGCGCTTGTTATCCTTACTGTTTTCTCTGCTGGGGCCCACTCCCATTGCTCTAGCCATAAGCTATGGCAACTCCAGCTCGCAACCACAGGGGCCCGCGCTGCGAGGCCAGAGTAGGCTCTACAATCAGTCCCCGTTCGAATTATGTTAGAAGCTCTTTCGCTTTTGCCAGATCTGCCCCCATTCGAATTATGTTAGAGGCTCTTTCGCTTTTGCCAGATCTAGAGAGATACTACAAGTCATCCGTTCTTTCGCTTTTGCCATATCTAGAGAGATACTACGAGTCCTCTGCTTTATTAAAAGCGAGGATCACTGCGGGAGGTCAAATCAAGGACCTATGGAAGTCGGGGCCCCGGTCAATATTGGATCAAACAATAGGGGGCCGTAGCACTGACCTCTTTTTTTATTGATTCAATATGTCTTTGAGTAGTTCTAAGGATTGGAGACGCTGGTCGTGGAAGTTGGCCAAGATGCTTCAGAGGGGTATCAAGCTTTGGATCAATGGGCAGGTATTAGTAACTTTACAAGGAAAAGTAGAAGAATTTAGTAATGTTTTAATAAATCAATAAATCGCCAATATTTTTCAATTTTTATAAGTGTGATTAGTAAAATACAAACCTTAAAATGAATTTTACCAATGTCTCATAAATTAGTTAGGGACCAACTTTTCTCAAATTTGTAGGTGTTGCACTATAATATATTTACAGAAATATTAATGAAATTAGTAAGTTACAAGCTTCTTTCGTTACAAAATATATTTTCGTCAACTGAAAATTTTCTATTGTTAGTATATTGACAATTTGATATTAGCAACATATGCAGGAGGGGGTTTAATATTTAATCACTGAATAAAAAGATGGATTATTAGTTAAAAAATGTATAAAATGATGGATTGAAAACGTTAGTTTTACAAAGCACGCATATTTTCAACAAAACGAAAGAGAAATATTTTTCTTTACACGGAAACTTTTTAATGAACCGGGTTTGCTAGTTCTTTTCTTTCCTGTGTATATTTTATTTTGGGCCTGTAATTACCTAATATCCAAATTTTCAAATTTTCTGATGAAAGAGGGTAGGAAAAGGCCAATTAAATTTTTCTTTCTGTTTCATTTCCTTTTACATAAAATAATTAGGTCAAATTTAATCATATTCAATGACAATAGGAACGGGAAGCTGGTCCGAGAACGGGGAAGCTGATCCAAGATTCTGACGTGATGCTTCAGAAAAATCATTCTATTGATAACTTTCCCATGCAAATGTGATAAGCTATCGATGACTTTCCCATGTAAATGTGAGTTATAAAATTGTTCCGTCCTGTCTTGAGCGAGGCGAGAGTCAACTTGATTTCTTTAGTTCTTGCTCATACCAAACCTGAATGAGTTGTATTTTTGTTGATTGCAAACGTTGCTCGTTGATTTTTTTTTTTTTTTTGGTCGAAAAAGTTGCTCGTTGATTACTTTTGAGTTTGGGCGTGCGCTCGAGCTCCGAACAAGTCAATATTTGCTCCCCAACTCACTCCTCACCATGTGTTCAAAGAAATGCTCGAACCAGATTTCACTTAGGCCTCCGCTGATTTTGGGTTGATTCTGGGCGTTTGTCGGTCCTTAGACGCGGCTTATAGTTTTTCTCTGAGTCGTTGCGTAACGTGTCTTTTCTATGTGCGGATCGTGTCTTTTCCGTAAGATGCGATTACTGGCCGGAGCGACGACAGCCGTCGGGAGTAGATTTGCTTTTGCAACAGCAAGTCGAGGTGGAGGCCGGCCGGGACGTGGGACGTTGGTTGCTGATTTGCTATGGGTGTATGGGTGTTAATCGGCTGGCGTTAGAGGCGAAAAATTGATGGTCAATCGGTCTGGCGATGGGCGCATATTGATTCATTCACTGTGAAGCTTGGCGCTTGTGTTCTAGCGCTTCAGTTTTCGGTCTTGATTAAACTTTCTCTCAAATTTCGTGTGCTCCTCTGATGCTTTGGTGTGATGTGAAGGGATCCCATTGTCGATGTTCCGGAATGGTGAGCTTCGGTCATGTTTGGGCGAGCTCTCTGTCTGTCTCTCTCTCTTCTCACTCTATGCTGAAAAAGAAGAGAGAAAGGGGTGAGGGAGGATAACGTAGGCTTAAGTGGGCTTGATTTAGGTCAAATGATCACTGGCTTACGTCAGTTTGGGCTGGGTTTAGATTTAATTGGTTTATTTGGGGTTGAGAACCCAATTTTGTGTCCGTGGCCCAACCCGAAGACCCTATTTTCGGAAAAATATTTTTTTGCAAAAATAATATTTTAAAATTTTCAAAATTGCGAAAAATTCTATTTTGTTCTCAAAATTAGGAAAAAAGCTTAAAAATTAGTCTTTGAGTAGTTCTCTCTTTAAATGTGCGAAAATCCTTGATAATAAAAAATTATACTCAAAATAAAACAAGTTCTTACGATTTTACCATAGGGTTTGAATGTGTTTAGAAACAAATGCTAGGTTGCTTTCCCTTGATTGCGCACTTTCAATATGTTGATTGATGTTTCCCTTTAGCTTAGTAGGGAATCGGATTTTTCTTATCTCTTAGTGTTAAATTCTTGTTTTTCTTTGCAATTTATTTAATGTTTCCTTAGTCGATGATTATTATTTTAATGATCACCTTAAATGTTAGTGGATAAACTTAAAATCAATGAACATTGCCTGACAAACATCTTCTTGAATTGAAGAAGATTAGGTACTGAAAGGACATTAGTTAATTAATTAGCATAACTAAGTCTCTAACCCTAAATTGTGTGGTTGTATAAGAAGTGATATATACTCACATGCTTCACTTAATTTCTAGTCCACCCCAAAAGCCATTTTGCTAATCAAAATGTGAGACGGATTTACCGTTCTACCCAGAGAAATTCCAGAAAATAAAAAAAGATAATAATAATATAAAAAAATTCCTAGGGTGGTCCCACGAATACGTCGCGGTGGAGGTGGGGAGTCCGTCCGGGGCACGGTTTCGGGGAAAATAAGAATTGATGTTTTCCCCTTTATCCTTTTGATTTCTCTCGCGTTTTAGTTCACTTAAAAATTAATCAGATCATGAACAAAAATGGAAGTGGATACGGAGCCCGAGTTTGATTTTAAATCCATAAATTCTATGTTACACGGAGAATGAAAATGTTAAAAGGAAAAAGAAAAGAAAATTACTGTAAATTGATGGTAGAACCGAGACGTGTGACTCCAATTTGTCAAAATAATAAATTATGATCAATTGATGATCAACGTCTCTTTCACTATTATTCTTTCACGTGACAGTGCATGGAACCGACTTTTTCGATGGCGGGTCGAAGAAATTTAATTTTATTCCCTATGGATGGTATAAAATACCTGTTTTATCTTCTTCTTTTTTAGAAGGCTCATGCGTGATGAAAGTTCATTTACTATAGTAAAAATCCTACCATTATAAGAGCATGTTGCATCCAAATCTATTTAACACGGCGGTACAAATGTTGCGATGACATAATAAGATTCTGCACGATATATGAACAGTTAATGAAAAATGTAAATTTCCCTCGATTGATTGCTTAGCAAGTATCCTTAATGTGGTCATTGATGAAATCCTAACAATATTGGGAGAGGCACGTGTATGAAGTGTAACGTCCAATTCGAGGCATAATTCATGAGTTGGATCCATTCGAGCGCAATTCTCAATTCGTGACAAAATTGGAGACTCCTAAGAGCCAATAGGAACAACGGGAAGGTTGTGAAGGCCAATGGGAGTGAGGACCACAATGGGAGTGAGGACCACAAGAAGGCAAGGTCTTGAGTTGTTTTGAGTCAATTTGAAAGGCATCTCTAGACTAAGTAGTACTGACACGGACACGCGACACATGACACGATATGTTTTTTTTTTTTTTTTTTTTTTTTTGATGACCCAAGGAACCTCTGATCGCCGCTTCGCGGGGAGAGTAAACCCTGGGGAGGCACGTGAGGACCCACCACCCACGTGCCCCGGGTAAGACACGGCTGGCACTTAAAGCCTCGACGACGCCGGGAGTCGAACTCGGGTCCTTTCGTTAGAGGTCCCTTGCTCAACCAACGACGCCACCACCGCGGGTGGTCATGACACGATATGTTAACACGTCATTTCTTAGAAAAAGAGAATTCTGACATGTTGAGACACGTTGTATATTAAATAAATATTTTTATATATACATAGTAAATTATTATATTTACAAATTCATAAATAAATAAATAATAAAAAAAATAGCTTATAATGAATCTATATTAATATATTAATAAATTTAGACATAAAAAATTGGAAAGACATTTTTTGGCTTACAAAAGTTATCGGTGAAATAAATAACTAATGAGGGATTAGAGTCAAAATAAATTTATATTTTTCTATAATGATCAAAATTTATCATTATTTAACAGTGCTTTTATTTTTCAAAATAACTTTTTAACTTACCTATTTATTTATTTTTTAGCGTTACCATTTATTAATAAATTTATTTAATATTTGATTTTTTTGGGGTTAAGTGGATCCCACCCATTTATTTCACTCTCTGCTTTCTCCGCCCACCCCACCCACCGCCCGCGCCTGTCAGTGTCACTTCCCAAAGTTGAAATCACCGGGTACAAGCCTTTCGTTTCTTCTCCAGCAGCGTCGCTCCTCTCCTTGCTCTTCTTCCTAAAACTGAAAAAGCAAAACAGCCCAAAAAACCCTAGCAGTCGCCTTCCTTATCCTCTCCCTTTCTCGGTCTCTACCTCTTGATCTTTGCTCTTTCTCAGCTGCCTCATCATAATCGCTCGCCGCTGCCTCGCCTCCGTTCCCTCCCCCTTTGCCGTCGTAGCCTCGCGTCCAGCCCTCCATCGCGGCATTACGGTTCTCCATCTCGGCGTTGCAGTCGGCGGTCGCAGCCTTCTCGATCGTCTTGGTCTTTGCTCTTCCTCTATCCTCCCTCGCCGTCGCTCGCGGCGTTGCCTCCGCTCCCTCACCCTTGCCTCCACCCTCCATCACCTTCTTCCCTTCGCACCTGCAGACCCGCCCACAAACCTCCGGACACGCGTGTCGGGGCGTGTCGGAAAGTGCGAGATTAAAGCATACATAATAGTCCAGAAAATCATGCCTTGACTCCTGCTGTCCCTCCTTCCTCTTTACCAGCCCCGCTATTGTAGCTCAGAGATAATCTAGTAATCATTCCCTGCTCAAACCCACCCACAATAGTCGCGTCTCTGTGAGAGAGAGATAGCGCGCGCGCGCACTGCACTGGAAGACGGGAAACGCAAGCGAGCTGCTGAAGCTGCGAGTTCGACCGGTTCGAAGCGACAAAGACGTGAAGAATTGATGGAATTACCATCGGATGAGCGCGAGAGCAGATCGTCTCTTCCGGACTCGCTGGAGAAGACCAATGTGCCGTCAGAGTCAACATCGAATTCTGGGCCATCTGCTTCATCCACCTCTGCAATTGGAAATAATTACTATTTATTCTTGAGCTTTAGAGGTTCCGATACTCGCAAAGGTTTCGTCGATCACCTCTACCATAAACTCGTAGATGTGGGCCTGCCATTACATCCTAACTTCGTGTTCAGAGATGAAAACGACCTAGGGTGGGGCCAGCCAATTGAAAGTCTCCTCCGTGTAATTGAGCACTCCAAAGTTTCAATCGCAGTCATCTCGAAAAATTATGCTGCTAGCGAATGGTGCCTTCGTGAGCTAATTCAGATAATGAAGTGCAAAAAAGGGGGACAAAAAGTCTTGACCGTGCTTTACAAGGTGAAAACCTCCGAGGTGCGAGAACCAGAGGGGGACTTTGGAAAGGCCTTCACGGACAATATGAATCGTTTTGAGAATGATGATGTCAAGGAACAAGGGCCGAAAGCGCTTAAAGAAGCAGTTGCTTCTAGAGTATTTGAATCAGATAAATTGTTTGACGGGTACGTCGTTTATCTTTTTTTTAACAGATCATTGTCGGAAGAAGAATTTTTCTATTTATCATCCTTGGTACTTGTTTTGTGCAGCCATTGATAAGTTCTCGTCTGTTGTATTTTCGACAGGTATGAAGGGAAATTAATAAAAGAACTCGTAGAAATAATAATGCGTGAGCAGCAACATGATTTTCCGCCATCTCCTCCCATGGACTTGGTTGGAATTGATGATCACGTGATTAGGGTTATGAATTTGGCAGATACTACTTCTTCAGAAACTCGAATTATTGTGATTTATGGGATTGGCGGCGTTGGTAAGACAACTCTAGCTACGATTATTTATAAAAAAGCTTTCTGACGAATTTGATTGTCGTTGCTTTCTCAAGGATATTAGAGAAACAATTAGAAGCAAGGGTATGGAGCATGTCCAATCTTTACTAATATCAAATATAACAAATAGTGAGCATAGAGAGAGTGTTTCTGGAATTAGAATGATCCAATCAAGTTGTGAAAAAAAGAAGGTACTTATTCTTCTTGATGATGTGGATTGTCAATATCATCTTGATAATTTGATTGGAGGTTGTAATTTCGAGTTGGGAAGTCGGATCATTATTACATGTCGAGATAAGGCCCTCTTGAGGAAGTCTGAGTGTAAAGAGTATGAACTCAAAGAAATGAATAGCGAAGGGTCTTCGCTTCTATTTAGGCAAAATGCATTCGGAGGGGAACAACCTCCAACAGAACTTGCAGATCTTACTAAGGCTATTGTTGACAAAACAGGAGGGCTTCCTTTAGCTCTCATGATTATAGGTTCATTTCTCAAAGGAAAGGATATAAGCATGTGGAGAAAGATGCTGGAGAAATTGAAGGTGCCTCATATGAATGTACAACAAAAATTGAGGCTAAGTTATGATTTATTAGAATATGAGGAAAAACAAATGTTTCTAGACATAGCATGCTTTTTTATTGGAATTGACAAAAGAATTGCCGCTTACATGTGGGAGGATCTCCAATATTGCCCACGTTCCGGATTGGAAAGAATGATTGAACTTTCGTTATTGAAAATTGATGATAACAATGAGTTGAGAATGCACGATCTATTAAGAGATCAAGGCAGAGCTATTGCCCGTCCAGCAAATAAGAAGCCTTGGAAATGTAGCAAACTATGGGACGAGGAAGCCATAATAATTCAACGAAGCAAGGTAATAATCATGTCTACTAGTAGCCTATGCCATGTTCTCTAATGGTATTCCCTCATATTATTATTCTTGTTGTTCATTTACTCTGAATCTCTGACCAGTGTCAACATGTTACCATTTTCTTCGTAAAAGCTGCATCCAATTTTGGCCTTTAGTTCATGAAAAATTTGCAGTCGTGACTATTCCACGGCTCATCTCTTGATGCATAAAAAAGGCGCTGAAAAGGGGTAATAAAATTGTGTATTATTAGCTCTGTCTATATTGCTCTTTGGCTGTCTTAACATCATTTTCTAGCAGTTTTGTACTGCTTCAGTGCTTCTTACTACATTACAAGTTGAAGATCCTAGCGTCACCCAGGTTTGGAGATTTACTTATTCAAATATCATTTAAGTAAGACAATATCGGAAAATACTATAAAATGCATATAAGTTTTTATAACTTTATGCCGATTAATTTATATTTTTTGACAAAATAACAGGAACTTCATCATTGATCATCATCGAATATATGCAGGTTCTACTTTATGGCAAAAAGAAGAAGAAGAAAAAGTAAAGATTTCAGTTAAATTATTTGCCCTAATAAATATTGGCTATCGACTCAAGAATTTATTCAATTTGAAGTAATAAGATGTTATGTAGTGATTTTATATGTATAAATGATTTATACAATTTGTTTTCTAGAATTTCTTATGCATTTTTACAACGGAAATGCAATATGATAATGTAAATGCATGACAGAAAGAAATTTTTTAAAAAAATGGTTTTAATTGTATTACCCAGGGAATGGTATAATCATAATTGAAGAATCACCTTGAAATCTATAAAAAAAAAAAAATTAATAATCTAGAAACGTATAAATATGTTATTAACAAAATTGCTTAGCTGCTAACTTGAAACAGCATTGCATAGTTGGATGACTCTCCCTCTATAATTAATGGAAAATAAGAATTTATCTTGTCACTTATAGGAACGATACACTTTGAAAATTCAAATTAAAATTTTCAATTGCGAATTTAGCTTTTATTTTATTGTCATTTAGACCAAGTTATAGTCAAATTAACAAATAAGATAATATAATGTTGGAAGACTGTTCAAGATGCATTAATTATAGAGTAACTGGCATAATTAAGGTATTTGGTTTATTCATGAGCTTTGCATGTGTACATGGATCGGTCATGTTTATTCATATGAAAGGTGAGAACTAACAGTATTTCGACTGGTGATGCAATAAGAAAAGGTTAATTTACCCTGCTTTCGTATTATATGCTGGTGTTTGTGCCTGTGTTGTGCACAGATCTGGTTATAGGTATGTTGAGCACATAATTCGACATCAGTGAATATTGAGCAAAATCAAGTAACAGTAAGTTACGACCAAAATAAACCAAGTAACGTCTGAAACATGATTTTCACGTGTCTACACAAGTAATTTTCGATGAAAAATTGAATAGCAAAGATCGAAATTAAGAAAATAAATGACTGAAGGAAGTAAGTGTCAGAATAGTGAAAGTTGAAAGAAACTATATACTACTCATCTTCAATTTATCTTAATTTAGTGTAGTTCTATAGCCACCTTTATTATGTAATGAGCGAGCCTTTATTCGTAAGGACTAATAGAGCCTTTTACGCGCTGACACATAGACAAAGACAAGGTTGCAAAAAAAAAAAACTAATTTTAGATATTAGATGTTTGATTTGGTAGGAATATAGGAGCGAAGAAAAAAACAGATGTTTAATTCATCAAATAAGATAACTGGAGGAGAAAATAAGAAATGAGAGAATGCCAAAAGAGGACGATAATAATAATGATCGCAAACCTAGTGAACCGATTCATAGATTTTTATACGAACGGGTAAATGCGCAGATGTGCTAACAAATTCATAAGATCAGGCTGTATTATATCTTGATTTTCATGGCAGACAGACTCCAAAAGAATCTTTTTTTACTATAGCAAAGATTGAGTAAATCAAAGAGCAAAGGAAATACATGAAGATAATTGCCGTTTATTAAAGTATAAAATTGTCAGAATTATTTAATTTTAATCTCACTCTATTCCATGAGACAATAATTTTGGTTTTGCAATCATGCGTACTAGAATTCACTATGCTATTTCGCATGCAAAAATGATGAGAGAAGCAATCGATCTTTTTCATTGTTGGCTCTTTGCAAATGATGTAAAAAATTCAAATGGCACTATGATATAAGTAAGAAAAGCAGAACTGTTGGGATGAAAATAGATAATCTGACAGATGCAAGACTACCTGCTCGATATCATTCAATTGGCACAAATTGAATGGTGGCTGATTGACTAGTGCGCTTATCTTAGAATTGGTGTTGATCTTTTCGAGCTTGAATAAATTGAAAAGTCAAGTTCAACTTCTCTTCCTCTATTTCTTTTTACTCTAGCAATCCGTGGATTTCCCATAACTTTTGGTCACGCAATATGCAAATAACGAGATAATTGGGGAAAGAGACACACCCTATGGAATTGGAAAAGGGTATATAAAGAAAGGACAATACCTAAAGGTAAAAAGAAAGACTAATGAAATTCCCAATATAGATGCACATTGTTAATGTGCTCGGGTAACAGTAACTTTCCTTTAACCTACTTTTATAGGCTTTCGTGCACTAAATAATGTGTATTTTTATTGGAAGTAATGTGTTTTTGTTTATTAATAACGGATTTTTAATAGAGTTTTTCTCAATTATTCTTTTCCTTGTTGCGTTTTAATTTGAAAGTCTAATTCTTTTTTCAATAAAACGAAAAGACAATGCTTGGATTGCACAAAAACCGTCTATTAAAAAAGAAATAAACATACAAAAATTTGTGCTTCTAGAGGAAAAAACGTCCAAACACTTGTTTCCATTCAATAGACCCGTCAAAATTAGTCATAAACCCATTTATGTAACCCATATGAGTGCTGAATGAGTTATAAATAGGTTATAATATACAGTAAATAAGTCATAAATGAATTAAGTACAATATGAGTGTCAAATAGGTAATATATGAGTTATAAATGGGCTTACAATTTACTTAGACCCAATCCACTCCTATGAATCCCTCTTCATTCTCTCTCACCTAACTTGATCTCATGTTTGTTCATTGCGCACTCTCACCTCAATTTGGGTATGGGTTTTTGTGGATTAATTTAAATATGGAAGTGTTTTAGTAATATGGATTAGGTTGGGTATGGGTCAATAAATTTACATTATGAGTAAATAGGTTAATTGATCAATTTGGATAAGATCATTTATTACTTGATCCAATCCACCCGTTTCACAGGTCTACCATTCAACCAAATGCCAAAATGATTAATATTTCATGAATAGGGAGCAAATAAGTTGTCGTGCTTTATGAAAGCATAATGCTAGTAATAAACCCAATTAGGTACGTGGTTCTCACATATTGCAAAGGGACACCATTTATAATTTGGTGGAGCAAATACTTGGTAGTCAATGCCACGGGGGTTACAGAATTTAATTTAAAAAATTATAAGAAATCTAGACTATTTTCATGTAGGAATTTCCTATGAAATCACCAAAATTTGTGGCGCACAAGTAAAAATTGACATATTACACGATTGTGTAGTTATACGATCACATATACTCTATAAGTGTAGAGAAAACAAGCAGCGTACGCTAACAAAATGTGGTTGGGTGGTATGCTATTTCTTGTTTAATGACGCTTTATTCATGTCATGATCAGGTTTGCCCTATGCTGATATTTACTGCCCTCAACTTTTTTTTTAAGGAGGAGAATAGAAATATTGAGGCATTACGTCTTGATAAAATTGGCTCAATCAAGTTCTTGGAGCAAGAGAGCTTTAGAAGAATGCCTTACTTGAAGTTCCTTCATTTGAGTGAAGTGGATTTTGTTGGAGATTTTGGGGATTCACTTTCTGAACTAAGATGGCTAAAGTGGGAGACGTGTCCCGGCTTGTTCAACGCGACGAGCATTTATTTGGAGAAACTACTAGTACTTGATTTATCGGGGGTTTTATTAGTGAAAATTGGGAAGGATGGAATTCAATTGAGGTAAAGATGAAAAAGGCTTTCTCTTTTGTTACATTTGATGATAAAACATTCTATTTCTAATCGCTAATCTTGGAACATGTTTCTTTCTTGTAGATGAAGAGGTTGAAAGTTCTCATTCTTTCGCAGTGCTCAAGATTAAAGAGCACCCCTAATCTCTCCGCATTGAAAAATTTAGAGAGGCTAATCCTAGAGGATTGTGCTTGTTTGGAGAAAATCGACCCTTCCATCGGAGATGTCATGTACCTCGTTTCCTTGAACTTGAGGTGCTGTAAAAAGCTCAAAAAGTTACCCAAACAACTGGGTTGGCTAAAAAATTTAGAGGAACTTGTTATAGACAAGACTATGGTACCAGAAATCCCTCCATGTATAGGATCTCTAAAGAAGTTAAAGACGCCTACTGCCAAGTGGTGTTTTAATAATACTAAATTATTTGGCTTCATCCGTTCGAAAAGTTCATCGTTAATGAAATGCTCTGAGTTGCAACTGATCCCTTCTTTAATTGGGGAGTTAGGAGAGTTGGTTTTGCTGGACTTGTCAGCTACGGGGATTGAAGAATTATCCAAATCTATTGAGAAATTGAACAAATTGAAAATTTTGAGAATTGGTGGGAGCTGGATAAAAAGGTTACCGAGCTCTATTGGAAAATTGCAAAGCCTTCAACAGCTCGACGCCGACGGATGCTTTAAGCTGGAAGGACAAATTCATGTTGATAAAGGCGGATTGTCTTCTCTAAAGACCCTTTGTTTACATGATACAAAAATTTCTGGCTTGCCGGAAAACTTAGACCAGTTTTCTTCTCTCGAACACCTCGATTTAAGTGGCTATAGAGAGCTTGAGTCACTCCCAAAACCACCTTGTAGCTTATCATCCCTATGGCTCACCTGTTGGAGCAATGAGCTGCCATCGCTCTCTCACCTCAAGCATCTACAGGAGCTCTATCTCTCACCTGAAGCATCTACAGCATCTCTCCCTTGATAATTGCGAGTCTCTTCAAAGCATCCCATCGCTCTCTCACCTGAAGCATCTAGAGGAGCTCACCCTTTATTTATGCAAGTCTCTTCAGAGCATCCCAGAGCTTCCCTCCTGCATACAGAAGCTTTTCGTTTTTCGATGTCCCGAATTGGAAAGGCTGGCAAATCTTTCCAATTTGAAGTTTTTGTCAGAATTACGACTCGACTCTTGCAATGGACTGAAGCAATTAGATGGACTGGGAGCTTTAAAATCCCTAAGAGTTTTGCGCCTACCGCTATACTCTGTTCAAGAGGTGGATCATCTCCATGCGATAGAAGGCCTTGAAAAATTGGGATCCCTGGAAGAGGTGAATATCTCTGGGAGCAAGCACATTCAAGTACTGGACCTTTCAAAGTCGGAGCATCTGAAGCGGTTGGATGTTGGTAATTGCAAAAGCTTAGTTGAAATTCGCTGCCACAGTAAATTGCTGGAGTTCTTTGGTAGGGATGGTAGCGAGTCACTTAAGAAATTACCGGACTTTTTACCACAGGACAGGCCACGATTTATGAGGGAAGAACTAGGCAGAAGCTGACTAAGGTTTGCGAAGGACGTGGTGCGATTCTAGGCATTGGGGTAAGAAGAGGAGGGTGGAAATCGAGCACAGAGAGAAGGGGAAGAGATTGAGGGGTCCAGCATCATCTGGTGGTCTGTTTTTGTCTTCCTTCCAATGGATGATGATGGGACGACTGACTCGAAAGTGAGATTCGTGCTCACATGCTCCGCTAGCTGAGAAATGGAATTCCACTTCTAACCTCACCCACTCACCGATTGCTTTGACCCTTCTGCTCCAGCTTGAAATGGAGCAATGCAGCAGTTCAACGATGGGGGTGATCATGGAAGAGAGAGAATGTTGGAGGTGAGGAATCTGGTGAAGGATCTTCATGTTGGGTCTTCATTGCTTCCGATTGTCATTTCTTCAGAGTTTAGGTGATTGGACCCCTTTTAACATTAATCCATTCTTGTCGCCGATTGATCGATTTATTCATTGTTTGATTCTTGGCGTGATTGGTGCGTGCGCATTCTGGTGATTTGAGGTTTTGAGTCGCCATTGTTGGTTTGATTTTGGATGTTCAATGTCTGCACACGGAGGAAATGAAATGAAACTAATTCGAGCTTTTCAGCATATTCAGCGAAGCATGTTTAGTTGTCCTGTTATATTTATCAACTTGTGATTCTTGTTAGGTGCAGAGATCTGCTCGGTTATTCTCTTTTGCCAGTTCGCTATGGTGTAACGAGATAACTCTAGCAACTTTTGATTAGGTTTCATGTTAATGGTGGTGAATTTTCCTTGTGTTATCTGAGCAGTTGCAGAACATGTATAGCAGGATTATCAGGACTTATGAGCCTATTACAGGTTTAGGTAGATTTTATCACCCTGTTTAGGTAGCGTGGAAATTGACTGTAGAGTTGTCAGAACTAATGTGAACTAGCTTCAGGTTGACCAAGAAGATTACCTTGATTGATGAGGTTCTACTTTCATAGCCATTTTTTTCCTGTTCTTGGATCTTGAAGCACCTTGAGGGGTGATGAGAAGTGGAAAGATGAGCAGTCTCCTGTGAACCATTTGTTTTTACCTATGATCCAAAGTAGCATTTTCTTCATGAGCATGTGGAAATTCCTTCTCATAAGATTCTCCAAGGATGTCCTTACTCATCCCAGTTAGCTAATAACATAGTGAAATGGTGTTGAAGCTACTAATTTCACACGGAAAAGGATACTAGTGTTCAAATTGTTGTGATGGTGATATGGCTTGTTCATTTAGTCCTTACTTTTTCTTTGCTAGCTTTCTAGTTGAATGGAATTGCTCTTTATCTCCTTTTGACTGTGGGAAAATGAAAAGCTTGAGCTGCTATAATAGAAGTCCATTGGTTTCTTCTTTGACCAGTAGTTATCGGGCTCTGACAATGTGGTGTGTTTGGAAAAACTTTTGCTCTTAACTTTCGTCTATTCTATTGTTTTTAGCATTTGCAATGTGTGTTTTGTTCAATACTCAGTGCTTCAAACCATCAAAAAACATAAAACTTTGCATTTTTTGGCCAATTATAGCAAAAAAATTCTTGTCTTGTTGACAAGGTCAGGAAGGACCTTTTGATTTCTAATGTTGAAACAAAAACACCATTAAATTTGTCTCTATTTGCATGGTTGGTTTTCATTCTGTCATCCTCTGTATGGATCCTCTATAATATGATGGTCTGGCATTTTGAAGGTTACAAACTCTATGCTAGTCGACTGTTGCCCTCACTGATACGAAATTGAGAGTACAGAGCTGATTAAATCTGACTGTTACCTGAAGATTTCAGATCACAAAAGGTGTTGAAGAATGACGTTGAGTCATGCTTGAGAAATATCTGGTTGTCGGCCAGTTCAATTATGAATTTGGGGATTACGTCTCCAGTGGGGATGGGTTATGTTTGATGTAGGGGTGGAGATTGCTTTGGCCAACTTATTGTCTGTTCCTTAGCTTTTCAATGTTTTTCTTTTCTCATGTTGGGCAAGAAGGTTGGTCCACAATTGAGCCGTGCCCTCGATTGCTGGTGTTGCATTGTTCCGTGGTGGAGTCTCTCGCCGAATTGCCTGCAAAAACTCCATCTGTGCTGTTTGGGAAGCTTGATTGTGGAATTGTAAGAAAGAAGATCAATCTCTGGAGCTTAGTTTGGAGGCTTTAGATGTTGCCACCATAAAGTAAGCGACATTTGTTTTGTCCAATTTGATTGTTGCAGATAATTATGTGTCACTGTTCAAATCCGCTTTTGTTGAACAAGTGTACTCTATTTTTACATTAATACATAAAATGTTGTTTGGGGTGTTCATCTGCAAGTTTAAAAGTTGAAGCACGCCGGTTGGTAGCTGAGTTACTGATTTGGTGTTAATTTTTGTCCCTAGTAGTTTGGTGCAGTATGTTGTGATTGACTTATCGTGATGAAGTTACTGTAATACTTGGGATTTGATCAAGTAAAAAAGAAATTCTGGGGCCCTGGAAAAAAAAAAAAAAAAAGAAAACAAAAGAGAAGGTTGAAAAATCAACTAAACAAGGGAAGTGGATGTCGGCTTAAGGGGAGAAAAAAGAGACGCTTGGCTCCCTCTTAAATTGAGAGCTCATTTAGAAGGAAAATGGAGAGGAGAGAAAGAAGAAGATCCGATTCTGGAGATCACTAACGTCTCCTACTAAACAAAAAATATAGTAGGTATGGTGTGGAGATTTCTTGCTTTCAGTAGTATTTTCAGTTTGGACGGGGCTTTTCTTTGACACGTTATTGTTTGCCTGTCTTAATTCCAGCAACTGGAGAAAGTTGTTTGAGCAAAGTGTGATGTTTCAGTGTCATCTGGCTCGTGATCATGACATGAATAAAAAAGATCCCAAAAGGATATTTGATGTCTTCAATCATATAGTACGAGATTCTTCATTCTTGATGTGGTACCAATTTGCGCTTGTGTAAATAAAGTAATACTTCTCTCCAACTTCTATGAAGTAGAGAAATTCACTATTTGATGGATTCTGGAAACTGCTCATGCATTTTGGATCTATATTGCATTTTATTAACTCGTTATCTGGTCATGGAAGTAGGTAGTGAAGGTACCATAAATGTGTTCTGCATTTCCTCAAAGCCAGGGCACTAATGTCAAGATAATGAATCTCCATGGATATGTGTCGAACTTTGTTTGTCACTTAATATGCCAATGTGAAGGTTGCTCTCTTTGAAGGTAGATATATGGCCTTGATCATGCTGAAAGTATTATCATCAATAGTGGAAACCTGGTGCAAATCATGTCGCTGCTCTTTCTTTGTATTACTTCATGCCTTTATTAATCATCTTGCAAATTCATGCCTTAACATCATTTGCAATTTATTACTTCAGTTCGGTCATTGTTTGGTAATGACAATGTGTGCACCCCAGAGGCTTTAAAAGAATAGAGGATTTCCACTGTATTATCAATAACGGTGTGAGATCCTAACCAAAAGAATGGAGGAAGTCCTTAAATCAACTGTATTGCTTTCATGTTTTTGGGATAAACATGACTAGTAATCAGTGGGTGGCTAGAAGGTGATTTGCTAATGTTTGAGAGCTGATCTAGATCTCTTAATGCCATCTTTTCTTGAACTGCAGCTCAAATCAGAATGTTTTGTTACAGTTGCCACTGAATAGAATTGGAAAGCCACTTCTGCAATAACTGTGGTTTTAGCCATAAATGTGCATCGTTTTTCGCTAGGCTGATGGGAGGGACAAAAAATCTTTTCGGAGCTTGGGTATTACCCAGCTGTTTATGGCACTGAAATGAAGTGGGAGGAGCTGTGCATATGATTTTTAATTCTATGGAGAGCTTAATTGGTACTGCATCAGAAGCGAGGACTTCCAACTGTAACTCTAATCTTGACATTGGAATAGCTTATTAGCAATATTAGGATTGCAAATTGACTTGGAAATACAAGTCATTTCTTTTATTATCATTTTCACAACAATTTGATGCATTTCTCTAAATCCTGATGAGAGAAATCATGTTCTTTCTTTATCATTCACTCAAAGAGAATACCAGAATGATGGAGAACACATATGCCCCATATAGAATTATGAAGAATATTTGCATGACAGCAGCACGATAGAGATCAGGTTTTGGAGATCATGTGTTTTCTAGTAATTGTAAATATAGCAGGTAAAGTATCATATTTAGTTAAAGAGTACTTACTTCACATTAGTAATTTCAGTTTGGCATGGGGTTGTGTCGATGTCTTATTGTTTTCTGTCTTAGTTCAAGTAATCTCAGGGAAATTGGTCGACTAAGTGAATGCAATGCTTTGGCATCATCTGGCTTGTGATCCTGGTGGGAATGAAAATAGATAAGAATGCCTTCAAAGTACATTGCATGTCATTATACGTCATCAGTCACAAAGAAAGACTTCATCCTTGACATGACATGAATATGTTCTTATGCAAACAGAGAGTATTACCTTTTTCCAAGTTCTATTAAGATCGTTTCCTAGAACAGAGGATGTTTATTATGTGTTTTTTCATTTTTTTTTCAATTCACTCATGCATAAAAAAAAAAAAAAGAACTTTTGTAAGTTCTATTAAGATCGTTTCCTAGATAGGTCGTGTGTCGAGAATCTCAATTGGGCCGCCTCCTTCCTTGCGGGCAAAGACTTTTATAAGTGCATTGCTTATTTCTCTTTTGGTGCTCTTTGCTATTTCATTTGGAAGCACAGGAACGGCATCCTCTTTAGAGAGCGAGCTTATCCATCCCAGTGGTGAAGAACCAACTCATCAAGGTCGTCGGAGACAAGGCCACCACCTTCAGGAGTGTGGACGATACATATAGAAACCGGAGGTTGCAGCGTAGCTGGGGTATTGATCCGATCATTTTTTCAGATGGGGACTCTTCTATTTCTGCAAGGTCCTAGCCTGGTGTTTGCTGTCTGGATACTCTTCCTTTGCGCGGCTGCTTCCTTGATGGTTCTTCACGTTTGTTGTTGGCGAATGCGGGCGTAGGTTGTGGTTCATCCGGCCTCGTGTGGCCTCCTGCTGCTTTCTTTTTCCTTTTGCCATTGTTTTGGCTGTCTCTACTTGCTTAGGCCTGTTCTTGCGGTCCTCTTTTGCATTCGGCTCCCTTCCACTCACTCTGACTTGTTGTCTTGTTGAGTGCAAGTTTTGTGGCGCCAGATCTTTGAAAAATTGTTGGTTAAAGCTCTATATATACTTAGCCTTCACCAAAAAATAAGAAATAGAAAAGAACTTCATTACTTTTTAGCAAAAGATCCACCCAAAAGCTTAAAGCACTAGTTAGAGGTAGACTCATGTCTATGTGGTTTTGATTGCACTTTTATTAGCTTATGTCCGTTTATTCTATCATGGATTAAGAAGCTACTAGAGGCGCTATCATACATTTTTACTTTTCTCAAATCCAGAAGACCAATGTTGAGATGACTTATTTCCATGGATCTATATGCAACTTTATTTGTCAGCTGAGATGCTAATACATAGATTGCTCAATCTGACGATGGATTCATGGCCTTGATCCTGTCAGAAGTAACATCCTGTACAGTGGAAAATCTGGCAGGAATCATGTTGTGCTCTTTCTTGTTTGTAGTCATGCCTATAGGCATCTCACATGTTCGTACCATCAGTCAGTGTCTTTACATATTGATTTTGCATCCTTCTGTTTGTTCTTTTTTTGGTGATGACAATTTCTCATGCCCCCGATGCTTTAAATGACCAAGAGCTTCACTGTAATTTTGGCAATGATGTGAGATCCGAACCAAATATCTGGGATATGGATGCAACAAGGACATTCTTTAAGCTGATTGCATTGCGTTGTGCTTTATGTCCATTTATTCTTGAACTATTACTCGTCTGATCAGAATACTTTGTTACAGATGCCACCGTAGCAGAATAGAATTGGAAGTTCAACCTACTAAATACGAGAGGACTGCAGAAATGGCCAACTATGATCCCAGAGAGTGTGTTTGCCTTCTTCACTCCAAACCCTACAATCTGTCCTTGTAGTCTATTCAATAAGGTACTAAACTATCTCAATTATACTTGCTACTAATAACATTTTCTCGCTAGGGGTCACATCAAATTAACCAGAAGATTATTCATACCATTTTCCAGAGTAGAGCACAGTAGAGCTTCTAGGTTCCTAGCGTGCCAAAACTTGTCAAATGGACGGCCATGGTATACTAAACAAAAACCTACTGCCAAAGGCTAGCTCGCCCATCCCTCTTGGAAGATAAATAGGCACTCACCACGAATGCGCTGGTGTTGTCACATTTGATTTCTGTGCATGAGTCTTCAATCCCAAAGTCTTGTAGCTGTTGTTTTATCCATAGAATTTGTGAACAGCAGCTTCCAAGAGCTACATACTCTGCTTCTGTTGTTGAGAGAGCTACAGTGCTTTATTTCCTTGAAAACCAAGACACTGTCCTGCTTCCAAGCAACTGGCAAGTTCCTGAAGTACTCTTCCTATCGACTCTGCAGCTGGCCAGATCTGCGTCTGAGTATCCCAGAAGATTAAAGTCTCCCTTCTTAGGATACCAAAGACCGATACTTGAAGATGAAGCAACGTATTTAACAATACGTTTTGCAGCACTGAGATGAGATTCTCTAGGATCTTATTGAAACCTAGCACAGATGCAAACACTCAACAAAATGTCAGGTCTAGAGGCAGTAAGATAAAGAAGTGAACCGATGATGCTCCTGTACAGCTTTTGATCAACTTTCTTCCCTTCTTCATCTTTGTCTATCTTCAAAGAGCTTGACATTGGTATGTCAGTCTTCTTGCAATTTTCCAATCCAAACCTTTTGACAAGATCATTAGCATATTTTTCTTGGTAAATGAAAGTTCCTTCCTTCAATTGCTTTATTTGAAGACCAAGAAAGAATGTTAATTCTCCCATCATAGTCATTTCAAACTCATCCTGCATAGACTTAGAAAATTTCTTACATAGACTTTCATTAGAGGATCCAAAAATAATATCATCCACATATATTTGAACAAGTAAAAAGCTTTTGTTTTCCTTTTTGATAAATAAAGTAGTATCTACTTTACCTTTGACAAAACCATTCGTAGTAAGAACTTACTCGGTCTGTCGTACCAAGCTCGAGGTGCTTGCTTTAAACCATACAAGGCCTTTTTCGATCGAAGACGAGTCCGGTTTCTTTGGGTCTTCAAACCCGTGCGGTTGTTCCACATAAACTTCCTCTTGGATAAATCCATTTAGGAAAGCACTTTTGACATCCATTTGGAATAACCTGAAATTTTTGTAACAAGCAAACGCAAGTAATAGACGAATAGCTTCTAACCTTGCTACAGGAGCGTAAGTCTCATCATAGTCTATTCCTTCTTCTTGCATGTATCCTTTGGCCACGAGTCTTGCTTTATTTCGTACGACTTTTTCTTTTTCATTCATCTTGTTTACGAACACCCATTTGGCTCCAATAACAGTTTTACCTTTTGGTTTAGATGTCAATTCCCGTGACATCATTAATGTTGAACTGCTCGAGTTCCTCTTGCATAGCTTCGATCCAGCTTTCATCAGATAAAGCTTCTTCTATGCTTTTTGGTTCAATTTCAGAAATGAGAGCCACAGCACTAGACTCTTCACGACTTTTGGATCTGGTTCGAATTCCTTCATTAATTTCGCCGATAATGAGATCTTTGGGATGACTGGACTTATGCTTCCAGTTACTGGTTGATTTGTCTGGATGATGATCTCTTTCTTTATTTGAATCTTTATGAACATCTTGATGCTGGTCTTCCAAAGTCTGAGACATTTCTTGAGTTGTCAGCTTTAGAAAGTCTGGAGCAGATTCAGACTCTTCATACTGAATCTGACTGGATTCATCTTGCGTAGAGTCTTGAAATTTGACATTCATTGACTCCTCCACCGACTGGCTCTTCTTGTTGTAGACTCTGTAGGCTTTGCTTGATGTAGAATATCCAAGGAAGATGCCTTCATCTAATCTTTCTTCAAACTTACCAACTCGATCTTTTGCATTTTTCAATATAAAGCATTTGCAACCGAACACATGAAAGTATGAAACAATGGGTTTCTTACCTTTGAATATCTCATAGGGGGTTTTCTCCAGAATAGGTCTTAGGAAGACTCTATTGATGATATAGCATGCTGTTGAAACAGCTTCAGCCCAAAATCGTGAAGAAATTTTACTTTCAATTAAAAGAGTTCTAGCCATTTCTTGAAGAGATCTATTCTTTCTTTCCACAACTCCATTTTGCTGAGGAGTGTATGGAGAGAAAAACACATGCTTAAATCCAGATTCATCACACAATTTTGTGAAATCTTGGTTTTCAAATTCACCTCCATGATCTGTTTTTATAGTTGAGATAACACATCCTTTTTCATTTTGAATCTTTTTAGCAAATTTTTCAAAATACGAAAAGGTTTCTGACTTACTTGCAAGGAAATATACCCAAGTAAAGCGGGAGTAATCATCCACAATTACTAGGCAATATTTCTTACCTCCAATACTCTGGGTTTTGGTTGGTCCGAAGAGATCCATATGCAGCAACTGTAGTACATGATTAGTAGAGACATGATTTATTGGCTTAAAAGAATTTCTTACCTGTTTTCCCATAATACATGGTGTGCATGGATCGGTCCTTTGAAATGGTAATTTGGGTAGACCTCGAACAAGCTGCTTTGATGAGATTTTGGCTAATTGCTTCATATTGACATGACCAAGCTTTTTGTGCCATAAGCTTGCTTCATCTTGAATTGATATTAGGCATTGTGATTCATTTGGTTTCACGTCTAAAAGGTATATATTTCCATGTCTTCGACCCATGAAAGACTGAGTAAAGTCTTTACTAATTCCAGAACATATTCCTTCTTGAAAGGAAATCTTGAAACCGGTATCACACAATTGACTAATGCTGAGAAGGTTATAGTTGAGTCCTTCCACTAGAGAAACATTGCTTATTGTGAGATTTCCAATTTTCACAGTTCCAAATCCCACAATGCTTCCTTTGCCATTTCCTCCAAATGAAACATTTCCACTGTTTACTTGAACAAGCTTTATGAAGCACTTTGAGTCTCCTGTCATGTGTCTTGAACATCCGCTGTCAAGATACCACTTTACCCTTTTCTTGACGGAGACCTGCATTTAAAATAGAGTCTCAAGCTTTCTTTGGTACCCAAATTTTCTTGGGTCCTTTAGTGTTAGTAGGATAAACATTATTAGGCCACACTTTCTTAACAGGCTTCCAAACCATAGGACACTCTTTTTCAAAGTGATCCTTACTGTTACATTTTGAACACCTTAGAGCATTTCGTCCTACAGACTTTACAAAAACTTTCTTGAAATGATTTTTGTAAGCTTCTCTCGACGGTCTTTTCTTAATTCTTTCTTTTACTTTAGGAAAATCAATCAAGGGAATTGTTTCTGCTGTCATGCCTAGACCGGACTTATTGAAGTAAGGTCTTTGAACCGAAAGAACTTTTTCAAGCTTTTCGGATCCTATCGAAAATTTCTTTGAAATATTTGATAAGTCCGTTTTTAAGAAAACATTTTCTTTCAAAAGATTATCTTCTTTTTCTTTAAGAGTAGAAACATTCAAGTCTAAACTTTTAACTCTTTCCTCTAAAATGATTTCCTTTTGTTTTAGGGCTGAGTTTTCCTTTTTAAGTTCGGAAATCCTTTTGAGAGAAGTCTTAAGACTAAAACACAATTCATCAATGTATTTAGAAACTTTGACAGGAATTTTAAAATCACTTACCTCAAATTCACTGTCTAAGTCTGATCCAAAATCTGAGTCTGAGTCGAATGTGCCATCGGACACATGTTGGCATATTCATTGTTACTTTCTTCACATTCTGTATCACTCCAGGTTTCGGCTTTGAGAGCTTTTCGAGACTTTTCAGCTTTTCCTCTTTTCTTCTTCAGAAGAGGACAGTTGGGTCTGATGTGTCCCTTTTTCTTACACTCGAAGCAGACTACATCTTTGTTTGGTTCCTCATCATCAACAGACTTGGTCTGCTGTCTCTGGAAACTTTGTTTCTTTGAGTTGAACCTTCTTCCTTTTCTATTCAGTTTTCTGAATCTTCTTATCATGAGAGCAAGCTCCTCGTCGTCCATATCATCTCCTGAATCTGTATCATCAGAATCATCATTTGATTTTAATGCAATGGATTTCTTACCTCTTGGATCTTCGTCTTCATTAATTCGTTCCACTTCATAAGACCAAGAGTTCCAATCAGCTCGTCGACAGATAGAGGCATAATTCTTTGCGTCTCTCTTATTGAAGTCTTTATATGATTCCAATCCTTGGAGAGTCCACGTAGTAGCTTGTTCACTTTCATGGGATCAGAAATTTTTTGTCCTTGGTTCTCAAGACCATTGACAATATCTGTAAAACGACTAAACATGTCAGTTATAGATTCTCCTGGTTTCATTTTGAAGGCTTCATATTGACCGAGGAGAATGTTGATTCCGGTCTCCTTCACTCGATCTGTTCCTTCATAGGTGATATGTAATCTGTCCCACACTTCTTTTGCTGTAACACAAGAAGATATTCTGTTATATTCAGTTAGAGACAAGGCACAATATAAAGAGTAAATTGCTTTTGCATCGAGTGCTTGTCTCTTGTTTATCTCTTCCCGAGTCATTCCGCTGGTATCAACGTTTCTTTCCCTCTTTCGTAGACTCGATGCAGCAGCGGAGTGATTCCTCTTTCCACAACGTCCCATTCTAGAGGATCCTTTGATCGTAGGAAAGCTTTCATCTTGTTCTTCCAGATGTTGTAATCCTTTCCATCAAAGTAGGGTGGTCTGGTATTGCTTTGCCCTTCCACCAGCCCCGGTGCTAGCATACTAGCCATGGATCTTTTACTCTGAAGTAAAACACTTCAAATAAAGTAAGAACACGAGCTCTGATACCAATTGATATAGCTAGTACGAGTACCTAGAGGGGGGTGAATAGGTATATAAAAGATTTTTCTTGAAATTTTTTTTATAATTGCGCAATACTTAGACAGTTGAAGAATTCACGATAAGTAATAATCAACGCAAGACTAAGTAAAGGAAAGAGAGAATTGGACACGCGGATTATAGTGGTTCGGCTTGATTCAAGCCTACGTCCACTCTTCTGCACTGACAGCCAACTGGCTGGATTCCACTATGAACAAAGAGATGTTACAGTGTTGATCTCCCTTGGTTTCTAGGTGTAGATGATCTACCACACTCACTCAAGGTATCACCAAGTATGAACACTCTCTGTGTATATAATTTCGCTCAGAATGAATCGACTAATAATCAAGGTGCTTCAGACTCTGGAATTTCTCTATCGATCACGCACTTTCACAACTAGAACGTCTTCCTTTTTATACTCCTTTATGCCATCATACCGTTGGCACTTACCAAAGGATTTCCTCCAATCTACCCATTGGACGGAATCAATTAAGGAGATCATTCGAGCTATAAAAGGAACCTGACGATAGCCCATCAATCCTGTTCGCCCATACAATCAGGATCTTGGTTTCCAAGAATAGAACATTCCAAGAATACTTCGTCGACCATCGGATCTTCAATTGATCTTGATAAGAACAAAAGAATCCGTTATACTTATCCAGCCAAAAAGATCTTCTCCAGAGAATAGGATTAGATCCTCAACCATATACTTCAGCTCTGGATTTCTTTCGTCACTGGATCAGAAAGACTGTCAATGAGAATAGTCTTAAGTCTTGAGTCTTGAGTCTTGAATCTTGAGTCTGGTAATCAGAAAGTCTTCAGACTTTAAACTAGACGATCTGCAGATATCCAGACTAGACTGATAGAAACGTTTTGTCAGCTTCAAAATATTCTGGAAAGATTTCTCCAAAATATTCAATAGTTCTTACACATTGATGAATATAAATAAGTCGCGAGAGATTATTTAATTTATCTTACTTTAATTTCAACATCGCAGGAATTACTTTCCTGAAGGCTATTCTTGGAGGAACTTATGATGTGATGATTTTGGATGCATTTGAGTGTATGGGTATTGTCGAGTGCTTATAACCTCCCCCACCCTCTTTGAAATTTAGTATGCCTCTGATTAATTGTATAACTAAGCAGAATAACAGAAATCTCATAGGGTGGTAGGTCATACATCTACTTATTTCAAGTAATTCGCAACATTCAGACACCTCCAAGAAAAAGGAGTACTTGGAATCGGTGGCTCGGGTGCTTCATCCTGGAGGCGTCATGTCCGCTCCAGCAGACAGCTTTTGGCTGGACAACTTCATAGTGGAAGACACTATTGCTGAATGTCACCAAATCTTCAAGGGCTCAACGAGATATGCTTGGAGTACAATTCCTTCCTTCCTAAGGTATCAAATTGAACTCTCGCCGAGTGTTCATGCAATCTCCTTTTTTTCAAGTTTACGATGGGAAGAAAGATTTTTCGACTTTCTTTACCATTAGTGGGACGATTGAATTTGTGCTCTGCTCTACTAACGGGCTGGCAGTTGACTTCAAGAAACCTGTCAATCCTCTAGATACCAAGAAACATGGGGTGGCTAAAGGGCCTCCTAAGTTCGACTCTCAGGTAAAAAGGATAAAAGATGTTAGACATATGTGAACTGGAAATTTGATGTCTTGTTAATGCAAATATCTTTGCCTCCTGTTGTGCCAGATCCATGCTACTGCTTTCTGTCTGTCATCTTTTGCGAAGAAGGTTGGCAGTGCCAAATTCTGATAAACAGATGTTTCTCAGCATATAGCCTATAAAAGATGGAGAAACAACATCCTTATCATTTGTGTTCTTCTGTCTTCATTTTTATTTCTTCGTCAGAATTCAATTTGATGCTTACACTAGAACAATTAAGCTTATAAAATAAACCCTGGCCAAGAAAAACCGATTTTTTCTAGCTTTTTAATTAATCTGCGAAACAGTTTATGCATTTAATTAGCCCCCCTTGTAGTAGTCAAGGAAATGTTCTCGAAAGATGTATCCAACCGATCGGTGTATTTTACTCAGACTTCTAGTTATGGCTTTGTTTTTCTGAGTTTTAAAACAGACAAAAAATTATTTTGAGTTCTATAAATTTGTGAGGGAATTATAAATCATTTCATTTGTCAACATTTGAAATTTCGCAAAGGCTTTCGGGTATTTCGCTATAAATACAGATCGACCAATCATGGTCCCTAAATTTGAAGAAGGAAAAGGTCCAAAGTCAGACGAGACCTAAAGCCATGAAAACTTCAGTAGGACGAAGATTATTAGAACTGTAGAAATTATTTGATTTGTGAACAAAATTTCTTGCATTCATATATGGAGGCATGGAAAATTGCACGTTATTTTTCTTTGTGATTATATTTGTCTGACTTTCCAGTCAGCTTTGCATAATGTGACAGCATTGATAAGGAAAGCGCGGGGCAAGACACTTTATAATTCATCAGATTGCAGAAACTTGAAAAGTCTATGAAAATGATATAAGTACCAAGCATGTATTTATTTACCAAAGATATATTTATAAGATAAGGTCCCCACGCAATGAATGGGAAATTAGACGGCCAATGTAGGAAATAAGTAAGGAACGCGTTGACTTGACGAGAATTCCTTTGGTGCAAATGACAAGCCAATTCGGATTTTTCGTAAATGTTTCCCATGGCCGCCAAGATTCAAAGTGCATCAGTTGCAAAAATAAATTGAAAGAAAATTTGAAATTTCAGTTTAGCGATTGAAACTACAGCTCGGTGATTGTATTGCAAAAATGCAAACACCTCTTTATGTTTAGCGAGGACCGGTGGAATTTATCTTCTTATTTGGGCTTCGTTTTTTTGGTAAAAAATGAATGATTTGAACAATATTTTCCTAAAAATGATCACTTGAAATAATTAATCGATGAAAAATATTTTTATTATTGATAATAATTTATATCAAAATATTTTTGTAGAAGATGAAAATATTTTTCTTTCATCGATTTCTATAAGTGGTACAAGTTACCATTTTTAGAAAAGTATTTTTTAAATCATTCATTTTAAGCATGGAGGTTTTGCAAGGGACTAGCTTGACTTTGTCAATTGAGGTTGAACATCCGCTGTTTTGAGAAGTGGGGAGACAAATACATTGGGCTGATGAGGTCCAAGATTCCCAAGAACAAGCAGACTTAACGAAAGAGTTATTTTTGCAGCGTAGTTCATTGAACGAGAAAGCAAACAATAATAGTATTAGTATACTCTTGGGAAGAGTTATTCTCCTCCATTCATTATAAATACATCCCACAAACTTCTCTTGTCAAATACACCTCTCTTTTCCTCGCCGTTGTGCATTTACATTGTGGTGTTCTCACCAAAAAAAATGCCAAGAAGGAGCACTTATGCAGATCATTCCCGCAACCCCTGAGCCGAGGAAGAAGAAGAAGATTACTATGAAATGTTCCTGAGCTTCTGTGACGGAGACATTTGTGCCAGCCGAACCGACCGCCTCTATAGGAGCTTGGTCAAAGCGGGAGTCTACGTCTTCAAAGACAACAATGAGCTTCACACAAGTGAGGTGTTTGGCCCGGAACTTCTTAGTGTGATTATATAATCTGGGATATTGATCCCAATTCTCTTAGAAAACTATGGCTCCAGAGAATGGTGCCTCCACGAGCTCACACAAATGATGGATGGACTACAAGAGAAACAATGGAAGGCATATGATGTTGCCTGTATTTTATGGGGTGAAGCAAGTGCACGCGCGGCACCAGGCAGGGATATTCAGGGAGAGGTTTCGATCCGGTACGGGGTGGTTCAATGAACGGGTTGCGGAGAAATGGAAGCAGGCGTTTGGAGAAGTCGGTTCCATATTTGGAAATGAATCCGGGAGAGGGTACATCTTGTTTCTAAACTTACCTTGTTTACCTTTCTTTCTATTCACAATATCATTTTTTTTTTGGCCAAAATGATACCTTGTTCACTTCCATCAACGATTTTGGCTTCGTTTATTTCTCAAAATCAATAATTTAGAAAAAACAAATCGTAAAAAAAGTATCTTCATTTTTATTGGAAAAAACAAATACTTTCATTTTCATTATCATATTCGTTGACAAAAATGAAAGATCATCTCTCCGCGTTTTTTTCATGCTTCTCTGTGCCTTGTCACCGAGCCTCACGTGCATTTTTCACTTGGTTTTTTTTTTTCCCTGTTTATCACCCAAGTAAGAATGATTACATCATTTACATGAAGGCGACCCGATACATAGTCTGGTTTCATATACCCAGATTTCCCGAAAAATCGAGATTCATGAAAGATGTACAAAATTATTTCTTTTTAAGTTTAAATGAGTATTCAGTGGCTTAAGTAGTGAGGATATTGTTGATTAATCAACACTTATGCCCTCAGCAACCCGTTCTTTTTATTTTTCTTTTTCTTTTTTAAATTTTCCATAGAGATATTACAAATGCCATGAACCTAATTTTTTTTATCACAAAAAACTCTAAATTAATACACTTTTGACAAATTTACCCCAAACTAATTTTTTGACAAATTTACCCTATGTTTGTGACTAAACGTGGAATAAGTTTATCACAAATGTATCAGTTTGAAGTTTTTTATGGTCAAAAAATTAGTATAGGGTAAATTTATCGTATGTGTACTAATTAGAGTTTTACATGGTATTAACTCATTTTACAGCAAGGTTATACTTCACTTACTCGACTTCGTTGTTCTTTGAGACGCAGGAAACAGAATTGTTCAAGAAGGTAGTTAAGCAGGTTTGTGGCGCATTAGTGGAAGCCCATCATCTCATCGTTTCCATGGACACAAAGGTGAGAGCGAGATTGGAAGAGGATTATCGCCGTGAGTGGACGCGCCTCGCGAAAGAAAATCATTGTGCGGAGGAGAGGAAAAGGTTACATTGCGACTTTCAGGACAGTCTAAAGCGGACGCTGGTGGACCTGAGCATGTCCTTAAACTACTTCTATTCTCGGAGTCAACCCCAACAGTAAAATAGGGTAATGATAACCGCGGGGGTCCAGACTGCCGAGGAGCATGCGGAGCAATGGGAAAATGCTCAGGAATAAGATACACATAGCTTTGCATGAGTACCCACAGCCTTGGAATTTATATTCCATGACTCATGACAGGATGGAACAATTAAGTTCGTAATGTATTATCTTGGAAGTTACCTCAGTTCAAACCCTAGTGACATCAAATTTAGTTGCTTTACCATTCTTTTTCTGGACCAGTTTCTTCTATTTTTTGGTTGGGTCAAGTTTACAGCTCGTTGTTCAAATTTGGATTTACTTACTATTTTGTTTCTGCTGAATTTATCTGAGTGTTGTAGTTGCACTAGCATGTGAATACACAGTATATATTTGTTGTGAATTGATCAATTTGAACATGTAGGTAAGCTACAACCTCTTTCGATTCATGAATATAAATTGGAGCACATTATCATTGGCTCCATGTCGAGTCCTCAAATACACTTTAGCCGCAAGAGTTCAAGTCAGATGATAGTCGATAAACTTACCAAAAAATATGCTCAATTTCTAGATGATCTTATTCCATTACTTATGGTATAGACAAGCCAATCTCTAAATTGACAACATGGAATTTTGCGTTAGCTATGCTCACAGAGAGATTAGAAATTTGTTATTAGATTGGAGATAGTTTTTTTTTTTCTTTTTTTGGGTCAGAAAGAAACGACTGTCATTGCTATCCAAAAGTTTTTTTTTTTTTTTTTTTTTTTTTTTTTTTTTTTTTGGGTCAGAAAGAAATGACTGTCATTGCTATCCAAAGGATGGATTACAAGAGTTTCCAAGATCACAACATAAAATCCACCATAGGAAATGGGGAGGTTCAGCAAACCTAGTAGGCCGAAGGGTTTCGGTTCTATGGGCCTTGGTGACTCGGGACAGATTACAAGGGTTTCCAAGGATTTCTTTTACAACTCTTTCGTCGAAGATCTCATTTAGTTTTTGGATCTTCCATACACCTAAGTCCAGGTAAAAGCTTTTAAAGACTACCTTGAAGTTTAGTGTTGTGTTCTATCTATTTTTTAAGATGATGTATTTTAGGGACAAATGCTTATAATAACATCGTCATGCAAGCATTGAGATGGCACCATGTGAAGCATTGTGATGAAGGAAGTGTGTATCACCGATACGCTGGAAAAATGAGAGAAAGGATTCTAAATTAGAAAAATGATAATCTAGCGGTGTTGTTATTTACAAGGAAAGTGACGGTGCATTCACCATTGCACGTATTGCAAGAGAAACGAGTCAACTTGCTTTACTGGTTTCTCTTTACTTATTCATTGTCCGTCATCCGCAGGGCACTGACATCAAGATATGCAGAGAGAAAGAGGGAGATTCTTTGTGGTCCTGGTTGCCAATTGCATGTCAATGGCGCTTTGGGGTAAAAAAGGCACCATTATTCCTTACCGTTAGCTTGGCAGCTCTCTCCAAGTTAATCAAGGAGCATCCAAAGACGGATTGGAGCAGATGAAAGGGTCATTTGACGGTAGAAATGCGAATGAGAATTTCAATCGGGCTACAATGATTTCGATTCAACTGTTCAGCCTGTAAATTGTCCTCTTCATCATATGGAGACTTCGGTTCAACGTCATAAATTAGATATTGTTTCGTAGTCTTCTTTCTCGTGCCACAATTGTGAATTCATTCAATTTTCTTCATGGTTCTTCCAACTGAAAGTTAGGATTGTAGTGTTGATGGTGAAAATATCCCAAGTTGAGATACAAAGCATAGTGAACAATTGTGTAATGAAACCTGTTATATGTAATCGCTATGTAGTGCTCATCATTAATAGAAACTCCTCATATTTTCAAGTACCTACCATTTATAGAAGACGTGATTTTGTCATGATAAAGAAAAATATGAATTAAGGATACAATTTAATAACTCATTAAATTTTTTTTAGTAACTCTCATGTTTCTCATCTTATGAAACCGTCGTTAGCAAGTATGGCTCCAATTTAGCCCTGGCCCCCGTTGCATTAATTTCCCTAAATTATCTCTAACTGCCATTTGAAGGACAAAATTCAATCTCTAATCATAATATGGAATTATTATGCTGAGTCAGCACGGACAAATCAACACTTTTGGCGCATATATGTGTACAAGTTTCAAAATCAAATTACAATTTCCATCCTCGTACCTTCGGGAGTTTTCAAGTTCAGTTCAGTTCAGTCCAGTATATTAAAAGATCCCTCCACGTCACTAGGACTGAAGAACAGCCGGCGAAATTCAGCACAGCCGAGGTCGCTCGTCGCGAGAAGTCCGAGCCGAGTCTCCCGTTTCTTTTTCCCAGATTCGAAGGAAGCCAAGCCAGAATGGGAATAGGTATGGCAATGCGTAATCCTTTGGCCGTCGCCATCGCATCCATCTTGGTCGCCGTGCTCGCACCCCGTTTCCTGAAGAAGAAGGAGAAGGAAACGATCGGGAGCACCAAACCCGACGAACCCATTTCGGTGGAATCCGCTCCGTCTACCTCCGGGAACGACTACCAGGTGTTCTTGAGCTTCAGGGGCAGGGACACCCGCACCGGCTTCACTGACCACCTCCACAGCAGCCTCGTCCACGCCGGGGTCTCCGTGTTCAGGGACGACGACGAGCTCCGCGTTGGCGAGAAGATCGGCCCGGATCTTCTCTGAGCCATTAGGAGCAGTAAGATCTCCATCCTGATTCTCTCTCTGGTTTACGCTTCCAGCAAATAGTGTCTTCGCGAGCTCGCCCGGATGATCGAATGCAAGAGAAGTGAAGGGCACATCGTCTTGCCCATCTTCTACAAAGTCGAGCCCGGGCATGTGCGACACCAGACGGGGAGTTTCGGGAAGGCCTTTCGTAAAATTAAGAAGCATTATGAGGCAGAGGTGGTCCAACGATGGGATCGAGCTCTCCAAGAAGTAGGAAGCTTAAAGGGATGGAATTCAGAGAGAATTGCTCACGGGTACTTCTTCTTTCACTCGTGATCCTGCTTAGCTAGATCAAAAGTCCGAAAATTTTATGCCGCGATCACTTTTGCAGTGGAAAAAAAATGATGGGTTTTTATCAATTGGCTGCTTTTTGCTTCCTGTTTATATGTGGATTTGCTTCCGCGGAGATATTGATGATCGGTTTCTTGTATTGGATATTGGAGGTTTGTTTGTTAAAACAAACTAAGTGTTTTTCTTTGTCCCACATATAAAAAGTGAGAGGGAATGGGCAAATTTAAAAGTGCGGGATTTTCTTTATGTATTTAAAAGAATGATTGGGTGGGGCTAGACCCCACCATACCCGCGTGCAGGTGCGCAATTATTTGGCGCACTTAGCACTTGGCATGCCTGCACGCCCGCGGTTTAATTAGCGCTAATCCCTTTTATTTTATTTTTATGTTATTAAGTTTTAATAAATTCAAAGGTTGCCTTTTATTTTCAGAATTTCGGAAATAAAAAAAAATCGAAATTCTATTTTAAAAAAATTATTATTATTCCGAATTTTGTTTGTGTCTTTTCAAGATAACCTTTAAAAAATTACTTATTTGGTTTTAACTTTTTTCGAAGGGTTGCAATTGTTCAGTTTTTGACTCCTTCCAAAGAGTCACATTTGTTTATCTGAACAATTTTTCTAAAAGACGTGTTTGTTCATTCTTTGGCAATTTTCACGAAGAGTTGCAAGACTGTTTGATATATATACTTGTCAATTTTCGAAAGGAAAAAGTGTGGTCATTTTTTTTTTTTTTTTTTTGCTGGAGGAACCGCTTTGGCTGACAGCCGCCACGTAAACCCCCAAGTGTCGCTAGCAAAGAAACCACCACCTCGACGCCACGCTTAACTCACCACATAGCGCTTCAGCCTCTCTGCTTCGCAGGGGCTTCGAACCTTGGCCTCCTCGGTGGAGGACAAATGATCTACCATTTCGAGTCTTCTTTTTGAAAAAAAACTGTAGCCAAATTTTCGATTGTTTTCCTAAAGAGACCTTGAAAAAAAAAAAGTAGAATTGCTATCTAGTATTCTCATCCGAGACTTTATTGTATCCCGGAAGATTTTTGCTGGTGACCATTAGCAATTTTGTGGGGCAAATAAATCCTTAAAGAAAGTGATATCACGCCTCAAAGTCCGAGTTGTTTTACTCAATCCGATTTCATTATTCAACCCGTTTCGAAGCCATATTTTTCCAACATTGGACTTTGCTGTTATTTCACGAGACATGAAGCTGAGTTGGTAAAGATAATTGTCGGGAAGGTTTTGGGCGAGTTAAAGGAAGCTTTTCGCTTAGACATCATGGAGAACTTGGTCGGGATCAGTAATCATGTAGAGGAGAATATGAGAATGTTAAAAACTAATGACACTGTTACTTGATTTGTTGGAATCCACGGAATAGGCGGTGTTGGTAAGAAGACTCTAGCCAAGTTCATCTACAATAAACTCTCCAGTCAGTTCGATCACTGTAGCTTCTTGGCGGATGTGCAAGAAACAGCAAAAGACGGGTGCCCACCATTTGCAGAACCAACTAGTCTCCAATATTCTAAAAAGAAAACACAATGACATCTCCAATGTTGATGAAGGACTTGGAATCATCAAAACTAGATTTAGGCATAAGAAAGTCCTCATCCTTCTCAATGATGTGGATGATGTTTCTCAATTGAATTGTTTGGCCGGAAAACGTGACTGGTTTGGTTCCGGAAGTAAGATCATTATTACAGCAAGAAAAGTGAGTTTTCTTGATGAGGCTCAGGTGGATAACTCGTATGCACTCGATGGATTGGATCTTGACAATTCTTTGCTTCTTTTTAGTAGACATGCATTCAAAAGGGACTTCCCTTTGCCTGAATTTGGGGATCTCTCGCATGAAATTGTGTCCACTACAGGAGGACTTCCTTTAGCACTCGAGGTTATAGGATCGTTCTTGTGCGGAAAACACCTAGTAGTATGGAAAGATATGTTAAAGAAGTTCCGGAAAATACCAGATAAGGAAGTGTTAGAGAAGTTAAGGGTAAGTTATGAAGCATTAGATTATGAGCAAAAACAGATATTTTTGGATATTGCCTGTTTTTTCACTGGAACTGATGGAAGAATTGCATCCTATATGTGGGATGACTGAATTTTTCCCAGGGATGGGTATTGAAGCATTGAGCGTGATTTCCTTGATAAAAGTGGGAAATGACCATAGGCTGTTAATGTATGACCAACTGAGAGATCTAGGTAGGGAAATCATCTGGCAGGAAAACTACGAGGAGCCCTGGAAACGTAGTTGCGTATGGATTCACAAGGAAGCCTTACATGTTCTAGAGAAAATAAGGTGAGAGTTTTCTTTGATTTACTTTTGTGCACTTAGTGTTTATTATCTACGATAAAGAGGAAAAAGAAGTTAGTAACTTGAATTAGTCCAGCCCTAGTTAAAAGAAGGCCTGTTCGTAATATTTTCAACATCGTGTTACTCATTGCATAATGCAAGTTTGTAATTCATGGGAGTAATATCCTTAGAGAGTGCTCTTCTGTGATAATCAAAGGTTCTCAGCTAACTTATGGAGTTTAACTCATTTTAAAGGACATGTCAGCAAACTTAATTGTAGCAGTGTTGAGAATTTTATATATTAGCTTCTGGTGGATTGCGTAAGATAAATTTGTGGAAAGATACTATCCAATGAGTTTAGCTGCAACCATGTGAGCATAGGAATTATTATGAGACAACATATCATAGTTTTGTTTTCATGATGCTTTATTTCTGATCCATGGAATTCTTACTTTCAGGGAACTAGAAAGATAAAAGCCCTCCATCTTAATAAAAGTGGCTTAAGACAGGGTGTACAGCAATGTACTGTTTGAAAAGCTACCGAACTTAAGGTTCCTTGAGATGAATAATTTCATCCTCTCTGGAGATTTAAAGTATGTTCTTTCTGAACTACGATGGCTTTATTGGAAAAATTGTCCATCAAATTTGGTAGCAACCAATTTTCATGTGAAGAAATTAGTCATACTTGACTTATCAGGGAGCAAAGTCACAGAGCATTGGGAACGATTGAAACTGAAAAGAGTAGATTTTCCTTTCTAACAAAATTCTTAGTGGCTTATGTTTCCCTGCTTTCTTTCTTACAGGTGGCAAGTAATCTGAAAGTTCTCGACATTGCTAATTGCTGTGACTTGAAAACATCTCCTGACCTCACAGCTTTTCAAAATCTGGAGATTTTAATTCTTGGAAATTGTGAAAATCTAACAAAATTGTACCCTTCTATTGGAAGCATCAGCATTCTGATTTCCTTAAATGTGAGAGACTGTTTCAGACTGAAGGAACTTCTAATAGAAGTGCGTCAGCTACAAGAATTAGAGGAGCTTTTAATGGATAGAACTCGGATGGAAGAAATTCCTGTATCTAAAGGTTCGATGAAGAAGCTCAGGACTCTTAGTGCCCAGTATTGTGAATCATTGGCTCGAATACCCAGCTCGTTAAGCCATCTAGCGTCTCTGTCAACCCTTGATTTTACGGGATGCAAAAAGCTTGCTGAACTTCCAGATGCCCTAGGGTGCGTTCAGAAAATGCAGCGCTTATCATTAAAAGAATGTAGCTCATTGAGAGGGATCCCCAACTCAATTGGCAAGTTGGAATGTTTAACTGAGCTGGACATATCATACACAGGATTTACAGAGTTACCTGAATCCATTGGAGACTTGAGTAATTTAGAAGTTTTGCAAATGGCGGGGTCACATGTAACAAGGTTACCTAGTGTTATTGGGATGTTGGGGAAACTCACCACATTAGATGCCACAAATTGCAACATCCTGGCAGAAGTTTGTAGTAATATTGGTGAATTGTCTTCATTGAAGGCCCTCCGATTGTTGGGGACAGGCATTTGTGGCTTGCCAGAAAGCATTTGTAAGCTTTCTTGTCTCCAAGACCTCAACTTACGAGGGTGCAAGAAGCTCCAATTGCTGCCAAACCTACCCTCTGCCTTGAGAACTCTAGGTCTCACTTGTCAGAGTCTTACATTGCCAATCCTTTCCAACCTGACAAATCTAAAGGAATTCTCTGTCCTAGAATGCACTACACTTGAATGCCTCCCAGAGCTTCCCTCTGAACTGCCAAAGCTTTCCTTAGGAGGATGCCAAATGTTGAGAAAGTTGCCAGATTTGTCAAACTTGAAGCGTCTTTCAGAATTGAGTTTGAAGGTTTTCTCTGAATTGAGACAAGTTAAAGGTCTGGAAGGATTAGTATCGCTAACAATGTTGGATGTGTTGAAGTGCCCAAAGTTATCTAGGCTTGATAGGTTAGAATGTTTGATGTGTCTGAGGTACCTAAGCATAGGACCGTCAGAAGCGTTAGAGAGGTTGATGGATCGTTTGGAACTGAGTAATTTAAAGGTGCTTCCAAGTTGCGAGAATCAAGCTGGATTTCAAGTTCTTAGTTGCTTCATTTGCTTGGAAGTTTTAGATCTCACTGATTGCATGTCTTTGGAAAGACTGGACCTTTCAACTTTGAAGCTTTTAAGGAAAGCAAGTGTTAGGAAATGCAAGAATCTAGTCGAAATTAGAGGCCTTGACAGCTTGGAATACTTGGCAAGGTTGGATATCTCTAAGTGCACGTCCATTAAGAGACTGGATATTGCAAAATTGAAGTATCTGAGATATTTATAGGCTTCCAAATGTAAGAATTTATGTGACGTCCAAGGCCATGATGTCTTGGAGTGCTTGGAATGGTTGGACATCTCTGGGTGCACATCGATTGAAACATTACCAGACCTTTCTTGCTTCAAGACACTGAGGTTTCTCAACATCAACCATTGCAAAAAACTATGTGATATTCAGACCCTGGAGAAATTCTCATCCTGCCAATGGTTCTATATTGATGGATGCAAGTCCCTAGAGAAACTGCCAAACCTATCAAAATTTGAAGGTTTGATAGAGTTGATAGTGAAAGATTTTCACGAACTTCTGGATATTTCAGAGCTCAGAGAGTTGAGATCATTAGAATTTATAGATATGTCAAGATGCAAGTCCATTGAGCATCTACCAGATTTGTCAATGTGCAAGAACTTGAAATGTTTGGTTGTAAGAGACTGCGAGAAACTTACGGAGCTTACGGGGCTTGGAGACTTGCATTCACTGTGGCAAGTGGATATTTCTGGATGCAAGTCACTGAAAAAAATACCGGAATTACCTCAAGCACACATCATGCAGAATTATTGAGAACCTATGCTTCATCCCTTGTATGGGACTATCACTTTCAGCTGATATGCTGCACATAGTTCTACTGCCATGTCAAAGTTGAGAGAGTAAAAAGAAGGTGATCACCCATGCCCTGTTCACTCCTATTTCCTGTGTTTTAATAGTGTTATCTGTATCAAGAAGTAAATTTTCCTTCATGGCCTTTTCTATTATCATTTCTTTCCACTATATAGTTCAAGCGATGGAAAGAAGTTGATGCTCTGGCAATTGTTTATTTCTAGAGTGGAACTTCTTCGCCCAGTTGGAAACCTTCTCTAAGTACGTTTGATATCATCGTGGGTTGACAACTCGAGTTCTTAATCTTCAACACGAGATTGATTAGTGATGTGCATGTACAGACTTCAGAGGTTATTTTGCTTGGATACCTGATATGTCCTGTTTGTTTCACTAACACAGGGAACGGGTGACTAAAGTAGAACATCTTCTGATGAATTTTTATGTTAGATTTGTTGATGTATATTTGTTGTTACTTGCTTTATTGTTATGAAAATTACCTTATCACGAGATTCCATTTCTTGAATTTTTAGCAGGATTCATGCAGTTTATAGAGGCTCTATCTATAATTTGTTTGGGATTGACTACATATTGCAGCTTTCTGTGGAAGGACTTAGACATTATTAAATTTTGGAACGCTACTCCAGCTTGGACCTTGGAAATTCCTCCGAGTTTATAGGAGAGATGAATCTCAAAGAATTAATATTCCTGGCTATATTGGAGTGCAACAAGCAAAGCTTCATTTGATTTTCACTGAGGAACCAGCGTTTTCTCCTAATTACGATTGAGGACCTTTCCTCCTTTTCCTTTCATGATAATATTATGCGTGAGAAAGTTCCTCAATTTCATTATTGGACCATTATGCAATCAGTTTTGAATGAAGAACTAGAGTTCTTTTTTCATTATGCAGTAACAGTGACAATACTTGCAGGAACACCCACGCCTGGTGAACCTATTCTTCATTGTATCTCGATACTTCCTGCACATTCCATGTAAATGAGCAAGGGTTAATGACTATTCTAAATTGAGTTAATAACTAGGGCAGCTGCTTGATCACTGCTTATGCTCGTGATTTTAGTTTGCTTCCTTTGGGGCTTCTTTCATGGGAGTGATGCTTTTCCAAAATGTGTGTCGGCCAGCCTCTCCGTTTGTAAGCTGAGAATTGTAGGATCTGTGGTCGTGGGAAGAAGGAAATGAATCGTGATTGTATCAACCCAGAGAGTGAAAACTGCATTGTATCTAGTCTGTGTATTCGCTTGTCAAACAATGCAGTCTTTGGTAGTTAGCCTGTGTAAGTTAACGATGTAAGAGAACGAGATTTATTTACCTACTCGCGTATCACAGTCGCCATGAATTGACCAGGAAGACACCAAGTGGCAAAACTATGCACTGATTTGCCTTCTCTCTCTTTCTTTTTGGTTCAAGGAACCAGGAGACTCCAAGAACATATGGAAAGCTAGCTGCCTTGTCGAAGGACATTTTCCGACATAGCCACTGGTATTGTGTACCAGCTACTGGAAACCATATATGGCAAGAAAATATCTTTCTAAGACACTAGATTCTATCAACTCGCGATTCTCCAATTGCTGACTTGCAATTGGCAAAAGTGGCTCCAACCATTCTGGATTGAGAAAGAAGCAATTAGAGTGGAACTGAATATTTTGCATCCTCTGATACGCGAAGAAGCATGAGAAGTTCACTACATATCTGCAGAAATTTTTGAGAGATGATCATTTCTGTCTGAATGGACCATTCCAAATCTTGTATTGACGTGAGGGGAAGACAAACAACTCAGGTATGTTATAAACTGCTTCTGAGGCTATAAATTACTGTTAACTCTAATTGCCACCTGCATAAGAAGACCGGTTTATTAAAGATCTCACGTTCCCATGCGTCCAAACTTGTTCAGAAAGATGTGTACTTTACCCTGTAAAGCATATGCTGCACTTTTAGTTCATTTATTAGAGATCTTCTATCTGTTCTGGCTTATAATTTTCTCAACAAGAAGAGGTGTAAGCAATGGTGCTGATGCCAGCAATTCAGGCGCCGTGGGAGCATCCACTTCTCCATTCATCTCTCTAAGTGGTGTGGGAAATGACTGCAACAAAGTGTTCTTGAGCTTTAGAGGCACAGATGCTCACACAGGATTCACAAATCACCTCTACCATTCGCAAACTTGTCGATGTAGGCACTGTGCCAGCTCATGTTCAGAGATGATAAAGACCTTCAAGTCGGCGAGGAGTCTGGGTCAGAGCTTCTCAGCGCAATCGTGCAGTCTAAGATCACGGTACCAATTATCTCTCCCAATTTTACTTCCAATAAATGGTGTCTTTGCAAGCTCATTCAAATGATGGAGTAGCGAAACAGAGGAAAGTCTTGCTGATGTTTTACAAAGTCGATCCCTCACATGTGCGGTACCTGAAAGGGAGTTTTCGCAAGGCCTTCCGCTCACCCAAAAAGCATTTCGATGCGAAGGCTGTCAAGCCAGGGCAGCGAGCACTCCGGGCAGTGAGTTTCTTATACAGATGGGAATAAGAAAAAATGGCTAATGGGTACCTTCGTTTCCGTTGAACCTTGCTTACTTTCTTTCAACAAGATCTTACTGGGGGTAAAAGAAAGACATTATTTCGTTACCATAATCATCCTGAACTCTTACCCGCAAAACCAGGACAAAATATGTACAAAAATTCGCTGTATTCATCCTTTGTCCATATTTTCACCCTAGGAAAGCGTGTGTGATTTCTCTGTGATTATATTTCTCGTTTTTGCGGTCAGCTTTGCATACGCGACAGCATTGAAAAGGAAAGCGCTGGGCAAGACATCAAATCATCTCATTGCTGAATTGAGGAGTCTATGAAAAGATTGTAAGTACCCAACATGAATTCGTTACCAAAGATATACTTCCTTAAGCTAAATGGGGCCCACACGGAATGAATAGGAAAGCAATGGCCAATTTAGGAAATAAGGAAGGAATGCCTTGTGTTGACGAGAACTCCGTTGGCGCAAATGATAAGGTACTTGGCTCCCTCAAGAGCGTTACGTCGCGAGTTGGATTATTCGAGATTGTTTCCTTTGGCCATCCACAAGAGTCCCAAAACCGTGCAATGCTATGATTACCGGTGTGGTGGAGATAGGTAGCTTGCCATATATTGGGATAGATTTCATCAATTCATGGTCACTAAATTTAGAAGATACGCACAATTTGATTGGTGAACTTTGATTTCGAGCGTGGCATGCGCTGAACTTTAAGTCCTTTTCTTTTGCAATCTATGCACTTTGATTGGAAACTAGCCAATTCTTGATCCAAACACTGACATGGCGGATGTGCGTTGCTGAGTCATGCCCGTAGTTTATTGTTTAGTTTCGAGCTGTTTACTATTTTGTTCCTGCTGAATTTATTCGAGGGTTCTAGTTGCACTAAAAAGATAAATATTTTTGAAAATTAATAAAATGGAGCAATAAAGACCTCTTGCTACAGCCTCATCGATCCACGAAAGGAATAAGGAGCACGTTGTCCATTGGATCCGCGGCGAGTCTTCAAGAACACTTCCTCTTACAGTAGCAATAATTTATCAATTTGGGCCACAGATGATATAAACTTAACGAAATCTGCTCATTTCTGGCCAATAGGCCAAAATTATATAGACCAGATGATAAAAAAATTCATGGAATTCGTAACTGAGATTTTACATTTTAGAAGGGTTACACACGTAAAGCTTTGGGAAACCATGTTGCACTTTAGCACTGCGTTTAGACCTCAGGAAGATGGTCAATTAGAAAGCATAATCCGAACATTCTAAAGTGATGCTAAAGAGCATAAGCGATTGGCACGGCTAGACACGGCCAATATAATTTTTAATTTTAAGCTAAAAAAAGGCATCTATTCTAATTGAACTCGTAAATTGTTGTAAAAAAATCGTCGACACATCTAATTTAAAATGTTGCCCTCAACAGAAATAATCTAAATCTTACTAAAATATACTGCATCGCCCCCTTTCATGTATCTTAACTATTAAAAGAAAATTAACCCAACTTAACTACTGTGGAAGTATCACAATACATAATTTATTAAATAAAACATGGTTTAAATTTTTTTTTAAAAAGCATATCTTTTTTTTTTCTTTCTGTATCTCAATGAATTTCACAATACAACAAAAAAGTCAATTGAACGAGTGGTACTTTACAGTTAAATTCCTTTTGCTTATATGATCAAATTAAATCTTAGTAAAACACTACAAACGGTCTTCCTTTTCCTTGCGTTTTATGCTCTAATTAACTTCATTTTCGCTCCAAAAAAAAATTAACTTCATTTTCAGCCTATATAATTGTGAAGCATGTTGCTATTATTAAGACAATCTTATGCATCAGATTACCTCTGGGGCCAATATTATTTCGTATGCTTATATGCATAAAATCATGAAAGTACGATTTATGTTTATTGTTATAACAAGAAAATGCAGTCATCTATTATTTGCCTGAACAACATGAGAAGGACCCCTTTTCCAGCTAGCAATTTACTTTGACCTGACAATTTTAGCTTGCACTTTATTTTATTCCTCATCGCGTTGAAAATTGTCATCTTTAGACGGTACTACAAAGCTACAAAATGACGTTTCCTCACAAGTTTACTGATAAGGACACAGTAGGCATATATATCACATCCAAAAATTCAATGTTGAGATCGAAGTCTGTGTTCCTTGTCGAGGGCATCAGTACAGATGTCTTTTTGGGAAGTCACCTAGAGAAAATGGAAAAGGCAAAGGCAAAGGCAGAGGGAAAGGAAAAGGAGGAGGGACAGGGTAAGACAACGAGGGCAAGATTGCAGAGAAGAGGGTGAGGGAGAGATTTTGGGTCCTTCTGTCGACCTAAGACCCGCATTTGAGGAATCGGGTGGATTCACATTTGAATGACCCTCTTGAAACATCCTTGGGGAACCTTCAGCATAATTCTTGTAACGCTCCTCCCTCATGAAAGCAACAAGCTGTGAATTGTGAGAATCACCCATCATTTGCCTCTCCAGGATCTCCACATACTCCCTCCACCATTGCATATAGCTGCTTTTCTCCAAAAATATGTCAGGGGAAACCTTGTACTTCTCGATCAGACCCAGAACATATTTCTCAAACTCCGCCAGTTTCACTATATTGGAACCGTTTGATGATCCTCTGCTTTCCAGCAATCTGCACGACCGGATGGCCTCCTCCACGTGTGCCCAAAAGCACAAATCCTCCATCACATTCGACTTGACATTGTTCAATTTCAAATTCGAAAGGCCAGCCTTCTCCTGGTAATTTTTTTTTTTTTTCAGATGATCGTCCAGCCATTCTTCTACCAGCCTGTAGTGTTTGGATCCTCCTCGATTTATGTAATCCTTTCGGCCCCTTCTGTAATATTCCGCTATGTCCAGTGGTTCCACTATCCTGCAGTAATTTGTCCCTCCAAAGAGCCAACGATGCACCGTGGCTGCCCCATATTTGAGGCTTCTTCTCCGCTTCTTTGACCACACCCTCCCGAAGTAATCCGAGAGGATTGTCTTGTACTTATCAACTCCATTGTCGTGCCTTTCTCGTGCATTTTTGAAGCTGTCACAGAAACCAGGACCCCTGCCGTTGGCTTTGCATACCTTCATGTACCACTCCAAGAAAGGTACACTTTCATTTGGTCCAATTGCTTGGCAGGATCAAATGCCTCTCTTTATTGTCTTAAGACGTCTCTTTCACGCTTTACTATTTCATCTATCAGAGCATCACTGCCCTCATTCAGCTGCTGTCATTGCAATGAGAGTCCACTCAATCAAAATTTATAAACCTTCATAACATCTAGAAGCTTCCAACTTCAGCAAGTTTTCCTTTTATCCTGCTAAAATTCTGAATTACTCCATCCGCATTTTAATTAGGTGAAAACATGGTCAATCGCAAAAGTGAGATATATGTGTGGTTCCAAGCAGCACAACTATCTGCTAAAAAGCAAATTTCCCCTTGATGGAATGTAACCATGAGAAGAAGGTCAAGTTCAGATACCTGTATTGGCTTGAGGCCAACCACTATGACTTGAGTAGTAACCCCAGCTTTATACGAATCTGCTTCTTGCCCATTCAACCATGACCAATCATTGCGAATTAATCTTTGCTCTAGCCGTTGGATGACAGTCTTATAATCAACACTTCGGGACTCTCTGTTTCCAACAGCAATTTCCGTCATAAGCAGCTCCACGATGGACTCGGGCTTCAAAACAGGTACCACCTGATTCAGAACACAAAAGGAAGGTACCAAAAGGTTTGTATTGACTTGAGTTAGTGGTGGAAGGGTGAAGGAATGGTCTAGGAAAACAATCATCCATATGAGCTACACGCAAGAAGCACGAATTCCATGTTAAATATTGCGATACAGCTTGTCGGAAGGCATTGTCCCTGAGGAGTGGTGAATTGCAATTGATACAGAGGGGGAGTGTTCCCTTTGTTGTGTCGAGTTCGTTTTAAAGCCATAACATGAAAAGGGAGGCTATGAATCCACCCAGTCAGTGTCCTGTAATAATATAGGGAACTGAGTCCTTAGACTTGGCTGAAGCTACAACCTGCGTTGAAGCAAAATAAGCATCACTTCATATTCTCAACTTATAGGTGCCAAATACAGTCTCTCAGATGAGATAAATATGCACAGTTAATAAATGAAATGAAACTCTGCGCAATCATATGATTCAGTTCAATGAAAGATTCAATTTATAGGGATTTTCGCAACTATGCTCAAAACAATGAGAAAAATCATTTCCATAGCAGAACAGTGCTTCACTTCTCATCTAATAGGCTTAATGATAGGTGGTGAACGACTCGAAACTCCTCAATTGTAGCAATTATTAGCATGTCTACTTCAGCAACGATTTCTGTAAGCAGCAATTCCTAGATACATGCGTACTTATGATCTCACAGCCGATAATAGTAATAACTAGAATGGATAACTTGAGAGAATATATAGAATTGCTACCTTTTCTTTGAGTCGAGAGAGCTCGTTTCGAAAAGAGTTAAACAGAGAAATTGCAGCTTTGTTCATATGAAAAGTTGGATTGGTTTTGGAGCATAGGAACTGAAAGTAGGGGATCTTCAATGAAGGAACCAAATCTCTTTCCTCTTCAAGACTGCCTGTAGTAACCAGTGAGGTGACAAAGGCAATGATATTGTAGTTCAGGCAGTGAAATTCATTGATTATTACAGGGTTATCCCCATCTGACCGGAAAATCGCGGATTTAAGTCATGGAAACACCCTCTTTACACAACGCAAGAGGAAGTGTTGGTTGATTCGCCACTCAAGTTCGTTATGGCGGTCCATGAATCCTGAAGAAGATTTGATGACACAGCCAAGTTTGCCAAATATAGTCCATCGCTGAATCTAAAGATCAAGAAAACAACATACTACTCGTCAAGAACGTGGATTATCAGTAAAGTCGATGCAAAATGCATTCTCTCCACCGATTGCCGAACCAAAATTTCTGTATCAGAAATAAAATACAAAGAAAAGAAAATTTCTTTATGCACAGAGAATCTATATCTCGGTCCATCTTCAGAGCTTCGTTGGATCTGCGCAGACACAGCTATTTAACATCGTGCCTCCATTTTTAACCTGATTCCAGAAATAAAAAATGAAGTGCCAGCTTGCTCAATAAATCTTCCAAATCACCCAGCCGGTATGAGTGAGATATGGATTTGATGAAAATTTACGGAAAAAATCATAGGTTTGCGTTCACCGGTTTTTTTTAATAGAGATTGATCAATAGACTTGACCATTGACATTTTAATTGTGATGGTGATTAATCGAGTATTTTTGACTTGTTTATAACTTTGTTGAAATGAAATTACTCATATGTCATTCGATATGTAATTTTTACCTTGAGTTTGGGTTATGGAGTTTTGGTATTATTGTGTATACATACATAGTGATTGTTCGATTTGCTTAGAAGAGATATACTACTCACTGAACTGTGGTTGCTTATTTCACTCATTTTTCATGTTTTTCAAGCTCCTCGACTAGCGGCCAATAGTACAAGAATGCTATCGACGGGATTTTTGGGAGTATGATTTCGATATGAGCTTAGCTAGTTTTATATATATATTTTTGTAGATAGTTGTTGGGTTGGCTGAATTCTAAATTGAACATATTCTTTATGATAATGATAGAAATTCTTAAATTGTAACCAACTTGTTATTTTATTCAATATATATGGATGGAGATATATGTTGTTGTTAATAGGTTATTGGTTATGTTTGACACAATGTCCTTCATACGAGAGGACGGCTGTGTCATCCTTCTTCTTATTGGTTTCGGGATGTGATAAATGATATGGTGGTTGACTCTATCAAGAGTGAAACGTCCTAAATTGGATCTTCCGTAATTGTTGCCTATGGCATCCCCAAGAGTCATGAACTTGCATTGGATGTTATAATTATTTGTCATCGTTTTGTGGTCGGTAAGAGGGTATGCGCAATCCGGTCGGTGAACTTCGGATTTTAATCATCGAACGCGCTCAAATTTCAGCTGCCGACGTAGTGTCTAACTTGGGCCAGCGTAAGCCCCAAGAAAAAAAATATATTGATATCGTAAAAATAAAGATAAAAAAGAAACAAAAAATGGGTAAAGTTAAAGAAAGAAGCAAGAAAATGAGTACCCTCCAGTTAAATTGTTTAGTTTTTTTCTTTAGTTCATAAGTTAATAAAAATCAAATTGTTGATGTGCTTGCGAAAAAAAGAAAGCAAAATTTCTTAGAGCTTAGAAATAAGCTTATAAAATCAAATACATCTCATGTGCAAATCTAAAATACATACAATGAATCCATCTTATTAGATAAACGCACAGTGGTGCTCCTGAGCTCTTTCGATGTGTGGTTGACATTTGGTGTTCTTCATGAGTGACATCTTTCTTTACTTTCTTTAGAAAAAATTTCCTTTTATTTTTTTATTTTACTTGAACTAAAAATTTTCCGTCTTAATTTAAGAGGTATACGATTACTTTTGATATCACGAAAGTCCCTTATTCTCGTGATGATTGAGTATAATTATATCGGTTTACTCCATTCACTAGACAATGCCAAGAAGGCACCACCCAGCACTTTGTCGAGTTTGGAATTCTTGTCAAAATTACATATCAAAAGGTGCGGTGAGCTGACAGAAATCAAGGATTTGAAAGGGCTAAAATCCTTAGCAAAACTAAAAGTATCTGCATGTGAGAAGTTGTTCGACATCAACGGCCTTGAACCCCTAAAGTCTTTGAGACATTTGGAATTGTCTGATTTCGAGTCAGATGCTCTACCAGTGATTAATGATCCATTTCAAGTTTAAGGCCTTGACAAATTGAAAAACTTCGACGAGCTACTTTTCTAAAGGTGCCAGCCCCTTATGAGGCTGGACCTTTCGCAATTAACATATCTGAAATTTTTAAGAGTTGAAAAATGTCACAATCTAGTCGAAATTAGGGGCCTCAAGGGAGATTTGGTCCCCTATGGGGACCTTCCTATGCCGTCATCTATAGTTGGTCTAAAGATGTCTATCGCACGATTAAATACGCAGTACAAGACGACCGAGAATTTTTTTCCTATTATATGGAGGGCAACAGATACTTAGCGCATGGTTACTCTTATTTAAGACAAAGAAAGTGGAAATTTGAAGGGCCCATGGGTGTGCATGTCTCCCGCGCCCATTTTTCTCTCCACGCGCATGCATGCCCACAAAAATAGGCAGGCGCCTTGCGAGAAAAATATTGTGCAGGCCCGGCCTCTCCACGTAATCATGGGCCGGCCCATCCACGTGGCGTCATGTGTCGTCCAATCATGGTCCCATTTTCTCTCTCCATCTCGAGTCCTCTCTCTTCATCCAAGACATCTGTGTCCTCCCTCTCGCTCTCCTCCTTCATTTCAAAATTTCACTCCCTTTCTCCCTCTCTCCTGCGTGTGAAGACACTCTCTTCCTTTTTGTCTCGTGTGTTTTGGCTTCCAAAGATGGGTGTGACTTCTCCTCAAAACCACGGGCAGTTTTTTTTTTTTTTGTCAGCTCCCACAAGAAAACATCCCTCCTCAAAACCAGTTGCCATGCTCGCTATACATCCTGAAATGATTTTTTTTTTTTTTCAAAATGGAATCTTGCACCCCATGGATGAGGCTTTCCTGGCTCTTGGTGGTGCATTTCGGGATTTCTTGAGGTTTCGCTGACTTAGGTATGTTCTTTTTATCTGTTGGGCTGTGTGGGAATACCTCTGTTTTTTCATTGCACGGGAAAAAAGTCTGGTTCTGGGCATTTGACCAGGTCAAAGAAAGTGTCTTTGTTGGAAAAATTGAGAATAGGAGATTCATTTCTGAGAGGGAAGGAAGATTCGTAGCAGTGAACTGAAGATAAAAATGTCTTTTGTTCTATATTATGTTGGTGGCGTGATCTTTGGAGGCATTTGGGCATTGAAGATTCGTTGATGGAGCCCAGATGGAGAGAGCCAAGCTCGAGAACGAGAGAATGGTGCTTCTCATCCGCCAGAAGGAGCTCCAATTTGCTCGATCTTCAACAGCAGCAGCAACACTCATCCAACAAGAGGAGCGGTGGCAGCGATGAGGGTTCAAAGGCGAAGGATTTTGAAAGAAACTAAAAGCAAAAAACTCCGGCTCACGCAAAGCCTCGTTACCCGATTCAAATTTGTTTCGATTGTGTCTTTCGTTTGACCTCCGTGATTGGGCCGAGGTCCGATGGCACCAGCAGTATGCGACTGGACGGTGGTTCTGCGACCAGGAAGAAAGCTCCGACCACCAACCCAACCGTGGTCAATTCGAGGGTGGAGACATTGTGTGACTTGCTCGATGGAGGATTGATAGCTTAGGACCCTATTCTTACAAAAGACATGTGTGTCTGCCTTTTCCATGAGTTATGGAGGATTTCTAAAGAACAACCACCTCTCACTCATTTCGTAGTGCATGCTGGCGGACTTTTTAATGGATTTTGTGTGGTACGTTTTGAAATTTTTTTGATTGACTGAAAAACGAAAAATGGTATGTGCAAGTCTGATACCAGTGGATGCCTTAAGGCTTTTGCTTCATTTTCAACGACTGAGAAAAGGGCACTAGCAATCACGGTATTTTCACTTTTGCCTCGGTTAGTTCTCTGTAATTGGGATATGCTTCGAGCTTTCCCTTTGTTCAATACTTTTCTTTCTGCTTGGATGCTTTTTCGTGTTTGATTTATCGAGGAGACTAAGGTGATTTGTGTAGTTCCCTTCCTTTTCATTCAGATGTAAGTTGATGACTGTGTGTGAGTTGACTATGAGAAGTTGAATTAGCTTGTGAAAATCATTAGCCTACTGTTTGTTTGCACCTTTCAGCTAGATCGAGAATTTGAATTCTATAACTATGACAGGCCAACAAAAATTGGTTCTTTCTTGACACATAGATCAACAACCACCAACAAGATAACTCGCGTTGGTTCTGTGAGATGAGGTATTGAATGTTAAAGCTACTACTAGATTGTGTTTCCTGAGTATAAAATGCAGGTGCCTGTGTAGTCTGCCTTCTTGTTTTTGGAGTGCTTTTGGCGTGGACTTTATTCAGGAACATTCACCATGGTTTGGATCCCTGACCTACATAATGCAATACAAGGGGGAAAATGATTTTTTGTTGTTAGCTAAACATCTCTAAACTCTCGTCATCATATTGAAATCTAATTTATCAATTCCCTATGCTCGGTCACCATTGCTCATTTTTTTTAAAGATTTTTTGATCCTTGTACTGATCTTCTGTACATCTTACTCTAATATTTGGTTCATGTCCATTCATCAGTGATTTTTCTAATGTATCTTGCCTGATGTTGTCAAAATATTCTAAATCTCCTTCTCTTTCATACCTGTCTTTTTTCTTTTGATGTTTTATCTCTGACTTTATTCGGCAGGAATTCGCTTTTACATAGAAGCTGGCAAGCCCAGAAGAAAACAATGATGTGAAAACTCTGGAAACACAGCCCGATAAGCGGAGAAACAAGAAGTCCATCATCTGGGAACACTTCACAATAGAAATTATGAGTCCTGGACGTATAAGGGCATGCTGTAAGCAGTGCAATCAAAGTTTTGCCTATGGCACAGGCTCAAAGGTCATTAGCACCAGCCAGCAAAGTAAGTTGACACAATGCTTCATGGGTAGTCATGTTCTGGATCATTGGAGGCATTAAAATGGATCACGGTGCCTCATCAAATTTTACAAACCTTAAAATGATCTTACCAATGTTCCAATGAATAAGTTAGCAACCAACTTTTTCTCAAGTTTTACAAGTGTAGCACTCTAATAAATTTACAAATATGTCAATAAATTAGTAAGTTTGTAACTTCTTTCATTATGAAATTGATTTTTATCAACTAAAAATTTTCTATAGTTAGTGTTAACAATTTTTTTTTGGTCATAAGCAAGCTTTTCATTCACTGAGTACAGGCCCAATTACATGAAAAAGGGGCATCAATTGGTTTACGGCAGACCCATCAATTAGTTTCCCCTCGAAATCAAGGCAGATGCATGCCATGGAACCTTTGGAAGATCCTTCATGGAAAGTTATGTCAATGTTTGGCTTGAGAACTTGGTAGTTTCCATCTTGTGGGTAAGTGTCTTGGGCTGTTTCTATTCTCTGATTCTTGGCCATTCCATTTTGAGAGATTCATATGCATAGCCATGATAGACACCATTGTTGTTGCAGGATTTGGTAAGTGATGCTTGAAAATAAAGGAATATCTTTATGTCCAAATATGCCAAAAAGTGACCGTGATCAGTTCAAAAGACGGGGGGCTTTGAGGTGATTACCAATCTCCAATGGCCATCCTTCAATTCAAATAACTTCCTGATTTGAAATCCCAATGCCTATCTCAGAGGCCAACCTTATCTGTTTCGTCCTTTGACAAAGAAGGAACAGATGTTTGACAGTTTCAAGTTCCTTTTCGCAAAGAGGGCATCTCGACTCAGGTACAATCTTCCTTCTGAATAGGTTTTCTCTTGTGGGTAGGGCATTTCAGCACACACTTCACGTAAACACTCTTACTTTGGGTTGAGTCTTTAGATTCCACGCCTTAGTCCAAAGGGCTTTTGGAGTTTGGTAGGACGATGAGGCTTGATTTGCTTCATGCTTAGTCTCAATGTCCTGGAGTTGGTGTAGCCACTTTTTACAGCATAGCCTCCCTCTTGGTTGCGTGTCCAGACTATATTGTCTTCTGTCGGTGTTGTTAAGAGAGGGATAGCTAGAATATCATTTACTATATGCTCATCACAAAGAGAGATCAGCATGTGCTCATTCCATTGACCTTCCTCAGCATTTCTATCACCCTATTCAGCCAGTATATTCTTGAGCGCATACCCCAGTAAATTTCTCCCTGTTTCCACAGATATTTAATTTGCATTTTCAGTTGCTGCATTTTGTCCCTGTCATGATGCAAGCTCTGCTCATTTGTTGACTCCTAAACTTCTGCTTGCTCCACTTCTATAGGGCCTCTATTACTTTATCTAGTTCTTTAGAAAGTGTTCATTTTTTATGCCTGGAGTATTCCATGCTGAACTTACTAGCTGACCACATTCATTATCTTCAAGCTAGTATGCTTCAAACTTAATTTCTCTTTCTTTTTGCAAGTTCTGCTGAGAGAGTTAGCAAGATAGGACTATGGTCGGAGCCTATAGCAGGTAATGCATATGCTTCCACTTCTGGGATGTCACTCTTCATTCTACATTGCATGGAGCTCTATCTAGTCTTTCTTTCACATAGGCATCCCCATTCCTATTATTTGCCCATGTAAATGCACATCTTTACATCAAGATCCATTAGAGAGCATGCATTTGTAATGTCTTATATCTCGAAAAGCCACTGACCTATGGTGCTCCGCCATATGCTTGCCTACTTTTTCCCAGTGTACAAAATTTTCATTGAAGCTCAGTCTCCCCCACCCCCAACCAAATTGAAGGAAGCTGGTTTTGGAGGTTGATTATTGGAGCGTATACAAATTAGGTCAAACATTTCATTGTGACTAAGTCCATTGTTGGCACCACCCTGTCAATTGGTAAAATTGCTGATCCCCCTGCTATTCCATTTGAATTCACCCCTGCATAGTTCTGGAATTTGATTCGTTTCAAGCTCATACCACAGGTTCTTGACTCTCTGTTCCCATCAGAAAAATAATGCCTGGCCTTTCCAGAGCCTCAATGCCAAGATTGTCTAGGGTGTGCCCAACCACTGATAATTCCAGCATAAAATTTTCATGGGAACCTCAGTGGCTTATTAGTGCTAGCCGCCACCAAAGCCCGTATCTGAGGATCCTCCCAAACCTGAATTGAAGTTTCCAAAAGTTTGGTCTCATCTAAGGCAAGAGAGTTCACCTTTTGAGAAGCATAAGGACTATACCTTCACTGTGTTTTGTCTCCGCCTGTTTTCTTCATCTTGCTACATTTCTTTTGGGGCCCTTTTGAGATGCCTTCTAGCATTGTAGAGTCGTTTGGAGCTGTTATCAGCATCAAGCTCTTTTCTTAGTTTTTTTAATGGATCCGTGTCACCTTTTCCAATTGCTTCCATCTCCTCAGCAAAAATCTATGCTGACTTTTCCAGATTGTTCCCACTACTAGGAACCAACGAATTCTTTCCCCTGGGCTCAGAGGACACCGTTTGCTGGGGGGCTGGAGTTTCTGGAATAATCTCATTATCTATGGTTGTATCCTCTAGTATTGCATAGAACAGCTTCCAAAGAGGATCTTCTTCCAAAGCAACTATGATCATCAGTTTCTAACCGGTTCTCATCATATTCTTCTTCCAAAGCCTGTTGCTGCTGCTATTCGCCTTATGGTTTCCTCCGAGACCCGATCCATAGGTAATCTGGGCACTTGAACCCAAAACTCATAATGTGTGTAATTGTAACTGTTCTGTGAAGTAGTTGGCATCCATGGTTTAAGCACCAAACGATTGCTGGAGAAAGACCAAGGCCTCATCTCACGAATTCTGTTCATTTCATTTTCAGACTTAAAGGTAAAGGCTAAAGTTCTCACGAATTCTGTTCATTCCATTTTCAGACTGCTAAAGTTCTCAATTCTACCTGATTAAAGGTAACTGAATCCACTCTCCATGCCCGCTTCATAGTGTTTTGGAAGGCTTAGAGATTGATATTGGGGTTGTAGAACAATTGCCTAAACATAGTTAGACGACATTCTTATATTCTACCAGTTGGGACCATACCATCTATCTCAGCCAGGTCTTTTTCTGACCACAAATTGCACAATTTTTTGTATAGTAACTCGAGAATCTGAGTTATCTAATTCTTCCATCCAAGAGGCACGAGAGGCAGACAGCTTACTCCATATGAAAAAAGTATAGCAGAAGCAGCTATTCCAATAAATTCATTCTCGGGGTTGTATCCCAATGGAGCGTAATGGTAAAATGCTATCCAAAGACAATGCAGTGCTCTAGGAGGTTGATGGGGGTAGGGGGGCTTTTGGGTTGGGGCTTTTGTAATGGGTTTGATATTTGGGCGAGGATTAACCATAATTGTTCCTTTCAGCTAACACGATGGTCATTGATTCCATGCCTTGTAGGGCGTGATGCAAAGGGAGATCGGGTTGTATCAGAAGTTGGGTTTGGGTTAGCTTATGGAACAGTGAATATGGTTCACGGGGAGGTTGGGGATTTTGGGGAAAGGGTCAAAGTTGAAAAGGAAATGGGAGATTTTCATCTTGGTAAAGACTAGATGAATAGACTGCTGTATTCAGCGAAGAACATTAGGGTTTTTTTGGGTGGAAACTGCCACCGTTGGGGTAGGATTCCCATCGAGAGAGGATATCCATGAATTCCAACTCAATTAGGTAAAATGTTGGTGGAAAAGGTGCAAAATTATAGATTCCAAAGACACAGCAAACGGGTTTAAATTTACATTCCTATTTGAAGTTCTTATTTCTACAAGCCAAACACATGTTCAAGGGAACAAGAAACCGGGACTGAAAAATTTTCCTCTCCATTGAAAATAAAAACCGCAGACTTTGTCATTGACCATAAGGCTCCTTAGAACTTTAATGTGGGTTTTCTAGTTCTTTTCTTTAATTTGTAGTTTTCATTTTGGGCTGAAAATTGGAACGCAGGCGTCACGCTTTATGTAGCAATTGTCAAGGCCACTGCAAGGTCTCGATCCTGAACATCTATCTGTTGTACAGAAGCCCACACTACTTGCCATATTTCAGCGATGCAGGCACCATGTCATTTTGGATAATAATTGTTCTCGTGCTTAGTAGTAGTTGATCAACAACAAAAAAAGCCCGACATTAATGGAAAATTCTTCGTCACATTATGCACAAAATGAAGAAAAAAGTTGAGTTCTTTCTAGAGAAGAGCAAGCCCCATTGCATGCACGAGCAGAATTGGGATTCGCATTTTCTGCTACGTCCTTTGCTCTTTGAAACTATTCTTTCGTGTAAGAAACAATGCTGCCGCTGGAGCCCACAAACTTCGAAAGAGCCTGAACTTTCACGCATGACTTCAATAGCTCCTCATCCTCATGCTATTGGGAAAGCGTCTATCTATTGTACACCTCTTAAATAGCTCAGTTCCATTATTACTATGGGTGAGCAGCGAAAGCATCTTTCTATTGTACACCTCCCAAGTAGCTCTCCCATTATTATTATCCTTGCCATTTCCTACGTGGTAGCCTCGATAAGTAGATGTTGATTTCTAATAATTATTTTCATCGAAATTACAGTATCTCTTTTGTGTTGCTTGCCTCCTTTCAAAAATTGCAAATTGGCACAAGAAAAATTATAAATGAGCGGAATATGAGATTCCATAATTATTAAACTGTTTATGATAAAAAAAATCGCAAAAATCAATATTACTTAGAACAGTCGGCACAAAAGTTAAAGCAAAGAGGCAAGAACATTTCTTTCCCTTACGGATGGACGAGCCAACTCTCTTTTTATTTCTATTAGCGAAGCTTTACATGCTGAAGCTTTCTAATGTCCTATTTATAGGCACCAATCTACTGCTTTAGGAACCTTAGCTTTTGCAACGAAATTTTTTAAATGTGTAGCCAAAATTCCTGAACAAAAGATTCACACGTTTAGCCATGAAGATTGAAGCCCACAAATTTTAAAAGACAAATTCCTAAACTTTAGGAACCTTAGCTTCACGTACGACATCAAGAGCTCCTCATCTTTTATTTTCTTGTGAAAGCGTATGTCTCCCGAATAGTTCCCTACTATTAGGCTTAATATTCACGACACGGTAGCCTATGGACGTTGATTTCTAGATCCCATGGTGCGTTCAATTAGAGAACAAAACTTCACGCGGACGTTTCTAAGAACATGCTGATTGCTTTCCCTTTTTCTTTTGGACTGGCAATCAGTGCTTTTTCACATTGACTCTAAAAGTTAGAGGTCATGATGACTGCGAGACACGGAAAGGAAGAGCGATTGGGACAGATGAGAAAAATAATTGACGAATGCATTGTCTCTATCTTATCCCTGTTATACACAAGCATTTAGGAAACACGGGAAGATTTGAAATATAGGAAAATTTTAGGTATTACTAAAAGAGAGAAATTGAGTAAATTTTATGTATTTCTCAAAGAAAAATTTTACTACTCGAAAATGTGTGTGGGTGAGTGGTTTCTTTCTTTTGTTATTCTAAATTGCATATGGCTTAGATATTAGTACTTGATTGATGAAATTTGGGATTTTGATGACGCGAGCAAAGTGTTGGTAGAGTCATAGATAAGCACTATCACTACAAAATCTGACTTATAATTTTCTCGAAGCACTTCTTTTGAAGAATGATTCGCTTCCTCTATTTAAAATATATTTGGTTATGTTTATTCCCTTATGCAAATTCTTTTCATTTCATATTATCCATGAGGATGCTCAACTGGAAGAACAATTGCTTCAACTAACCCATATGTTCTCTTCAACAAATTCCTTAAGTTCAGCCATCTCAGTCCTTTAACAATTCTTTTCATGGTAAATTATTAGTATGTTTTGATCATATGCTATATTTTCTTCACAAGATTCCCCAGCCATCTTGGATTCCTTAATTAGATTTACATGTCAAACTTGACCAAGTGCGGAATACCGATCAAATTCATTCTATATGGAAAAATCATGTTCTGATTTTATGTTATGTTCATTCAAGCTTCAGAATATAGCAGTCCAGGCTCAAAATGGATGTGAAGTTCAAGTCGAGGCACTGGATCAAGGCAATGCATACAAGCCCCCCAAACAGTCATTGTGTAGATAGGTTTCTTGAAGGTTCACATTCCCTAACCCCAATCGAGGGAAAGATCTCGAGGGATGGTCCACAAAATGCGTATGATGGTCAAGCCATGAAGGATCCCCCCTTGTCACTCCCCCCATAATTTTCCACTTACATTGCTTTTCCAACTCGTGTCTGTACTCTGTCCATGCCAGCCACAGACCGAGCTTTCATGGATAGTGCATGTCGGCCCATTCGTACGAGTGCATTCCACATTTTCACAATGACTCCAAAAAGCAAGTCTCACGAAGGCTTCCAATAATTTCAGCAGTAGTGCCGTATCGCAACTATTGCATCACCCATCACTTCCGAAAACAATCTCGGTAGAATATAACAATTTTATCAACTTAATCATATAAACTTTTGTGCGAGATATTGATGTAACCTTTAGTGGCCTATTTCTATTGAAAATCATTGATGTGGTGATTTAGTTATCTTGGATTGTCCAGGGATTTCCATCAAAAATTGGTCACAAGAGCTATATTGAAATATCGCATAAAGGTTTAGAATTAAATTAAAGAAATTGCAAAATTAAAGACTAAATTGACGTCCATATAATAAGTTTAGAACTAAGTGGACAATTTTCTCGACATGATAACCGGTTTAAAATATGAAAAACATTCACGAGTATGACGTACATGGCATGTGGTACAATGCATGTGATCTCGCCTACCCATTCAGATCTTGTTCCCACTTGCCTATCTTTGAGGAATGAGCATTGCAAAAATTATGCCATGTCTTCAATTTTTTATTTTAGAAAGAAAGGCCGTTGATGGTTTGGTTGAAAAATCATCTTGAGGTAACCTTGGAGCAAAATTCATTTTGAAACTAGACATCATTTATCACTCATTGTTGTCGGGTACGGAAGCATGATAGTAGCAACACAAGAAAATTGTAATGAGCAACTCAGGTCGGGACATACTTAACTGAAAATACATTATGAATATAACATACACAAAACAAGAATTGTCGCACAATTATCATGCACATAATTTATGATTAGTGAAAGCTTACACTTACTATTAAGATTGTTTTTCTCACATGACCCGCAAAAACACTTGAAGCAAAGAGAACTTTTTTTTGTTTCTTTCCCGCACGGACGAGGCAACTCTTTCTTTTTCTCCTTAGTTTGGAGCCCAAAAACTTTGAAAGAACCTGAGCTTTCACGGATGGCTTCAATAGCTCCTCCTCTTCATTTTCTTGTGAATGCATCTATCGTACGTCTCCCAAATAGCTACCCTACTATTACCCTTACTATTTCCTACGCAGTAGCCTTGACAAGTAGACGTTGATTTCTGATAATTGTTTGCGTCGAAGAGAATAATTACAGAATCTCTTGTCAATTTGTCGATCCGATGATGTGCGTGCTACACAAAACTTGAATAAGAGTGAATAAAGGCTACTCGGACAAAACGTCAGGCAGACGATTCGGAGAACGTATTGATTGATGTGGGCGCTCTAACCCTCTTTTCCTTTTGCTTTTGAAAAGCTAGAGCAACCAGCGTGTTTCACATTGACGCCTAAAGGAAGAGGCTCGTGACTTTGCAGACTCGGAAAAGAAGAGCGGTAGGGACGGATGAGGAAAGCGACAAAGGTCCCCCCGGAAGCAGTCGATCAATTATCATGTGTGATTCTTTATAGATCGCTCAAGCACCGTGAATTCAATGAGACGGGGATTGCGTGTTCGTTGAGTGAAGTAGAGAGGTCTCTTGTTTCTCTGCATCTGTTCGTCCATGGAATAATAAGCAGAAAAGGAAAGGAGGAAAGGAAGAGGGAGATAGATGTGCGTGCACAGTCCACATGAGATAGAAAGACTGATTTTTCCATTTGCGAAACGCAATGATTGAAAAAGCCGCCGACTGATGTAGTGGAGGTGTAATTACACGTCGCAATGCATTGCTTGTGACTCAAATCATGAAATTACCATTCATCATCCTTCATCAAATTAATTGTGAGTGAAGTGGTTTTGGTCATTTTTCATTCAGATCTAATTGAGATACAATCCCACTTGTGACTTGTAAGGTGTAACATGGGGTTATTTTCCTTGTTTTTCTCTTTTCAATTTTCTTCTTGTCGTTGTTTTTTTCACACCCAGACACAACCTTTATTTCTCCAAGAAAATCCACGATCACCCCCTCCCCCCTCTCTCTCCCTCCGTGGCCACGCACGAAAGGAGTAGGAGTTTCTTTCGATAGGAAAGAAAAGGATATTTAACGAAAATAAATTAAAGAAAAAGGAAGGAGAAAAGTGTGGGAAATGGAAAAGAGGGCATCCGAAAGGAGAGGTACTATTCATTTTGTAAATATGATTTCTACAATGCTAAAGAAGCCAACAAGGTACTCCTTTAACTTAGCACGAAGATAAATTTATAATTCACTAGAGATGTGATGCGAGAGATAACACAAATGCAACAAAATAACATCTCATCATTTTGAGTAATCCATCACCAATTAAACAATTGATGCTTGCCTTATTAAGAATTTATCTTTTAATAATATAATAACCTAATTCGACGAGGATGGAAAGTGATCGTTAGAGTTAAAGAATCTAGATAAAGAGTGACTCTTGACGAACTTTTAAAATAACAAAGGAGGTAGAAATGAATCGAATTATGTATCAAATAATAAGATAGCAATTTTAAAATATTTATATAAATTGAAATTATATTAGAATCCCACAACGACTCAATTCGGAATAGTCAATGAAGCTCAAGGATCTAGATAAAGAACGGTTCTTATTAAGTTTTTAGGATGACGAAATGGTATGAATAAATCAAATCGTGCATCAAATGGGAGGCCGATTCACACGTTAACCCACAAAGGTTTCAGCCCACAAATTTCGATGGGCAAAATCCATCATTTTCCTGTGAAAGTATTTATTGTGTGTCCCCCAAATAGTTTCCTACTGGTAGACTTACTATTTGCTGCATAGTAGCCTGTGGACGTTGATTTCCAGATCCAATGATGCCCCCGCTGCACGGTTCAACTAGAGGACAAATAATTCACGCGGATTTTTCTGGGAACGTACCGATCCATCGTGTCGGTGCTTTAAGCTTTTCCCATTTTCTTTTGGACCTTCAACCAGCGCGTTTCACATTGACCCTAAAAAGAAAAGTTCATGATGGCCTTGGAGACTTGGAAAGATAGGTGATAGGATGGATGAGAGAAATAATTGGCGAATGCTTTTTAGTAATGTGATGGTGGTTGCCGTCTTAAAAACAATGTTGCTAATGCCATTTGGGCCAAAAATCAAAGCAAAGTAAGTGAGAACATGAGTGTTCGGTAGTTTTATTATCTTAAATCATTGTCATTGTCATTGTCAAAGTTCATAAGTTAATTAAGAATAATATTGTTGATGTGCTTGCACATAAAAAAGAGAGCATAATTTCTTAGAGCTATGAGTTAAGCCTATAAAATGAAATATATTTCATATATAGATCTAAAATGGATACAATGAATCAACTTATTAGATAAAAGTAATAGTGACTTGCCAAAAAATTTCAATGGGTAATGGGTACACTTGACACTTTCGTGAGTGATGTCTATCTTAACCTTTATTTAAAAAAAAAAAAAATTCCTTATACCTTTCCACTGTAATCGAACTAAATATTTTTCAGCTTTAGTTCAAGGTGCATATAATTACTTTTGATATTCCAAAATTCTCTTATTCTCATGAAGATTAAGTATACTCCTTGAATAATTATTTCTTGTGATCACGGTAACATAATTATAGTGGCAATATCGCTATTATGTTCTTTTCTTTTCTTTTTTTTTTCTTTTTCTTTTTTTTAATGGGAGTGGTTATCAAGGCCGATTGAGAGCAGACGTTTAGGGCGAGGAGTGAGGACCCCAAGATGGCAACAATTAAGGAATTGTTGTTAGTCAATTTACAATCAAATTTTTTGGTCAAAATTTGAACGTGTCCCTAGTCTACACATGAAAAGGTCAAAATAATCACTTTAAATTTTACTCAAAAGTTTAAGAAAATAATTAGATATTGGATTTATATTGTTCAATCGGTGAAGCTTATCCACAGAAAAAACAACACAAAATTTCACTATAAATTAAATGATATAATGGAGTTTACATAACCAACATGGCATTGGCTTCACGATTCATCATGAAATAATCTCTCAATCACACAGAATAATTCACAAATATTACCATAAGATTAAGTTACTGTTTGGTAATGTGTCAAACAGTAATTATTTATGTTCTTTTATGAAAAAGATAGAATTCCATTTATAACTTTTTCATTCTCAATAATAGATTTGAAACGGAATCAAGAAGTAGAAAAAAACTGTTTTTTTGGTTTCCAAAAACAACTCAATAATTGAATCCAAATCATTCTATTTTTTCTTTCTTTTTCTCTTCCTCTTCTTCTTCCTCTAGTCGTTCGCTAGGCAAGGTGATGGTCGAGGTCTAGCAACCTCTCCGTGGTCAAGTCTCGCCATGGCTAGGCGAAGCTTGGCCTCACCGAATTTGGCAAGGCTCCCTTGAGGCTAGCAAGGTCATCAACCATTATCATGGTTGGTGACTTGCTAGGGGAAGAAGAAGAAGAGAAGGAAAATAAAAAAATGAAATTTTTTATTGAGTAACAGAAATACTACGTCATAAGAAAATTCAAGAGTCATACTAAGTGCATTTCTATTCTTTTTTTTTTGAGAATAAAAATTTTATATAATTACCAAACGTCTTCAAATGTTTTCTCATCCAGATAACAAAATAAAATAAAAAAACTATTCCTTAGGGAAAATTATCTAGAGGAACATAATGATTACCAAATGCACTCTAAGTAGGTTTGAATATTTAAAGCTCATCTTAGATGTAATTCTCAAAAAAGACCAACTAGTTATATAGAAAAGATTTGAATCCAAAATATGAAATCCTTTTTAGGAAACTTACTCAAATTAAGGGACCACTCAAATGAAGAAGTTTTTTGATAAAAAAAAAAATGAAGAAGTTTAATTGAACTAAAAAACCTACTTGAATTGGACTCCTTTCACATGCTAAAATTGGAGACGTATTTTTAACGGAACTTTTGCAAACTCCTCCTTGACGATTTGCAGAGATTGTCATTGTGGACATTCCTTGCACTTAACCAAATATCACTAGCATGGCACCCATGCGAAGAGAAGATTGTTTTATCATCCAAAGGATTTCATCCAAGCAACCAAACGAATCTCAAGAGCCAACTAAAGTCAGATTAACTAAACAATTCAGCATTCGAATTAAGTGGGTTTGATGTCCGGCGTTCGGTCTTGGAGAAAACGGAGAAGTTTTCAATGTGGGTAAATTGTAGGTATCTCACTATATATCGCTCAGGCCAGTTTCATTTGTTATGTGAAATTTTTTCCAAAATTTTAATAATATTTCGAGTTTTATAAAAATCAAAAAATGTTCATCACAAAATTTGGGGAAGAGCAAAAATTTAAAACTGAAAATCACCCTTTTCTTCCTTTCTTGTCAGGATCGAACTTTGACATCTCTATCTACCGTCCATCCCCACCATCCTATGAACATCAACATGAGCATATACCCGAGACATCAAGTGACTTCAAAGATTTTCATGTTCTCATACCATATTACATGCCACAAACTAATGGATAAGCAAATCCATTAAGATTTTATTTTATTATTTCGAATTTTATCGCTTTAACTACGAAAAATTTGAGATCAACTTACTCCAATATCAATATTGCTTTAAAATTAGGAATCAAGCACCATTGCCCATCTCCCATCGCCGACTTCTCTCCCCCTTTGGTTTCTAGATTCTGCTGATGTGGCTCTAGATAGCCCAATCAGGCTAGCGATCGCAAGTCTAATGATGGAGGTGAATTATAACATCAACTTCCAACATGACCAAGTTGATGATGGATTAAATTGATACAATTTAAAGAATAAATAGCCAAATTAAACAAAATTAAAGTTCACCTATCAAATTGAACTTTCATCAAGAATATTGGGGACCAATTTTGAAATTGCCCCTTTTTTATACTCCATATGCATCCATTATTTTTGAGAAAATCTTTGAACCCTTATATTCTACTATTGTTTAGACTAACTGCAGTGTTCACCTAAGTCAACTTACTCCCAAACATAAATTACTAAGTTATATCTAATTAGACATAATAGTCACTTCATCAATCAATCAAAGCAATATTTCGCAAAATAAAAGAGATATTGAATTGAAGAATTTAAGGCGAGGTTTGCGAGAGGACAAATGTCAAAAAGGAAATGATGCTGCTAATGGTAGTGCTAAGGGCTTTGGAAGTTAGCTAAAAAAAAAACATTAAAACAAAGACTTCGATAAATCACGTGTAACTTTTAAGCCTTATTTAGTAATCTTTTGGAGAACAATTATTTCTATTATTTTATTTTTCGGAACGAAAGAAAAAACATAAATTTGTTTAGTAAAATTTTTATTTTCGAGAACAAAAATCTATTTTTTTATTTCTATAAATAGATTTGGAACAGAATCAAGAAATAGAAAAAAGTAACTTATTGTTCCCGAAAAAAAAATTTTATAATCAATTCCTATTTTTTTCTTTTATTCTCTTTCCCTTTCTTCTTCTTCCTTTTGTCCGATCGTCGGCCTTGGCTATGGTCGACGACCTCACCGGAGCGTCGCTAGCCACTAGCGACACCGAGCTCCCCTAGCCAAGGCAAGGTCGACCCTCGCACAACCACGACAAGGTTCAATCTCACCAAGCCGGGCGAGGCCGACCCTAGCACTACCGAGGAGAGGTCAAGGCTCGCCTTGGCCTTGTGAGGCTCCACGAGAGCTTCCAACGGACCTTGCGCAATCAATTGGTCATTGGTTGCCGGCCACCGTTGTGGCCGGCAACTGGTTACAAAGAAGAAGGAGGAAGAAGAGAAAAAGAAAAATAAAACAAAAAATAAAAAATAAAGAAAATTTTAAAAGAAACAAAAGAATTTAAGAATTTTACAAAATACATTTCTATTATGAGAATATAAATTTTGAACAGTTATCAAGCACGTTTTTTTTTTTTGCTTAGAAATTGTTTCTGGGAATAGAATTAGAAAAAAATCATTTTTGATAAAAAATTGTTCCCGAAAACAAAATCGTTACCAAATGCGCTTTTAATGCCTACTCTTTGGAATAAAAAAATTAATAAATGTCGATTTGATGAAACTTGTAACTTTAGCTGGATAAAATATTAATGGACGTCAATTTGATGTAACTTTAGCGGGATAAAGGTAGATTAAAGTCAATTTGATGTAACTTTGGCGGGATAAAAAGCATATTAAAGTCAATTTGATGTCGCTCCATAGGTGCTTTTCTTGCCAACTCTGCAATTTATCTTCGTCATTCCGATTAAAATATGATAAGAACCAAGTTTAAAATTTCAAGTTGCATTAATTTTGAATACAGCGCATGAAACAACTTTGCCTTTTGTCCAAACAAATTGGGAAAATTCATTTTCTTTTTTTCCGAGTACATTAAAATATAAGCACACAAGATCTAACGTGTGAATCACTTGCATAAAAGATTGGAAAACAGCCATAAATCAATCATTTGAATTTTACCCCTTGGAAAGCATAACTTTTGATGATTATCATTTAAATAAACTAGGTGTCAAATGGTGATTTTTCTCAAATACTCGTAACCTTGGGGATACTTATGGTCAGTAGTTTTACCAATGAAAGCAATCAAAGCATAGTTTTTCTCATTGTGCTTATATTAACAATGGATCTATCTCTAGCTAATAGATAACCTTCATATATGAATGAGATCGTACTTCTCTACAAGTGCCACTGAGGCTCCCATCATTAGTAACTTTTTATGAATGATAATTTTTCTCTAATGCTTGAGACTTTGAAGGAACTTATTCTTAATGAAGGATTGTAGTTTTCCCGGAATGTTCCTTAACTGGACCACCTAAGCGAGTAGCTTATAGAATACATCTGAAAGTGCACAGCCCCCTTTCTTAATCAAACGGCTAACATGCTCGCCTAATAGTGTTCCATTTTCGTCGCCTAGGGACCTTGCAAGGACCCCTTTGGCAGGTAGCAGTTATTAGCAGAGGAAGGCAAAGATTGGCGGAACACACGACTTCGAGCAAACCGCTTCAGGATACACGCACTCCCGTTGGAATAATTGAGACATTTCAAAATTACCTTAACTCATAGTGAATGAAACTTTGAAATTGTAACTATAAACGGGTCCTATTTCAAAGTCTATGAAAAGCTGCTTATATTATTTGATATCATGCTTTTTTTGCTCTCTATTTTGGCCAAAGAAAACTTCATTTCCTGCCTCCCACCATGTCGGTTCGGTACTATTACAAGTCAGCTGATCATAGTGCGAGTATCCAACTTTGATCTCAAATACTGCTTGTTTGTGATGCCCAACTATTTTCGAAATTCCTCGAAATTGGATCCCAATATGTCCCTTGGTGCATACATGGAGCACGCCACAAAGCGCTAACCGCTTTAGGAAAGAAACTCTGTCGTCTCGTTGGAGTGAACTGTTTTATACACAGTAGCCTCGATAAGTAGACGTTGATTTCTCATAGTTATTTTCCTCGAAGATAAGAATAAAGGTACTTCTTGTCAATTTATGTGCGTGCTGCACAAAACTTGAATAAGAGTGAATAAAGGCCACTCGGACAAAAACTTTAGAAGGACGATTCGGGGAACGTACTGATTGATGTGGGTGCTTTAAGAGGCTATTTGGTAACCATCCAAATAATACCCGATTATGATTTTTTGTTCCTAAAAACAGATTTGGAGAAAAATCAAGAATAAAAAAAAAGGTTGATTCTTTTTTCCCGAGAACAATTTTAGAATCAAATCTACGTAATTTTTCATTTTTCCTTCTCTTTCTTCTTTTATTCTTTTTCTTCTTCAAGTGTCGCTGTTGCCGCCCCTCATCAAAAGCCGCCATCCGCCGCCCATTGCCGCTGGTTGTCGATCGCCGGCAAGCTTGCTAGAGGTGCGCCCGGCGCCGCAAGGCCTGGCGAGCTCGCTAGAGGCTCGCCCCATCGCCATCGACGGGGAGAGGCCAAGCCTTGTTGGTGGCTAGGTGGGCCTCCCTTGACCACCGACGAGCCTCGCTTGGTCGAGCGAGGCTCGGCCCGCCATGGTTGGGCGAGGCTTGACCTCGCGGATTTGGGCGAGGCCACTCGCCCGGCCAAGGCTCGACCGACAAGGCACGGCCTCACCGAGGGCGGCGACACTCCGGTGAGGTTGCGGCCCTCGTCCCGGCCGGTTGTTGGTCGTCCCAAGGCCAGCGATTGGCCAACTTGAAGAAGAAGAAGAAGAAGGGGAGGAAGAAAGGAAAAAAAAAATGATTTGAAGTATGAATGAAAATTTTGCTATATATAGAATACATATTTAATTTTGTATTTTAATTTATTATTTAGTATTTATATTTATAGTTTATACTATAGTTTATTTTTTACTATTTAATAAAAATTTGATTAGTTAATATGTTTAACTAATCAATATAATTTCTATAATTTGATAAAATTTTAGAATTAAAATAAAAATTTTATGTAGTTACTAAACGTAATTATCTTCTTTTTCTATTCCGAATCATAAATTTTGTATAGTTATCAAATGTGTTTTTTGCTTATAAATTATTATTAAAACAGAATAAAAAAAAGAATTATTTCTGATCAGAATCTATTTCTGTTTTCAGGATCATAAATTTTACCAAATGCGCCATAAGTCTCTTTTTTTTTTTTTCTTTTGAACAGCTGGAGGCACCCGGCGTGTTTCACATTGACACGCCAAAGAGAAGAATTTCGTGGCTTTGCAGGCTTGGAAAGACAAGCGGCATGGACGGATGGGAAAAGACACTGAGGTCCCCCGAGATTTCAGCATTCTACCAAATGCTGAAAGCATTTTTTTCTTTCTAAATTACCCTCATTGATTTTTCATATTTCCGTTATTACCCTTTTATTTATTTTTTTTTTAAATGTAAAAGGAGCAGCCCTTCGCCGGACCGGCGAAGGGCGACGGCCGCCGGCGAGCCAGATCTGGCGCCGGCGGCCGTCGGCTGAGGTCGCTCGAGGTCGGGCGACCTCCGGCGAGGGTCGCGCGACCCAGCCGAGGGCCGCCGGAGGTCGCTCGACCTCGGGCGACCCTCGGCGAGGGTCGCGCGACCCAGCCGAGGGCCGCCGGAGGTCGCCCGACCTCGGGCGACCCTCGGCGAGGGTCGCGCGACCCAGCCGAGGGCCGCCGGAGGTCGCCCGACCTCGGGCGACCAGGGTCGCTCGACCCTCGCCTGCGGCCGCGAGACCCAGGCGGCGGTCGCCTGGGTCGCGCGGCCCCTGGGTCGAGCGACCCTGGTCGCCCGAGGTCGGGCGACCTCCGGCGGCCCTCGGCTGGGTCGCGCGACCCTCGCCGAGGGTCGCCCGAGGTCGGGCGACCTCCGGCGGCCCTCGGCTGGGTCGCGCGACCCTCGCCGGAGGTCGCCCGACCTCGGGCGACCTCAGCCGACGGCCGCCGGCGCCAGATCTGGCTCGCCGGCGGCCGTCGCCCTTCGCCGGTCCGGCGAAGGGTTTAGCTGAATTTTCCAAAAAAAAAAAGAAAAGAAAAATAATACCCAAAGCCCCTTGCAAAATTTTTTTTTACCAAACACACGTCCAATTCAAAGTCCATTTGCAAATTTTTTTTACCAAACGCAACTACATTTTCCCAAAATAACTTTGGGCTTTCAGCATTTGCATTGGACTCAAAGCCCATTGCAAATGCTGAACCAAACGCAGCCATAGAAAGGCCGGTTTTTCCATTTGCGAAATACAATGATGGAAAAAGGCTACTGACTGATGCAGTATATAGAGTGTAATTACATGTTGTGATGCATTGATTGGTAACTGCGTATAAAGATGTCCTGGTCATTCTTCCTTCAAATCTAATTGAGATAGGATACTATTCACTTGTAAGTTGTAATATGTGGTTGTCCCCACCACACATCCCCTTCCCCACGTAAAGTTAAACGCGTCCTTCCCATTCACACCTCATCTCTATATCCTTCCCTTCTTTCTTGTTTTCCTCTCTCTCTCTTTTTTTTTTCAATTTTCTTCTTGCCATAGTTCTCTCGCACCCAAATACAATTCTTCAGGAAAATATACAATTACTCTCTCTCGATCTCGAAAGGAATAGGAGGTTCTTTGGATAGGAAAGAAAAGGATATTCACGAAAATAAATTAAAGGAAAAGGAAGGAGAAAAGGGGGCGTCGCGCTTCATGCGGCAATCGTTGAGGCCTTTGCAGTGTCTCGATCCTGAGCTAAAGCCTGCACTACTTGCCATATCTCAGCGATGTAGGCACCATATCATTTTCGTCAATAATTTTTTCTCATGTTTAGTCGTAGTTAATCTACTGCAGACTGTCACTACTCCACTGACAGCTCCATGAGGGAAATGTGTAGCAAAAATTTCCTGAACAAAAAATTTATTGAAGACCACAATTTTGAAAAGACAAAATCCTTGACTCTAGGAACCTTAGCTTTAGCTTCACGTGCAACTTCAAGAGCTGTATCCTCCCAAATAGTTCCCTACTATTAGACGTACAATAAACGTTGATTTTTCGATCCAATGGTGCCCTGCTACACGGAAGTTCAATCAACAGGAAAAAAGGCTCCGTGAACGAAACTTCGTGCGTACGTTCTTGGAACGTATTGATTGCGTTGGTCCTTTAAAGTTCTTTCCTTTTCTTTCAGACTGGTAACCAGCGCGTTTCACATGGACAATGACAAGGGAGAGGGTCATGATGGCCTTTGAGACTCAGAAAGACGAGCGGTGGGGTCGGTTGAGAAAAAATAATTGGCGAATGCTTTCTAGTAATGTAAGGGTGGTTGTCGTCTCAAAACCAATAGTGCTAATGTCATTTGGGCCAAAAAAAAAGTATGTAAGAACATGAGTGTCAGATAATTATGTTTATTATCTTTTGTCATTTGCCAAAGTTCAAAAGTTAATTAAAAGAAAATTTGTTGATGTGCTTGCAGAAAGAGAGAGCATAATTTCTTAGAGATATAAATTAAGCTTATATAATGAAATATGTTTCAAATATTGATCCAAAATAGATATGGTGGATCTATCTTATTAGATAAATGCAAAAGTGATTCTCTAGAACACTTTCAATGGGTAATTGATGGAGGACACTCTCCATGTGGGATGTCTATCTTAACTTATTTTGGAACAATTTTCCTTTTACTTTTCCACTTTAATTGAACTAAATATTTTTCAACTTTAATTCAAGGGGCGTATAATTACTTCCAATATTAAGGAAATCTCTTATTCCCTCGCCTACTGCTTTCCCTTTTTCCTTCTTCATGAGCAAGGCTGTAAATGCGCGTAAAGGTAGGGCCCACTTTAGACACATGTCATCATCTCAGATTCCTTCTTTTTTGTTGTGCTGGCTACATGAGAATCACTCAATATTTTCTCTCGCCCATAGGTTTGTTTAGCCAAGAGACGCGCAGTTAAAAACGGTTGCACGATAGAGGATGAATGCAAAGAAGGAAAGAGGAACGATGCAATGATACTCTGTGGAAGAGTTCCAAACATGGTGAATCTTATACCGCGAATTTTATATAAAATTGAGTTATTTATTTATAAACACTTTGAATATTAACCTAATTTAGATGTGATTTAACACTCAAGTGAACATGTGAGCGATTTTAACTTTGATCATGCTATTATAATAGATTATGTGATATTGGCTCAAACTATATAAATTTTTGGTGTTATTTATTGTTCCTCATTCAAATTTTTGTGATTTCACATTGATTTAGATTGGAAGATTCGATTTTTTTGTGCGTTAATTTTATAATAGATATTTTTCTAGACTCTTCCAAAGTGAACTTCTCTATGCTGTAAAGAGACGCGTTAATGGATCGAGTCGGGTTTTGATGGTACCGGACCCGGCCCGAAACATTAGTGTCGTAGACTCGTATGCTCTCATCCAAACCGACTGGATCCGAAATAAATGTGGATGGATAGTTGAATACTCTTCCCTTTTTCCGCGTTTAAAGTATTCGGACCGACAAAAAAAAATTATTCGGAGATATTAAAATGTCCATAAAATCCAGATGGTCGGGTCTCGCCTCCTGCTTTCCCATCTTCCTCTTTTTACCAGCGCCGCTTCCCAGCACAAACCCTAGCAGCCGAACAACAGTCGAGTCTCTGACAGAGAGAGAGAGAGAGAGAGAGAGAGAGAGAGAGAGCTGCAATGGAAGATGATTGCTCGACCGGCCAACTCAAGCGAGCTGAACTCACCGAAGCTTCGACTCCAACCATTTCGAAGCGACCAAGACATGACGTCCTCGAAGAATCGCCTCATCTTCTTCCCTCTTCGGACTCTTTAGAGAAGATCGATGTGCCGTCGGCGTCCGGAGCTAATTCTGACCCATCCGCTTCCTCCACCTCCGTGAATGGAAACGATTACTACGTATTCTTGAGCTTTAGAGGCCCCGATACTCGCAACGGCTTCGTCGATCACCTCTACCATAGACTCAAAGATGTGGGCCTGCCGTTCCATCCAAACTTCGTGTTCAGAGATGATGAGAACCTCCCCTTCGGCGAGAAAATTGGTGAAAATCTCATCAGTGCAATCAAGCACTCTAAGGTTTCAATCCCAGTCATCTCGGAAAATTATGCTGCTAGCAAATGGTGCCTCCGCGAGCTCATCCATATAATGAAGTGCAAGGAAAGCAGAGGACAAATAGTCTTGCCCGTGCTTTACAAGGTGAAAACCGATGATGTGAAACACATGCTGGGGAAATTTGGAGAGGCCTTCAAATCCAATATGCATCGTTTCGAAGAGGATGTCAAGCAAGAAGGGCCGGTAGCTCTCAGAAAAGCAGTTGATCTTAGAGTATTCGAATCACACGGGTACTTCATTTACCTTCTTTTAACAGATCCTTGTCGGAAGAACTATTCTATTTATGATCCCTATTACTTGTTTTGTGAAGCCATTAATAAGTTATCATGTGTTGTGTTGTTTGACAGGCGTGAAGGGAAATTGGTAAATGAACTTGTAGAAATAATAATGTGCGAAGCAACAACATAATTTTCAACCATGCCTTCCCGTGAACTTGGTTGGAGTTGACGATCATGTGGCTGAGGTTATGAAATTGATGGACCTTGCTTGCGCAGACACTCAAATTATTGGGATTTGGGGGATGGGCGGCATCGGTAAGACCACTTTGGCTATGAGCATCTATAAAAAGCTTTTTGACAAGTTTCAATGCCGCAGCTCTCTCAAGGATATTAGAGAAACAATTAAAAGGGAGGGTATCGAGCATGTCCAATCTCTACTCATCTCAGATATAACAAAAAGCCCTCTCCATAGCGTGCGTAATTCTGATATAGGGATTAGAATGATTCAATCAAGTTGTGAAAAGAAGAAGGTACTTATTCTTCTTGATGATGTGGATAAGCAGGACCATGTCAATAAATTGATTGGAGGTTGTAATTTCGAGTCGGGAAGTAGGATAATTATTACATGTCGAGATATGGCCATCTTGGACTCTAAATATAAAAGGTATGAACTCAAAGAAATGAATCGCGAAGACTCTATGCTTCTGTTTGGTAGATATGCATTTGAAGGGGAACAACCTCCCTTAGAACTCGAGGCTCTTTCTAGTGATATTGTTGCCACCACAGGAGGGCTTCCCTTAGCTCTCACGGTCATAGGTTCACTTCTCAAAAGAAAAGATAAAGGCATATGGACAGATATGCTGGAGAAATTGAGGAAGATGCCTCATAAGGATGTACAAGAAAAGTTGAAACTAAGCTACGATGCACTAGATGATAATGAGAAACAGATGTTTATAGACATAGCATGTTTTTGCATAGGAACTGACAAAAGAATTGCCACATACTTGTGGGAGGATCTCAAATTGTACCCATATTCCGGATTGGCAAGAATGATTGAACTTTCATTAATAAAAATTGATAACAAGAATCAGTTGAGAATGCATGATCAACTAAGAGATTTAAGTAGGGCTATTGCCTGTCCAGCAGAGAAGAAGCCTTGGGAATGGAGTAGACTATGGGATGACGAAGCCATCAAAATTCTACAACGCAAGGTAACAATGACGTCTACTTTTGGCCTCTCCCATGTTCTCTAATGGTAGTCCCTTAAATTATTACCGTTATTGTTCTTTAGGTCTAGATCATTGATCATTCTCAACATGTGGTTAGTATTTTCTTGGTAAAAGCTACATCAAATTTTGGCCTTTAGTTCATGAAAAGTTTGCACTCATGATTATGAGGCTAAAAAAAGAGCTATTAAATTTTTTTATTATTAAGTCTTTCTATTTTGCTCGTGTTGTTTTAACATCATTTTCTGGCATATTTGATACTGCTTCTTACTATATTAGAGTCATTATGCTGATCGGCTTATATTATTCAACCAAACAACTAAACTTTACTTCTGATCATTACTTTTTGGTCTTTCATTCTATCTTCCCAAAATATATCGACAAATTACTTTTGAAGTACGTTGGTGTGAGGATAAATATATGGATCACATATTACCCACCTTTTTTCACTCTTGAAATTTTACTTTCATATGATAAATGTGATAAGTCTCCTTCTCCAAGAATCGAATACATTATTCTATCTTCAAATTCCAACGGTGAATGCGTGCAATTTGCTCGTGTGCAGGTTCTACTTTTTTGCAACAAAAAGAAAGATTTCAGTTAAATTATTAGCACCTCAACTATTGGCTATCAACTTAAGATTATGTTCAATTTCAAGTAATAAGATGTTATGCAGTGGTTTTATATGTATGAAGAATTACAATTTGTTTTCTAGGATTTATTATGCATGTTCACGATGTAAATCCAATATGATAATGCAAATGCAGAACTACATGTACTTAATACAATGAAAATTAAAGATTTAGTTTAAATCTGAAACATGATTTTGCACATGTTTGTACAAAGTAATCTTCGATGAAAAATCGAAAAGAAAAGATCAAAATTAAGAGAATAAATTACTGAAGGAAGTAAGTGACAGAATAGTGAAAGGTGAACTATATACTACTCATCTTCAATTTATCTGCATTTAGTGTAATTCAATATCCACCTCTATATTGTAACGAGCAAGCCTTTTTTCGTAAGGATTAATGGAGTCTTTTAAGTGCGCACACATGGACAAAGAGTTGATAGGAAAAGAAAATCACTATTGTAAGTTATTAGATGTTCGATTTGATAGGATTATAGGAGTGAAGAAAAAAAAAGACAGATATTTAATTCATCAAATAAGATAAATGGAGGAGATGATAAGAAATGATAGAACGCAAAAAGAGGAAAATAATAATAATGATCGCTAACCTTGTATACGAATTCATCGATTGTTATATAAATGGTTGAATGCACAAATGCACTTAACAAATTCTTAAGATCAAGCTCAATTATATCTTGATTCTCATGGCAAACCGGCACCAAAAGCATATTTTTCTATTGTAGCAAAGATTGACCAAAATAAAGAACTAAGGAAATAATTGACGTTTGTTAAAGTATTAGATCATCGGGATTATTCAATCTTAATCTCACTCAATTCCATGAGACAATAATTTTGGTTTTGCAATCATGCGTACTAAAACTCACTATGCTATTGCGCATGCAAAAATGTGAAAGAAGCTATCAGTCTCTTTCATTGTCGGCTCTTTGCAATTGATGTAAAAATTCTAATGACGCTATGATATAAGTAAGAAAGTAAAACTGTTGGGATGAAAATAGAAACTCTAATAGAAGATTACCTGCTCGATATCATTCAACTGGGGCAAATTGAAGGATGGCTGATTGACCAGTGCGCTCATCTTAGGAGTAGTGTTGATCTTTTCGAGCTTGAATCTCCAAAATTGAAAGGTCAAGCTCAACTTGCCTTCCTCAATTTCTTTCTTCTCTAGCAAACTGTGGATTTCTGGAAAGTTTTGGTCACGCAACATGCAAATAAAGAGATAATTGGGGAAAGAGAGAGACACCCGTATGGAATTGTAAAAGGGTATATAATGAAAGGACAATTCCTAAAGGTAAAAAGAAAGACTAATGAAATTCCCAATATAGATGCACGTCGTTAATGTGATTGCGTAATTGTAACTTTTTGTTAACCTACTTTTATAGGCTTTTGTGCACTAAAGAATGTGTATTTTTATTGGCCGTAATGTGTTTTCTTTTTTTATTAATAACCAATTTTTAAAAAAGAAAGGTTTTGTCAATTATTTTTCCCTTAGTTGCGTTTTAATTTGAAAGCCTATTCTTTTTTCGATGAAACGAAAAGATACTGCTTCGATTGCACAAAAGTCGTCTATTGAAAAAGAAATAAATACACAGAGTTGCGCTTCTAGAGAAAAAATGACCAAACACTCTCGTTTCCATTCAGCCATATGCCAAAATGAACAATATTTCATGAACGGAAAGGAAATAAGTTGTCATGCTTTATGAATGCATAAATGCTTGTAATAAATCCGATTGGGTACTTTTTTTGGTCCAAAATTGTAACGGTTCTCACAATTGCGAAGGGACACCATATGTGCTCCGGTGGAGGGAATACTTGGTAGTCAATGCTTCGTGAGTTACAGAATTTAATATAAAAACTTATAAGAAACCTAGACTATTTCATGGAGGAATTTTACATGAGATCACCAAAATTTGTGGCATGAAAGTGAAAATTGAAATACAACATGATTGTGTAGTTATAAAAAGATCATATGTACTCTGTAAGTGGAGAGAAAATGCATTGGCCACAATAGCATGCGGACGTATGCTAACAAAAGGCGGTTGGGCAGTATGCTATACCTTGTTTAGTGACACTTTTAATTGATGCCAAGATTAGGGAATGCCCTGTGCTGATAATTGATATCCTCATTTTTTTTGTAGGGAGAAAATAGAAATATTGAGGCACTACATCTAGATGAAAGTGGCTCAAACATGTTCATGAATCAAAGGAACTTCGAAAGGATGCCTTATCTAAAGTTCCTTCATCTGAGTAAAGTGGATTTTGTTGGAAATTTTGAGGATTCACTTTCTGAATTAAGATGGCTAGAGTGGGAGAAATGTCCTAACTCTTTCAAGGCGACTAATGTTCATTTGGAGAAATTACTCATACTTGATTTATCATATGGTTATATTAGTCATGAATGGAGAGGATGGAGTTCAATCAAGGTAAATATGAGAAATGCTTTCTCTTTTGTTACATTTGATGATGAATCATTCTATTTCCAACTGCTAATCTTGGAACATGTTTCTTTCTTGTAGATGGAGAGGTTGAAAGTTCTCAATCTTTCTCATTGCATTGAATTAGTGAGAACCCCTAATCTCTCTGTTTAAAAGTTTAGAGATGCTAATCTTGAAAGATGTGATAATTTGGAGGAAATCGACCCTTCAATTGGAGATGCTAAGTGCCTCACTTCCTTGAACTTGAGCAGTTGTTGGAAACTCAAGAAGTTGCCCTCACAACTAGGTGAACTCAAGGCCATTTCTTTAAACTTGTCCCTTGAACTTGACTACCCAAAGAAATGGGCGAATGGTTGTTGGAGTCAATACTATCCAAGAGGAAATTCCTCCATCGATAGAGTCTTTAACAAAGCTGGAGATACTTGATGCCCAGTTTTGCAGGTCATTAGTTGGACTTCCAGACTCAATTAGCCATCTAGTAAATTTGTCGACCCTTGACTTGAGATGGTGTTGGGATTTTAAAGAACTTCCGAAGAGTATTGGATCCCTTGTGAAATTACAGTGCCTTACTAGGCAATATGGCTCTTCCATTTGAACATTGTGAGGGGAATGTGGAATCTTATGAAATTTATCCGTTTCGATCATATCCCCCATTCAATTGGGAAGTTAGAATCGTTGATTGAACTGCATTTGACATGTACAAAAATTTCAAAATTACCTGAATCCATCGGGGACTTGAAAATTTTGAAAATTTTGAAAATTGCTGGGTGTAAAGAATTGAGTAGTTTACCTAGTACTATTAGCAAGTTGGGCAAACTTGAAGAATTAGATGCCACAGCCTGCAAGAATATGGAAGGGGGAGTTCCTATAAATGGGTTGTCTTCACTGAAGATCCTTCGACTTGGGAAGCTTGGCCGTATCGGAAATCTTTGGGAGATACACGAGACAAATGATGATCTATCATTGGAAAGCTTCAGTGACCTATCTTCTCAACAACACCTTGATTTAACTAATTGTGATCTCCCTGCTAGCTTAACAATTTTGGAAATCACCAGTCACAATCGCAGATTGCCTCGACTTTCTCACTTAAGCCATCTAAAAGAGCTTACTTTTCAATTCTGCGAATTGCTAGAATCCATCCCAGAGCTTCCTTCAGGAATCTTGGACCTTTGGGTCTTTTGGTGTGTTAACTTAAAAGAGTTGCCAAATTTGTCGAATTTGGGACTCTTGTCAAATTTACACATCATGGGGTGCGGTGAGCTGATGGAAATTGAGGGTTTGGAAGGACTAAAATCCTTACAAGACCTATCTATATGTGGATGCAAGAAGTTGCCCAACCTCAACGGCCTTGAACATCTTGAGTCTTTGAGAGAATTGCAAATAGAAGAGTTAGACGCTTCAATAATGAATGATCATGAATTTCAAGTTCAATGCCTTGGCAGATTGGAAAACTTGGAAGAACTACGTATTATTCGTTGCCAATCCCTTACAAGACTCGACATTTCGCCATTAACACATCTGGAGTCATTATGTGTCTATCAATGCAAAGATGTAGTCAAAATTGAAGGCCTTGAGAGGTTGAAAAAATTGAGATACTTAAATATCAGGGGGTGCAAGTCCATTTGCAAATTACCGGACCTCTCGCTCTTCGATAACCTTAGAGAATTGGACGTTGAAGGGTGTTCAAATCTTCATGATGTTCGCTCAAATTTGATAACCCCCATCTAAAAGAGGGGCGAAGGGGCCTAAATTGACCACACGAATTTTGGAGGTTTTACGCAATTTCGGATGAACTCTTGGAAATCACGAGCTCCGCAAGGCGTCTAAATTCTAATAGATGTTCAGGCAACTTGTTGGAATATCGTTCATTGTCTGTGGGGTAGGAATCGGTTCATGAAAATAACGCTCCGATCAAGAGAGCAGGCCCATGAACTTCACATGTCCTTTCAAAGGTAAATAAAAGCAGGTCACGCTATTCATTGTTGAGATGTATCGCCATTTTCATCAACATTTCCTACTTGTTTTTTTTTTTTTTTGGTGGATCATAAACTGAATAACTTTTATTCAATTTGAAAATGCAGGGCCCTTGAACTGGGCTTCCTTACAAAGTAAATCCACCAAGATTTGGGGAGGGGAAGAAATCCAGTCCGTTCGAAATGGAGTTGGTTTCACGATGGCAATGGGGTTGATACGCAGCTGTGAGAAGCTTAATGTGAGATAAGATAATTGCGTGTGCATCCACAAGCGTCCCTTTTGAGTTTCGAATAATGCGGTGATTGCTCCTTCCATGGAGCTTTCAACGAAGGGATTCATCAATGTCGACCTCTAAAGATCTGACCTTTGGAGGGTTTCTAGTTCTCAGAAGAGGTGGAAGCATCAAGGTCCGATTTGTTGCTTTGAATTCCATCTCGTGTAATTGCCAACAGAAGTTGGAGTTCCGTGCTTGAACTGGGTCTGGGGGGTTTCTTTTGAAAGATGAAGTTGTTACGGGAAGTCCAAATAAACCAAAAGATGGTTGATACAAATGCCAGAGAAGATGGCTTTTCTGTGCTTCTAAGAAATTGCATTAGCCATATCTCTATTCTGCTTGACCCCCGGGAAGAAACCTGAATGTTTAGTGATGGTTGAGCCCATATGTCTCTCGTCCAAGGACAAAGGAGAAGGAGATGCTCTGGGATTCCACCTGGTCTCTACACAGTGAGCAGTAAGGATCCAAAACTATTTTTTCGCTTGTATAAGTTCTCCATTGTGGATAGACTATTCTGACATGCATTCCATAGGATGAGATTAATTTTATGGATTGTTTGCATTTTCTAGGTCCTATTCCATAAAGCCCGAGGAGCCCAGAAAGATGGGGAGGCCATTGGAGCTTTTCAGACATTCTAGGTAAGTCTTATGTAGTTGTAGCCACTCTTTACTGAGTAATTTCCTTGTCGATGAATATGTCCGCACCAGTTTGTCTTGAATAGAGTGGGTTGTCGGAGGAATAGCCAGAATTTCCTTCATGATGTCCTCTTTGAAAATATTTCGAAGAAGAGGTTCATTCTAGGAATTTTCTTTGTGGTTTATAAGCTCTACTACCTGTTGTGGGTCATTTTCATTCACTGGCCCTCCAATTACACCTCTTTTCAACCGTCTGTCCTCTATGATACTATTGCTTCTCCTATTTCCACTGTCCACATTGCAGATTCTGAAATTGAGTCTCTTCCCTCTAGTAAGCTTTGCCAGCCCCAAGAGGGTCTTTGCCCTTTCCCGGCATGCCAGAAACTCCTTTTTGGGAAGTAAATCCCTTTAAAAATTTGACCCCGTAAAGAGCAAGACTAGTGAATTAATCTCTAGGCTTGCTTTCCTAAGAAAGCTTTGTTAAGAAAAAGTAATCTTTGAATCCCATAACTCCATTGGCATTCCTTTGCTTCAAGAAATCCCAACTCTTCCAATGAATACCAGAGTGAGATTCTCTGATTTTCCACCAATGCTGCCATTCTTTGTTCAATCGCTTTACATATGGAAACAAGAATCTTGAAAATTGACATGCATATTGAGGAAGAGCCTGCATACTGTTTTTTAGTAATATCTCCTTTCCTACTTTAGAATTTAAAGATTCCTTCCAACCTTCCATTTTTTTGTTAACTCTTCCAAGTATCCAGGAAAAACATATTCTTCTTAGACTCTCCCCAATCCAAAGGAATTCCAAGGTATTTTCCTGTTTTATCCAGTTCTAGGACACGCCATTCATAAGCCATATTGGCTCTTATGGTCTATGGACACCCTGAGCTAAAGAGTATTCCTGATTTGTTTAGGTTTATCTCCTGTCCAGTAGCAAAACCATACTGATGTTACATCCGATATAGATTGGCATTCTTGAATTCTCCAATCTAAAAAGAAGATGGAATCATCCGCAAATAGGAGATGTGATATGGTAGGGGAAGAAGAGTTGAGCTTAATACCCTTGATACTACCATCCTCCACTGTTTTCTTCATCATAAAAGATAAAATGTTTGCTACAAAAATATAGAGATGAGGGGATGAAAGATCACCTTGCCAAAGTCCTCTGGAAGGTTGGAAGTAAGGAAGAGGATTCCCATTATATTTAACACTGAATGAGACTTGAAGATACACATTTCATAACCCATGTAATCCACTTTTCATCAAAGCCCAGTTTTCTTAAGCATGCCTCCGACAAGTCCCATTCTACTCTGTCATGCGCCTTTTTCATATCAAGTTTCAAAACCGCTAGGAATTTTTTTCCTCCTCTTCTTTGCTCTTAGTTGATGCAACACTTCCTGCACTATCATGATATTGTCCTGGATAAGTCTCCCACTCATAAATGCACTCTGCTCTCGAGCTATCAATTTTGGTGACCAAGTTTTGAGTCTATTCACGGTTACCTTGGATATGATTTTATAGGCCAAAATTGCACAAACTAATGGGGCAGAGTTGATCAAGGGTTTCTAGGTTAGGAATTTTTGGAACTAGAGTAATGTGGGTTCTATTTAAATCAGGATTCATTTTTCCTGATATGAAAATATTTTTAACTGCTGCAAATACTTCAAAAATGATTTTCTCGAAGTTCTACTTTTGAAGAATGATTGGCTTCTCCCTTGAAATCTATTTGGTTATGCATGTTCGCTTGTGCAGATACTTTCGATTTCGTATATTCCATGAGGATGCTCAATTGGAAGATCAATTGCTCCAAATAAGCCATATGTACTCTACAGGAAATCCCTCAACTCCAGTTATCTCAGCCCCTTAACCATTCCTTTTCGTTGTAAAAAATTTGTGTGTTCTGATACACTGCTATATTTTCTTGACCAGATTCCCTGGCCATTTTGTATTCATTGATCGGATTTACGTGTCAGATTTGACCAAGGCCAGACTATCAATCAAATTCATCCCATCTGGAAAAAACATCTTCTGATTTTATGTTATAATCATTCAAGCATTAGAATTTTTATGCTGTGCAAGGTGGATTTGTTCCATTGATGCTCATTATGGACGTTCGAAATAGCAAGATATACTATATCGTGCTATACACGATAAAAGAAACGATGTCATTTTGATCTGGGACATGAAACCCGAAGAGAACCATATGCGGAGGTGGTTCTGTTGTGAGATTAGGAGTGAAGTGCCTGTGTAAATGGACTATTTGTTTTGGCACAGGAATGTAGGTAGAGCTGGACGTTGTAATTGCTTTATGAAAGTTTTGATGTCAAGACTGCTCTGGAAACATGGAGATTCCTCATTGGCACATTACAGCATGATTCAGTACTAATCGATTCAGTAGATAACAAGTTGATCTCATGATGTAGCGTTGATTTGCAGGAGCTGGTAATGCCTTTCTTGGTGATAGTTTTTCAGTTTGTTGAAGCAGCTAATCGTTTTCTTGGAATGTAGGTTACTGAAATATGACCAGGAAGATATCCGAGGATAGGGGTGATGCTACGTTATGGAGACGTGAGTTCAGTCCAATGATTTTTTGTAGAATCAAGCTGCACATTTCACATATCAACTGCTTTTGGGACGGTTATGAGGTATATTTTTCCTAGTAGCCTAATTTGAAGGTTAAAATCCTTTTAGACTAAGCCTCAACTTTAATGATATTGCCCAGCAATGCAGGTTGTGGTGAGAAGATGCAGATCACTTACAGTGGTGTTTCTGTGTCCCGATTGGGGTATGAACAAGTTCGATTGGTTCTCGAGAGGATTCAACTTTAGAGAACCGGTGGATGCAAATGCTAACAAACATGGAGGCTATCTGTTTACCTGTGCCTCTGAGTGGAGATTGAACATGGAAACAGGGGAAGTTCAGGAGTCGAATCTTATGGGCACTGAATTCTCTATAGACTTCCCTTTCATAAATGCCAAATTCACTGGCTTGCGTAATGGGTATGGTTATGCTCAAGTCATCAATTCAGAGCAAGCTCTGAAAGTGGTAATGCAATGCCAGTCTCTACTCTCGAGTCCATGTCCATTTGCCCAAAGTAGCGCATAAGATCAGTTTCCTATTGTTTATGCATCACTCGTTTGATTCAGGAATGGCTAATATGGAGGTCTAGTGAAATTATACTTCGACGAACCTTGTCCTGGGCTGTCTGACTCTGAGGTATTACTGAAAGTTTTTCGAGTCATTCTAATTATCCATTGTACATGTCGAAATGTTCCTCACTGCGGCCTTGAATTAGAGAGGAAGATATCACAAGAAGTTGATGAAGGTCGGGTACCATAATTTCGAAAAGGACAGCTTCTGCAGCAGGTGTGTTGTCCCTAAGAAAGATGGTCTCGGAGAGGACAGTGGTTGGATCGTCTCTTGGGTACATAATGAAGAAACAGATGTGTCCCAGGTTAAGTTTAAGAGTTTCAATGCAATCATCACGTAGGTTTGCCTACCAGTAACGACGTTTGATGTGATTTTGAAATCGTGAAATCTACAGGTTCTTGTGATTGAAGCGCACAAGTTTAAAGGTGAGCCAATGGAAAAAATGACTCTGCCTCAAAGGGCACCCTATGGATTCCATGGTACCTTCGTCTCGTCTCTATACTGAATCGATGATCAGGGACACCAGATCTCATGTACAAGGCCTTACTTTTCTCATCAGATAACAGGGTTTTGGCTTTTAGTATGTGATGTTCTAATTTTCTTAGTCTAGTTTTGTGCTAAACATTTCCTGCTTATCAGTAACTTCATCCGCCCTGAAAAAGTAGGGACCTAAGAGACTGGCTACCTCGAACCGCATCGCTCTTCAAGCTACTATACCCAATAAAAGTCAAGCATGTCTATCCAGAGACTCTACTGTAAGGCCATTGGCTGGAATTTTGCCTACCGATCAAGTTCTAGAGTACTCAAGTAATTCATAGGCTCTTTGACTGTATCCAAGATTTTTGTTGCATGTACAGAGAGGAGAGGTTTAGATGCCTCTTGAAAATGGATGTTTTAATAGTTTCCTTTCAAAGGTAAATAAAGCAGGTCGCATTATTCATGGTAGAGATGTATTGCCAATTTCATCCGCATCTCCTACTTCATAAGACGATTTTTCTTGATAGCCGGCTATGGTACTTTGTAATCACCAAATGAAAAGATGGGATTATTAGTTCAAAGAATGTACAAAATGATGGATTGCAAAGACACCACAAACATGTTTAAATTTTGAGTCCTATCCGAAGTTCTTTTACTAACCAAACATATTTTCAAGAGGAAAAAAAAAAGGAGAAATGAAGATCTTTTATTTTTCCTTTACATTGAAAACGAAAACTAAAACCTTTTTTCATGAACCAACTTCAATTTGGGTATGCTAGTTCTTTTCTTTATTTGTGTTTTTCATTTAGAGCCCAAAAATGCTTAATATCTAATTTGAATCTCTGCTTTCGCTCTCATTTGCTACGCCGCGTTTATTGTTGCTGCTCCAAGGTTCGTCAAGCGGCCGCTCCCCCATCACCTGACACTTGCTCCATCTCTGCTCCTGTTGAAAGAATGGAAGCTCTGGCTCAGGTGTTACACAATATTGGTAAATTTGTCGACCCACGTACCCAATATTCACCACAAGCTCAAGTTTATACATAACTTGCATATTTATACATCATTACACCATGTTTCATCGACCGTTCAAGTGTTATATAGGATCTCCTCTACATCAATCAGAATACAGTAAAGGGGACCCGCATTCCTCCCACGTTAGGCGAAATAGAGTTTGCCCCTCCTTTCCCTGCCTTTTGGGCTGTCATAAGTGTGGAACAGTAGAAAAATTGGAACTAAAGACCTAACTTCTGCAAGGCGAGCTCTCATTTCTTCTAGTTCTTCCTCATCATCAACACCCTCGGCTACCGCCCATCCTACAAATTCCAAATTCATTGATACATGAAAAAAGTAAGAATGCAGCAGTGATTGTTTCTCAATTAGCTCCCTACCGGGGAAATAAAAGAATGACCAAAAATAAGTTCCATCAGTAAGGGAACTAGCAGATGTACCTCTTCTGCAGTAGGTTGATAGGTTGAGCAGATTGCTTCACCTTTTGCTTCCTCACTACCACTGGAAGTTGAGCAGCTGTCTCACCGGCAATGGCTGTCAAGACCTTATTGACCTCTTCGTCTATCTCCTCTTCTATGTCCTCCTTTGTCGAGAGCTGTGTCAACTGCGTCATTCACAAATTCTTCTATCAAACCAACCTATATATCATATAAACAAACTACATCCAGCAATCAAATATATACCTCTGCTATTCGTATGCCACAGGATGCAGGCTACCCCACATCCCATTGTTTTCACAACTTTATGATCAGAAGTAACAAAAATATTTCACAATTTGCATTTCCAACTTTTTCCCACTTCGCAAGCCATATTCCAGCAAGTGAGCAAGAAATGGAGAACTAACATTCCCAAATTGCTCAAGATAATGTTCTTGAATTGTGCACTATAAGGTCATGTTGATATAGTCGTTCATTTCATTATCTTATCTCTCATCCACTCATGAAGGTTCAAACTATTAGCATAATTTGAAAATGATAAAGCCGAAAAAGGAGATAAAGTTTCTGTTGTCTCTCAACAGCCACATATCATCAGAAAAAGCTTGAATATAGGCATCACCCTCATCATTCTGAATATGAACGTTGACAACAAAAGGAATATTAATATGCAAATACACAATTGACAAAACCCCATAGGAGAGAGTGCATCATGCAAATTATAAAATCACATCAACTGATACAGGATTAACTGACATAGGAGATGTAACTTGGTAACAGCCATTTCAGGAGCTTTCACATGGTCATTAACAAGCTTCATGCCCCACCGTCCGAGCAATTGCTGAAAATACAGTCAAAATAAGTTGGTTAAAAAGTGGAGAAAGAGATCTTATGCCAGAGAAGTAGAGCATTTTTCAGTTAGAGAAGTGGCAACATTCGGCCCTAAGAAACTGAAATCTAATTTAAATATTGCCATGCCACTCAGGAACTTGTCAACCACAATATCTCCTACAGTAAAGGCAGTAAGAAGGCTGCTACCAATCCCCATAGATGGGTGATATAGCTGTAATTCTCGGCAATTTTATGCTTATTTTCGCAGGATTCCTTAAAACACCTAATTATCCCTATCACAGACAAACTTCCTTGAATGGAAATACCCTCCATCAAGGCAAAGCATGGACACTTCACCAAATTAAGACAGCAAATTTTCACATGAGAAATCTATATGGAAAAATCTAAACTAACATAAGAAAACCATGCCAACAGCGCAAGGACACTCACGAGCAAAGTTTCTCTCCCAAGACGAAAGAAGGGAAGATGATCATTTAATCATCTCGAAAACCATGCCATGATAATATCGAGGAATAAAAATAATGCTGGAAATCATAACCACAAATTAAAAGATACCTCCGCACTAGCTTCATCTTCATCATTGACTTCGGGTTTGGACCACTCTGATTCCTCATCACCATCGTCATCCATGCTCTCCCATCTTAGTAAATGTTACTTGACGCGTGAAACAAGACCAGGACATCAAGGTCCGCACATGATTGACTTGCTCGTTTTCATTCCTTTCAACTCCTACTTAATTTCATTGTTCTTTTACCACCATTGCCCCAGCATTCTCGTCCCATCGATCCAGCATATGGATGTACGCTTCAACACCAAGTAAACTAGTTCCACACAATTATTCGCAATCAAATACACATGCAGAAAAATGGTCGAGCCCAAAGTACCGGGGACGTAGCCAAAGCTCTTAAGGCGTTGCTCGAGCTGAGCGAGGTCGCTCTGGTCCTTCTGGAAAACCTCGTTGCATTGACCTAACAGCTCCTCAAACGACACGGTCCCAAACGACATGGAGTCGAGCAAATTGAGATTGCTGCTCACAGTCGACACGCGTCGGTTCAAGCACTGAATGAAGGTCGAAGAAGCTGAATCTGCGATCAAAACACCAAAAAAATCAATCGGCTGAGAAGAAGGAAAACGCACGACCCGAAATAAAAATCATCCCTTGAAACTTTTCTCGGCTCAATATCAGAAAGAAACGCAAAGTAACTAGCTGTAGCAAGCGAAACGAGAAGAGATTCAACTCAGTGATGCGATTCACAGCTTTAATAGCTGGATGGAGCGAGAATCGGAAGAAGGGAGAGAGAGAGGACCGAGAGTGACGGGACGGCGATCGATGGATTGCCGGAGGACGTCGACGCTGCTCTGCAGGCGGTTGCAGAAACGGGATGCCTCAGAACTCGGCCGCCACGGCAGACTAATGCGCGAAGGAAAGCCGCGCCAGAGTAGAGACGGAGCAAGCAACGGAGCAAATAGCGAGCGAGCGAGCGCCGGAGCAGAGACGGAGGAAGCGACGGAGCAGAGAGCGAGCGAGCGCCGGAGCAGAGATGGAGCGAGCGTCGGGCGACGGCGGGGAGCGGCCGCTTGACGAACGCCGGAGCAGCAACAACAAGCGCGGAGTAGCAAATGAGAGCGACAGCATAGATTCAAAATTTTAAAGCCTCCACTCGCTTGAGAGAGAGAGGAATGGCTAGAAGGAAAGATCGAAGAAAGAGGAGAGAGAAAATGATAAATTTGTGCAGACTCTACAGAGGAGAGGGAGAGAGCGCGCGCAGGGCTAGGTGCAGGCTAGATAATCTTGGCGAGCCGCGCCACGTCGGTCTCACGTGGCACTTCATGATTGGTCTGGGACCATGCTAACTGGTGCTCCGGCACCACACAATATTTTCTCACGCGGGAGAGAGGGGGAGAGAGGGGGTGCGACTTCTCCTCAAAACCACGGGCATTGTTTTTTTTTTTTTTCTCATGTGTCAGCTCCCATAAGAAAACATCACTCCTCAGAACCAGTTGCCATGCTCGCTATATATCCTGAACTGAGCTTTAAAAAAAAAAAAAAAAAAGGAATCTTGGCGTTGCATTTTCAGGAATTCTTGAGATTCCGCTGACTTAGGTATGTTCGTTTTATCTGGTTGAGTGCGTGGGAATACCTCTGTTTTTTTCATCACATGGGAGAAAAGTCTGGCCCTGGGCATTTGACCAGGTCAAAAAAAGTGTCTTTATTGGCAAAATCGAGAATAGGAGATTCATTTCTGAGGGGGAAGGACGACTCGTAGCAGTGAACTGAAGATAAAAATGTCTTTTGTTCTATATTATGTTGATGGAACCGATGGTTTAGGGGGCGTGACCTTTGGAGGCATTAGGGAACTGAAGATTCGTTGATGGAACCCAGATGGAGACCTCGAGAACGATCGAATATTGCTTCTCATCCGCCAGAAGGAGCTCCAATTTGCTCCATCTTCAATAGCAGCAGCAACATTCATCCAACAAAAGGAGCGGCGGCAGCAATGAGGGTTGAAAAGCAAGGCATTTTGAAAGAAGCTAAAAGCAAAAAACTCTGCCTCACGCAATGCCCGCCCCCAATTCAAAAATCGTTTCAGTTGTGTCTTTCTTTGTGACCTCCGTGATTGGGCCAAGGTCTAGTTGCGCAGGCAGCGTGTTACCGGACAACGGCTCTACGACAGAGAAGAAAGCTCCGACCACCAACCCAACCATGGCCAATTCAAAGGTGGAGACGCTGTATGACTTGCTCGATGGAGGAATGATAGCTTTGGGCCTTATTCTTATAAAAAAATTTGAGTCTTTTAAAATGGGCATCAAGAATTGGTTGATCCTCCATCTATTAGTTAAATTTTGCTCATACTTATTAGCTAAATTTTGCTCTCTTTATGCTTTTTTTTTTTGGGCATGCACTTATTGGTGGAGAGGAATCACAACTCCATGAGTTATCAAGGATTTCTAAAGAACAATCATCTCTCGCTCAAATCGTAGTGCATGCTCGTGAACTTTTTAATGAATTTTGTGTGGTACATTCTGAAATTTTTTAATTGACTGAAAAGTAAAAAGTAGTATGTACAAGTCTGATACCAGTGGATGCCTTAAAGCTTTTACGTCTTTTTTAGCGACTGAAAAAAAGGGCATTAGTAATCACGTTATTTTCATTTTTTGTCTCAATTAGTTCTCTAAAATTGGGATATGCTTCGAGTTTTCCCTTTGTTCAATAGTTTTCTTTTTGCTTGGATGCTTTTTCATCTTTGATATGTCTAGGAGACTATGGTGATTTGTTTAGTTACCTTCCTTTTCATTTAGATGTAAGTTCTTTGGCTGCACTTGATGATTGTGGGTAAGTCGACTATGAGAAGTTGAATTAGCTCGTGAAAAAGAGTCATTAGCCTGCTGTTGTTTGCACTTCTCAGCTAGATAGAGAGTTAGAATTCTATAACTAAGACTGGCCAACAAAAATTGGTTCTTTCTTGACACATAGATCACCGACCACTAACCAAGATAACTCATGTTGGATCTGTGAGATGAGGTATCGAATGTTAAAACTACTACTAGATTGTGTTTCCTGAGCATAAAATGCAAGTACCTATGAAGTCTGCCTTTTGGTTTTTGAAGTGCTTTTGGCATGGACAACCATAGTTTGGATCCCTAACCTACATAATACAATACAAGGGGGAAATGATGTTTTGTTGCTCGCTAACATCTCTAAATTCTCATCATCATGTTGAAAGCTAATTTATCAATTCCCTGTGATTGGCCATCATTGTTCAATTTTTTTTAAAAGATTTTTAATTCTTATACAGATTTTCTGTCCATCTTATTCTAATATTTGGATCAAGTCCATTTGTCAGTGATTTTTCTCATATATCTTGCCTCATGCTGTCAAAATATTATAAATCTCCTTCTCTTTCATACCTGTCTTTTTTATTATGTTGTTTTATCTCTGATTTATTGGGCAGGAATTTGTTTTAGATAGAATATGGCAACCCAGAAGAAAACAACGATGTGAAAACTCCTGAAACATAGCCAAACAGGCGGAGAAAAAAGAAGTTCATCACCTGGGAACACTTCACAATAGAAGTTGTTGAGTCCTGGATGTAGACGGGCATGCTGTAAGCAGTGCAAGCAAAGTTTCGCCTATGGCACAGGCTCAAAGATCGGTAGCACCAACCAACAGAGTAAGGTGTGACAAATCATTGACTGAACTAATAATGTCACGTGCAAAAATTTCAGAATTACCTAAATTCATTTGGGATTTGAAAAACTTGAACATTTTGGGTATTGTTTACTGTAAGAAATTGAGTAGTTTACCCAATACTATCAGCAAGTTCGGCAAACTAGAAGTATTAATTGCCTCATTATGTCGAAGTCTGGGATGGGAAGTTCCTATAGATGGGTTGTCTTTACTGAAAATTCTTCGATTAAGTTATGCATGCGTTTCTGGCTTCCCCGATGCAAGTGCGAAGCTTTTTTGTCTCGAAGAACTTGATTTAAAGGACCGTGACATGATTTAGTCGCCACCAAAGCTTCCTACCAGTTTAATAGATCTAGTAATCATCTGTCATCTTCGCACATTGCCTCAACTTTCTCATCTAATCCATCTAAAAGAGCTCAGTTTTCATGATTGCAAATTGCTGGAATCAATGCAAGAGCTTCCCTTAGGAATGTTGAAACTCTATGTCGCCGGGTGTTACAAGTAGAAAGAGTTGCCAAGTTTGTTGAGTTTGAACCCTTGTCAATATTATGTATCGAAGCATGGCGGGAGTTGAGAGAAAACAAGGGTCTGGAAGGATTAAAATCCTTAAAAGAGCTATATGTAATTGAAGGCAACAAGTTGTCCAATCTAGATGGCCTTGAACATCTGGACTCTTTGAGATGCTTGGGAATGGGGGGACATTGGGAGTCATTCGAACATCTACAATAAGATGGGCCAATAGTGAATGATGACATTTATCAAGGCCTTGCAGTTTGAAAAACTTGGAAGAGCGACAATCTATAGCTGCCGATCCCGTTAAGACTAGACCTTTCGCAGTTAACACGTCTGAGGCTATTGATGGCTACCAATTGCCACAATCTAATCAAAATTAAAGGCCTTGAAAGGTTGAAAAACTTATAAAGATTGGACATCTAGGGGAGCAAATCCATTGAAACATTACCAGACCTCTTGTGCTTTGATAAGCTGGAATTTTTGTGCATTGGAAAGTGTTGGAGGCTTCATGATGTTCGGGGCCTAGAGAAAGTTAGATGTGTCGATAGATCGTAAAATGAGGGATTCAACTGCAAGGCCTCCACATCGGTTGAATTTTGAAGATTGAATGGAATGATGGGGGGTCAATTTCGCATGAACTTGTGGAGATCACGGAGCTCCAGGACTAAGACGTTCAGGGATGCAACTTATCGGAATTGTATACATTCATGGCACTCCTACAGTAGAGAAAAACTGGTTCATGAAAAAGAATGCTCCAATCAGTCGATCACTTTGGCCACAAAGTCGGAACGATTCACGATTCCCATCAAAGCTAAGTATAGTGGGTCACACAATTCATTGTTGAGATGTATTGCCAATTTCATCAGCATTTCATGTGCATCATACTTTTGTCTTTGTTTAGTTCGTGGAAGTTGACACAATGCTTCAAGGGTAGTCATGCTCTGGATCATTGTTGGTGTTAAGATGGGTCACACTGCCTCATCAAAATTTACAAACCTTAAAATGATTTTACCAACATTCCAATGAATAAGTTAGGAACCAACTTTTTCTCAAATTTTACAAGAGCACTCTAATAAATTTACAAATATGTCAAAAAATTAGCAAGTTCGCAACTTCTTTCATTATGAAATTTATTTTTATGAACTAAAAATTTTCTATAGTTAGTGTTAACAATTTTTTTTTTTTTTGGTCATAAGCGAGCTTTTCATTCACTGAGTACGAGCCCAATTGCATGAGAAAGGGGCAACAATTAGTTTACCGTGGACCCATCAATAAGTTTCCGCTCAAAATCATAGCAGACGCACGCCAAGGAACCTTTGGAAGATCCTTCGTGGAAAGTTCTGTCGATGTTTAGCTTGAGGACTCAGTGGTTTCCATCTTATGGGTAAGTGTCCTGGGTGGTTTGTATTCTCTGATTCTCGACCATTCCATTTCGAGAGATTCATATGCATAGCCATGATAGACACCATTGTTGTTGCAGGATCTGGTAAGTGATGCTTGAAAATGGAGGAATATCTTTAAGTCCAAATGTGCTAAAAAATGACAGTGATCAGTTCGAAAGACGGGGCCTTTGAGTTGATTACCAATATTCAATGGCCATCCTTCAATTCAAATGACTTCCTAATTTGAACTCTAAATGCCAATGTTAGAGGCCAACCTTATCTGTTTCGTGCTATGACAAAGAAGGAATAGATGTTTGACAGTTTCAGGTTCCTTTTCGCAAAGAGGGCATGTCAACTCAGGTAAATCTTCCTTCTGAATAGGTTTTCTCTTGGGGGTAGGGGGTTTTGGTACCCACTTCACGTAAGCACCCTTACTTTGGGTTGAGTCTTTAGATTCCATGCCTTAGTCCAGAGGGCTTTTGGAGTCAGGTAAGATGATGAGGCTTGATTTGCTTCATGCTTAGTCTCAATGTCTAGGAGTTGGTTGTAGCCACTTTTAATAGCGTAGCCTCTTACTTGGTTGTGTGTCCAGACTAGCTTGTCTTCCGTTGGTGTTGATAAGAGTGGGATAGCTAGAATATCATTTACTTTATGCTCATCAAAAAGAGGAAACAATTTGTGCTCATTCCATTGAGCTTCCTCAAGAATTCTATCAGCCTATCCAGTTAGCGTATTCTTGAGCGCATACCTCAATACATTTCTTATTTGCACAGCTCTTCAATTTGCATTTTCAGTTGGTGCATTTTGTCCCTGTCATGATGCAAACTCTGCTTATTTGTTGACTCCTAGAGCTCCCTATTCAAGCAGTTGATTTGACTATTAGCATTAGAGAACTTCCGCTTGCTCCACTTCTTTAGGGCCTCTATTACTTTATGTAGTTTCTTCAGAAAATGTTCATTTCCATGCTTGGAGTATTCCTCACTAAACGTACTAGCTAACCACATTCATTATCTTTAAGCTAGTATGCTGCAAACTTAATTTCTCTTTCTTTTTGCAAGTTCCACTGAGAGAGTTAACAAGATAGGATTATGGTCGGTGCCTGTAGGAGGTAATGCATTTGCTTCCACTTCTGATATCACTCTTCATTCTACATTGCATAGAGCTCTAGCTAGTCTTTCTTTCACATGGGCATCCCCATTCTTATTATTTGCCCATATAAATGCGCATCCTTTACATTCAAGATCCATTAGAAATCATGCATTTATAATGTCTAATATCTCAAAAAGCCATTAACCTATGGTGCTCTACCATATGCTTGCCTATTTTTTCCCTAGTGATGCAAAATTTCATCGAAGTTTAGTCCCCCCACGCCCAACCAAATAGAAGGAAGCTGGTTTTGGAGGCTGATTATTGGAGCGTGTACAAAGGTAATTCTCATATGTTTTCCACTATCTGTACAAATTAGGTCAAGCATTTCATTTGTGACTGATTCCATTGTTAGTGCTACCCTGTCATTCCGTAAAATTGTTGATCCCCCTGCTTTGAATGCACCACTGCACAGTTGTAGAATTGGATTCATTTCAAGCTCATACCACAGGTTCTTGATTCTTTATTTCCATGAGAAAAATAATGATGGGCCTTTCCAAAGCCTCAATGCCAAGATTGTCTTGAGTGTGCCCAACCCCTTATAATTCCAGCATAAAATTTTAATGGGAACCTCGGTAGCTTATTAGTGATGACCACCAAAGCCCTTATCTTAGGACCCTCCAAAACCTAAATTGGAGTCTCCAAAAGTTTGGTCTCATCTAAGACAAGAGAGTTCACCTTTTGAGAAGTGCAAGGACTATACCTTCACTATGTTTTGTTTCCACCTGTTTTCTTCCCCTTGCTACGTTTCTTTTGGGGGCCTTTTGAGCTGCCTTCTAGCATTGTAGAGTGGTTTGGAGCTGTTATCAACGTCTGTTGGAGAAATCTTTATGGAATATTTTGAAGCTGATAAAATGTTTCTATCAGTCTAGTCTGAAGATTTGTAGACTTTTCTATTCAAAGTCTGAAGACTTCCGGACTGCCAGACTCAAGACTTAAAGTCTATTCTCGGTGACAGTTTCTAATCCGTTGAAGTAAGACTATCCAGAACTATGTGATTCATTGGGGACTTAGCCTTATCGACTGGAGAAGATCTCTTGGCTGGATGTGACATAACGAATTTCTTTATTCGAATCAAGATTGATTAAGGATCCGATGATTGGCGAGGTATTAATGGAAGGTTCTACTTATGGAAACCAAGATCCTGATTGTATGGGCGAGTAAGATTGATGGGCTATCGACATGTTCCTTTAATAGCTCGAATGATCTTCCTAATTGATTCTGTCCAACGGGAAGATTGGAAGAATTCCTTTGGTAAGTGCCAATGGGTATGATGGCACAAAGGAGTATAAAAGATAGACGTTCCAGTTGCTTGAAGAAGTGTGCGATAGAAGAATTCCAAAGTCTGAAGCTCTTTGATTCGTAGTCAATTCATTTGTTGAGCGAAACCTTGTACGCAAAAGAGAGTTCATATTTTGACATACCTTGAGGAAGTGTGATAGAATAGCCATACTATGGAATCAAGGGAGAACATCACTGTAACAACTCTTTTGTTCATAGTGAAATCCAGCCAGTGGGCTGTTAGTGCAGAAGAGTAGACGTAGGCTTGAAATAAGCCGAACCACTATAAACCTTGTGTTGAATTTTCTCTTTCCTACTCTCTGTTTTACTTTGATCATAGCTCGTTTCTATTGTCTGCATAGTATTGCTTTGATATCTCGAAAAGTTATTTATTTACCTATTCACCCCCCACTAGGTAACTATACTAGCAATATCAATTGGTATCAGAGCCTGTGTACTCACTTTGTTTGAAGTGTTTTACTTCAGAGTTAAAGATCCATGACTAGTATGCTAGCTCCAGGGCTGGTGGAAGGCAAAGCAATACCAGACCACCCTACTTTGATGGAAAGGATTACAACATCTGGAAAAACAAGATGAAAGCGTTTCTACGATCAAAGGATCCTCTCGGAATGGGATGTTGTAGAAAAATGAATCACTCCTAAAGCTGCATCTGTCTCAGAGAGAGGAAAAGAAACTGTTAAGTCAAGAGAAATGACTCAGGAAGAGATAATCAAGAGACAAGCACTTGATGCAAAAGCAATTTATTCTTTATATTGTGCTTTGTCACCAACTGAATATAACTGAATATCTTCTTGTGTTACAGCAAAAGAAGTTTGGGATAGATTACATATCACCTATGAAGGAACAGATCGAGTGAAGAAGACTAGAATCAACATTCTCCTTGGTTAATACGAAGCCTTCAAAATGAAATGAGGAGAATCTATAACTGACATGTTTAGCCGTTTTACAAATATCATGAATGGTCTTGAAAATCAAGGTCCACCAATTTCTGATCCAATGAAGGTAAACAAGCTACTGCATGGACTCTCCAAGGATTGGAATCATATAAAGACTTCAATAAGAGAGACACAAAGAATCATGCCACTATCTGTCGATGAGTTGGTCGGAACTCTTCAGTCTTATGAAGTGGAGCGAATCAATGAAGATGAAGATCTTAAAGGTAAGAAATCCATTGCATTAAAATCCAATGGTGATTATGATGTTACAGATTCTGAAGACGATGTGGACAATGAGGAGCTTGCTCTTATGATAAGAAGATTTAAAAAACTGAACAGAAAAGGAAGAAGATCCAATCCAAAGAAACAGAGTTTTCAAAAGCAACAGACCAAGTCTATTGATGTTGATGAATCAAACAAAGATGTAGTCTGCTTTGAATGTAAGAAAAAGGGACACATCAGACCCAACTGTCCTCTTCTGAGAAAGAAGAAAGGAAAAGCTGAAAAATATCGAAAGGCTCTTAAAGCAGAAACCTGGAGTGATACAGAGTGTGAAGAAAGCGATGATGATTATGCCAACATATGTCTAATGGCACAATCAGATTCAGACTCAAACTTTGAAACAGACTCAGACTCAGACAGTGAGCTAGAGGTAAGTAACTTTAAAATCCCTGTTAAAGTTTCTAAATACATTGATGAGCTGTGTCTTAGTCTTAAGATTTCTCTTAAAAGGATTTCCGAACTTAAAAATGAAAACTCTACTCTAAAACAACAAGAAAATGTTTTGAAAGAAAAGTTGAAATGTTTAGACATAAATGTTTCCACTCTTAAAGAGAGTGAAGACAATCTTTTAAAAGAAAATGTTTTTTTTTAAAAAAAATGACTTGTCAAATGTTTCAAAAAGATTTTCATTAGGATCTGAGAAACTTGAGAAAATTCTTTCAGCACAACGACCTTATTTCAATAAATCTGGGTTAGGAATGACAGATGAAACAATTCCTTTAATTGATTTCCTAAAGTAAAAGAAAGAATTAAGCAAAGACCAACAAGAGATGCTTACAAAAATCATTTCAAATAGGCTTTTGTAAAACCAAAGAGGTCGAAATGCTCTCGAGATGTTTAAAGTGCAATAGTGCGAGATCATTTTGAAAAAGAGTGCCCTATGGTCTGGAAACCTTTCAAGAAAGTTTGGGCAAATACATCATATCATACTAACACAAATGGACCCAAGAAAATATGGGTACCAAAGAAAGCTTGAGTCTCTTTTTTAAATGCAGGTCACTATCAAGAAAAAGGGAAAATGGTATATGGATAGTGGATGCTCAAGACATATGACAGGTGATTCAAATTGCTTTATAAAGCTTGCTCAAGTAAATGGTGGAAAAGTCTCTTTTGGAGGAAACGGCAAAGAAAGAATTGTGGGATTTGGAACTGTAAAGATTGGAAATCTCACAATAAGCAACGTTTCTCTAGTGGAAGGACTTAACTACAATGCTCGATATCGATCGGTTTGTGTGATACTTGGTTTCAAAATTAATTTTCAAGAGGGAATATGTTCGGGAACCGATGTAAAGACTCTTCTCGATCGTTTATGGGTCGAATACATGGAAATATCTACCTCTTGGATGTGAAACAAGATGAATTACAATGTTTAATCTTAATTCAAGATGAAGCAAGATTATGGCATAGAAAGCTTGGGCATATCAACATGAAGTAGATAGCCAAAATTTCAACAAAGAAGCTTGTTCGTGATCTACCAAATTTATCTTACCAAAAGTTTGATTTATGCACACCATGCGTTTTGGGAAAGCAGGTAAGAAATTCTTTCAAACCAGTAAATCAAGTTTCCATTAATCCTGTACTGCAGTTTCTGCATATGGATCTCTTCGGACCAACCAGAACTCAAAGCATTGGAGGTAAGAAATATTGCCTAGTAATTGTGGATGACTACTCTCGATTTACTTGGGTATACTTCCTGTCAAGTAAGTCTGAAACCTTATCTTATTTTGAAAAGTTTGCTAAAAAAGTCCAAAATGAAAAAGGGTATGCTATTACGAGTATAAGAACATACCATGGAGGTGAATTTGAAAATCAAGAGTTTACAAAATTCTGTGATGAATCTGGTTTTCAGCATGTGTTCTCCTCTCCATATACTCCAGAGCAAAATGGAGTTGTGGAAAGAAAGAATAGATCTCTTCAAGAAATGGCAAGAACTCTTTTAATTGAAAGTAACATCTCTTCACGTTTTTGGGCTGAAGCTGTTTCAACAGCATGTTATAATATCAATAGAATTTTTCTCAGGCCTATTCTGGAAAAAACCCCCTATGAATTATTCAAATGAAAGAAACCTACTGTTTCATATTTTCATGTGTTTGGATGCAAATGCTTTATATTGAAAAATGCAAATGATCGAGTTGGTAAGTTTGAAGAAAAATTAGACGAAGGAATCTTCCTTGGGTATTCTACCACAAGCAAAGCCTACAGAGTCTATAACAAGAAGAGTCAATCTGTGGAGGAATCAATGAATGTCAAATTTCAAGATTCTCTACAAAATGAATCTATTCAGACTCATCTTGAAGAATCTGAATTTGTTCCAGATTCAACAAAGTCTAAATCTCAAGAAGCACCTTAGACTTTAAAAGACCAGCAACAAATGGTTATTGAAGATTCAAATGAAGAAAGTGATCATCAACCTGACAAACCAACCAGCAATTGGAAGCATAAGTCCAGTCATCCCAAAGATCTCATTATTGGCGACATTAATGAAGGAATTCGCACAAGATCCAAAAGGCGCGAAGAGTTTAGTGCTGTGGCTCTCATTTCTGAAGTAGAACCCAAAAGCATAGAAGAAGCTTTATCTGATGAAAGCTGGATTGAAGCTATGCAAGAAGAACTCAGACAATTCAGCATTAATGATGTCTGGGAATTGACACCTAAACCAAAAGGTAAATCTATTATTGGAGCTAAATGGGTTTTTAGGAACAAGATGAACGAGAAAGGAAAAGTCGTAAGAAACAAGGCAAGACTTGTAGCCAATGGGTATACGCAAGAGGAAGGGATAGACTATGATGAGACTTACGCACTAGTAGCAAGGTTAGAAGCAATTCAATTATTGCTTGCTTTTGCTTGTTATAAGAATTTGAGGTTATTCCAAATGGACGTCAAAAGTGTTTTCCTAAATGGATTTATCCATGAGGAAGTCTATGTGGAACAACTACCTGGGTTTGAAGACCCAAAGAAACCAGACTTAGTATTCAGACTGAAAAAGGCCTTGTATGGGTTAAAGCAAGCACCTCGAGCTTGGTACGACATACTGAGTAAGTTTTTAATACAAAATGGATTTGTCAAAGGTAAAGTAGACACTACCTTGTTTATCAAAAGAAAAAGCAAAAGTTTTTTGCTTGTTCAAATATATGTTGATGATATTATTTTTGGATCCTCTAATGAAAGTCTGTGCAAAGAAATTCTCAAAGTCTATGCAGGATGAATTTGAAATGAGCATGATGGGAGAACTAACCTTCTTTCTTGGACTTCAAGTGAAGCAATTGAAGGAAGAGACTTTTATTCATCAAGAAAAATATGCTAATGATCTTGTCAAGAAGTTTGGATTGCAAAATTGCAAAAAGACTAATATACCAATGTCAACTTCCTTGAAGATAGACAAAGATGAAGGAGGAAAGAAAGTTGACCAGAAGCTATACAGGAGTATTATCGGTTCACTTCTTTATCTTACCGCTTCTAGACTTGAAATTTTGTTTAGTGTTTGCATTTGTGCTAGATTTCAAGTAGACCCTAAAGAATCTCATCTCAGTGCTGCAAAGCGTATTATCAAGTGCATTGCTTCAACTTCAAGTATCGATCTGTGGTATTCCAAAAAGGGAGACTTCACTCTTCTTAGATACTCAGATGCAGATCTAACATGTTGCAGAGTTGATAGAAAGAGTATCTCGGGTACCTGTCAGTTACTTGGAAACAGAACAGTATCTTGGTTTTCAAGAAAGTAAAGTACACTAGCTCTTTCTACAGCAGAAGTAGAGTATGTAGCTCTTGGAAGTTGTTGTTCACAAATTCTGTGGATAAAACAACAGCTAAGAGACCTTGGAATTGAAGATTCATGCACGGAGATTAACTGTGATAACACCAGTGCAATCAATCTTACAAAAAATCCTATTCTTCACTCAAGAGCAAAGCATATAAAGATTCGACATCACTTCATCAGAGATCATGTACAAAATGGAGAAGTTTCAATTCAGTTTGTTGACTCAAAGAAGCAACTGGCGGATATATTTACAAAGCCTTTAGAGAAAAATCAATTTGAAATCATCCGTTCCAGACTCAACATCTTGAAGCTTGATGAAGTTAAAGTCTAGAGACTCTCAGACTCTCAGACTCAGTCAATCATGGGTCTTGACTGTAAGTTATTCTCTTTTATATTAAATCTCGAAAAGGTACAATCATTGATAATTGATTTATGCTATTTTAAATTTCAATGAAAAGTGCAAGTTTACCTTTTCAAAAATCAATCTCTATTTAAAATGGAAGTTATCTTCTTTTTTTTTTTTAAAGGCAGTTAAGTTTAAAAAGGGCACCTTTTCATTTTCCTTTATGACGTTTGGTATTTCGACTGGGCTATTTACAGTCGATTCCTCTCTGCAAAACTCCAAAACCCTAAAAAGTCTCGATCTTCCATTCCTGTCTCCCTCCATTGTTTAATCTTCGAAAAAGTTGTTATTTTTTCTTGGGAAAGTCAAGCAAAGAATCTTTCAAAGACAAAGAAAGATGTCGTCTTCAAGAAAGTTTTCGAAGATTGCAAGCAGGGGACCACATCGAATGAGTGAGGGACCTACTCACTTTGATCTTACTGGGGAAGAAGATTCACCAAGCCAGCAACAGAGCCCGCAACATTCTCAACCATGTCATTCTCCACCATCTAGTCCACAGGGTGTGGGTCATCAACAGGAAGAAGAAATCATTGAAGACGCCGATCTGTAAGAGTTCAAAAGCCCAACTTTATTTATAAGCTTTACCGTGCTTTAAAAAGTATTGGTAATCCGTTGAACTACATTGGTGAGTTTCTTAAGGACAAGGGATATGGGAATGAGTATATATTCTTGCGAAGAATGGAATTGCTCCTAGAGGAATGGCAGAAGAAGCCCTTGCGAACATTCTAAGTGATCCGCGTGTCGGGGGATTTAATCCGACAGATGGAAATGATGATGATAAACTGTACAGCCAATTTCAACCGAGAATGGGTGTTGCAGCGGATATTCGAGGAAAGAAATCGGATTTGTTTCGATCAAAGGAACAGAAGAATCTATACTTCAAATTGTTGAAACGTGGGGTGATAAACCCTAAGAGTGTTGATTTTGATTTCCTGGATGCTGTGAATGTGAACTTGAGAGAAAAGTTCAGTTTTCTTCAATTTGAACAGTTCTGTACTGACACCACAGAGGGCTATACTCAATTAACTGCTTATTTCTATTCAAATCTTAGTTTCTTGGATGCGAATAGAATATCTTTTACAGTTCGAGATCAGGACTTTGTGGTTGATGTGGATATGCTGGCGGATGTGATTGGGGTTGAAAGAGGATGGTATCAACCAATCAATGTCTTTATTGCTCGCACAACATTGGAACTTGTCAAAGACAGAATGACAGAGGGAAGGATTTCCTACTTAAGGATGCGTGCGAACAACATCATTCTTCACAAAATTGTGATCATTTGCCTCAGACCGAAATCAACTTCCAAGACTGATGTTTCCAACTCAGAGGCAAAGTTGATGTACACAATCAATGCTGGGAAAAATTTTTCTCTTCCTCACACCATCCTATTCCACATGTATAGAGCAATGGTGAAGGACAAGGGACAGCTTCCTTATCCCGGTCTTGTGACAAAGATATTCAGACACTTGAATATTCAACTTTCACAAATTCTTTGTGTTCGACCGTGTGACCAAATGGTGGTAGGACTGAAAATGGTGCTGAAAATGCATTTGAAAGAACTTAACAAGGCATTGGAGAAGTTTAAGGAGAAAACCCCTATCAAAACTCATCATGGTTCTTCTGCAGCGAAAAGAAAAGGGAAGGAGCCAATGGTTGCTTCATCCAAAAAGAGAAGAGCTGTCATCATTGAGGATGAGGATGAGGAGGATGATCTCACCATTTCTGCTATAGCTTTGAAGAAGCTAAGTCGTTCTGTTCCAGAATCAATGGAACGACAGGAGAAGGAAGCAGAGGAGAGAGAAGAGTAGGAGAAAGAAGGAGAAGAAGAGAGAGAAGAAGAAGAGAATGAAGAAGAAGCAAGAGAAGCAGAGGAGCAAGAAGCAGAAGAAGAGGAGAGAGCAAATCAAGAGGAAGAAGAGCCTGAAAAACACTCTTCTCCCCATGAAGCCATAGAAACAGGGGGAGATAAGGAGCAAAGAGGAACGACCTTCCATCCTGTTACCAGTGAAGGAGTCAGTCGTTCTCCTGCAGATCCAGAGGATGTTTATGCCTCTCAATTTCCCGAAGAGGGTCATGGTGCTTCATCGCCAAATATGCGCAATTATGCTGATATACCATCGTCTGCCTTTACTCCATCAGACCGTGCTGAAGCTAGTAGCACGATGATAATACAACAGACTTTCGCGAGAATTCTTGATGTTCTCGTGGAAATGCGAGGTCGGTTTATGCTTTGGAGTGCGAGGTTCAGAACTTGAAGAATTCTGGACAAGTCTCTTCCGTTTCCCCGTCGATCGATTCAAGCCCTTTCTACTCAAATTCAAGCCAATGCTAAAGGAGAAGAAGTGGCTCATCTAAGGGAAGACTTGAAAAAGCTGGAAGGCATCGTTCAGTCTATGGGAGATTTTTAGCTTGTTTGCGTTCCCTAGCAAATTTGACTTAATTTTCATCTCAACCTTTTTCATGATGACAAAAAGGGGAAGAGATGCAAGCTTTGAAACTTTGAACTTGTTTAATTTTGTAGTCTTTTTTGTGTGTCGGATAATTACGATTGTGATGTGGATTGTGGATTTGGATTTGATTTTTGCCTTTATATTAAGTATTATTGATATCTTATGAATGGCTTTTCATGCAAGACTAACCTATTTTCTGTGGTTGCAAATTCTAGTGTTATCATTAAGTCATTAATCTTTATGAGATATCCATATTGCTTGAGTAATATTTTGCAGGTCAAAGTTATTCAAATCTGTAGGAAAGTTTTGTCACCATCAAAAAGGGGGAGATTGTTGGAGAAATCTTTCTGGAATATTTTGAAGCTGACAAAACGTTTCTATCAGTCTAGTCTGAAGATCTACAGACTCTTCTATTCAAAGTCTGAAGACTTCTGGATTGCCAGACTCAAGACTTAAAGTCTATTCTCGGTGACAGTTTCTAATCCGTTGAAGTAAGACTATCCAGAACTATGTGATTCATTGGGGACTTAGCCTTATCGACTGGAGAAGATCTTTTGACTGGATGTGACATAAAGGATTCCTTTATTCGAATCAAGATTGATTAAGGATCCGATGATTGGCGAGGTATTCTTGGAAGGTTCTACTTATGGAAACCAAGATCCTGATTGTATGGGCGAGCAGGATTGATAGGCTATCGACATGTTCTTTTAATAGCTCGAATGATATTCCTAATTGATTCTGTCCAACGGGAAGATTGGAAGAATTCCTTTGGTAAGTGCCAACGGGTATGATGGCACAAAGGAGTATAAAAGGAAGACGTTCCAGTTGCTTGAAGAAGTGTGCGATAGAAGAATTCCAAAGTCTGAAGCTCTTTGATTCGTAGTCAATTCATTTGTTGAGCGAAACCTTGTACACAAGAGAGAGTTCATATTTTGACATACCTTGAGGAAGTGTGGTAGAATAGCCATACTGTGAAATCAAGGGAGAAAATCACTGTAACAACTCTTTTGTTCATAGTGAAATCTAGCCAATGGGCTATCAGTGCAGAAGAGTGGACATAGGCTTGAAATAAGCCGAACCACTATAAACCCCGTGTTGAATTTTCTCTTTCCTACTCTCTTTTTACTTTGATCATAGCTCGTTTCTATTGTCTGCATAGTATTGCTTTAATATCTCGAAAAGTTATTTATTTACCTATTCACCCCCTCTAGGTAACTATACTAGCAATATCAACGTCAAGCTCTTCTTCGTCTTTTTTTTTTTTTTTATATGGACTAATGCCACATTTTCCAATTGCTTCGATCTCCTTAGAAAAAATCTATGCTGACTTTCCCAGATTGTTCCCACTACTAGGAACCAATGGATTCTCTCCCGAAGGCTCATAGGACACCATTTGCAGCGTGGGTGTAGGAGTTTCTGGAATAATCTCATCATCTATGTTTATATCCTCTGGTTTCGCATAGAATAGCTTTCATAGAGGGCTTCTTTCGAAACAACTAGGATCATCAATTTCTAACCAGTTCTCATCATATTCTTCTTCCTCAAAGAACTCGGCATAATGCCCCATGCAACCACATGCATAACAAATGTGCAATAATCTCTCATATTTAAAGTCGACCCATAGTTTCTTTCCTCCTTGGCAGGCAAATGTCCCAGGTCTCAAGGGGGGACAATATACAAATTCTTACTCTAGCTTTTCCATCTTTATTGGAGTTAAACCCCTTTGTATCAATTTTCACTTTAGTTACCAAGCCCACTGCTGCTACTATTTGCCTTATGGTTTCCTCCGAGACCCGTTCCATAGGTAATCTAAGCACTTGAACCCAAAACTCGTAATGTGTGTAATCGTAATTGTATTGCGAAGTAATCGATGTCCATGGTTTAAGCACCAAAGGATTGCTAGAGAAAGACCAAGGCCTTGTCTCAAGAATTCTGCTCATTTCATTTTTAGGCTTAAAGGTAAAGGCTAAATGTCCCAGCTTGTCTCTTGGTTATCTCTTCTTGAGTCATTTCGCTAAACTCAACAGCTTCTTTTCCTCTTTCTGAGACAGATGCAGCTTTAAGAATGATTCATTTGTCTACCACATCCCATTCCAGAGGATCCTTTGATCTTAGAAATGCATTCATCTTGTTTTTCCATATGTTGTATTCCTTTCCATCAAAATAAGGTGGTCTGGTATTGCTTTGCCCTTCAACCAGTCTTGGAGCCAACATACTAGTCATGGATCTTTAACTCTGAAGTAAAACACTTCAACTTAAGTGAGTACACAAGCTCTGATACCAATTGTGAAAGCTAGTATGAGCACCTAGAGGGGGCTGAATAGGTGTAAAAATAATTCTCGAGATAAGTGTGCAGCATTAATCAACAATGGATTATGAAAAGGAAATTCGTCTCTTGTAAACAAAATGGGTTATGATCAAAGTAAAAGAGTGTAGAGAAGAGAATATGAACACAAAGATTATAGTGGTTCGGCTTAATCCAAGCCTACGTTCACTCTTCCGCACTAACAGCCCACCGGCTGGATTTCACTATGAACAAAAAAGTTGTTACAGAAAAGCTCTTCCTTAATTCCACAGTGTAGAGACTCTGCTACACTTCCTCAAGGTCTTTCAAAGATATAAACTCTCTTTTGCGTACAAGATTTCGCTCAACAGTTTAATTGACAAAGAATAAGGAGCTTCATGCTTTGGAATTCTTCTATTGCGCACACACTCGAACAACTAGAACGTCTTCCTTATATACTCCTTTATGCCATCACACCCGTTGGCACTTACCAAAGGAATTCTTCCAATCTATCTGTTGGACAAAATCAATTAGGAAGATCTTCGAGCTATTTAAGGAACATGACGATAGCCCATCAATCATGCTCGCCTATACAATCAGAATCTAGGTTTCCATAAGTAGAACTTTCCAAGTATATTTCGCCAATTAACGGATCCAAAATCCCTGAATCAATCTTGATTTGAATAATGGATTCCGAAATGCTATATCCAGCCAAGAGATCTTCTTCAGTCGACAAAATCAAATCCTTAACGAAATACTTCGTTTCGGATAAGCCTTCTTCAACGGTCTTAGAAACTGTCAATGAGGATAGACTTTGAGTCTTGAGTCTGGTAATCCGGAGGTCTTCAAACTTTGATAGAAGAGTCTGCAAGTCTTCAGACTAGACTGATGGAAACGTTTTGTCAACTTCAAAACACTCAAGGAAGTTTTCTCCAACATGTACAAGCATTTAGGAAACACCTGAATTCATTAGGGATTTGAAGTACAAGAAAGTCTTACATATTGCTGAAAGTGAGAAATTGAGTAATTTACCTATTACTACTAGCAAGTTGGACAAAAAACATAATAGTCTTATTGTATGGTAAAATTGTGTAATTGGTTAGGTACGCTGATGGTAATTTACAGACAAAGCTAACAAATGCTATAGTAAGTCATCGACATCTTTAGAAATTTACCACTCAAACAAAATCTAGTGGTAAAGATAGCAAGTTTCTAGTGAATTCGATAATTTACCCAGCTAGATCCAATTTAATGAAAGTTGGTAGAGTAAGGAATGCTTTAATTTTAAATACAATATAAGATCTAGCAAAAAAAAAAAAAAAAAAAAAAATGTACAATGTAAGTTATCTAATTATATAAAGGCTCATCGTTCAATATTAAAACATACGAGTGAAAATGGTGAGTTACGGTGAAATTAATAGATTTTCAACTTATGTTTTTTTTTTTTTTTTTGTAAAGGATTTTCAACTTATGTTTACTTTTAGATATTTCACTTTTTTTTTTTTGGTCAACTTATAGACGTTTCACTTTAAAAAAAAATGCATAGCATTTTGTGATCATATATATCCTCTACGGTATTGGTATCCTACATTAATTGGATCGAGTAAAAGGTCTTCAAACCATGCATGTCGATTATGACAGACATTAACTTCAGATTTTGATGGGACTGAACGGAACTATGCATATGATGGGGGCCATAATATCTCCAAGAGTTATCTTGTTCCATTGAAAGGTGCCACTTGCTTTGTGCAAAAGACTTGAACTAGAGGAATAAAGGCAACGTGGAGAAAACTTCAGCCGGAAGATTCGGATAACATATTGTTGATTGATGTGGGTGCTTTGCTTTCCTTTTCCTTTTGGACAGCTAAAGGCAACCAGTGCGTTTCATGTGCCTTGGAGACTCAGGAGGAAGAAGAGAGCATAATTTTTTAGAGCTATGAATTAATCTTATAAATGAAATACGTTTCATAAATAGATCTAAAATAGATACAATAAATATATCTTATTAACTAAATGTCAAAGTGATGCTCCAAAGCACTTTCAATGGGTGGCGAATTCCTATAGATGAGTTGTCTTCACCAGAGATCTTTCCATCAACAAGTGAAACATGAGGCCTCATAATTAAACCATTATCCTTATAATATGTTGTCTAATTTAAAAAATTCCAAAACTAACGGCACTAAGAACGTAATAGCAAAACTTAAAGAAAAGAAGTTGCAACATGAATATCCATAATTAAATTTATAATTTATGTTCTTTATTAAAGTTCATGAGTTAACAAAAAGGAAATTGTTGCTGCGGTTGTGCAAAATAAGAAAGCATAGCCTCTTAGAGCTTAGTTTAAGCTTATAAAATCAAATATGTCTCATGTATCAATCTAAATAAGGTACGATGAATATGTCTTGGCAGATGAATGTAAAAGCTGTGCTCTAAAGCACTATCAATGAGAGGCTAATATGTGGTACTCTCTATAAATGATATTTATCTTAACTTTCTTTCAAAAAAATTTCCTTTTATTTCCCCACTTTAATTGAAATAAATTTTTCTGGAACAATTACTTTTTATATTATGAAATGCCCTTGTTTCATGATGATCAACATATTTCTCGAATGCTTATTTCCCATAATCTATTTCACGAGACTTTTCCCGAGCATAGCACGGGTCTATAGGCCACTGTAATGGTAAGTTATTTTATTTCTTTTTGTTCCTTGCTTTCCGATACAATGCTAATGTTGTGGTAATATCATGACTTTTTATTTTTTAAGTGGTCATTGAACTACTCTTAAATATTTAATCCAGTTCTTAAACTTTCAGTTTGTTTAGTCTGGTTCCTTACAAGGTCAAATAAGTCATTCAATACTATTCACAAATTTTCATAATTACACTACTACCTAGATTTTATAACATCTTTTTAGTTCAACAATCTCCTAAATCAATGAAAAGATATGTTATCTTTCTATTGCCTTTTTTTTTTTTTTTTTCTCTTTATAAACACTACGATAACTCTATTTAAATATAATTTAGCTTATGCTCTCTCTAATGGTAAAAGTGGAACCTCATTTTGAGTTATGCAAGTTTAATATTGCTGCTTATTTAAGAATAAATATTTTCATAAGGATATTTAATGAAGACATTAAGTTATCTATTGATAATCATATTAATATTAATCTAAATCTTGCTCCTAAATGTTTACATAGATAAATTTTCAAGCTTTTATGTTATGTGTTTTCATAATTAAATTTAGTAATACATGTACATTAGAAAATTAAAATAAAAGGAATATAAACCCGGTAAAAACTGTAAATGAGGTTCTACTTTTTTATTATAGGAATCATAAGTCAAAATATATCTAAATGGAAATATCATAACATTTGTAAAGACCATGGGAATATAGCTATCAAGTTATTTTCTTTCTGACTTTTAGATACAATGTTAATGTCGTGGCAAAAAGGAGACTACCGTTAAAACGTTAAATGATCCTTCCATGCACATCACAGGTCAATGAAACTGCTGGTGCATAAATGATAACAAAATTAGCTGCATGATCCTTTACGAATGGTCAATCCACATTCATTACTAATGATAATTTCGTAGAAGGCAAGAATTCCAGTCAATAATTTAATGTAAAATTGCCACCGGCTTGGTGCAAAAGACTTTAATTAGAGGAATAAAGGCAACGCGGACAAAACTTTGGGTGGACGATTTGGAGAATATACTGCTGAGTGATGTGGGTGCTTTGCTTTAAGCTCTTTCGTTTTCCTTTTGGACAGCTAAAGGAAAAGTGCGTTCCACATGGCTTTGGAGACTTGGGAAGAAGAGTGGTAGGGCCGGATGAGAAATTTAATATCTTTTGTCATTATGTTCATAAGTTAATTAAAAGAAAATTGTTCATGTACTTGCACATTCGATTTCCTTATAGGCCAGCCAGGATAAAAACCGCTTTCCAAAGAGATTCATGAGTTCCAACTCTCCCTTTGAAGGCGTAAGGCAATGAAAAAGAGCATAATTTCTTAGAGCTATGAATTAAGCTTATAAAATGAAATATGTTTCACATAAATAGATACAATGATTCTATCTTATTAGATAAATGCAAAAGCAATGTTCTTAAGCACTTTCAATGGGTGGCAAATTCTTATTGATGGGTTATCTTCGCCGTAGATCCTTCCATCAATAAGTGGAACATGATGCCTCATAATTAACTGTTATCCTTTTAATAGGTTGTCTAATTTAAAAAATTGCAAAACTAATAGCACTAAGAACATAATAGCAAAAGTTAAATAAAAGAAGTTACAACATGAATGCCCCGTAATTAAAATTATAATTTATGTTCTTCATTAAAGTTTGTGAGTTAATAAGAGGAAATTGTTGATGTGCTTGAGCATAAAAAGAAAGCATAACTTCTGAGAGCTTACTTTTAAGTTTATAAAATCAAATATGTCTCATGTATCGATCTAATTTAGGTATAATGAATATGTTTTATCAGATGAATGTAAAAGTGATGCTCTAAAGCACTATCATTGGGTGGCTAACATGTGGCACTCTCCATAAATGACATATATCTTAACTTTCTTTTAAAAAATTTCCTGTTATTTTCCCACTTTAATTGAAATAAAATTTTTCTAGAACAATTACTTTCAATATTACAAAAAGCTCTTATTTTCATGATGATCAACATATTTCTCGAATGATTATTTCTTATAATCTATTTCACAAGACTTTTCCCGTGCATAGTATGGATGTTTAGGCCACTGTAATGGTAAGATGATTTGTAGTGTCAATATAGCCACTAAGTTCTTTATTTCTTTTCATTCCTTGCTTTTCAATACAATACTAATGTTGTGGTAGAAGTTGACAATAATATAAACCCAATGCTCCGATGCGAAGCACGGGCAAACTGTACTACTGATATAAATGGTAAGAATCATATCGTCTTGATTCCATTCAGCGTTGAGATGGAATTACCACCAGATAATGCCTAAAAGTAGAAGGCCATGACTAATCACGCGCAGAGGAAGACTCCAGGAAGTGGAAAGGAAAGGCGCGCTTGGAGCGGTGAATGGAATGATCATCCATAAGCCAACGTCGAGGATGAGGAGGAGTTTTCACCAAAAGAAGGCAAACGAGTAAGTAGTTGTTTTTTAGTCAATTTGAAGGCATCTCCAGATACCTAGTGTGAACACATGAAATACATGAAACGACCTACGCGCTGTGAGAGATTAATATATGCATAATAGTCGAGTAATCATGCCTGGCCTCCCGCTTTCCGTTCTTCCTCTTCACCAGCCACGCTTTGAATGTAGCACAGAGGTAGTCCAGTAATCATTTTCCTGCTCAAACCTATCCATAACAGTCGAGTCACAGAGAGAGAGAGAGATCGTGCACCGCAATGGAAGATCGACGGCCCAAGTGAGCTAAATTCACCGAGGCTTCCAGCCCGACCATGTTGAAGCGACGATGACGCGAAAAATTTATTGAATTACAGTCAAAGCAGAACGAGAGCGAATCGCCTCTTCTTCCCTCTTCGGACTTGTCGGAGAAGAACAATGTTTCATCCGTCCGGAGTAAATTCTGACCCATCTGCTTCCTCCATAATTGGAAACAATTACTACGTATTCTTAAGCTTTAGAGGTCCCGATACTCGCAATGGCTTCGTCGATCATCTCTACCATAGACTCAAAGATGTGGGCCTGCCGTTCCATCCAAATTTCATGTTTAGAGATGATAAGGACCTCCCCTTCGGCGAGAAAATTGGTGAAAACCTCATCAATGCAATCAAGCACTCTAAGGTTTCTATCCTAGTCATCTCAGAAAATTATGCTGCTAGTGAATGGTGCCTCCGTGAGCTTATTCAGATAATGGAGTGCATGGAAAGAGGAGAGCAAAAAGTCTTGCCTGTGCTTTACAAGGTGAAACCTTATGAGGTGCGAGAACTGAAGGGGGCCTTTGGAGAGGCCTTCAAATCCCGTAAGGATGAATTTGAGGAGGAGGTCAAGCAACAGGGGCCGGTAGCTCTCAAAAAAGCACTGGATCTTAGAGTATTCGAATCAGAGAAATTTGCTAATGGGTATGTCGTTTACCTTCTTTTGATTGATCCTCGTCAGAAGAAGAATTTTTCTATTTATCATCCTCAATCCTTGTTTTGTGGAACCATTAAAAAGTTCTCACGTGTTGTGTTGTTTGACAGGCATGAAGCGGAATTAATAAAAGAACTCGTACGAGTAATAACGGACGAGCAGCAACATGATTTCCTACCACCTCTTCCTGGGAACTTGGTTGGAATTGATGATCGTGTGGCTGAGGTTATGAAATTGGCAGATACTGATCCTTCCGAAATTCGAATTATTGGGATTTGTGGGATTGGTGGCATTGGTAAGACAACTCTGGCCACAAACATCTACAATAAGCTTGCTAAGAAATTTGAGTGGCGCAGCTTTCTTATGGATATTACAGAAACAATTAATCAGAAGGGTATGGAGCATATCCAATCTCTATTGATCTCAGATATAACCAAAAATCATGAAAGTAGAGTGCGTGATTCTATAATGGGGATTGGAAAGATCCGATTAAGTTGTGAGAAAAAGAAGGTACTTATTCTTCTTGACGATGTGGGTCATCGAGACCACATAGATAAATTGATTGGAGGTTGTAATTTCGAATTAGGAAGTAGAATCATTATTACATGTCGAGATAAGGCCCTCTTGAAGTCTGAATATAGAAGTTATGAACTCAAAGAAATGAATAGCATAGACTCTATGCTTTTGTTTAGCTTGTATGCATTTGAAGCCAAACAACCTCCAACAGATTTCACGATTCTTTCTAGTGATATTGTTGCCACCACAGGAGGGCTTCCCTTAGCTCTCGAGATTATAGGTTCATTTCTCAAAAAAAAGAGAAAAGCATATGGATAGAGACGCTAGAGAAATTGAGAAAGGTGCCTCATACGGATGTACAAAAAAAGTTGAAGATAAGTTACAATGCATTAGAACATAATGAGAAACAAATGTTTCTAGACATAGCATGTTTTTTCATTGGATATGACAAAAGATTTGCCACCTACCTATGGAAGGATCTCCAATTGCATCCAAATTCCGGATTGGCAAGAATGATTGAACTTTCGTTAATAAAATATGGTAATGATAATAAGTTGAGAATGCATGATCAGTTGAGAGATCTAGGCAAAGCTATTGCCCATCCAGAAGGTATGCAACCTTGGCTTTGTAGCAGACTATGGGGCGAGGAAGCCATGAAAGTTCTGAGACGCAAGGTAATGATTACGTCTACTTTTGGCCTCTCCCATGTTCTCTAAGGGTAGCCTTTTAAATTATTATCGTTATCGTTCTTTTTCTTTATATCTTTGACCATTCTCAACGTGTTGTTAGCATTTTCTTGGTAAAAGCTACATGCAATTTTGGCCTTTTGTTCATGAAAAATTTGCACTCGTGATTATGAGGCTCGAAAAGAGCTATTAAAATTGTTTACTATTAACTCTTCCTATTTTGCTTGTGTCGTTTTAACATCATTTTCTAGCAGATTTGATACTGCTTCTTACTATATTACTTGTTGAAGACCGAGCATCACACAGGTTTGAAAGTTTACTTAATGCCACTTATAAATCCGGTCCCTCACACTCTAAAACGCATTAGAGTCATTATAACTTTATGCCGATTGGTTTATATTATTCAACCAAACAACAAAACTTTACTGTTGATCATTACTTTTTGGTCTTTCATTCTATCTTCCCAAAATATATCAACAATTTATTTTTGAAGTACGTTGGTGTGAGGATAAATACATGGATCACATATTACCCACCTTTTTCACTCTTGAAATCTTACTTTCATATGATATATGTGACAGTCTCCTTCTCCAAGAATCGAATACATTATTCTATCTTTAAAATCCAACCATGAATGCGTGCAATTTGCTCGTGCGCAGGTTCTACTTTTTTGCAACAAAAAGGAAGATTTCAGTTAAATTATTTGCACCTAAACTATTGGCTATCAAATTAAGATTATGTTCAATTTCAAGTAATGAGATGTTATGCAATGATTTTATATGTATGAAGAATTTTTACAATTTTTTTTCTTGGATTTATTATGCATGTTCACGATGTAAATCCAATATGATAATGCAAATGCAGAACTACATGTATTTAATATGATGAAAATTAAAGACTTAGTTTAAATTGCATTACTTAGTGAATGTTGTTAACACAATTGAAGCAAGAACCTTGAAATATATCAATTTTTTTGAGCACTACTTAACTTGGTTAGGTTAGTTGATAACTTGAAAGAGCACTACTTAACTTGGATGCCTCTTAGTCAATAATAGATAGAAAACACTTATTTTTCTTTTCACTTAAAGACTGGTAAATTTTTTAAAAAAAAAATTCTAATTGTCGCCTATACCAACTTATAGTCAAATTAACAAATTACATAAAAAGAAAATTGGAAGATTGTTCAAGATACATTAATTATAAAGGAATTGGCATAATTAACGATATTTAGTTTTAATTATGAGCTCTGCATGTGTACAATGGATCAATCATGTTCTTTCATATGAAAGATGAGAACTCACAGGATTTCGATATGTGATGCAACAACATAAGGCTATTCCATTTCTACCTAGCTTTCATAATATATACTTGCATTCATATTGATCCTATGCATGGATCTAGTTATGGGTATTTTGAGCACATAATTCAACATTAATGAATGTTGTGCAAAATCAAACAATGGTAAATTACTATGGAAGAAACTAAAAAACAATTAACATATGATTTTGACATATTCATACAAAGTAATTTTCGATACAAAATTGAAAAGAAAATATCAACATTAAGAAATTAAATGATTGTAGGAAGTAAGTGACGGAACAATGAAAGATTAAAGAAATTGTGTTCTTGTTTTATCCAGGAAAAGTGCCAAAAAAGTCCTAAACATTTTGTTTTTGTGCCGATTTAGTCCTAAATATTTTTACATTGTACCAATTTAGTCTTTTCCGACCAATTTTGGCCGGATTTTGCTGACTGAACGCCGGCCAACCGATATGGCATGATCGGCACGCGTGGATAACTTTTAATAATATTTTAATTTTTTTGAATTTTTTTGAATTTTTTTTCTTTTTTTTTTCTTTTTCTTCTTTTCTTCTCTTCTTCCTCCCGTCGGTCGCCAGAGACCAGCTAGAGGCGACGGCCAGCGAGGTCAAGGTCGACCTCGCTGGCTACCTTGCCAATGGCCATGAGGGCGACCTCGCCTATGGTTAGTGAGGTTGGACCTCGCCAAATCCGATGAGGGCAAGCCTCACCTGCCCGGCGCGAGACCGCCCTCAAAGCCTAGGTAGCGAGGCTCACCTTCACCGGATTTGGCGAGGGTCGAGCCTCGCCCATGGCCGGCGAGGGTGAGCCCTGCTAGCTTAGCGCAAGGAGGCAGCCTCGAGCTGGCCTCGACAATCTGAAGAGACCAGACGACTCCAGTGACAATCTTGAAATTCCAAGAGAATCAAAGGTAAAAGCTCGGCCAAGAAGAAAAAACAGATCCAGAGTCGATAGCGTCGCTAGAGTTGAGCTCTTGAGTGAAAGGCGCCAATCATATCGAGGTGGTTTAGGCATACGCCGGTGACGCAAGCAGGAACTTCAAGAATTAGCGCTTAGAATTGAATCGAAATCAAGGAACCTGAGAAATAGAGGGAAGCGAGCTCGGCCCTACTCGATGATGACCAAGTCCCCTGCTCCCGGTTGACGACAATGGAGCTTGATGGAGCTCAGAGAACTGGAGAGCTACTTTGCCTTGAATTGTGAAAGACAGAGCTACAAGCGGGTGTCCGCGCGTTCTCTCACTCGCATAAGCGTCCCTGCTCCGGCTGCATGCTATCTATGGTGATCAAGCTAGCCTCACGTTGAGCTGGCAGGGCTCGCCCTCGCCGGCCATGGGCAAGGCTCGAGCCTCACCGCCCAGTGTGAGACTGTCCTCGCGGCCACTGGCGAGGTGGACGATGAGGTTGACCTCAACCTTGCCGGCCGTCGCCGAGGTCTGGTGACCGGCTAGAGGAAGAAGAGGAGAAGAAAAAAAATAAAAAATAAATATAAATATTATTAAAATATTATTAAAATTTATCCACATTAGCACCGATCAGGCCACGTCAGCCGGCCGACGTCTAGTTAGCAATATCCAGCCAAAATTGGCCAAAAAAGACTGAATTGGCACAACGTAAAAAGGTTTAGGATTAAATCGGCACAAAAAAAAAAGGTTTAGGACTAAATCAACACAAAGACAAAAAGTTTAGGACTTTTTTGGCACTTTTCCCCATTTTATCCTCCTTTGGTGTAATACAATGTCCACCTCTATTATGTAATGAGTGAGCCTTTCTTGGTACATTGACAAAGTGGAGACAAAAATCTATTGTTAGATATTAGCAAAGAAAAACAGATAATCAACTTATCAAATAAAATAAATGGAGGCGCAAAAAAAAAAATGTTAGAATGCAAAAAAAAAAAAAAAGAAAAGGAAAACAATAATAATCACTATCCTTTATTTACTAATTCATATATTTTTATATGAAAGGATGAATGGCCAAAAAATGCACTAACAAATTCTTGATATGAGGTCGAATTTTATGCTGATGGGGGCAAATATAATGATAACTAATTGAGTATGTGCTCATCTTAGGAGAAAATATCCAATCAATCATAAATTTATTATGCAAATGTCCATGCAATCATAAACTTATCAATTTTGCCAATTTAGTCTTTAACCTTTGCACAAAATTTCAATGTAATCATTCCGATCAATTTTCGCCTCAATCCAATCATGTATGGCTATCCTACATGGTACATCGCCACATTAGCAATTTTCTGTAAAAATTAGCTTGAATGACTATATTAGAATTTCATGCAAAGATTTTAAGACTAAATCACAAAATTGATAAATTTAGGATTGATTGGACAATTTCTCTCCTGTCTAAGGATTAGTTGTTGAGTTTTGAGCCTGTATATCCAAAAATGAAAACTCAAGTTCAATAGACCAAATTCTTGTTTCCATCCAACCATACGCCAAAACCAAAAATGTTTTTTGAATGGGAAGGAAATGATTTGTCATGCTTTATAAATGCATAAGTCCGATAAGGTACTTTTTTGTTTTTGACATGTGCAACAGTTCTCACATATGTCAAAGGGACACCATATCTAGTCAGTTGTCGAAACTACTTATCTTACAAAATTTAATTTCAAAATCTATAAGAAAACATCAAAGAAGGGGGGCATACGAGTGAACATTGACATATTACATGATCACGTAATTGTAGAAGATTAGATATAATTCATTTTCCATATTAGTATAGACAAAATACATTGGCCACAATAACATGCAGAGTATGCTAACAAAAGAAGGGTGGATGGTATTTACAATCCTCAATTTTATTTTAATTTTGTTATAGGAGAAAAATGAAAATATTGAGGCACTACGTTTGGACAAAAGGGGCTCTAGAGAGTTCATGAAGCAAGAGAGCTTCAAAAAGATGCCTAACTTGAAGTTCCTTCATGTGAAGGATGTGGATTTTGATGGAGATTTCGAAGGATCACTTTTTGAATTAAGATGGCTTAGGTGGGAGAGATGTCCCAACTCTTTTGAGGCCACCAACGTTCATTTGGAGAAATTGATCATGCTTGATTTATCATTTGATAATATTAATGGAACGTGTATTAATGAAAATTGGAGAGGATGGAGTTCAATCAAGGTAAAGATTGAAAAGGCCTTTTCTTTTGTTGCATTTGATGATAAATGAATTCATTTCTAACTGGTAATCTTGAAACATGTTTCTTTCGTGTAGATGGAGAGATTGAAAGTTCTCAATCTTTCGAGGTGCTACAACTTACGAAGGATCCCTAATCTTTCCACGTCTAAAAATTTAGAGATGCTAATCCTAGAAGACTGTATTAGTTTGGAGGAAATTGACCCTTCCATTAGAGATGTCAAGTGCCTCATTTCCTTGAACTTGAGCAGATGTAGGAGACTTGAGAAGTTACCAGAACAACTAGATGAACTAGAAAATTTGGAGGAACTTATTGTAGATCAGACTTGGATAAAAGAAATCCCTCCATGTATAGGATCTCTGAAACAGTTGAAAAGGCTTAATGTCGCGGGAAGCTTTATGTTAGAGGCACCCAGCAGGTTGCAAAAACTCCCTTCTTCAATTGGGAATTTGGGAGAGTTGGTTGAGCTAGACTTATCACGTACAGGGATTGAGATATTACCTGAATTCATTGGGGAATTGAACAAATTGAAAATTCTGAGGATTTCTTCGAGCAAGATAATAAGGATTCCGAGCTCTATTGGAAAATTGCAGAGCCTCCAAGAGCTCGATGCCTACGGATGCATTGGACTAGGAGGACAAATTCATGTTGATAAAGGTGGATTGACTTCTCTAAAGACCCTTCATTTAGGTCACACATCAATTTCCTGTTTGCCGGAAAACTTAGATCAACTTTCTTCTCTTGAGCACCTCCATTTACGTCATACACAAATTTCTAGCTTGCCAGAAAACTTAGATAAGCTTTATTCTCTCGAGCACCTCGATTTATTTGGCTGTAGAGAGCTTCAGTCACTCCCAAAACCTCCTTTCAGCTTATCATCCCTGCTGCTCACCTGTCAGAGCAATGAGCTGTCATCGCTCTCTCACCTGAAGCATCTACAGGAGCTCACCCTTCATGAATGCATGTCTCTTCAAAGCATCCCATCACTCTCTCACCTGAAGCATCTACACGAGCTCGTCCTTTATCATTGCAAGTCTCTTCAAAGCATCCCAGAGCTTCCCTCCTGCATACGGACGCTTAACGTTAAGGGATGTCCTAAGTTGGAAAGGTTGCCAAACCTTTCCGATTGGGAATTTTTGTCGGAATTACGGCTCATTGAATGCAATGGGTTGAAGCAATTGGATGGACTGGAATCTTTAAAATCCCTAAGAGTGTTCGACCTATCCAGAGCGCTAGGGTTTGACTCCCTCAAAGACGTTGAAGAGGCAGATTATCTCCATGCAATACGAGGCCTTGAAAAATTGGGATCTTTGGAAATTGTGTGTTTTTATGGGCGCGAGCACATTCAAGTACTGGACCTTTCAATGTCGGAGCATCTAAAGTGGTTGAATGTTAGGGATTGCAAAAGCTTAGTTGAAATTCACTGCCCTAGTAAATTCCTGAAGGACTTCTATAGGGATGGGTGCGTGTCACTCAAGAAATTTCCTGACATTTTACGACACGACGGGCCATGATTTATGAAACAGCAAGAAGTTGACTAGGGTTTGCGGGCTATAGTCGGATCTTCATGAGGAAGCTGACTGAGGTGCGATTCTAGGCATTGGGATAAGAAGAGGAGGAGGGTGGAAATCGAGCATAGAGAGAAGGGGAAGAGATTGACGGGTCCGACATCATCTGGTGGTCTGTTTCTGTCTTACTTCCGGTGGACGACGATGGGACGACCGATTCGAAAGTGAGATTCATGCTCACATGCTCCGCTACCTGAGAAATGGAATTTGACTTCTAAGCTCCCCGAGTCACCAATTGCTTGAAATGGAGCAAGGCGGAGTTGGATGATGGGGTGATTATGGAAAAGAGAGAATGTTGGAGGCGAGGAATCTGGTGAAGGGTCTTCATGTTGGGTCTCCATTGCTTCCGGTTGCCATATCTTTAAAGTCCAGGTGATTGGACCCCTTTTTAACATTAATCCATTCTTGTTGCCGATTGATTGGTTTATTCATTGGTTGATTCTTGGCATGACCGGTGCATGTGCATTCTGGTGATTCGAGGTTTTGAGTCACTATTGTTGGTCTGATTTTGGACATTCGATGTCTGCACACAGAGGAAATGAAATGAAACTTATTCGAGCTTTTCTGCATGTTCAGTGAAGAATGTTTAGTTGTCCTGTTATATTTATCAGCTTGTGATTCCTGTTAGGTGTAGAGATCTGCTTGGTTATTCTCTTCTACGAGTCAAATAACTCTAGCAGCTTTTGATTAGGTTTTGTGTTAATGGTAGTGAATTTTCCTTATGTTATCTGAGCAGTGGTGGAGCATGTATAGCAAATTATCAGGACTTATGAACCTATTATAGGTTTATGTTGATTTTATCACCCCGTCTAGGTAGCATGGAAATTGACTGCAGAGTTGTGGGAACTAATGTGAACTAACTTCAGGTTGAACGGGAAGATTACCTTGATTGATGAGGTTATACTTTTAGAGCCATTTCTTTCCTGTTCTCAGATTTTGAAGCACCATGAGGGCTGATGAGAAGTGGAAAGATGAACAATCTCCTGTGAACCATTTGTTTGTACCCATGATCCAAAGTAGCATTTTCTCCATGAGTATGTGGAAATTCCTTCTCGTAAGATTCTCCAAGGATGTCCTCACTCATACCAGTTGGCTAATAATGTAGTGAAATGGTGTTGAAGGCTACTAATCTCACACAGAAAAGGATACTGGTGTCCGAATTGTTGTGATGATGATATGGCTTGTTCATTTTGTCCTTACTTTGTCTTTGCTAGCTTTCAGTTGAATGGAATTGCTCCTTATCTCCTTCTGACTCTGGGAAAATGTAAAAGCTTGAGCTGCGATAATAAAAGTCTATAGGCTTCTTCTTTCACCAGGAGTTGTCAGGCTCTGACATTGTGGTGTGTTTGGAAGAACTTTTTGCTTTTAACTTTCATCTATACTATTGTTTTTAGCTTTTGCAACGTGTCTTTTGTTCAATACTTAGTGCTTCAAACCTTCGGAAAACATAAAACTTTGCATTTTATGGCCAATTATAGCAAAATAATTCTTGTCTTGCTGACAACATCAGGAAGTACGTTTTGATTTCTAATGTTGAAACAGAAGCACCACTAAATTTGTTTCCATTTCCATAATTGGTGTTCATTTTGTCATCCTCTGTATGAATCCTCTGTAATGTGATGGTCTTGCTTTTTGAAGGTTACAAACTCTATGGTAGTTGACCGTTGCCTGCACCGATGTGAAATTCAAAGTATAGAGCTGATCGAGTCCGACAAAGAAGTGGCTTTTCTTTTAAGTTACTTGAAGATTTCACTTCACAAAAATGTGTGGAAAAATGACGTTGAGTCATGCTTGAGAAATATCTGGTCGTTGGTGGTTCAACTATGAATTTGGGGATTGCGTGTCCAATGGGTATGGGTTATGTTTGATGTAGGGTGGAGACTGCTTTGGCCAACTTATTGTCTGTTCCCTAGCTTTTCAACGCTTTTCTTTTCTCATGTTGGGCAAGAAGGTTGGTCCACGATTGAGCCGTGCCCTTAATTGCTGGTGTTGCATTGTTCCATCATGGAGTCTCTCCTTGATTTGCCCACAAAAACTCCATATGTGCTGTTTGGGAAGCTTTATTATGGAATGGTAAGGAAGAAGATCAATCTTTGGAGCTTAGTTTGGAGGCTTTAGACGTTGCCACCATAAAATAAGCGACATTTGTTTTGTCCAATTTGATTGTTGCAGATAATTATGTGTCATTCTTCAAATCCGCTTTAGTTGAACTAGTGTACTCTATTTTTACATTAATACAAAAAAAGGTTGTTTGGGTTGTTCATCTGCACATTTAAAAGTTGAGGCACGCGGGTTGGTAGATGAGTTACTAATTTGGTGTTAACTTTTATCCCTAGTAGTTTGGTGCAGCATGTTGTGATTGACTTAACATGATGAAGTTACTATAATACTTGGGATTTGACCAAGTAAAAAAGAAATCCTGGGGCCCATTTAAAAGAAAAACAAAACAAAAAAAAGAAAAGAGAAGGTTGAAAAGCCAACTAAACAAGGGAAGTGGACATCAGCTTAAGGGGAGAAAAAAGAGATGCTCGGTTCCCTCTTAAATTGAGAGCTCATGTAGAAAGAAAATTGAGGGAAGGGAGAAAGAAAAAGATCGACTCTGGAGATCGCTAACATCTCCTACTAAACAAAAAATATAGCAGGCATAGTGCCGTTTTCTATGGAGATTACCTTCTTTCATTAGTATTTTCAGTTTGGACAAGGCTTTTCTTTGGCACATTATAATCTTCTTGTCTTAATTCTAGAAACTGGAGGAAGTTGTTTGAGCAAAGTAATTGTAATGCTTCAGTTTTATCTAGCTCGTGATCATGATATGAATGAAAAGATCAGATTGCCTCCAAAAGGATATTTGATGTCTTTAGTCAAATAGCACGAGATTCTTCATTCTCAACGTGGTATCAATCTGCGCTTGTTTAAATAAAGTAATACTTTTCTCCAACTTTTATAAAGTAGAGAAATTCACTATCTGATGGATTCTGGAAACTGCTCACGCACATGTGATCTTGATTGCTTATATTAATTCATTATTTGGTCATGGAAGTAGGCAGTGAAGGTACCATAAATGTGTTCTGCATTTTCTCAAAGCCAAGGCACTAATATCAAGATGATAAATCTCCATGGATCTGTATCGAACTTCGTTCATCGCTTAATATGCCAATATGAAGATTGCTCTCTTTGAAGGCAGATATATGGCCTTGATCGGGCTAAAAGTATTATCATCAACCGTGGAAACCCGGTACAAATCATGTCACCACTCTTTCCATGTTTTACTTCATGCCTTTATTAATCATCTTCCAAATTCGTACCTTAACATCATTCACAATTTGTTACTTCAGTTTGGTCATTGTTTGATGATGACAATGCCGACACCCCAGAGGCTTAAAAGGAACAGAGGATTTCCACTGTATTGTGGATAACAGGGTGAGATCCAAACCAAAAGTTTGGAGGATGTCCTTAAATCAATCGTATTGCTTTCATGTTTTTTGGATGAATATGACAAGTAATCAATGGGTAGCCGTAAAAGGTGATTTGCTTTAAGTCCTCTAGTGTTTGAGAGCTGATCTAGATCTCTTAATGCCATCTTTAGTTGAACTGCAGCTCAAATTAGAATGTTTTGTTACAGCTGCCACTGAATAGAATTGGAAAGCCACTTCTGCAATAACTGTGGTTTCAGCCAGAAATTTGCACCATTTTTGGCTAGGCTGATGGCAAGGACAAAAAATCTGCAAAGCTTGGTATTACCCAGCTATTTATGGCACCGAAAGGAAGTGGGAGGAGCTATGCTTATGATCGTTAATTTTCTGGACAGCTTAGTTGGTACTGCATCAGAAGCGAGGACTTCCAACTGTAACTGTAATCTTGACATTGGAATAGCTCATTGGCAATATTAGGAGTGCAAATTGACTTGGAAGATACTAGTCATGTTCTTTTATTATCATTTTCACAACAGTTTGATGCATGTCTCTGAATCATTATGAAAGAAATCATGTTCTTTCATTATCATTCACGCAAAAAGAATTCAAGAATGATGGAGAACACATATGCCCCATGTAGAATCATGAAGAATATTTGCATGACAGCAACACAACAGAGAGCTGGTTTTGGAGATCATCTGTGTTTCCTAGTAATTGTAAATAGAGTATCATATTCAGTTAAGAGTACCTACTTCACATTAGTAATTTCAGTTTGGCATGGGGTTGTGTCAATGTCTTGTTGTTTCCCATCTTATTTCAAGTAATCTTGGGGTTGACTAAGTGAATGCAATGCTTCAGCATCCTCTGGCTTGTGATCCTAGTAGGAATGAAAATAGATAAGAATGCCTTTGAAGCACATTGGATGTCATTATACGTCATCAATCACAGAGTAAAGACTCTTTATCCTTGACATAACATGAATATGTTCTTATGTGAACAGAGAGTATTACCTTTTTTCAAGTTCTGTTAAAGTTGGTTTCCTAGAGCATAGAATGTTTATTATGCGATTTTTTCATTTATTCATGCATAAACAGAACTTCATTCATTGATAGCAAAAGTTCCACCCAAAAGCTTAAAGTATTAGTTAGAGGTAGACTGCATGTATGTAACCCCTATTGATACCCTTTATTCAACCAATGCGGAATAACACTCCTAAGGATTGATTGATCATAGCAAGTACTCATGTTTATGTGGTTTTGATTGCATTTTTAGTAGCTTATGTCAACTTATTCTGTCATGGATTCATAAGCCATTGGAGTTACCATCATAAGATTATTACTTTTCTCAAATACGGGACACCGATGTTGAGATGATGAATATCCATGGATCTATATTCCACTTTGTTTGTCAATTGAAGTGCTAATAGATTGCTTAATCTGATGATGGATTCATGGCCTTGATCCAAACGTAACATCTTGTACGGTGGAAAGACCGGTAGGAATCATGTTGCGCTCTTTCTTGTTTTTCATCAATGCCTATATCCGTCTCACATGTTCATATCGTCAGTCGGTGTCTTTAATGTATTCGTTCTTTATTTGGTGATGACAATTTCCCATGCCCTTGAAGCTTTAAATGACCAGGAGCTTCACTGTAATTTTGGCAATGATGCGAGATCCGAACCAAACATCTAGGGTATGGATGCAACAAGGACATTCTTTAAGCTGATTGCATTGTGTCATGCTTTATGAATGGGAGTTGTCCGTCATAGTAATTAAAACAGGTGCTTTACTTCACTCCAGGAAGGTTTGAGAGTTGATCTAGATCCATGAATGTCTATTTTTCTTGAATTTAGTAACTTAGTAACTACTCTCTCTTTTTTTTTCTTTTTTTTTTGAAGGACAATAATTTTCCCTTAATATTTACACTGAAAGTACTTCTTCTGTACATGGCAACGAAAGAAAAAGGATTATTGTGCTTATGAATGAGGTGCTAATGATAGGTATCGTTGGGTATATATGGCTGACTGAGGAGGATTAGGATCTTAAGGGAAAACTACTAACAGGTATTCTTAGTCGTACAAGAGATTGATTGCAATCTTTATATGAATGTTTATAGATAAAATTAAGTACAATTTAAGAGTCAAAATCATGATATTTATGAAATATCTATAAGTAACTGGTAGTGTTGGTCGTCCTTCAGGTGACCCATATTCCTATCCGAAGACAGTAATTGTTTGATCGGGGAGGACAGGGTACTAGTTAGCCGCCTTGATCGAAGCATCGATATGGGAATAAGAACTTGAAGCATCAAAATCAGCAGACAAAAGACTGCTGCTCCTGCCGCCCGGTTCACAGGGCTGTTGGCCTACCAAGAACTTGCCCGCTGCTCCTGCCGCCCGCTTGGCGGGCGGAGCGCTCGTTATCCTTACAGTTTTCTCTGCTGGGGCCCACTCCCATTGCTCTAGCCATAAGCTATGGCAGCTCCAGCTCGCAACCACAGGGGCCCGCCCTGCGAGGCCAGAGTGGGCTCCGCGGTCAGTCCCCATTCGAATTACGTTAGGGGCTCTTTCGCTTTTGCCAGATCTAGAGAGATACTACGAGTCCTCCGCTTTATTAAAAGTGAGGATCACTATGGGAGGTCAAACCAAGGACTTATGGAAGTCGGGGCCCGATCAATATTGGATCAAACAATAGGGCGCCATAGCACTGACCTCTTTTTTTATTGATTAAATATGTCTTTGAGTAGTTCCAAGGATTGGAGACGCTGGTCGTGGAAGTTGGCCAAGATGCTTCAGAGCGGTATCAAGCTTTGGATCATGGGGCAGGTAATAATAACTTTACCAGGAAAAGTAGAAGAATTTAGTAATATTTTAATAAATCAATAAATCACCGATATTTTTCAATTTTTATAAGTGTGATTAGTAAAATACAAACCTTAAAATGAATTTTACCAATGTCCCATAAATTAGATAGGGACCAATTTTTCTCAAATTTTGTAGGTGTTGCACTATAATATATTTATAGAAATATTAAAGAAATTAGTAAGTTACGAGCTTCTTTCATTTCGAAATATATTTTCATCAATTGAAAATTTTCTATTGTTATTGTATTGACAATTTGATATTAGCAACATACGCGGAGGGGGTTTAATATTTAATCACTGAATAAAAAGATGGATTATTAGTTAAAAAAATGGTACAAAATGATGGATTGAAAACGTTAGTTTTACAAAGCAAACATATTTTCAACAAAACGAAAGAGAAATATTTTCCTTTACACGGAAACTGTTTAATGAATGGGGTTTGCTAGTTCTTTCTTTCATTTGTATATTTTATTTTGGGCTTGTAATTACCTAATATCCAAATTTTCAAATGAAAGAGGGTAGGAAAAGGCCAATTAAATTTTTCTTTCCGTCTCCTTTCCTTTTACATAAAATAATTAGGTCAAATTTAATCATATTCAATGACAACAAGAAGGGGAAGCTAGTCCAGGAACGGGGAAGCTGATCCAAGATTCTGACGTGATGCTTAAGAGAAATCATTCTATTGATAACTTTCCTATGCAAATGTGAGTTATAAAATTGTTCCGTCCTGTCTTGAGCGAGGTGAGAGTCAACTCGATTTCTTTAGTTTTTGCTCGTGCCGGACCTGAATGAGTTGTGTTTTTTGTTGATTCCGAACGTTGCTCATTGATTACTTTTGAGTTTGGGCGTGCGCTCAAGCTCCGAACAGGTCAATATTTGCTCCCCAACTCACTCCTCACCATGTGTTCAAAGAAATGCTCGAACCAGATTTCACGTAGGCCTCCTCTGATTTTGGGTTGATTCTGGGTGTTTGTTGGTCCTTAGACGCGGCTTATAGGTTTTCTCTGACTCGTTGCATGATGTGTCTTTTCTATGTGCGGATCGTGTCTTTTCCGTAAAATGCGATTACTGGCCGGAGCGACGACAGCCGTCAGGAGTAGATTTGCTTTTGCAAAGGCAAGTCGAGGTGGAGGCCGGCCGGGACGTGGGACGTTGGTTGCTGATTTGCTATGGGTGTATGGGTGCTGGCGTTAGAGGCAAAAAATTGATAGTCAATCGGTCTGGCGATGGGCGCATATTGATTCATTCACTGTGAAGCTTGGCGCTTGTGTTCTAGCGCTTCAGTTTTCGGTCTCGATTAAACTCTCTCTCAAATTTCGTGTGGCCCTCTGATGCTTTGGTGTGATGTGAAGGGATCCCGTTGTTGATGTTCCGGCATGGTGAGCTTCGGTCATGTTTGAGCGTGCTCTCTCTCTTCCCATCGTTATGCTGAAAAAGAAGAGAGAAGGGGTGAGGGAGGACAACGTAGGCTTAAGTGGGCTTGCTATGAATTGGACTTGGTTTAGGTCAAATGACCACTGGCTTATGTCAGTTTGGGCTGGGTTTAGATTTAATTGGTTTATTTGGGGTTGAGAACCCAATTTTGTGTCCGTGGCCCAACCCGAAGACCCTATTTTCGGAAAAATATTTTTTTGCAAAAAAAAAAAAATTCAAAATTGCGAAAATATCTATTTTGTTCTCAAAATTAGGAACAAAGCTTAAAAATTAGTCTTTGAGTAGTTCTCTCTTAAAATGTGCGAAAATCCTTGATAATAAAAAATTGTACTCAAAATCAAACAAGTTCTTACGGTTTTACCATAGGATTTGAGTGTGTTTAGAAACAAACGCTAGGTTGCTTTCCCTTGATTGCACACTTTCAATATGTTGATTGATGTTTCCCTTTAGCTTAGTAGGGAATCGGATTTTTCTTATATCTTAGTGTTAAATTTTTGTTTTTCTTTGCAATTATTTAATGTTTCCTTAGTCGATTATTGTTATTTTAATGATTGGGCACATGCATGATCATCTCAAATGTTAGCGGATAAACTTAAAATCAATGAACATTGCTGGACAAACATCTTCTTGAATTGAAAAAGATTAGGTACTAAAAGAGCATTAGTTAATTAATTAGTATAACTAAGTCTCTAACCCTAAATTCTGTGGTTGTATAGGAAGTGAGATATATTCCCATGTGTCACTTAATTTCTAATCCACCCCAATAACCTAGTGGTGGCTTATCATTGGAAAATTCTTATAATGTCAATTCAAACTAAAATTGAACATCATAAATAATGTCGTGTGAGGTATGGGTTTTGGGAGAGTTGATGCCTAATTGAGGGTTATAGGCCCACCTTTTAAGCAATATCCCTAAACCTATGTTTTTTTTCCCTTATTGACAAAAAAGGTAGGTCTTGACAACTATCTCAAGCAAATATGATTTATAATCGTCTCGAAGTAATACTTTTGAAGAATGATTTCCTTCCTTCTTTTTAATCTATTTGGTTATGTTTACTCCCTCCTACAAAGTCTTTCCATTTCATATTATCCATAAGGATCCTCAACTTAAAGGACCATTGCTTCAAATAAGCCATATGTACTCTTTAGGAGATCCCTTAAACTTTGGTTATCTCAGTTCCTTAACGATTCTTTTCATGTTAAATCATTAACATGTTATACTTCTTCACAAGATTCCCCTGCCATTTTGGATTCCTTGATCAAATTGACATGTCAAATTTGACCAAGGGCTAAAATGTTGATCAAATTCATCCAGTCTAGAAAAATTATCTTCCAATTTTATGTTATGTTCATTCAAGCATCATTTTTTCACGCCATGCAAGGTGTTGGTGCTTGTTATGGACCTTCGAAATGGCAAGACATACTATATCATGCTAACTAGAATAAAAGAAGGGATGGCATTTTGATATGGGGCATTTAAACTAAAGAGAACCACATGTGCAGGTGGTTCTGATGTAAGATATGAATGAAGTGACCGTGTAAAATGGACTATTTGTTTTGTCACCGGATGATCGCAGAGTTGGACATTTTGATTGATTTGTGAGAGTTTTGGTGTCAAGACAACTCTGGAAATATGGAGATTCCTCACTAGCACATTATGGCATGATTCAGTACTAATTGACTCAATGGACAACAAAGTCGATCTAATGATGTAGCATTGATATGCAGGAGCTACTAATGCCTTTCTTAGTGATGGTTTTTCAATTTGTTGAAGCAGCTATTTGAATTGATGCAATTCATGAAGGTTGCAATTCTGTAATGATTGTTCTTGACAGTTCGAGTAGCTTGAGACTTTATAATTATATTTATCCAACTCCTATTTTCTTATGAACTTGAGGAAAATATCAACCATAAATCATGTGATTCCTTACGTTGAAAATTGAACATTGTTACATAAGAAACAGAGGGCACATTTGCGGAGTTTCAGGATTTGGCGTAAACTAAGTCCATATTCAATGATTTTGAAATTCTCTTGTTCTAGAGAGAATGTATTTGATAGCTACTATAGCAAAAAGCTATATGTCATCGGTTCAAAGGTTTTTTCTCGTCACCCTTATGATGAAATTAAATTCCTTCGCCTTAATCGTGAGATCGTTAGCATTTTTTAATTAAGTACAAAAGTATAGACTAGTATGTTTAATTCGCATTATTTGGCATTCTAAATTTGTGCGCGGGTCTTTAGTTTTGAAGTTGGTGGCAGGTTCTTGTTTTTGCAATTAAAATAGAACTCCATGCTCAGTCTCCATTGCTCTTCCAATTCTACAGGAAAGGAAAGCAAAGGCGCTTTACAGTTTTCTTTTTACTGTTTCCCATTTGTTGCAATAGAATTAAAACAGATAGACCAACAGCTGGAAGGGAAAAAAATCAAAGAAGAAAGGGATGATCACGAAGTGAATGCAGGGATCCGAGTTGATATATTCGTTGAACATGGACAGAGAGATTCGGGGCTTGTGGAGGTATCTCCCGGCAAGCAACGCAGCTTCCATGACAACAGAGAGGACGTCGATGACATCCTCAACGTGGCATTTGCTTCCTTTAAATGTTCTCCCTCTGGAGTTCTTGAAGTTCGTCATGCGGTTCAGTAAGTTTTGGCTGCACCCCTGGCTCAAGTAGTCATCTGCACAACACCCCGTCAGGTCTCAGTGTCACAATTCCCATATTTCTATGTGGACGACACGACCTGCTCTATGAATAAAAGATCAAATTGAACAATCACACGATATGATTTCATCGACATCACTAAGCACATTTGACAAGCCAGTGTATTAGTTGAAGTTATTGTCCCCAACCGGTCCATGAGAAAGAAAATCTAGACATGCGCATATTGTAATAAAAAGCAAATGTTGATGTCATTGCCCTCACAAGAGCATTTACTCCCTCACAGTCTCCTCCCCCAGACCTCAGAATAGTGATTAAAGTTGGCTCATGAATGAAGAGATAGTTTAGTGACATTGTGGAACAACAGAGCCATCGCAGGCACATTAATCTTAGTCATGTCTCTTATTTCTTTTGACCCATTAGTCCCTTACACCATTTTCTCTATCTCCACTATGTACTATACTTTTCAGGAACATGAATCCATGCATGTATAGACGAGTAAAGCTGTTGTTCAACAACGAAAATGGCTTCCACAATCGTCCTCATAAAATACGTCCATGCAAACATGCGGGCCAACGACTAGTTATATCAATCAATTCAATGAAGAAAAGTTGAAGGAATCGATGCTGAAACTCACTGTTTTGACTAGAATGCAGGCCTTGTGCTTCATTCAGCAAGCGTTGAGGTCGTCACAGGGTCTCTTCTCTGGACATCCGCTGTAGAGGAGCCTACAACACTGCCACGTCTCAGAAATGGAGGCATTGTGTCATTTTCAATGAGAATTCTTTTTATGTTCAATACTAATTAATCAACTACCAAAAAAAAAAAAAAAAAGCTCCAATTTAATTGACAATCCCTTCATTGCATCATATGCCCCAAAAAAATTGATTTTCCTTCTTTTTTTTCTAGAGAAGAGCAAGCATCACTAGATACCTGAGCATAACTTGGATTCACATTTTCTGCTACAATCTTTGCTCTACAAAATTATTCATTCGAGTAAGAAAAAATGTTGCCCCTGGTAATTATTATAATTATTGTGACTAATAATCATGTTTTGGGTGAATTGGATAGTTTCAGTTGTATACTTCCATGACTGTGAGTTAACTGCATTCTTTACGAAAGAGAGTTTTTGTCAATTATCCTTTTATTTGTTAGTTTCCGTGATAATTAGAGTGGCTATCCTTTTTCTTTTTCTTTTTTAATGAAACAAAAAGAGATTTCTTAGGTTACATAAAGCAACAAATACACAAAAAGTTGTATTTCTATTGAGAAATTCAGGGGAGGCAAAGATTAGTAGAGCACGCCACATCGAGAATTACTCTTCAGGATATGAACGTTGTCGTTGGTGGAATTGAGATTTTCTAGAAATGGCTTAAAAACATGGACAATGAAGCTTTGTAATTGCAACAATCAATGCGTCCTTTCTCAAAATCGGTGAAAAAGAAACAGCTCAGCTGCCCATCCAAGTGATTGTGTACAAATTAAGGAAGACATTCTATCATTTCTATCGTTAACACAGTCAAACAATACAATATGTGAAATTCCTAACATAGCATAGAATCGGAGTATTGGACATCAAAATTGATTTGAAGAAAAGAGTCCAAGAGAAAGTGATGGTTCCTCCAAGTCAAGTATTAGGCTGATTAAAGATGCGAGAAAGCCAAGATTATTGAGAATGATTGGTGTCATCAAAGGATCACATAGTTGGATCTTGAATGTCCAGTCATCTTAGTTCTTTATTTTTGGTAGAAATATGCCTTGAAAAGATCATCAAATATTATCAAAAAGTTGGAAGTCAAGATGATTAACCTAGAATATACCAAAAGTAGTCAGTAGAAAAACAAAATCAATTTTTTACCAATGATAAACTTCTCCAATTATATTTGTCAGTTCTAATGGTGAATCGGGTTTGGAACAAAAGGAGATATCATTTTTCATTGGAAAATCATCTTGAGTTGAACTTGGAGTGAAGTTCTTCCTAAAAGTAGATATCATTTTTTGTACAATGTTGTTGGGCATGGATGTATGGCGGTGGTGACACAAGAAAATTATAATAGACAACTCGAGACATAAATATATGAAAATGACGTACAAATTTAACACACAAACAAAATAATTGTCACGTGATTATTACACACATTCTTTATGAATAGTAAAATCTCTCACTTACTATTACAATTGCTTTTCTTGCATGACACATAAAAACAAGTATGGAGCAAACAAGCTCATATGATGACGCACTCAACATTCAAGCTACCCCTTCGCTTTTTCTCTTTATTTGTGAAGCGTTCTCGACTTCTATTTCAAGGCTCTCCAATGCCCCTATATATATTTGGTCACTCAAACATGTCATTCCATTTCATGTACGTAAATAGAATAACAACCTAGATGGGCTTCAAAGCAAAGAACAGCCAAAAGAGATTGTGGGGGGCTAGACACCCAACTTAAAAGGGATGGATGCTTCATTCATGAATGATGATGATCTATTTAAAATTCAATGCCCTGGCTGATCGAAAAAATTAGACACACCATGTATCGATTCCTGTCAGACCCTTATAAGACTCGACATTTTGCAATTAACACGTACAGTGGAATTACTAGTCACTGAATGCAAAAATGTAGTCGATTACCATTGAAACAATTAAGAGCTTTGGTTATCCGGGGGCGCAATTCCATTGAAACATTACCGCACCTCTCGCTCTTCGATAACCTCGTCTTCGTGAGCCTTGCACATTGTCCGAAGCTTCGCGATGTTCAGGGCCTGGAGAAAGTCAAAGATGTGATGAGAAGCCAAAATGAGGGATCAACCGCAACGCCTCAACAAATTGTCCACACCTGTCAAATTCCGGAGGTTTTACGGAATGATGGGGGGCCAATTTCGGATGAACTTTTGGAAATCACAGAGCTCCAGGAATCGAGGCGTCTAAATTCTAAAAGCCGTTCGGCGATGCAACTTGTTGGAACATCGTTCATTGCGCTACAGCAGCAGAGAAACAACTCCGATCAGTCAGAGCGCTTTGGCCACAAGTGGAAACGATTCACATGTCCTTTCAAAGGTAAACAAAGCAGGTCACACTATTCATTGTCGAGATGTATCGCAATTTTCATCAACATTTCCTACTTCTTTTTCATTTTTGTTGGGTCATTGATTGATCAACTTTTATTCAATTTGAAAACGCAGGGCCCATGAACTGGGCATCCTTACAAAGTAAATCCAACAAGATTTGGGGAGGGGAAGAAGTCCAGTCCCTCCGCAATGGAGTTGGCTTCACGATGGCAATGAGGGTGATACGCAGCTGTGAGAGGCTAGACGACAGATCAAGGCATTGGGAGATAATTGTGTGTGCATCCACAAGCGTCCCTTCTAAGTTTCGAATAATGCAGGCGATTGCTCCTTCCATGGAGCTTTCAACAAAGGGATCCATCAATGTTGACTTTTAAAGATCCGACCTTTGGGGGTTTCCAGTTCTCAGAAGAGGTGGGAGCGTCAAGGTCCGATTTTCTGTTTTGAATTCCATCTCCTGTAATTGCCGAGAGAAGTTCGAGCTCCCTGTGGTTGCTTGAAGTCATTACGGGAAGTCCAAATAAGCCAAAAGATGGTTGCTACAAGCGCCAGAGAAGGTGGGTGTTGACACCTAAATTTTGGCGACCCATTTAGACATTTAAAAAATTAGGGGTTAATTTTATCCCTGAAAAAATAAAATCACATGGCATTGGACCGACGGCGAGTGCAAAATTTTTCACATATTCCGTTCAGATTCTTCAAACATTTAGGCAATATACACCAAAGGATATATTTTCAAGCAAAAAGGAAAATTTTGGATGGGATATTTGATAAATACAAAAAGTAATATTGCGCGGGGTGCAACGATATATTCAGTGGTATTTTGCATGAGCAAAATTAGAAAGTAAAATATATCACGAAGATCCAATTTTTTGGCTTATAAAAGGGACCGCATACGGACAAAGTTGAGAAGGAGGCTACACACATTGAATACACGGCCAGGGCTTTTCTCGAGTTTTAGGTCAAAATCAAAAGAAAAGTTTTCCCAGGGGTTCTTCTCTGTTTTTTTAGGTCAGAAATTTGAACATAAGAAGAGGAGATTTTTTTTCCTTTTGGTTTGGGTTCATTCGTCGGGGGTCTTCGAAGGAGCAGCCAGAAAAAGTCAAAAGGGGAGGGTTTGAAATTCTGAAGAAGTGCAGAGAAGGGACGTGAGTGGGAAACACGTGAGAGACAAAAATTGGAGAATCCTTCTTCTGCAAGTTGGACGTCTACACATTGAAGAAGCCTTGAAGGAGAATCCGCGAGAATCATCGACACGCACTAGAGAGAGAACGAAATATTCTCTCTCCACGACGCTGCCCGCAAAACCTTGACTCCATCTTCGTTGCATCGTCTTCACGTGACCGCCGCAACAGCGCGTCCAAGACCCCCACGAATCCCGCAAGTCGGATGCCACCCTTGCCGACATAGTTCCATTGCCTCACTTGAGTCCTTCGTGACGCCATTGCTGCTTTGATCCATGCCACGCCCAACGACAAATTGTTGTCCAATTCAGTGAGCTTCAACACCACCAAAATCCAGTCCCGACATCCAAGTCTGAGCTGTTAGCCTCGCCGAGCATTATTATATCACTCGCGAGTAGCCGTAACCGTTCGAGGATTGGAATTTGGGAGCCAATATTCGGAATAGGTAAAAAATTTGTCCATTTTGATTTCCGAAAATTCCGTTTCCTTATTTGATATATTCGTTGATGCACATGATTGAAATCCCTAGCGTGATATTCGCAACTCGAGGAGCTCTCAAATTAGGGATTGACGGTCCGATTTTCATGCCCGAAATCCGACTCGCAATCCCTTGCAAAAAATCGACAATCCGATCTCAAGCCCGAGATTCGATTCGCGATTTAATTTTAAAATTGGTCAACCCGATCTCATGCGCGAGATATGGTTCGCCAATTTTTGGATATCAATCTTATCTTGCTTGATTTGCTGTCATGGTGTTTGACTCAATTTTATTTTCGTAAAAGAAAAAAATCCAAAAAAAATTGAATTAGGATTATGTTTGTTTTAGAATATTCCTAGTCTTAGGGTTATCTTGCATGTTTATAATTGCAATCTTATTTCGAATTTTTAAATAAGAAAATCCAAAAAATGCGTTCATTTAGGATGTTAGTTTTCTTTAATTTAAATGGCACGTTTAATTATTTGGTAATTTTAAATTTCGAATTTTACAAAGAAAAATACAAAAAAAATCACCATGCATGTATCATGTAGTCCTTGGCACGTCATTGCATATTAGGTTGATTGCATGTTTAATTTTATTTAGATGAATCATTTTAGATAGATTGCATTTTAGGTTAGAGATTACTTGGTTAAGATAAGATTCTAGTTTAAATTAGGATTTGGCTTAACCTGATTCCTAATACAAATTGAATAGAATCTTAATCTAGCTAGATAATCTTTGCATTTTTCTAATTTCGAATTTCATGGAAAATACAAAAAATTGTCTTAGAATTAATCAATTTCATTCTTTAGGATAGACTGCATTTTATTTATGTCATATAGTTTAAGTCATATTGACATGCCACATCATTACATGTTAGATTAGTAACACTGCATTGCATGTAGATTAGATTCCCATTAAGAAAAGCGAAAACAAAAATTGGATAATTGCTTGTTAATTAAAAATTATATCTAGGATTGCTTATATGAATTTTGATCTAACAACGCAGATGCTTTCATTGCTATATGGTAAGTCTTGCATTTTATTTATTGCTTTACTTGGGTGTTAAATTGGTGGATTGTGCACCCGTATGACCACCTCACATGTTAGGGAAATAGATTTAAAATCAGTCCAAACTGCTTGCCAAACATTTTTCAAAATAAAAGAGAAAGGTACCGAAAGGGCGTTAGAGAAATCTAACGTAACCAAGTCCCCGAACTCACAAATCTCTGGTTCGTAGGAATAAAGTAAATCTCCGTTACTTTATTTGGGTTTCTAATCGACCCACCAAAAAATAGATTAGTGGCGACTCCTGATTGAAAATCATTTGCATGTTAAGAACTTGAACCGAAAGTCGCGAATTGGTATGGGCTTGGGAGAGCCCGAGTTAAGTCTAGGCTTAACAATCCATTAGCCAAACCTTAGGTGACTCATCCCCGAAAAATTGGTCCCGACAGTGGGTTTTCTATGCTTTTAAGGAATTGTGTTAGCCATATCTCTATTATGCTTGACCCTTGGGAAGAAACCTGAATGTTTAGGGATGGTTGAGCCCATATGTCTCACGTCCAACGACAAAGGAGAAGCAGACGCTCTGGGGATTCCACCTCGTCTTTACACAGTGAGCAGTAAGGATCCAATACTATTTTTCGCTTGTGTAAGTTCTCTGTCGTGGGTAGACTAGTCTGACATGGATTCCATTGGAAGAACTTAATTTTAGGGATTGTTTGCATTTTCCAGGTCTTATTCCATATTGCCAAGGAGCCAAGAAAGATGAGGAAGCCATTGGAGCTTTTTGGATATTCTCGGTAAGTCTTATGATGTAGTAGCCACTATTTACTAAGTAATTTCCTGTTGATGAATATCTCCATACCAGTTTGTCTTGAATAGAGTGGGTTGTTGGAGGAGTAGCCAAAATTTCCTTCATGATGTCCTCTTCGAAAATATTTCAAAGAAGAGGTTCATTCTAGGAATTTTCTGTGGTTTATAACCTCTACTACCCGTTGTGGGTCATTTTCATTGGCTGGCCCTCCAATTACACCTCTTTTGAACCATCTGTCCTCTATGATACCGATTGCTTCTCTTGTTTCCACTGTCCATATTGAAGGTTCTAAGATTGAGTCTCTTCCCTTTAGTAAGCTTTGCCAGCCCCAAGAGGGTCTGCGCCCTTTCCCAGCATGCCCAGAACCTCTTTTTTGTGAAGTAAATCCCTTTAAAAATTTAACCCCATAAACAGCAAGACTGGTGCATTAATATCTAGGCTTGCTTTCCTAAGAAAGCTTTGTTAAGAGAAAGTAAATCTTTGAATTCAATGCCTCCATTGTCTTTCCTTTGCTTCAAGAAATCCCAACTCTTCCAATGAATACCTGAGTGAGAGTCTCTGCTTTTCCACTAAAATGCTGCCATTCTGTGTTCAATCACTTTACATATGAAAACAAGAATCTTGAAAATTGACATTGCATATTGAGAAAGAGCCTGGACCTCTGTTTTTTACTAATATCTCCTGTCCTGCTTTAGAAGTTAAAGATTCCTTCCAACCTTCCAATTTTTTGTTAACCCTTCCAAGTATCCAGGCAAAACATATTCTTCTTAGACTCTCCCCAATCCAAAGGAATTCCAAGGTATTTTCCTATTTTATCCAGTTTAAGGGACACGCTGTTCATAAGCTATATTGGCTCTTATGGTCTGTGGACACCCTAAGCTAAAGAGTATTCCTGATTTGTTTAGGTTTATCTCCTGTCCAGTAGCAAAACAATACTAATGTTACATCTTATATAGATTGGCATTCTTGAATTCTCCCATCTAAAAAGAAGATGGAATCATCTGCAAATAGGAGATTTGATATGGTAGGGGAAAAAGAGTTGAGCTTAATACCCTTTATACTGCCATCCTCCACTGCTTTCTTCATCATAAGAGATAATACGTTTGCTATAGAAATATAGAGATGAGGGGATAAAGGATCACCTTGCCAAAGTCCTATGGAAGGTTGGAATTAAGGGAGAGGATTCCAATTATAATTAACACTGAATAAGACTGAAGATACACATTGCATAACCCATGTAATCCACTTTTTATCAAAGCCCAGTTTTCTTAAGTATGCCTCCAACAAGTCCCATTATAATGTCATTTGCCTTTTTCGTATCAAGTTTAAAAACACTCCTCCTCTTCTTTGCTCTTAGTTGATGCAACACTTCCTGCACTATCATGATATTGTCCTGGATAAGTCTCCCCATCACAAATCCACTTTGCTCTTGAGCTTTCAATTTCGATAACCAAGGTTTGAGTCTATTCACCATTACCTTGGATATGATTTTATTGGCAAAATTGCACAAACTAATGGGGCGAAATTGATTTAGAGTTTCTGGGTTAGGAATTTTTTGAACTAGAGTAATGTGGGTTCTATTTAAGTGAGGATTCATTTTTCCTAATCTGAAAATATTCTTAACAGCTGCAAATACTTCAAAGAATGATTTTTCAAAGTACTACTTTTGAAGAATGATTGGCTTCTCCCTTGAAATCTATGTGGTTATGTTTGGTTGCTTGTGCAGATACTTTTGATTTCATATGTTCCATGAGGATGCTCAATTGGAAGATCAATTGCTCCAATGAAGCCATATGTACTCTTTCAGAAATCCCCTAACTCTAGTTATCTCAGTCCCTTGACCATTCTTTTTCATGGTAAATAATTAGCATGTTCTGATGCACTGCTATATTTTCTTCACAAGATTCTCTGGCCATTTTGTATTCAATGATCAGATTTACATGTCAGATTTGACCAAGGGCAGACTGTTAATTAAATTCATCCCATCTGGAAAAATCATCATCTGATTTTATGTTATAATCATTTAAGCATTAGAATTTTTATGCTGTGCAAGGTGGATTTGTTCCATTGATGCTCATTATGGTCATTCAAAATAGCAAGATATAATATATTGTGCTATACACGATAAAAGAAACGATGTCATTTTGATAGGGGAGATGAAACCCAAAGGGAAACATATGTGGAGGTGGTTCTGTTGTGAGATTAGGAGTGAAGTGCCTGTGTAAATGGACCATATGTTTTGGATCAGGAATGTAGGCAGAGCTGGACGTTGTAATTGCTTTGCGAGAGTTTTGGTGTCAAGACTACTCTGGAAAGATGGAGATCCCTCACTGGCACATTATGGCATGATTCAGTACTAATTGATTCAGCGGATAACTAGTTGATCTCATGTTGTAGCGTTCATTTGGTAATGCCTTTCTTAGTGATAGTTTTTCAGTTTGTTGAAGCAGCTAATTGTTTCTTGGAATATAGGTTACTGAAGTATGACAAGGAAGATATGCAAGGATAGGGGTGATGCTACGTTATGGAGACACGAGTTCAGTCCAATGGTTTTATGTAGAATCAAGCTGCATAATTCACATATTCAAGTGCTTTTGGGACGGTTATGAGGTATTATTTTCCTAGAAGACTAATTTGGAGGTTAAAATCCTCTTAGACTAAGCCTCAACTTTAATGATATTGCCCAACAATGCAGGTTGTGGTGAGAAGATGCAGATCTCTCACGTTGGTGTTTCCATGTCCTGATTGGGGTATGAACAATTTCAATTGGTTCGTGAGAGGATTCAACTTTAGAGAACCGATGGATGCAAATGCTAACAAACATGGAGGCTATCTGTTTACCTGTGCCTATGGGTGGAGATTGAACATGGAAATTGGGAAATTCAAGAGTCAAATTTTATGGGCACTGAATTCTCTATGGACTTCCCTTTCATAAATGCCGAATTCACTGGCTTGCGTAACAGGCATGGTTATGCTCGAGTCATCAGTTCAGAGCAAGCTCTGAAAGTGGTATTGCAATGCCAGTCTCTACTCTCGAGTCCATGTCCACTTGCCCAAAGTAGCGCATAAGATTGGTTTCCTATTGTTTACGCATCACTCATTGGATTCAGGAATGGCTAAATAGGGAGGTCTTGTGAAATTACCTTGTCCCGGGCTGTCTGACTCTGAGGTATTAGTGAAAGTTTTTTTGAGTCATTCTAATTATTCATTGTACACGTTGAAAGGTACCTCACTGCGGCCTTGAATTAGAGAGGAAGATATCACAAGAAGTTGATGAAGGTCGGCTACCATAATTTCGAAAGGGACAGCTTCTGCAGCAGGTATGTTCTTGTCCCTACGAAAGATGGTTTTGGAGAGCGCAGTGGTTGGATCGTCTCTTGGGTACATAATTAAGAAACAGCTGTGTCCCAGGTTAAGTTTAAGAGTTTTAATGCAATCATCATGTAGGTTTGCCTACCAGTAATGACGTTTGATGTGATTTTGAAATCATGAAATCTGCAGGTTCTTGTGATGGAAGCGCAGAAGTCTAAAGGCGAGCCAATGGAAAAAATCACTCTGCCTCAAAGGGCACCCTGTGGATTCCACGGTACCTATGTCTTGTCTTTATCCCGAATCGATGATTAGGGACACCAGATCTCATGTACAAGGCCTTACTTTTCTCATCAGATGATAGGTTTTTGCCTTTAGTTTGTGATGTTCTAACTTTATTAGTCTAGTTTTGTGCTAACATCTCCTGCTTATCAGTAACTTCATCCGCCCCGAAAAAGTAGAGTGCCAAGAGACTGGCTACCTCGAACCGCATCGCTCTTTAAGCTACTGTACCCAATGAAAGTCAAGCATGTCTATCCAGAGACTCTACTATAAGGCCATTGGCTGGAATTTTGCCTGCTCATCAAGTTCTAGAGTACTCAAGTAATTCAGAGGCTCTTTGACCGTATCCAAGATTTTTGTTGCATGTACAGAGAGGAGAGGTTTAGATGCTTCTTGAAAATGGATATCTTAATAGTTTCCTTGCAAAGGTAAATAAAGCAGGTCGCATTATTCATGGTAGAGATGTACTGCCCATTTCATCAGCATCTCCTACTTCATAAGACGATTTTTGTTGATAGCCGGCTGCGGTACTTTGTAATCACCAAATGAAAAGATGGGTTATTAATATAAAGAAAGTACAAAATGATGGATTGTAAAGACACAACAAACATGTTTAAATTTTGTTTCCTATCCGAAGTTCTTTTACCAACCAAACATATTTTCAAGAGGAAAAAAAGGAGGAGAAATGAAGAATCTTTTATTTTTCCTTTAGAATTGAAAACGAAAACTAAAGCCCTTTTCATGAACCAACTTCAATTGGTATGCTAGTCCATTTCTTTATTTGTGTTTTTCATTTATGGCCAAAAAATGCTTAATATCCTTTTTTTTTTTTACATTTATTGATGAAATAGGGAAATTGCTACATTTTTTTTTTGTCTACTTTCCCTTTGTATGAAATAATTAGGTTGAAATTAATCATTTTCCATGAAAAGAGGGTATGTTTACCTTCTATTGTGTAGTTCAAAATATTTAGAATTGAATTGATGAGAGTACATAAATTTAAAGTCTTTTAGACAATTTTTGCTACCTTAATTAGATAGAGTAAAAGTCCCACCATACGATGCACATGAGTAACAACGGGCATTAACTTCAGATGTTTGGGTGTATTTTCATTAAGCACCACGTAGACCGACGTGGCGCTATGGGGCCAGCTCGCCAAAATGGAATTTCTGCACAAAAAATAATCATCTTTCTCTCTCATCTAGCCTGCCTCTCTCTCTTTGCTTTGCAGGTTCTGCTCATATTTATTATATTTTCTCAACTCTTCTTCGTTCTTTCCTTCTAAGAAGAAGAAAAGCCATTCTTCTCTCAAGTAGGCGAAGGTTTCAAATTTTGGATCTCTACTTTCGCTCTCATTTGCTACGCCGCACTTGTTATTGCTGCTGTAGCGTTCGTCAAGCGGCTACTCCCTGCCGTCGCATGATGCTTGCTCCATCTCTACTCCTGTCGTTTCCTGTATTGAAAGAATGGAAGCTCTAGCTATGCCCAATATTCACCACGAGCTCAAGTTTATACATAACTCGCATATTTATACACCATTACACCATGTTTCATCAATGTTTAAGTGTTATATAGGATCTCCTCTATATCAATCAGAACAAGGGAAAAGGGGATCCGCATTCCTCCCACGTTAGGCTAAGTAGAGTTTGCCCCTCCTTTCCCTGCCTCTTGGGCTGTCAAAGTGTGGAACAGTAGAAATATTGGAACTAAGACCTAACTTCTGTAAGGAGAGCTCTTATTTCTTCTAGTTCTTCCTCATCATCAACACCCTTGGCTACCGCTTCGTCCTACAAATTCCAAATTCATTAATACATGAAAAAAGTAAGAATGCAGCAGTGATTGTTTCTCAATTAGCTTCCTATCGGGGAAATAAAAGAATGACCAAAAATAAGTTCCATCAGTAAGGGAACTAGCAGATATACCTCTTCTGCAGTAGGTTGATAGGTTGAGCAGATTGCTTCACCTTTTGCTTCCTCACTGCCTCTGGAAGTTGAGCAGCTGTCTCACCGGCTATGGCTGTCAAGACCTTATCAACCTCTTTGTCTATTTTACTTCTATATCCTCTGTGTCGAGAGCCATGTCAACCGTGTCATTCACAAATTCTTCTATCACACCACCTATATATCATATAAACAAACTGCATCAGCAATCAAATATATACCTCTGCTATTCGTATGCTGCAGGAGGCAGGCTACTCCACAACCCATTGTTTTGACAACTTCACTGATGAGAAGTAACAAAAATATTTCACAATTTGCATTTCCAAGTTTTTTCCACTTCGCAAGCCATATTCCAGCAAGTGAGCAAGAAATGGAGAACTAACATTCCCAAATTGCTCAAGATAATGTTCCTGAATTGTGCACTATAAGGTCATGTTGACATAGTCGTTCATTTCATTATCTTATTTCTCATCCACTCATGAAGGTTCAAACTATCAGCATAATTTGAAAATGATAAAGCCGAAAAGGAGATAAAGTTTCCATTGTCTCTCAACAGCCACATACCATCAGAAAAAGCTTGAATGTTGGCATCATTCGTCATTCTGAATATGAATGTTGACAACAAAAAGAATATTAATATGCAAATACACAATTCACAAAACCCCCATAGGAGAGAGTGCATCATGCACATTATAAAATCACATCAACTGATACAGGAAATGTAACTTGGTAACAGCCATTTCAGGAGCTTTCACAGGGTCATTAACAAGCTTCATAACCTCAGAACTCTTAGACAAGTGCCCCACCGTCCGAGCAATTGCTGAAAATACAATCAAAATAAGTTGGTTAAAAAGGTGGAGAAAGAGATCTTATGCCAGAGAAGTAGAGCATTTTTCAGTTAGAGAAGTGGCAACATTCGGCCCTAAGAAACTGAAATCTAATTTAAATATTGCCATGCCACTCAGGAACTTGTCAACCACAATATCTCCTACAGTAAAGGCAGTAAGAAGGCTGCTACCAATCTCTGTAGATGGGTGATATAGCTGTAATTCTCGGCAATTTTATGCTTATTTTCACAGGATTCCTTACAACGCCTAATTATCCCTATCACAGACAAACTTCCTTGAATGGAAATACCCTCCATCAAGGCAAAGCATGGACACTTCACCAAATTAAGACAGCAAATTTTCACATAAGAAATCTATATGGAAAAATCTAAACTAACATAAGAAAACCATACCAACAGCATAAGGACACTCCCAAGCAAAGTTTCACTCCCAAGACGAAAGACGGGAAGATGATCACTTAATCATCTCAAAACCATGCCATGATAATATCTAGGAACAAAAATAATGCTGAAATCATAACCACAAATTAAAAGATACCTCCGCACTAGCTTCATCTTCATCATTGACTTCAGGTTTGGACCACTCTGATTCCTCATCACCATCGTCATCCATGCTCTCCCATCTTAGTAAATGTTACTTGACGCGTGAAACAAGACCAGGACATCAAGGTCTGCACATGATTGACTTGCTCGTTTTCATTCCTTTCAACTCCTATTTAATTTCATTGTTCTTTTACCACCATTGCCCCAGCATTCTTGTCCTATCGATCCAGCATATTGATGTACACTTCAACACCAAGTAAACTAGTTCCACGCAATTATTCGCAATCAAATACACAGGCAGAAAAATGGTCGAGCCCAAAGTACCGGGGACGTAGCCGAAGCTCTTAAGGCGTTGCTCGAGCTGAGCGAGGTCGCTCTGGTTCTTCTGGAAAACCTCGTTGCAGTGACCTAACAGCTCCTCAAACGACACGGTCCCAAACGACATGGAGTCGAGCAAATTGAGATCGCTGCTCGGAGTCGACACGCGTCGGTTCAAGCACTGAATGAAGGTCGAAGAAGCTGAATCTGCGATCAAAACACCAAAAAAATCAATCGGCTGAGAAGAAGGAAAACGCACGACCCGAAATAAAAATCATCCCTTGCGAAACTTTTCTCGGCTCAATATCCGAAAGAAACGCAAAGTAACTAGCTGTAGCAAGTGAAACGAGAAGAGATTCAACTCAGTGATGCGATTCACAGCTTTAATAGCTGGATGGAACGAGAATCGGAAGAAGGGAGAGAGAGAGAGACCGAGAGGGATGGGACGGCGATCGATGGATTGCTGGAGGACGTCGACGCTGCTCTGCAGGTGGTTGCAGAAACGGGATGCCCCAGATCTCGGCCGCCACGGCAGATTAATGCGCGAAGGAAAGCCGCGCCGGAGCAGAGACGGAGCAAGCAACGGAGCAAAGAGCGAGCGCCGGAGCAGAGACGGAGGAAGCGACGGAGCAGAGAGCGAGCAAGCGCCGGAGCAGAGATGGAGCGAGCGTCGGGCGACGGCGGGGAGCGGCCGCTTGACGAACGCCGGAGCAGCAACAACAAGCGCGGAGTAGCAAATGAGAGCGACAGCAGAGATTCAAAATTTGAAAGCCTCCGCTCGCTTGAGAGAGAGGAATGGCTTTTCTTCTTTTTTAGAAGGAAAGAACGAAGAAGAGAAGAAAGAGAATATAATAAATGTGTGCAGACTCTACAGAGGAGAGGGAGAGAGCGCGCGCAGGGCTAGGTGCAGGTGCAGGCTAGATAATCTTGGCGAGCCGCGCCCCACATCGGTCTCACGTGGCACTTCATGATTGGTGTGGGACCATGCTAACTGGTGCTCCGGCACCACACAATATTTTCTCACGCGGGAGAGATTTTCTCGGGGAGAGAGTCGTCTCTCTTCATCAAAGACATGCGACTTCTCCTCAAAACCACGGGCATTGTTTTTTTTTTTTTTTTTCGTCAGCTCCTCATAAGAAAACATTACTCCTCATAACCAGTTGCCATGCTCGCTATATATCCTGAACTGAGCTTTAAAAAAAAAAAAAAAGGAATCTTGGCGTTGCATTTTCAGGAATTCTTGAGATTCCGCTGACTTAGGTATGTTCGTTTTATCTGGTTGAGTGCGTGGGAATACCTCTGTTTTTTTCATCACATGGGAGAAAAGTCTGACTCTGGGCATTTGACCAGGTCAAAAAAAGTGTCTTTATTGGCAAAATCGAGAATAGGAGATTCATTTCTGAGGGGGAAGGACGACTCGTAGCAGTGAACTGAAGGTAAAAATGTCTTTTGTTCTATATTATGTTGATGGAACCGATGGTTTAGGTGGCGTGACCTTTGGAGGCATTAGGGAACTGAAGATTCGTTGATGGAACCCAGATGGAGAGAGCGAACCTCGAGAACGATCGAATGTTGCTTCTCATCCGCCAGAAGGAGCTCCAATTTGCTCCATCTTCAATAGCAGCAGCAACATTCATCCGACAAAAGGAGCGGCGGCAGCAATGAGGGTTGAAAAGCAAGGGATTTTGAAAGAAACTAAAAGCAAAAAACTCCGCCTCACGCAATGCCTTCGCCCCCAATTCAAAAATCGTTTCGGTTTTGTCTTTCTTTTTGACCTCCGTGATTGGGCCAAGGTCCAGTTGCGCCGGCAGCGTGTGACCAGACAACGGCTCTGCGACCGAGAAGAAAGCTCCGACCACCAACCCAACCATGGCCGATTAAAAGGTGGAGATGCTGTATGACTTGCTCGATGGAGGATTGATAGCTTTGGACCTTATTCTTATAAAAAAAAAAAAAAATTGAGTCTTTTAAAACGGGCATCAAGAATTGGATGATCCTCCATCGATTAGTTAAATTTTGCTCGTACTCATCGGCTAAATTTTGCTCTCTTTATGCCTTTTTTTTTTTTTTTTTTTTTTTTTTTGGGCATACACTTACTGGTGGAGAGGAAATCACAACATGCATGTTTGCTTGTTCCATGAGTTATCGAGGATTTCTAAAGAACAATCATCTCTCGCTCAATTCGTAGTGCATGTTAGCGGACTTTTTAATGAATTTTGTGTGGTACGTTCTGAAATTTTTTAATTGACTGAAAAGTGAAAAGTAGTATGTACAAGTCTGATACCGGTGGATGCCTTAAAGCTTTTACGTCTTTTTTAGTGACTGAAAAAAAGGGCATTAGTAATCACGGTATTTTCACTTTTTTTCTCGGTTAGTTCTCTGAAATTGGGATATGCTTCGAGTTTTCCCTTTGTTCAATAGTTTTCTCTCCGCTTGGATGCTTTTTCATCTTTGATATGTCTAGGAGACTATGGTGATTTGTTTAGTTACCTTCCTTTTCATTTAGATGTAAGTTCTTTGGCTGCACTTGATGATTGAGGGTAAGTCGACTATGAGAAGTTGAATTAGCTCGTGAAAAAGTCATTAGCTTGCTGTTGTTTGCACTTCTCAGCTAGATCAAGAGTTAGAATTCTATTACTAAGACTGGCCAACAAAACTTGGTTCTTTCTTGACACATAGATCACCAACAACTAACCAAGATAACTCATGTTGGATTTGTAAGATGACGTATCGAATGTTAAAACTACTACTAGATTGTGTTTCCTGAGCATAAAATGCAAGTACCTGTGAAGTCTGCCTTTTGGTTTTTGAAGTGCTTTTGGCGTGGACTACCATAATTTGGATCCCTAACCTACATAATGCAATACAAGGGGGGAAATGATGTTTTGTTGCTCGCTAACATCTCTAAATTCTCATCATCATGTTGAAAGCTAATTTATCAATTCCCTGTGATTGGCCATCATTGTTCAATTTTTTTTAAAAGATTTTTAATTCTTATACAGATCTTCTGTCCATCTTATTCTAATATTTGGTTCAAGTCCATTTGTCAGTGATTTTTCTCATATATCTTGCCTCATGCTGTCAAAATATTCTAAATCTCCTTCTCTTTCATACCTGTCTTTTTTCTTTGTTGTTTTATCTTTGATTTATTGTGCAGGAATTTGTTTTTAGATAGAAGATGGCAACCCAGAAGAAAACAACGATGTGAAAACTCCTGAAACATAGCCAAACAGGCAGAAAAAAAAGAAGTCCATCGCCTGGGAACACTTCACAATAGAAGTTGTGAGTCCTGGATGTAGAAGGGCATGCTGTAAGCAGTGCAAGCAAAGTTTCGCCTATGGCACAGGCTCAAAGATCGCTAGCACCAACCAGCAAAGTAAGGTGTGACGAATCATTGACTGAACTGATAATGTCACGTGCAAAAATTTCAGAATTACCTAAATTCATTAGGGATTTGAAAAACTTGAACATTTTGAGTATTGTTTACTATAAGAAATTGAGTAGTTTACCCAATACTATTAGCAAGCTGGGCAAACTTGAAGTATTAATTGCCTCATTCTGTTGAAGTTTGGGATGGGAAGTTCCTATAGATAAGTTGTCTTTACTAAAGATCCTTCGATTAAGTTATACATGTGTTTCTGGCTTCCTTGATGCAAGTGCAAAGCTTTTTTGTCTCGAAAAACTTGATTTAAAGGACTGCAAAGCTTCCTACCAGTTTAACAGATCTAGTAATCATTTGTCATCTTCGCACATTGCCTCAACTTTCTCATCTAATCCATCTAAAACAGCTCAGTTTTCATGATTGCAAATTGCTGGAATCAATGCGAGAGCTTCCCTTAGGAATGTTGAAGCTCTATGTCTCCAGGTGTTACAAGTCGAAAGAGTTGCCAAGTTTGTTGAGTTTGGAACCCTTGTCAATATTATGTATCGAAGCATGCCAGGAGCTGAGAGAAATCAAGGGTCTGGAAGGATTAAAATCCTTAAAAGAGCTATATGTAATTGAAGGCAACAAGTTGTCCAATCTAGATGGCCTTGAACATCTGGACTCTTTGAGATGCTTGGGAATGAGGGGGACACTGGGAGTCATTCGAACATCTACAATAAGATGGGCCAATAGTGAATGATGATATTTATCAAGGCCTTGACAGTTTGAAAAACTTGGAAGAGCTGACAATCTATAGCTGCTAGTCCCTGTTAAGACCAGACCTTTCGCAGTTAACACGTCTGAGGCTATTGATGGCTAGCAATTGCCACAATCTAATCAAAATTAAAGGCCTTGAAAGGTTGAAAAACTTAAAAGGATTGGACATCTAGGGGAGCAAATCAATTGAAACATTACCAGACCTCTTGTGGTTTGATAAGCTGGAATTTTTGTGCACTGGAAAGTGTTGGAGGCTTCGTGATGTTCGGGGCCTAGAGAAAGTTAGATGTGTCGATAGATCGTAAAATGAGGGATTCAACTGCAAGGCCTCCACATCAGTCGAATTTCGAAGATTGAATGGAATGATGGGGGGTCAATTTTGCATGAACTTGTGGAGATCACAGAGCTCCAGGACTAAGACGTTCAGGGATGCAACTTATCGGAATTTTATACGTTCATGGCACTCCTACAGTAGAGAAAAACTGGTTCATGAAAAAGAATGCTCCAATCAGTCGATCACTTTGGCCAAAAAGTCGGAACGATTCACAATTCCCATCAAAGCTAAGTATAGCGGGTCACACAATTCATTGTCGAGATGTATTGCCAATTTCATCAGCATTTCATGTGCATCATACTTTTGTCTTTTATAGTTCGTGGAAGTTGACACAATGCTTCAGGGGTAGTCATGCTCTGGATCATTGGAGGTGTTAAGATGGGTCACACTGCCTCATCAAAATTTACAAACCTTAAAATGATTTTACCAACGTTCCAATGAATAAGTTAGGAACCAACTTTTTCTCAAATTTTACAAGAGCACTCTAATAAATTTACAAATATGTCAATAAATTAGTAAGTTCGCAACTTCTTTCATTATGAAATTTATTTTTATCAACTAAAAATTTTCTATAGTTAGTGTTAACAATTTTTTTTGGTCATAAGCGAGCTTTTCATTCACTGAGTACGGGCCCAATTACATGAGAAAGGGGCATCAATTAGTTTACCGTGGACCCATCAATAAGTTTCCCCTCAAAATCACAGCAGACGCACGCCAAGGAACCTTTGGAAGATCCTTCGTGGAAAGTTCTGTCGATGTTTAGCTTGAGGACTCGGTGGTTTCCATCTTATGGGTAAGTGTCCTGGGTAGTTTGTATTCTCTGATTCTCGACCATTCCATTTCGAGAGATTCATATGCATAGCCATGATAGACACCATTGTTGTTGCAGGATCTGGTAAGTGATGCTTGAAAATGGAGGATATTGTTGGAATTTTGTTTGTTAAAACAAAATGAATGCTTTTTACTTTGTTCCACATAGAAAAGGTTAGGGGTGAGCGGTTCCAGTTCCGGTTCGGTTCCGTCTGGAACACGGAACCTACCCTCGGGTACAGTTCCTCAAAATGAGGAACCTGGAACCTACCCGTGGGAATCGAGAACCTGTAACCTACCCTGTTACAGGTTCCAGGGTCGGTTCCAGGTTCCAACAGGTTCCTTTTTTTTTTTTTTTTGTTATTTTCAAATTTGAACTATAACATATGCGTACGTTACCCAAAAAAAATATAATGTACACGCACGTTACCAAAAAAACTATAACGTACGCTCACATTACCAAAAAAACTATAACGCACGCGCACGTTACCAAAAAAAAAACTATAACATATGCGCACGTTACCAAAAAAAATATAACGTATGCGCACGTTACCAAAAAAAACTATAACGTGCACGCACGTTACCAAAAAAAAAAATATAACATATGCGCACGTTACCAAAAAAAACTATAATGTACGCGTATACTACACGGTAACTTCTCATTGACATGTTATCTTGATACATTAACTTCGCACTGCACAACAATAATAGAATATAATTAGAAATTTCAAAACAAATAGCAAACTAGAAAGTAGAAATAAAACACCACTAGAACAAGAATGTCTAGAGGTACAAGTTTTGAAAACAATTCCGATTAAACCCTTAAATGAACTTAGAAAATTCTGAAATTTGGACACGTTATATTTAAGACCTAGAGGTACAAGTTTCATGAGAAATCGTAGTCCAATTCGTTCTGGATTAAAAGATAAAATCGATTTACTTTTCCTATTCTCTACTTGCACAGTTTTTGAAACATTTTTAGTTAAATAGGCAAATGAACTACAAAAATTACGAAATTTAAATATGTTGTAGGCAAGACATGAAGAGAGATATTTCATGCGGAACACATTTCCAAAAGAACCTCATACAAAATGATATAGTCCACGCATTGCAACTTACAAAATCCGAACACATCAGATTGCACAGTTTTATAAAAATTTCCGATTAAATACCCAAATGACCTTCAAAAATTATGAAATTCGACTATGTGATAGCTAAGACCATAAGGTAGATACTTCATTAAAACATCGAAGTCAAATTCGTCCTAGATAATTAAATATGGACGGTTAAAATCCCTGTTCGTAGTACCGTAATTCCAGATCTAACCATCTCCAAAGGACCACGATTTCACCTATCTATTCTTGTTTTTTGTCTCTAAATTTTTGATATGTTGTACCTCAGGATGTCCTTTACAACTTTTGTTAAGAAACCGAAGTGAAATTTCGACAAAAAGGTTGCCTTACAGTCCATGCATTCATCAAGGGTCGGTCCCAAAATCTCCAGATCCAGTCTTTCCAAAGAATAACGATTTCACCCACTTATACTTGTTTTTTTTGTCCCAAATTTGAGTATGTTATACTCCAAGAAGTCCTTTACAACTTTTATTTAGAGGCCGAAGCCAAAATTCAATTAGAACATCACATACAAGTCACTAGAACATCCAAGGTCGAGTTTTTTCTGCCCTAAATAACCGGTTCCGGTTCCAGTTCCGGTTCCGGTTCCGGTTCCGGTTCCGGAACCGGTCCCCCTTGGAACCGGGAACCAAACCGGACCCTCCTCCGGTTCGGTTCCGGTTCCCGGGTAACCCGGGAACCGCGCTCAGCCCTAGAAAAGGTGGTAGCAAGTGGGTCAGTTTAAAAATGTGGGATTTCCTTTTTGTAGTTAAAGGAATGATTGGGTGGGGTTAGACCCCACCAATACCCACGTGCGGGTGCGCGATTTTGGCGCACTTCGCACTTCGCACTTTGCGCGCCCGCGGTTTAATTAGCATTAATCCCTTGCTATTTATTTATTTTTTATTTTTATTTTTTAATTCAAAAGGTTGCCTTTTAATTTGAGAATTTTCGGAAATGAAATATAAATGAAAATTCAAAATTGTATTTAAAAAAAAAAAAATTTCCGAATTTTATTTGTGTCTTTTCAAGACAACCTTTGGAAAATTAGTTATTCGGTTTTAACTTTTCCGAAGGGTTGCACTTGTTCGTTTTCGACTTCTTCCGAAGAGTCGCGTTTGTTTATTCAAACGATTTTCTAAAGACATGTTTGTTCGCAATTTTTATGAAGAGTTGCAAGACTTTTTCATATATATACTTGTTTTTTTTCGGAAAGAAGTGTGTGGTCAATTTTCGAGTCTTCTTTCAGAAAACTGCAGCCAATTTTTCGATTGTTTCTTAGAGAGACCCTGGAGAAATACTTGAATTGCTATCAAGTATTCTCATCCGAGACTTTGTTGTATCCTGGAGGATTTTTGCCGGTGACCATTAGCAACGTTGTGGGGCAAATAAATCCTTAAAGAAAGTGATATCACGCCTCAAAGTCCAAGTTGTTTTACTCGATCCGATTTTATTGTTCTACCCAATTTCGAAGCCATATTTTCTAACATATCTATATGTCCAAATGTGCTAAAAAGTGACCGTGATCAGTTCGAAAGACGGGGGCTTTGAGGTGATTAGCAATATTCAATGGCCATCCTTCAATTCAAATAACTTCCTGATTTGAAATCTGAATGCCAATCTCAAAGGCCAACCTTACCTGTTTTGTGTTTTGACAAAGAAGGAACAGATGTTTGATAGTTTCAGGTTCCGTTTCGCAAAGAGGGCATGTCAACTACAGTAAATCTTCTTTTTGAATAGGTTTTCTCTTATGAGTAGGGCCTTTTGGCACCCACTTCACGTAAGCACCCTTACTTTGGGTTGAGTCTTTAGATTCCATGCCTTAGTCCAGAGGGCTTTTGGAGTCGGGTAGGACGATGAGGCTTGATTTGCTTCATGCTTAGTCTCAATGTCTAGGAGTTGGTTGTAGCCACTTTTAACAGCATAGCCTCCTGCTTGGTTGTGTGTCCAGACTAGCTTGTCTTCCGTTGGTGTTGTTAAGAGTGGGATAGCTAGAATATCATTTACTTTATGCTCATCAAAAAGAGGGAACAACTTGTGCTCATTCCATTGAGCTTCCTCAACAATTCTATCACCCTATCCAGTCAGTGTATTCTTGAGCGCATACCTCAATACATTTCTTGATTCCACAGATCTTCAATTTGCATTTTCAGTTGGTGCATTTTGTCCCTGTCATGATGCAAGCTCTACTCATTTGTTGACTCCTAGAGCTCCTTATTCAAGCAATTGATTTGACTATTAGCATTAGAGAACTTCCGCTTGCTCTACTTCTTTAGGGCCTCTATTACTTTATGTAGTTTCTTCAGAAAATGTTCATTTCCATGCCTGGAGCATTCCTCACTAAACTTACTAGCTAACCACATTCATTATCTTTAAGCTAGTATGCTTCAAACTTAATTTCTCTCTTTCTTTTTGCAAGTTCCGTTGAGAGAGTTAGCAAGATAGGACTATGATCGGTGCCTGTAGGAGGTAATGCATTTGCTTCCACCTCTGGGATTTCACTCTTCATTCTACATTGGATAGAGCTCTATCTAGTTTTTCTTTCACATGGGCATCCCCATTCTTATTATTTGCCCATGTAAATGCACATCCTTTACATTCAAGATCCATTAGAGATCATGCATTTATAATGTCTAATATCTCAAAAAGCCATTAACCTATGGTGCTCTGCCATATGCTTGCCTATTTTTTCCCAGTGATGCAAAATTTCATCAAAGTTCAGTCCCCCCCACGCCCAACCAAATAGAAGGAAGCTGGTTTTGGAGGCTGATTATTGGAGCGTGTACAAATTAGGTCAAGCGTTTCATTTGTGACTGATTCCATTATTAGCGCTACCCTGTCATTACGTAAAATTGTTGATCCCCCTGCTTTGAATTCACCACTGCACAATTCTAGAATTGGATTCGTTTCAAGCTCATACCACAGGTTCTTGATTCTTTATTTCCATGAGAAAAATAATGCTGGGCCTTTCCAAAGCCTCAATGCCAAGATTGTATTGAGTGTGCCCAACCCCTTATAATTCTAGCATAAAATTTTCATGGGAACCTCGGTGGCTTATTAGTGATGACCACCAAAGCCCATATCTTAGGACCCTCCAAAACCTAAATTGGAGTCTCCAAAAGTTTGGTCTCATCTAAGACAAGAGAGTTCACATTTTGAGAAGTGCAAGGACTATACCTTCACTATGTTTTGTTTCCACCTGTTTTCTTCCCCTTGCTACGTTTCTTTTGGGGGCCTTTTGAGCTGCCTTCCAGTCTTTTGAGCTGCCTTCCAGCATTGTAGAGTGGTTTGGAGCTGTTATCAACGTCAAGCTCTTCTTCTTCTTTTTTTATATGGACTAATGCCACCTTTTCCAATTGCTTTGATCTCCTTAGCAAAAATCTATGCTGACTTTCCCAGATTGTTCCCACTACTAGGAACCAACGAATTCTTTCCCAAAGGTTGATAGGACACCATTTGTAGCGTGGGGGTAGGAGTTTCTAGAATAATCTCATCATCTATGTTTATATCCTCTGGTTTTGCATAGAACAACTTTCAAAGAGGGCTCTTCTTCCGAAACAACTAGGATCATCAATTTCTAACCGGTTCTCATCATATTCTTCTTCCTCAAAGAACTTGGCATAATGCCCTATGCAACCACATGCATAACAAATGTGCGGTAATCGACTTTAAATTCGACCCATAGTTTCTTTCCTCCTTGGCTGGCAAATGTCCCAGGTTTCAAGGGGGGACAATATACAAATTCTTACTCTAGCTTTTCCATCTTTATAGGAGTAAAACCCCTTTGTATCAATTTTCACTTCAGTTACCAAGCCCACTGCTGCTACTATTTGCCTTATGATTTCCTTCGAGACCCGTTCCATTGGTAATCTAGGCACTTGAACCCAAAACTCGTAATGTGTGTAAGCGTAATTGTACTGAGAAGTAGTCAATGTCCATGGTTTAAGCACCAAAGGATTGCTAGAGAAAGACCAAGGCCTTGTCTCAAGAATTCTGTTCATTTCATTTTCAGACTTAAAGGTAAAGGCTAAAGTTCTCGAGTCTACCCAATCAAAGGTAACTGAATCCACTCTCCATGCCCTCTTCATAGTGTTTTAGAAGGCTTGGAGATTGATATTGGGGTTGTATCACTATTAATGGCAAAATTTTGTCCAAAGACAATGCAGTGATCAGGGAGGCTGATGGGGTAGGTTGGGATTTTGGGTTTGAAATTTGGGCGAGGATTAACTAGGGTTGTTGCTTTCAGTTGATATTATGGTCATTGATGGCATGCCCTGTACTTGTAGAACGTGATGCTATCGAAGGGAGATTGGGATGTATCATGAGCTAGGCTTGGGTTAGCTTATGGAACAGTAAATATGGTTCATGGGAAGGTTGGGGATTTTGGATAAAGGGTCAAGATTGAAAAGGAAACGGGAGATTTGCATCTCGGTAGAGGCTTAGCTGAAATGACTGTTGTATTCAGCGAAGAGCGTTGAGGGTTTATTGGGTGAAAACTACCACCGTTGGGGTAGGATTCCCATCGAGAGAGGATATCCACGAATTCCAACTCAATTAGGTAAAATTTTAGTGGAGAAGGTGCAAAATGATATATTTCAAAGACACGGCAAATGGGTTTAAATTTACATCCCTATTTGAAGTTCTTATTTCTACAAGCCAAACACATGATCAAGGGAACAAGAAATGAAAAAATTTCCTTTACCTTGAAAACAAAAACTAAAAACTTTTTTCATTAACTATAAGGCCCCTTAGAACTTCAATTTGGGTCTCGTTCTTTTCTTTAATTTGTAGATTTCATTTTGGGCTGAAAACTCAAATGCAGGCGTCGCACTTCATGCACCAATCGTCGAGGCCATGGCAGGGTCTTAATTGTGAACATCTATCTATTATTGTACGGAAGCCCACACTACTTGCCATATTTCAGTGATGTATGCGCCATGTCATTTTCGATGATAATTCTTCTCATGGTCAGTAGTAGTTGATCAACCACAAAAAAAGCTCGACATCAATGGACAATCGTTCATCACATTATTCACGAAAAGAAGAAAAAAATTGAGTTCTTTCTAGAGAAGAGCAAGCATCACCGCATGCACGAGCAGAATTGGGATTCGTATTTTCTGCTGCGTCCTTTGCTCTTGGAAACTATTATTTCGTGTAAGAAACAATGCTGCCACTGGAGCCCGCAAACTTTGAGAGGGTCTGAGTTTTCACGCATGACTTCAATATCTCCTCATCTTCATGTTCTTGCAAAAGCATCTATCTATTGTAGACCTCCCAAATAGCTCCCTCCCATTATTGCTAGGGGTGAGCAGCGAAAGCATCTATCTATTGCACACCTTCCAAATAGCTTCCTTCCCGTTACTATTATCCTTGCTATTTCCTACACAGTAGCCTCGACAAGTAGATGTTGATTACTGATAATTATTTTCGTCGAAATTACGGTATCTCTTTTGTGTTGCTTGCCAGCTTTCAAAAATTGCAAATTGGCACAAGAAAAATTATAAAGGAGTGGAACATGAGGTCTCATAATTAAAACTGTTTATCATCGAAAAATTGCAAAAACCAATATTACTTGGGAACAATCGGGCCAAAAGTTAAAGCAAAGAAGCAAGAACATTTCTTTCCCTCACAGATGGACGAGCCAACTCTCTTTCTTTCTATTAGCGAAGCTTTGCATGCTGAAACTTTCTAATGCCCTATTTACAGGCACCGATCTACTCTGCTTTATGAACCTTAGCTTTTGGAACGAAATTTTTTGAAATGTGGAGCCAAAATTCCTGAACAAAAGATTCACGCGTTTAGCCACGTAGATTGAAGCCCACAAACTTTGAAAGACAAAATCCTAAACTTTAGGAGTCTTAGCTTCACGTACGACGTCAACAGCTCCTCATCCTCCATTTTCTTGTGAAAGCATTTCTTGTATGTCTCCCAAGTAGTTCCCTGCTATTAGGCTCACTGTTCGCTTCACGGTAGCCTATAGATGTTGATTTCTGGATCCAAGGATGCCCCCTCTGCACGGTTCAATTAGAGGACAAAAACTTCACGCGGACATTTCTGAGAACGTACTGACTCTAAAAAGTTTTTCCTTTTTCTTTTGGACTGCAGCCAGTGCTTTTTCACATTGACTCTAAAAAGTAGAGGTCATGATGGAGACTCGGAAAGGAAGAGCGATTGGGACGGATGAGAAAAATAATTGATGAATGCTTTTCCATAGTGTGACGGTGATTGTCGTCTCTATCTTATCCTCGATTCAATTGGAAAGTTTGGAATAATTGACTGAATTTAACCTGTTATGTACAAGCATTTAGGAAACACTTGAATTCATTCGGGATTTGAAATATAGAAAATTTTAAATATTGCTGAAAGTGAGAAATTGAGTAAATTTTACATATTTCTAAAGAAAAATTTTACTACTCGAAATTGTGTGTAGGTATGTGGCTTCTTCTCTTCTTTTTTTCTCTAAATTTTATATAGCATAGAGATTAGTACTTGATTGACGAAATTTGGGATTTTGTTGATGCTGGCAAAGTGTTAGTAGAGTCGTAAGTAAGCACTATAATGATCAAATCTGAATTATAATTTTCTCGAAGCACTTCTTTTGAAGAACGATTTGCTTCCTCCATTTAAAATCTATTTGGTTATGTTTATTCCCTTGTGCAAAGTCTTTCCATTTCATATTAACCATGAGAGTGCTCAACTGGAAGAATAATTGCTTCAACTAACCCATATGTTCTCTTCAAGAAATCCCTTAAGTGCAGCCATTTCAGTCCCTTAACAATTCTTTTCATGATAAATCATTAGTATGTTTTTGATCAACTGCTATATTTTCTTCACAAGATTCCCCGGCCATCTTGGATTCCTTGATCAGATTTACATGTCAAACTTGACCAAGTGCGGAATATCGATCAAATTCATTATGTCTGGAAAAATCATGTTCTCATATTATGTTATTTTCATTCAAGTGTTGGAATAAAGCAGTTGAGGTCCAAAATGTATGTGAAGTTCAAGTTGAGGCACGGGACCAAGGTAGTGCACATAAGCCCCCCAAATAGTCACCGTGCATATAGGTTTCTTGATGGTTCACACTCCTTTAACCCAATCGGGGAAAGATCTCAAGAGATGGTCCACAAAACGCGTATAATGGTCAAGCCATGATGTAGACAAAGCAAAGTGGATCCCCCCTTGTCACTCCCCTCAATAATTCTCCACTTACTTTGCTTTTCCAACTCGTGTTTGTAGTGCGTCCATGCCAGCCACGGGCCGAGCTTTCATGGAAGTGCGTGACAGCTCATCCTTACGAATGCATTCCACATTTTCACGATGACTCCAAAGAGCAAATCTCATGAAGGCATCAATAATTTCAGCATTAGTTCTGTATCACTTTTATTGCATTACAGGTCTTGTGATAGAATATAACAATTTTATTAATTTATTCTTCAACTTTTGCACGAGACATCAATAAATATGATCTTTATCGTCAATTTTTATTAACAATTATTGATGTGATGATCTAATTATCTTGAATCATATTGTTATACTAGTGATTTCCACGAAAAAAAAAAATGATTATAATAATTATATTGGAATATCGCACAAAAATTTAAAATTAAATCGGTGAAATTATAAAATTTAGGACTAAATTGACAATTAAATAATAATTTTAAGACTAATTGAACTATTTTTCTGATATGATAATTGATTTAAAATATGAAAAACATTAACTAGTATGACGCCCATGGCATTTGGTATGGTGCATGTGATCCTGCCTACCCACCCGTGTTTTGTTCCCATTTGCCTATCTTCGAGCCATGAGCATTGCAAAAATTATGCCATGTCTTCAAATTTTTAGTTAAAAAAAAAAAAGAGGTCATTAATGGTTTGGTTGCAAAATCATCTGGACGTAATCTTGGAAGGAATTCGTCATTCATTGTTGTTGAGGCAGGAAGCACAATAGTGGCAACACCTGAAAATTATAATAAGCAACGTGGGTCTGGACAATACTTAACTGAAAATACAGTATGAATACTACATGCACAAAAAAATATATATATTTGTCACACAATTGTCACACACATAATTTATGATTAGTTAGCACTTACACTTACTATCTCACATGACACGCAAAAAAACTCAGTGCGAACTCTTATATTTCTTTCTCGCACATATGAGCCCACTCTTTCTTTTTCTCCTCAGTTTCGAGCCCGCAGACTTTGAAAGAATTGAGCTTTCACGAATGAATTCAGTAGCACTTCGTCTTATTTTCTTGCGAAAGCATTTATCCTGCGTCTCCCAAATAGCTCTCTCCTATTACCCTTACTATTTCCTATGCAGTAGCCTCGACAAGTAGACATTGATTATGATAGTTGTTTTTGTCGAAGACAAGGACTACGATGTCTCTTGTCAATTTCTGCGCGTGCTCATGCTGCATTGAACTTGAATGAGAGCGAACGGAGGGAAAGCACTGACTGGGGGAGTGGACTGATTGATGGGGCTATTTCAGCCTCTTTTCCTTTTTTTCTTTTTCTTTTGAAGAGCTGGAGGCAACCGACGTGTCTTATACTGACACCAAAAAGAAGAGGCTCGTGGCTTGGCAGACTTGGAAAGAAGAGCGGTACGGACGGACGAGGAAAGTGACAAAGGTCCCTGATTTTTCCTGAGATAGAAACTAGAAAGAACGATTTTTTCATTTACGAAATATAATGATAGAAAAAGCCACCGGCCGGTGCAGTGTAGGGTATAATTACACGTCGCAATGCATTACTTGTTAAGCATGAACGAAGGGGTTCTAGTCAATCTTCATTCAAATCTAATTGAGATAGAACACCACTACTTTTAACTTGAAGGTGTAATATGTGACCGTCTCCACACACATTCCCTTCCCCACGTGATGTTAAATGCGTCCTTCCCATTCGTACCTCATCATATATCCTTCCCTTCTTTCTTATTTTCTGCTCTTCTTCTTTTCAAATTTTCTTCTTGTATTTTCTTCTTGCTGTATTTCTTTCACACCCAAACACAATCTTTTTATTTCTTCAAGAAAATATACGATTAATCACTCTCTCTCTCTCTCTCAAGGAATAGGAGGTTCTTTCGGTAGGAAAGAAAAGGAAATTTAATGAAAATAAATCAAAGGAAAAGGGAGGAGAGAAGGGGCTCCGAAAGGAGATGAAATATTCATTTCGTAAATATGTTTGTTACAATGCTAAAAAAGCCAATAAGGTACTCCTTTAACTTAGCGTAAAGATATATTTGTAATTCACTATGGATGTGACACAAATACAACAAAATAACAGTTCATTATTATGAGTAATCCATCGCTAATTAAACAATCAATGGTCGCCGTATTAAGAATTTATCTTTTGATAAATGGTGTATATCCTCCAGCAAAAGCATTTTAGATTATATAGGATATGTAACTTATTTATCCCTTAAAGAAGTGCATGGAAAGGGTAGTAGGGTTAATGAGCATAAAAAAAGTACCGAATTTGTGTTAGACAGAAGGGGATGCGACTTTTTGAAGTTCAAGATCTGACATGCACCAACTTCAAAGTTATGGAGGGTAGAATGAAGGGTTAGAATGAAACATTCCTTGAAAGTGAGATCTCACGTTCTTGTTCCAAATAGGGGTGTGCAAAATACCCGGATCCGCCCGGATCGCCCGGAACCGAACCGGAACCGCCCGGAACCGGCGGGTCTTGAGGAACCGGTCCGGTTCCCGGTTCCGTGGGCGGATCCGCCCACCCGACCGGACCGGAACCTTTTTAATATTAAAAGAAAATTACTAAGAGAAACCCTACATCTTATCTCACTCTCTAGGGAACCTTTACCTTTGGTCAAAGAAAATTTAACCATCTATGGTTATTTGCAAGTAGGAAATGGGAGAATGTTGCATTCCATCTGTTCGCGTTTTTTTTTATCTACGAGATACATTTATAATTACAACAAATAAATATTTGTTCCACGTACTTAAATTTGATTTTTCTTTCTTTGGCTTGCTTTGATGTCACGTAATTGTTTTTTTTGTTGAAAACAAAAAAAAAATTCGCGTCAAAATCAGTTCCATGGATCCACTCGGGAACCGGACCGGACCGGCGGTCCGGTTCCTAGGTGGATCCACGCAACGAATGGGTGGATCCCGGTTCCAATTTTTCGGAACTGGTCCTTAGCGGGCGGTTCCCAGTTCTAGGCGGGAACCGCTCGCCCGGACCATGCACACCCCTAGTTCCAAATGCATGGAGCTTAAAATCGTCATCATAATTTATATAATTTGAAGTGTTTTTCCTCATTGTTAAGTGACGTTACTTTTTCTTCTGTATTTAGTTGGAAAAAATTACCTTCAACTATATCTTTGATTGATATTCAACTTATAGAAATACCAATATGCAAACTTAATTAAAATTAAATATGAATGATATCATATTTGTAACTCATGAAAAGAGGCTGCATATAGTTGAGGCATGGAGAGAGAGCCTCTAAGGTGTAGAAATTTGGCCACCCAACTCACTTTGCTTTTTGTTTTCTCTTTTTTTTTCTTCAATTTAAGATCATGTCATATTTTGTGTGGCTTGCTTCCTTTCAAAAATTGCAAATTGGCACAAGAAAAATTATAAACAAGTGGAACATGAGGTCCCGCAACTCAAACTGTTTATCATAAAAAAAAATCGCAAAAATCAATATTACTTGGAACAGTCGGGCCAAAAGTTAAAGCAAAGAAGAAAGAACATTTCTTTCCCTCGCGGACGGACGAGCCAATTCTCTTTTTCTTTCTACTTGTGAAGCTTCGCATTCTGAAGCCTTCAAATGCCCCAGTTGTAGGCACCAATCTACCGCTTTAGGAACCTTAGCTTTTGGAACAAAATTTTTCGAAATGCGTCTAGCCAAAATTCCCGAACAAAAGATTCACTCGTTCAGCTACAAAGATTGAAGTCCACAAACTAAACTTCATGAACCTTAGCTTCACGTACACGTCAAGAGCTCCTCATCCTTCAATTTTTGTTTTTTGTGAAAGCATTTATTGTATGTTCCCCAAATAGTTCCCTACTGGGAGACTTACTATTTACTAAGTAGTAGCCTATGGACGTTGATTTCTAGATTCAATGATGCCCCCGCTGCACGGTTCGATTAGAGGACAGATACTTCACGTGGTCATTCCTGGGACTTATTGATGTGTCGGTGCTATAAGTTTTTTCCATTTCCCCATCCTTCAATTTTTATTTTTTGTGAAAGCATTTATTGTATGTTCCCCATATAGTTCCCCATCGAGAGACTTAGGGTGCGAATGGTAACGTTTCTTGCTCTTTTTTTGTTTCCTAAATTTAAACAAAAAAAGTATTTTTGTTCCTAAGCAGTTTTTGAACAAAAGAACGCGTTTTGTAACGTTTGGTCCGGGAATAAAAAATGAACGAAACACGTTTGGTCCGGAAATAAAATTTTTTATTCTTTTTTTTGTTTCTTTTAATTTTTTAAACATTTTTATTTTATTTTTCATTTTTTCCTTTCTTTTTTATTTTTTCTTTTTTCGGCCAGTCACCGGCCTCCGGCGACCGGCCGACGGGCCGGCAGCCTCGCCCAGCCACGGCGAGGCTCGCCGGCCCTCGGCGAGGCCGAGCCTCGCTGTGGTTGGGCGAGGCTCGGCCTCGCCTTGGCTGGGCGAGCTCGGCCTCGCCGGATCTGGGCGAGGCCGAGCCTCGACGGCCGGTCGCCGGCCATGGCCGAGGCCGGCGACCGGTGAAAGAAAAAAGAAGAAAAAGAAGAAGAAAAGAAGAAGAGAAGAAGGAAGAGAGAGAAGAGAAAGAACAAAAATCCAAGAAACGTTTCTTCATTTCTATTTCTGGAGCAAGAAACAACAATTTGTTGTTTCTTTTTCTGTTTCTCTTTCGTTCCAGAAACAAAAAAACAAAAAAAAAAAAAAGAACAGAAACGCAATCAAACGCGTTTATGTTCCTTTTTTGTTCCCAGGCACACTTTCCATACAGAAGTGTGTCGGAAACACTTTTTTGGAGTGTTTCCATGCACACCCTTACTATTTACGAAGCAGTAGCCTATGGACGTTGATTTCTAGATTCAATGATGCCCCCGCTGCACGGTTCGATTAGAGGACAGATACTTCACGTGGTTGTTCTTGGGACGTACTGATGTGTCGGTGCTTTAAGTTTTTTCCATTTCCTTTTTGACCGGCAACCAATGTGTTCCACATTGGCTCTTAAAGGTAGAGGGCCATGAGGGCCTTGGAGACTCAGAAAGGAACAACGACCGGGACAGATGAGAAAATAATTGATGAATGCTTTTCCATAATGTGATGGAGACCGTCGTCTCTATCTTATCCCTGGAAAGTTCGGTATAAGTGATTGAATTTAACCTACTATGTACAAGCATTTAGGAAATACGCAAATCCATTCGACATTTGAAATACAAAAAAAATTTACGTATTGCTGAAAGAGAGAAATTGAGTAAATCTTATGTACTTCTAAAAGGGAAATTTTACAACTCGAAATTGTCTGTGGGTGTGTGGTTTCTTTTTTATTTATTATTCTAAATTGCATATAGTGTAGAGATTAGTACTTGATTGATGATATTCGGGATTTTGATGATGCCAGCAAAGTGTTAGTAGAACCGTAGATAAGTGCTATCACGACTAAATTTGAGTTATAATTTTCTCGAAGCACTTCTTTTGAAGAATGATTCGCTTCCTTCGTATAAATTATAATTAGTTCTATTTATTACCTTGCATAAATTCTTTCCATTTCATATTATCCATGAGAATGCTCTAGTGGAAGAACAATTGCTTCAACTAGCCCATATGTCCCTGTTCAAAAAAAAAAAAAAATAGCCCATATGTCCTCTTCAGGAAATCCCTTAATTTCAGCTATCTCAATCCCCTAACAATTATTTTCATGTAAATTATTAGTGTGTTTTGATCAATTGCTATATTTTCTTCGCAAGATTCCCTGGGCATCTTAGATTATTTGATCAGACTTACATGTCAAACTTGACCAAGTGTGGAATATCGATCAAATTCATGCTGTGTGGAAAAATCATGTTCTAATTTTATGTTACATTCATTCAAGCGTTAGAACAAGGGCCCAAAATGTATGTGAAGTTCAGGTCAAGGCATTGGAGCAAGGGAGCGTACATGAGCCCCACAAACAATCAATGTGTAGATAGGTTTCTTGAAGGTTCACATTCCTTGGCCCCCATCGGGGGAAAGATCTCAAGAGATGGTCCACAAAACGCGTATGATGGTCAAGCCATGATGTAGACAAAGCAAAGCCATGATGTAGACAAAGCAAAGTGCATCCCCCCTTCTCACTCCCCCCAATAATTCTCCACTTAAATTGCTTTTCCAACTCATGTTTGTACTCCATCCATGCCAGCCACAGACCGAGCTTTCATGGACAGTGCGTGTCGGCCCACCTGTACGAATGCATTCCACATTTTCACAATGACTCCAAAGAGCAAATCTCACAAAGGCTTCCAATAATTTCAGCAGTATTGTCGTATCCGTACCATTGCATCACGCATCACTTCCAAAAACAATCTCGGTAGAATATAACAATTTTATCAACTTAATCATATAAACTTTTGTGCGAGATCTCAATGTAACCTTTGTGGCCAATTTCTATCTAGAATCATTGATGCAGTGATTTAGTTATTTCTAGTGGTTTCCACCAAAAATTGATCATAAACACCGTATTAGAATACCGCATAAAGGTTTAACATTAAATTAATAAAATTATAAAATTTAAGACTAAATTGATATTCATATAATAAGTTTAGGACTGATTGGGCAATTTTTCCGATATGATAATTGGTTCAAAATACGAAAAACATTCACTAGTATGACGTACATGGCATTTGGTACGATGCATGTGATCCTGCCTACCCATACATATCTTGTTCCTGCTTTCCGATCTTTGAACTATGAGCGGTGCAAAACCATGTCTTCAAATTTTTAATTTAAAAAAAAAAAGGTCGTTGATGGTTTGGTTGAAAAATCATCTGGAGGTAACCTGGGAGCGAAATTCATTACATCATTTATCACTCATGGGTACAGAAGGACGGTAGTGGCAACACGAGAAAATTATAATGAGCAACTCGGATCGGGACATACTTAACTGAAAATATAGTATGAATACAACACACAAAAAAAGAGTTGTCGCACAATTATCACACACAATTTATGATTAGTGAAAACTTGTACTTACTATTAAGATTGTTATTCACACATGACACACCAAAACACTTAGAGCGAAGCGAATTTCTTTTTGTTTTTTTCCCGCACGGATGAGGCAAGTCTTTCTTTTTCTCCTTAGCTTGGAGCCCAAAAACTTTGAAAGAACCTGCGCTTTCACTGATTACTTCAGTAGCTCCTCCTCTTCATTTTTTTTTGTGAAAGCATCTATCATACGTCTCCCAAATAGCTCCCTACTATTACCACTTACCGTTTCCTACACAGTAGCCTTGAGAAGTAGACGTTGATTTCTAATAATTGTTTTCGTCGAGACAAGAATTATGGTATCTCTTGTTAATTTCTTGATCTGATGATGCGCATGTTGCACAAAATTTGTTGAATAATGGTGCATTTGATAACCATTCTACTCCGAAGAATAATTTTTGATCAAAAATGATTTTTACTGATTATACTCTCGGGAATAATTTTTTAGCAAAAGAATACGCTTGGTAATTATTCAAAATTTCTATTCTCGAGATACAAATGCGTTTGGTAAAATTCTTAAATTTTTTTATTTTAAATTTTTAATACTTTTATTATATTTTTCTTCATTTTTTCTCTTTTTCTTTTTTTCTCTTCTTCCTCTTTTTTCTTTGTAGCTGGTCGATGGCGACTTGCTAGGCGAGCTCGCAAGAGTCTCGCCAAATATGGGCAAGGTTGAGCCTCACTATTAGGGCTGAGCGCAGTTCCCGGGTTACCCGGGAACCGGAGGAGGGTCCGGTTCGGTTCCCGGTTCCAAGGGGGACCGGAACTGGTTTCGTAACCGGAACCGGTTACTTAGGGCAGAAAAAGCGCGACCTTGGATGTTCTAGTGACTTGTATGTGATGTTCTAGTTGAAGTTTGGCTTTGGCCTCTAAATGAAAGTTGTAAAGGACTTCTTGGAGTATAACATACTCAAATTTGGGACAAAACAAACAAGTATAAGCGGGTGAAATCGTTATTCTTTGGAAAGACTGGATCTGGAGATTTTGGGACCGACCCTTGATGAATGAATGGACTGTAAGGCAACCTTTTTGTCGAAATTTCACTTCGGTTTCTTAACAAAAGTTGTAAAGGACATCCTGAGGTACCACATATCAAAAATTTAGAGAAAACAAACAAGAATAGGTAGGTGAAATCGTGGTCCTTTGGAGATGGTTAGATCTGGAATTACAGTACTATGAACAGGGATTTTAACCGTCCATATTTAATTATCTAGGACGAATTTGACTTCAATGTTTTCATGAAGTATCTACCTTATGGTCTTGGCTATCACATAGTCGAATTTCATAATTTTTGAAGGTCATTTGGGTATTTAATCAGAAATGTTTCTAAAACTGTGCAATCTGATGTGTTCGGATCTTGTAAGTTGCAATGCGTGGACTATATCATTTTTTATGAGGTTCTTTTGGAAATGTGTTCTGCATGAAATATCTCTCTTCATGTCTTCCCTACAACATATTTAAATTTCGTAATTTTTGTAGTTCATTTGCTTATTTAACCAAAAAAATTTCAAAAACTGTACAAGTAGAGAATAGGAAAAGTAAATCGATTTTATCTTTTAATCCATAAAAAATTGGACTACGATTTCTTCATGAAACTTGTACCTCTAGGTCATAAATACAACGTGTCCAAATTTCAGAATTTTCTGAGTTCATTTAAGGGTTTAATCGAAATTGTTTTCAAAACTTGTACCTCTAGACATTCTTGTTCTAGTGGTGTTTTATTTCTACTTTCTAGTTTGCTATTTGTTTTGAAATTTCTAATTATATTCTATTATTATTGTGCAGTGCGAAGTTAATGTATCAAGATAACATGTCAATGGGAAGTTACCGTGTAGTATACACGTACATTATAGTTTTTTTTTTTTGGTAACATGCGCATACGTTATATTTTTTTTTAGTAACGTGCGTGCACGTTATAGTTTTTTTTTTTTTGGTAACGTGCACATACGTTATATTTTTTTTGGTAACGTGCGCATATGTTATAGTTTTTTTTTTGTAACGTGCGCGTACGTTATAGTTTTTTTGGGTAACGTGTGCATATGTTATAGTTCAAATCTGAAAATAACAAAAAAAAAAAAAAAAAAAAAAAGGAACCTGTTGGAACACCTGGAACCGACCCTGGAACCTGTGACAAGGGAGTGGTTCCAAGTTCTCTTCCCACGGGTAGGTTCAGATTCCTCATTTTGAGGAACCCGTACCCGAGGGTAGATTCCAGTGTTCCGGTTCCGACGGAACCGAACCGAACTCCGAAACCGCTCACCCCTACTCACTATGGCTCGGCTCACCGGGGTCGGCGACACTCTGGTGAGGTCGTTGGCCATAGCTAAGGCTGACGACTAACCAAAGGGAAGAGGAAGAAAGAGGAAGAGAATAAGAGAAAAAAAGAAAAAAATTGGAACTAATTTTAGGAATTGTTTTCGGAAATAAAAAGTTATATTGTTTACTTTTTAATTTTATTCCAAATTTATTTTTAGGAATAAAAATAAATTTTTATTCTCAAAAATAAAAAATTTATTAAATGATTTTTTTTTTTTTTTTGTTTCGGGGACAAAAGAACATGATACCTATTTAGATTAAAAACGAGCATGCCCTAAGAGTGAATAAAGGCTTCTAGGACAAAACTTCAGGCTGATGATTCGAGGAAAGTACTGATTGATGGGGGTGCTTTAAGCCTCTTTTCCTTTTTTTTTTTTTTTTTTTTGAACAGTTGGAGACAACTAGCGCGTTTCACGTTGACACGCCAAAAAGAAGAGGCTCAAGGCTTTGTAGGCTCGGAAAGAAGACCGGCATGGACGGATGGGGAAAGTGACTAAGGTCTCCGATCCATGAGATAGGAAAAGCCACCGACCGATGTAGTGCGAAGGTAATTACATGTTGCAAATGCATTGCTTGTAACTCTAATCACGAAATTACGGTTCATCATCCTTCACCAAATTTACTGCAAATGAAGTGATTTTGGTCATTTTTCATTCAGATTTAATTGAGATACGACCCTACCTGTGACATGTAAAGTGTAATATGGGGCTATTTTCCTTTTTTTTAATCTTAATTTTTCTCTTGTCGTTGTTCTTTCACACCCACATTGTTAATCTGCTCGCACTTAAAAAAGAAAAAGAAAAAGAGAAAGCATAATTTTTTAGAGCTATGAATTAAGATTATAAAATGAAATACTATTTAGATCTAAGCCGATGTGTGCGAGTCTTAAAAGCCGTTTCGTTGATCAAAATGTGAAACGAAATCTGACGTCAGACTCTTGCTCATGCCGCATAATGAGTCATGCGTCACCTGTGACTGCATAGTTCCGCTCCCGAATTTCCCGTTCTGGCCCACAGAAAATTCGGAAAATCGAAAAATATAATAATAAAAAAAAATACTAGGATGGTCCCACGAATACGTCGCGGCGGGGGTGGGGAATCCGTCATGGGTGCGGTTTCGGGAAAAAGAAGAATTGATGTTTTCCCCTCTCTTATCTTTTGATTTCTCTCTCGTTTTATTTCACTTAAAATTAATCAGATCATGAACAAAAATGGAAGAGGATATGGAGCCCGAGTTTGATTTTGAATCCATAGTTCGAGACGCGTTTAATAAATTTTAGATGAACATCCTTAAAAGGGGTGAGGGTCAATAATAATTTTTTTAAATAATAAATTCTATGTTAAATAGAGAATACAATTGTTAAAAAGAAAAAGAAAAAGAAAAGAAAATCCTGTAAATTGACATAGAACTGTGACAGTGACTCAAATTTGTCCAAATAATGGATGCCGATCGACATATTTTTCACTATCTTTCATGTGATAATGCAAGGAACCGATTTTATTCGCTGGTGGGTTGAAGAAATTTAATTTTATTCCCTACCAATGTCAATGATAATATAAAAGCCTGTTTTATCTTATTTTTTAGAAGGCTCATGTGTTATGAAAGTTCATTCACTAAAGTAAAAATCCCACTCCCATAAAAGCATGTTGCATCCATATCCATTTAACACAATAGTACAAATGCTGCGATGACCAAATAAGATTCTGCACTACATATGAACAGTTAATAGGAAATGTAAATTTCTTTCTCTTGATTGATTGCTTAGCAAGTACACTTACTGCGGTCACTGAAAAATCCTAACAATATTGGGAGAGGCACGTATATGAAGTGTAACGTCCAATTCGGGACATAATTCATGAGTTGGAGGATCCATTCGAGCGCAATTCTCGACTCGCGACAAAATTGGAGACTCCTGAGAGCCAATGGGAACAATGGGGAAGGTTGTCAAGGCCAATGGCAGTGAGGACCACAAGATGGCAAGGACTGAGTTGCTTTTAGTCAAATTTGAAGTTATCTCCAGATTCCACGTGTGAACGTATGAAATACATGAAACGACCAACGTACCGTGAGAGATTAAAATATACATAATAGTCGAGTAATCATGCCTTGCCTCCTGCTTTCCCTTCTTCCTCTTTTCTTGCCCCGCTATAAGTGTGGCGCAGAGATAGCCCAGAAATTATTCTCTGCTCAAACCCATCCATAATAGTCGCGTCTCTGAGAGAGAGAGAGAGAGAGAGAGAGAGAGCGTGCACTGCAATGGAAGATGGGAAACGCAAGCCAGATGCTGAAGCTTCGAGTTCGACCATTTCGAAGCGACAAAGACCATCGGATAAGCGCGAGAGCGGATCGCCTCTTCTGGACTCACCGTAGAAGATCAATGCTGGGCCATCTGCTTCATACGCCTCTGTGAATGGAAACAATTACTGGGTATTCTTGAGTTTTAGAGGTCCTGATACTCGCAAAGGTTTTGTTGATCACCTCTACCATGAACTTGCACGAGTGGGCCTGCACCTTCCAAATTTCGTGTTCAGAGATGATGAGAACCTCGACCCTGGCGAGCCAATTGAAATGCTTCTCAGTGCAATCAAGTGCTCTAAAGTTTCAATCCCAGTTATCTCAGAAACTTATGCTGCTAGCAAATGGTGCCTCCGCGAGATCATTCAGATAATGGAGTGCGTGAAAAGTGGAGAACAAAAAGTCTATCCTGTGCTTTACAAGGTGACACCCGGTGATGTGCGAGACATGAAGGGGAAATTTGGAGATGCCTTCCGATGCCGCAAGCATGAATTTGACAAAGAGGTCAAGCGAAAAGGGCGGGTAGCTCTCAGAGAATTAGTCGATTCTAAAGTATACGAATCAGAGAAAGAATATAGTGGGTACGTCGTTTACCTTGTTTTAACAAATCCTTGTCGGAAGAGAACTTTTCTATTTATCATCCTTAATCCTCGTTTTGTGGAGCCATTCATAAGTTCTCGTGTGTTGTGTTGTTTCACAGGCACGAAGGGAAATTAGTAAAAGAACTCGTACGAATAATAATGGACAAGCGGCAACAGGATATCCTACTGCCTCTCCTTGGTAACTTGGTTGGAATTGATTATCATGTGTCTACGGTAATGAAATTGGTGGATACTGATCCTTCTGAAACTCGAATTATTGGGATTTATGGGATTGGCTGTATTGGTAAGACAACTCTAGTCACAAACATCTATGATAAGCTTTCTAAGAAATTTGAGTACCGCAGCTTTCTTATGGATATTAGAGAAACAATTAATCGCAAGGGTATAGAGCATATGCAATCCCTACTAAGCTCAGATATAACAAAGGATCATGAAAGTAGAGTGCGTGATTCTGTGTCAGGGATTGAAAATGTCCAAGTTTGTTGTGAAAACAAGAAGGTACTTATTATTCTTGACGATGTGAGTCATCGAGAACACCTCGATAAATTGATTGATCATAATAATTTCAAATCAGGAAGTAGAATCATTATTACATGTCGAGATAAGGCCATCTTGAAGTCTGAATATAAAACTTATGAACTCAAGGAATTGGAGGGAGAAGACCGTATGCTTTTGTTTAGTTCATATGCGTATGAAGAAAAACAACCTCGACCAGAACTCGGGACTCTTCCTAGGGATATTGTTGCCACCACAGGAGGGCTTCCTTTAGCTCTCAAGATTATAGGTTCATTTCTCAAAGGAAAAGATAAAAGCATATGGACAGAGACATTGCAGAAATTGAGGAAGGTGCCTCATACAGATGTACAACAAAAGTTGAGGATAAGTTATGATTCATTAGAATATGAGGAACAACAAATGTTTCTAGACATAGCATGCTTTTTTATTGGAATTAACAAAAGATTTGCCGCCTACCTGTGGGAGGATCTCCAATATTACGTAGATTCCGGATTGGAAAGAATGATTGAACTTTCGTTAATGAAAATTGATGATAACAATGAGTTGAGAATGCATGATCAATTAAGAGATTTAGGCAGAGCTATCGCTTGTCCAGCAAATAAGAAGGCTTGGAAATGTAGCAGACTATGGGACGAGAAAGCAATAATAGTCCAACGAAGCAAGGTAACAATCATGTCTACTATTGGTCTCTCCCATGTTCTCTAATGGTAGTCCCTCATATTATTATTCTTATTGTTCTTTTACTCTAGATCTTTGACCAGGGTCAACATGTTCTTAGCATTTTCTTGGTAAAAGCTACATCCAATTTTGGCCTTTAGTTCATGAAAAGTTTGCAGTCGTGACTCTTCCACAGCTCATCTCTTGATGCATAAAAAAAGGCACTGAAAAGGGGTATTAAAATTGTGTATCATTAGCTCTGTCTATATTGCTCTTTGGCTGTCTTAACATCATTTTCTCAGTGCTTCTTACTAAATTACAAGTTGAAGATCCTAGCGTCACCCAGGTTTGGAGATTTACTTATTCAAATATAACTATTGGCTACGACTCAAGAATTTATTCAATTTAAAGTATTAAGATCTTATGTAGTGATTTTATATGTATAAATAATTTATACAATTTGTTTTCTAGAATTTCTTATGCATGTTTACAACGGAAATGCAATATGATGATGTAAATGCACGATAGAAAGAAAATAAAAAATTGGTTTTAATTGTATTACCCAGGTAATTTTATTATATAATTGAAGAAGCACCTTGAAATCTATCAATTTTTTTAAATAATCTAGAAATGTATAAATTAACATGTTATTAACATAATTGTTAGTTATTAACTTGAAACAGGACTCATAATTGGATGACTCTCACTCTATAATTAATCGAAAATAAGAATTTATCGTCACTTATAGGACTAATACACTTTAAAATTCAAATTAAAATTTTCAATTGCAAATTTAGATTTTGTTTTATTGTCATTTAGACCAAGTTATAGTCAAATTAATAATGAGATAATATAATGTTGGAAGACTGTTCAAGATACATTAATTATAGAGTAAGTGGCATAATTAAGGTGTATTTGATTTATTTATGAGCTTTGCATGTGTACATGGATCGATCATGTTTATTCATATGAAAGGTGAGAACTAACAGTATTTCCACTCGTGATGCAATAACATAAGGCTAGTTTACCCTGCTTTCGTATTATATGCTGGTGTTTGTACCCGTGTTGTGCATGGATCTAGTCATAGCTATGTTAAGCACGTAATTCAGCATTAATAAACATTGTGCAAAATTGAACAACAATAAATTACGAGTAAAATAAACGAATTACCATCTGAAACAGGATATTGCACATGTTTAGACAAAGTAATTTTCGATGAAAATTTGAAAAGTAAAGATCAAAATTAAGAAAATAAATGATTGAAGGAAGTAAGTGACGGACTAGTGAAAGGTGAAAGAAATCTTATCTTACTCATTTTCAATTTATCTCCACTTAGTGTAGTTCAATATCCACCTTTATTATGTAATGAGCGAGCCTTTTTTCGAAAGGACTTATCGAGCCTTTCAGGCGTCCACACATGGTCAAAGAGAAGATTGAAAAAGAATACTGTCGTTTGATATTAGATGTTAGATTTGATAGGATTATGGGAGCAAAGAAAAAATATTTAGGCTTCACTTGATTCATGGAAAATGAATGATTTGGAAATTATCTTCCTAAAAAACAATCACTTGTATTGCTTGATATAATTACTCAATAAAAAATATTTTCATTATGAACAATAATTTATGTCTAAAAATTTTCATGGATAATGATAATATTTTTCGTTCATTAATTTTTGTAAACGGTATAAGCAATTGTTTTTAGGAAAATATTTTCAAATTATTCATTTTTTGTGAAATAAAGAGAGCCATAAATCATAAAATAAGATAACTAGAGGAGAAAATAAGAAATGAGAGAATGGAAAAATAGGAAAATAATAATAATGATCGCTAACCTGGTATACCTATTCATAGTTTTTCATATGAACAGGTGAATGCACAAATGCACTAACAAATTCGTAAGATCAGGCTGATTTGTATCTTGATTCTCATGGCAAACCGGCACCAAAACAATCTTTTTTCACTATAGCAAAATTGACCAAATCAAAGAACAAGGGAAATACAGGAAGATAATTTGTTAAAGTATTAGATCGTCAGGATTATTTAATTTTAATCTCACTCAATTCCATGAGACAATAATTTTGGTCTTGCAATCATGCGTATTAAAACTCACTATGCTATTGCGCATGCAAAAATGTGAAAGAAGCAATCAGTCTCTTTCATTGTCGGCTCTTTGCAATTGATGTAAAAATTCAAATGACGCTATGATATAAGTAAGAAAAGTAAAACTGTTGGGATGGAAATAGAAACTCTAATAGATAGAAGACTACCTGCTCGATAATTGATATCATTCAATTGGCGCAAATTGAAGGATGGCTGATTGACCAGTGCGCTCATCTTAGGAGTAGTGTTGATCTTTTCGAGCTTGAATCTCCAAAATTGAAAAGTCAAGCTCAACTTCCCTTGCTCAATTTCTTTCTTCTCTAGCAAACTGTGGATTTCTGGAAAGGTTTGGTCACGCAACATGCAAATAAAGTGATAATTGGGGAAAGAGAGAGACATCCGTATGGAGTTGTAAAAGGGTATATAGTGAAAGGACAATACCTAAAGGTAAAAAGAAAGACTAATGAAATTCCCAATATAGATGCACGTCGTTAATGTGATTGCGTAATTGTAACTTTTTGTTAACCTACTTTTATAGGCTTTTGTGCACTAAAGAATGTGTATTTTTATTGGCCGTAATGTGTTTTTTTTTTTATTTATTTATTAATGAGCAATTTTTAAAAAAGAGAGGTTTTGTCAATTATTTTTCCCTTAGTTGCGTTTTAATTTGAAAGCCTATTCTTTTTTCAATGAAACGAAAAGATACTGCTTCGATTGCACAAAAGTCGTCTATTGAAAAAGAAATAAATACACAGAGAATTGCGCTTCTAGAGAAAAAATGACCAAACACTCTCGTTTTTTGTAATAAATCCGAAAAAAAGAAAGGTTTTGTCATTCAGCCAATATGCCAAAATGAACAAAAGATATTTTCATTGAAAAAGTTGTCTATTGAAAAAGAAAGAATTGCGCTTCTAGAAAAAAATGACCAAACACTCTTGTCATGCTTTATGAATGCATAAATGCTTGTAATAAATCCGATTGGGTACCTTTTCTTGTCCAAAGTCTAACGGTTCTCGCAATTGCAAAGGGACACCATATGTGCTCCGGTGGAGGGAATACATGGTAGTCAATGCTTCGTGAGTTACAGAATTTAATATAAAAAGTTATAAGAAACCTAGACTATTTCATGGAGGAATTTTACATGAGATCACCAAAATTTGTGGCATGAAATTGAAAATTGAAATGCAACATGATTGTGTAGTTATAAAAAGATCATATGTACTCTGTAAGTGGAGAGAAAATGCATTGGTCACAATAGCATGCGGACATATGCTAACAAAAGGCGGTTGGGCAGTATGCTATTCCTTGTTTAATGACACTTTTTATTCATGTCAAGATCAGGGAATGCCTTGTGCTGATATTTACTATCCTTAATTTTTTTTTTTGTAGGAAGAAAATAGATATATTGAGGCACTACGTCTGGATGAAAATGGCTCAAACGTGTTCATGAATCAAAGGAGCTTCAAAAGGATGCCTTATCTGAAGTTCCTTCATTTGAAAGTGGATTATGTTGGAAATTTTGAGGATTCACTTTCTGAATTAAGATGGCTAAAGTGGGAGAAATGTCCTAACTCTTTTGGGGTGACTAATCTTCATTTGGAGAAATTACTCATACTTGATTTATCATATGGTTATATTAGACATGAATGGAGAGGATGGAGTTCAATCAAGGTAAATATGAGAAATGCTTTCTCTTTTGTTACATTTGATGATGAATCATTCTATTTCCAACTTCTAATCTTGGAACATGTTTCTTTCTTGTAGATGGAGAGGTTGAAAGTTCTCAATCTTTCTCATTGCATTGATTTAGTGAGAACCCCTAATCTCTCTCCATTTAAAAGTTTAGAGATACTAATCCTGGAATATTGTGATAATTTGGAGGAAATTGACCCTTCAATTGGAGATGCTAAGTGCCTCACTTCCTTGAACTTGAGTAATTGTCGCAAACTCAAGAAGTTGCCCTCACAACTAGGTGAACTGAAGTGCCTCATTTCTTTAAACTTGTCCTTGTTTGAGACTCAAAGAGCTACCTAAAGAAATGGGCGGATTGAAAGAATTGAAGGAACTTACAATAAACGATGTTTTGATAAAGGAAATTCCTCCATCGATAGATTCTTTAACAAAGTTGGAGATACTTAGTGCCCAAGGTTGCAGTCATTGGTTGGACTTCCAGACTCAATTAGCCATTTGGTAAATTTGTTGACCCTTGACTTGAGATGGTGCGAGGAATTTAAAGAACTTCCGGAGAGTATTGGATCCCTTGTGAAATTACAATACTTGTTACTAGGCGATATGCCTCTTTCATCTAAGCTTGAATATTGGGAGAATGATTGGACTGATTTTGTTTTTCCATTCAATCAAATCCCCCATTCAATTGGGGAGTTAAAATTGTTGACTGAATTACATTTGACATGTGCACAAATTTTGGAATTACCTAAATCCATTGGGGACTTGGCAATTTTGAAAATTTTGAAAATTGCTAGGTGTAAAAAATTGATTGAATTACCTAGTACTATTAGCAAGTTGGGCAAACTTGAAGAATTAGATGCTACAGCCTGCATGAGTTTGTCAGGTGTTCTTTCCTTAAATGGGTTGTCTTCACTGAAGATCCTTCAACTTGGGAAGCTTTGCCATACTGTAGATCTTTTTGAATTGCAAGAAATGGATAGTCTACCGTCGTTAAAAATTGTCCGTGACCTACTCAACAAGACTTCTCAACGACACCTTGATTTAATTAATTGTGATCTTCCTGTCAACTTAACAGTTTTGGAAGTCACCTGTTGGAATCAGGAATTGCCTCAACTTTCTCACTTAATCCATCTAAAAGAGCTCAGTTTTCAATGTTGCACATTCCTGAAATCCATCCCGGTGCTTCCTTCAAGAATCTTGAACCTCTGCATCATCTACTGTGATAAGTTGAAAAAGTTGCCAAGTTTGTCGAGTTTGGAATCTTTGTCAGAATTACATATCATTAGGTGTGGTAAGCTTGATGGAAATCGAGGGTTTGGAAGGATTAAAATCTTTAGGAATACTATTTTTGTGCGAATGCAAGAAGTTGCCCAACCTCAACGGCCTTGAACATCTAGAGTCATTGAGAGAATTGAAAATAGAAGACTTAAACGCTTCACTTATGAATGATCCTCTATTTCAAGTTCTATGCCTTGGCGGATTGAAGAACTTGGAAGTGCTAAGTATTACTCGTTGCCAGACCCTTACAAGACTCGACATTTCGCAATTAACACATCTGAGGGAATTAGAGGTCTCTAAATGCGAAGATGTAGTCAAAATTAAAGGCCTTAAGGGGTTGAAAAAATTGACATATTTAAATATCCAGGGGTGCAATTCCATTAGAAAATTACCGGACCTCTCGCTCTTCGATAACCTCGAACAGAATTGGACATTGAAGGGTGTTCGAATCTTCATGATGTTCAGGGCCTGGAGAAAGTCAAATTTGTGTTTCCCTAATCTAAAAGAGGGACAACGCAAGGCCTCAACAAATTGACCACACCTGTCGAATTTCGGAGGTTTTACGGAATGATGGGGGTTTAATTTCAGATGAACTTTTGGAAATCACAGAGCTCTAGGAATCAAGGCGTCTAAATTCTAATAGACGTTCAGCGATGCAACTTGTTGGAATATCGTTCATTGTGCTACTGCAGCAGAGAAACCAATCATCGTTGAGGCTCTAGCCACGATGTTGGAACGATTCACATGTCCTTTCAAAGGTAAATAAAAGCAGGTCACGCTATTCATTGTTGAGATGTATCGCCATTTTCATCAACATTTACTACTCGTTTTTTTTTTTTTTTTTGGTGGATCATAAACTGATTAACTTTTATTCAATTTGAAAATGCAGGGCCCTTGGACTGGGCTTCCTTCCAAAGTAAATCAACCAAGATTTGGGGAGGGGAAGAAATCCAGTCCGTTGGCAATGGAGTTGGTTTCACGATGGCAATGGGGGTGATACGCAGCTGTGAGATAATTCTGTGTGCATCCACAAGTGTCCCTTCTGAGTTTCGAATAATGCAGGCGATTGCTCCTTCCATGGAGCTTTCAACGAAGGGATTCATCAATGTTGACCTCTAAAGATCCGACCTTTGGGGTTTCCAGTTCTTAGAAGAGGTGGCAACCTCAAGGTCCCATTTTTTGCTTTGAATTCCATCTCCTGCAATTGCTGAGAGAAGATAGAGCTCCCCTGTAGTGCTTGAACTGGGTCTGGGGGTTTCTTTCGAAAGATGAAGTTGTTACGGGTGGTCCAAATAAACCAAAAGATGGTTGCTACAAGTGCCAAAGAAGGTGGGTTTTCCGTGCTTTTAAGGTATTGCATTGGCCTTATCTCTACTCTGCTTAACCCTGAGAAGAAACCTGAATGTTTAGGGATGGTTAAGCCCATATGTCTCTCGTCCAAGGACAAAGGAGAAGGAGACGCTCTGGGGATTCCACCTGGTCTCTACACAGTGAGCAGTAAGGATCCGATACTATTTTTCGCTTGTATAAGTTCTCCATTGTGGATAGACTATTCTGACATGCATTCCATAGGATGAGATTAATTTTAGGGATTGTTTGCATTTTCCAGGTCCTATTCCATAAAGCCCGAGGAGCCGAGAAAGATGAGGAGGCCATTGGAGCTTTTCGGATATTCTAGGTAAGTCTTATGTAGTTGTAGCCACTCTTTACTAAGTAATTTCCTGTTGATGAATATGTCCGCACCAGTTTGTCTTGAATAGAGTGGGTTGTTGGAGGAATAGCCAAAATTTCCTTCATGATGTCCTCTTGGAAAATATTTCAAAGAAGAGGTTCATTCTAGGAATTTTCTTTGTGGTTTATAAGCTCTACTACCTGTTGCGGGTCATTTTCATTCACTGGCCCTCCAATTACACCTCTTTTCAACCATCTGTCCTCTATGATACTGATTGCTTCTCCTGTTTCCACTGTCCACATTGAAGATTCTAAGATTGAGTCTCTTCCCTCTAGTAAGCTTTGCCAGCCCCAAGAGGGTCTGTGCCCTTTCCCAGCATGCCAGAAACTCCTTTTTGGGAAGTAAATCCTTTAAAAATTTGACCCCATAAAGAGCAAGACTGGTGCATTAATCTCTAGGCTTGCTTTCCTAAGAAAGCTTTGTTAAAAGAAAGTAAATCTTTGAATCCCATGCCTCCATTGTCTTTCCTTTGATTCAAGAAATCCCAACTCTTCCAGAATACCAGAGTGAAATTCTCTACTTTTCCACTAAAATGCTGCCATTCTATGTTCAATCACTTTACATATGGAAATGGGATTCTTGAAAATTGACATTGCATATTGAGGAAGAGCCTGTGCTACTGTTTTTTAGTAATATCTCCTTTCCTGCTTTAGAATTTAAAGATTCCTTCCAACCTTCCATTTTTTTGTTAACTCTTCCAAGTATCCAGGAAAAACATATTCTTCTTAGACTCTCCTCAATCCAAAGGAATTCCAAGGTATTTTCCTGTTTTATCTAGTTCTAGGACACGCCATTCATAAGCCATATTGGCTCTTATGGTCTGTGGACACCCTGAGCTAAAGAGTATTCTTGATTTGTTTAGGTTTATCTCCTGTCCAGTAGCAAAACCATACTGATGTTACATCCGATATAGATTGGCATTCTTGAATTCTCCAATCTAAAAAGAAGATGAAATCATCCGCAAATAGGAGATGTGATATGGTAGGGGAAGAAGAGTTGAGCTTAATACCCTCGATACTGCCATCCTCCACTGTTTTCTTCATCATAAAAGATAAAATGTTTGCTACAAAAATATAGAGATGAGGGGATGAAAGATCACCTTGCCGAAGTCCTCTGGAAGGTTGGAAGTAAGGAAGAGGATTCCCATTATATTTAACACTAAATGAGACTGAAGATACACATTTCAAACCCATGTAATCCACTTTTCATCAAAGCCCAGTTTTCTTAAGCATGCCTCCAACAAGTCCCATTCTACTCTATCATGCGCCTTTTTCGTATCAAGTTTCAAAACCGCTAGGAATTTTTTTCCTCCTCTTCTTTGCTCTTAGTTGATGCAACATTTCTTGCACTATCATGATATTGTCCTCAATAAGTCTCCCACCATAAATGCACTTTGCTCTTGAGCTATCAATTTCGATGACCAAGTTTTGAGTCTATTCATGATTACCTTGAATATGATTTTATAGGCAAAATTGCACAAACTAATGGGGTGGAATTGATCAAGAGTTTCTAGGTTAGGAAATTTTGGAACTAGAGTAATGTGGGTTCTATTTCAATCAGGATTCATTTTTCCTGATGAAAATATTCTTAACTGCTGCAAATACTTTGAAAAATGATTTTCTCGAAGTACTACTTTTGAAGAATGATTGGCTTCTCCCTTGAAATCTATTTGGTTATGTTTGTTTGCTTGTGCAGATACTTTCGATTTCGTATTTTCCATGAGGATGCTCAATTGGAAGATCAATTGCTCCAAATAAGCCATATGTACTCTTCAGGAAATCCCTTAACTCCCACTTATCTCAGTCCCTTAACCATTCTTTTTGGTGGTAAATAATTAGTGTGTTCTAATACACTGTTATATTTTCTTCACGAGATTCCCTGGCCATTTTGTATTCATTGATTGGATATACACATCAGATTTGACCAAGGCCAGACGATCAATCAAATTCATCCCATCTGGAAAAATCATCTTCTGATTTTATGTTATAATCATTCAAGCATTAGAATTTTTATGCTGTGCAAGGTGCACTTGTTCCATTGATGCTCATTATGGATGTTCAAAATAGCAAGATATGCTGTATCGTGCTATACACGATAAAAGAAACGATGTCATTTTGATCTGGGACATGAAACCCAAAGAGAACCATATGTGGAGGTGGCTCTGTTGTGAGATTAGGAGTGAAGTGCCTGTGTAAATGGACTATTTGTTTTGGCACAGGAATGTAGGCAGAGCTGGACGTTGTAATTGCTTTGTGAAAGTTTTGGTGTCAAGACTGCTCTGGAAAGATGGAGATTCCTCACTGGCACATTATGGCATGATTCGGTACTAATCGATTCTGTGGATAACAAGTCGATCTCATCATGTAGTGTTGATTTGCAGGAGCTGTTAATGCCTTTTTTAGTGAAAGTTTTCAAGTTTGTCGAAGCAGCTAATCGTTTTCTTGGAATGTAGGTTGCTGAAGTATGACAAGGAAGAGATGTGAGGATAGGGGTGATGCTACGTCATGGAGACGTGAGTTCAGTCCGATGGTTTCATGTAGAATCAAGCTGCACATTTCACATATTCCACTGCTTTGAGGACGGTTATGAGGTATATTTTCCCTAGAAGCCTAATTTGAAGGTTAAAATCCTTTTAGACTAAGCCTCAACTTTAATGATATTGCCCAACAATGCAGGTTGTGGTGAGAAGATGCAGATCACTTACAGTAATGTTTCTGTGTCCCGATTGGGGTATGAACAAGTTCGATTGGTTCTCGAGAGGATTCAACTTTAGAGAACCGGTGGATGCAAATGCTAACAAACATGGAGGCTATCTGTTTACCTGTGCCTATGAGTGGAGATTGAACATGGAAACAGGGGAAGTTCAGGAGTCGAATCTTATGGGCACTGAATTCTCTATAGACTTCCCTTTCATAAATGCCGAATTCACTGGCTTGCGTAACAGGTATGGTTATGCTCAAGTCATCAATTCAGAGCAAGCTCTGAAAGTGGTAATGCAATGCCAGTCTCTACTCTCGAGTCCATGTCCACTTGCCCAAAGTAGCGCATAAGATCAGTTTCCTATTGTTTATGCATCACTCGTTTGATTCAGGAATGACTAATATGGAGGTCTAGTAAAATTATACTTCGACGAACCTTCTCCTGGGCTGTCTGACTCTTAGGTATTACTGAAAGTTTTTCAAGTCATTCTAATTATCCATTCTACATGTCAAAATGTTCCTCACTGCGGCCTTGAATTAGAGAGGAAGATATCACATGAAGTTGATGAAGGTCGGGTACCATAATTTCGAAAAGGACAGCTTCTGCAGCAGGTGTGTTGTCCCTAAGAAAGATGGTCTTGGAGAGGACAGTGGTTGGATCGTCTCTTGGGTACATAATGAAGAAACAGATGTGTCCCAGGTTAAGTTTAAGAGTTTCAATGCAATCATCGTATAGGTATGCCTACCGGTAAAGATGTTTGATGTGATTTTGAAATCGTGAAATCTGCAGGTTCTTGTGATTGAAGCGCAGAAGTCTAAAGGTGAGCCAGTGGAAAAAATCACTCTCCCTCAAAGGGCACCCTGTGGATTCCATGGTACCTTCGTCTTGTCTTTATCCTGAATCGTGGGACACCAGATCTCATGTACAAGGCCTTACTTTTCTCATCAGATGATAGGTTTTTTGCGTTTAGTATGTGATGTTCTAACTTTCTTAGTCTAGTTTTGTGCTAACATTTCCTGCTTATCAGTAACTTCATCGGCCCTGAAAAAGTAGAGAGCTAAGAGACTGGCTACCTCGAACCGCATGGCTCTTTAAGCTACCGTACCCAATAAAAGTCAAGCATGTCTATCCAGAGACTCTACTACAAGGCCATTGGCTGGAATTTTGCCTACCGATCAAGTTCTAGAGTACTCAAGTAATTCATAGGCTCTTTGACTTTATCCAAGATTTTTGTTGCATGTTTTATCTTTTTAGTGTAATTATTCCTTTAATGTGAAATCGAAATTCCATGATATGAAATTGCCTTTAACTAACTAGTGATTGTCATCCGATTTTCAAGCTCAAATTCGACTCGCAATTATTTTAAAAAATTGTCAATCCGATCTCCCGCTCGAGATCCGATTCGTGATTTATATGAAATTAGGCCAACCCGATCTCTACGCGAGATATGGTTCGTCGATTTGGGAATCAATATGGCTTGATTTGCTGTGGTATTACTTAAATTAGTTTTCTTTAAAAAAAAAATCAAAAAAATGTAGTTTTAGGGTTTGCATGTTCATAATAGGAATTTTATTTCGAATTTTCAAAAATAAAAAAATCAAATCAATTAATTTAGGTTGCTAGTTTTCTTTAAAACTTGGATTGCATGTTTAATTATTTGGCAATTATTAATTTCGAAATTTAAAAAAGGGAAAAAAAGGAAAAACACAAAAAATGTCATTATGCATATGTCATGTAGAATTAGGGCATTCTTTGCACGTCATTGCATGCTAAGATTGCATATTATAGGTTTAGATAATTTCTCCTAAATAGATTGCATTAAGATTGCATATTATAGGTTTAGATAATTTCTCCTAAATAGATTGCATGCTTATTAGGAAAATAAAAACCATGTGCATGTCATATAGAATTAGTTTCATACAATGCACGTCATTTAGTGATTTTTGTTAGATGCATTTAATTAGAAATTGCCCGTCATTAGAATTAAGTCATTAGATTAATTTAGATTGCATATTTAAATGTTGCATTTCTTTAATTTCGAATCTCATAAAAAATACAAAAAAAAAATTATTTAGAATAAATCATCTCATGCTTAGGATAGACTACATGCTTAGTTATGTCATATTGCTTAGCTCATATAGCTAAGTCATGTTTCCATGTCATATCATTTCATGTTAAATTAGTGGCATACATTGCATATCGCATGATTTTCATTAATTAAGTGAAAACAAAACAAAAATTGTGTGTTAATTAGAAATCATATTTATGATTTCGATGTGAATTCTAAACTAACAACGTTGATCTTTCGTTCTACGAGATAAGTCCCGCAATTTATTCATTGCTTTCTTGGATGTTAAATTGGTGGTTTGCGCACTCGCACGATCACCTCACATGTTAGAATTTAAAATCAATTCAAGCTCGCCGCAAAAACATTTTTGAAATTAAAAGAACGATGCCGAAAGGACATTAGAGAAATCTAGTGTAACCAAATCCCCGTACCCATAATCTCGGTTCGTAGAAGTAAAGTAAATCTCATTTACTTTACTTAGGTTTCTAATCGACCCACCAAAAATAGATTAGTGGCGACTCCTAATTAAAAATCAATTGCATATTAAAAAAAAACTTGAACCTAAAGTTGCGAATTGGTATGGGCTTGGGAGAGCCCGAGTTAAGTTTAGGCTTAACAATCCATTAGCCAAACCCTAGGTGGTTCACACTCCCGAAAAAATTGGTCGCGACACATGTATAGAGAGAGGTTTAGATGCCTCTTGAAAATGGATGTTTTAATAGTTTCATTTCAAAGGTAAATAAAGCAGGTCACATTATTTATGGTAGAGATGTATTGCCAATTTCATCCGCATCTCCTACGTCATAAGATGATTTTTCTTGATAGCCGGCTACGGTACTTTGTATTCACCAAATGAAAAGATCTCCTACTTCATAAGACAATTTTTCTTTATAGCCAGCTATGGTACTTTGTATTCACCAAATGAAAAGATGGGATTATTAGTTCAAAGAATGTACAAAATGATGGATTGCAAAGACACAACAAACATGTTTAAATTTTAAGTCCTATCCGAAGTTCTTTTACCAACTAAACAGATTTTCGAGAGAGAGAAAAAAAAAAGAGAAATGAAGATATTTGATTTTTCCTTTTACATTGAATACGAAAACTAAAACCTTTTTCATGAACCAACTTCAATTTGGGTATGCTAGTTCTTTTCTTTATTTGTGTTTTTCATTTAGAGCCGAAAAATGCTTAATATCCAATTTGAGTCTCTGCTTTCGCTCTCATTTGCTACGCTGCGTTTATTGTTGCTGCTCCAAGGTTCGTCAAGCGGCCGCTCCCCATCACCTGACACTTGCTCCATCTCTGCTCCTGTTGAAAGAATGGAAGCTCTGGCTCAGGTGTTACACAATATTGGTAAATTTGTCGACCCACGTACCCAATATTCACCACAAGCTCAAGTTTATACATAACTCGCATATTTATACATCATTACTACATCATTACACCATGTTTCATCGACTGTTCAAGTGTTGTATGGGATCTCCTCTACAGCAATCATAATAGAGTAAAGGGGACCCGCATTCCTCCCACGCTAGGCGAAATAGAGTTTACCCTCCTTTCCCTTCCTTTTGGGCTGTCAAAAGTGTGGAACAGTAGAAAAATTGGAACTAAAGACCTAACTTCTGCAAGGCGAGCTCTCATTTCTTCTTGTTCTTCCTCATCATCAACACCCTCGGCTACCGCCATCCTACAAATTCCAAATTCATTGATACATGAAAAAAGTAAGAATGCAGCAGTGATTGTTTCTCAATTAGCTCCCTATTAGGGAAATAGAAGAATGACCAAAAATAAGTTCCATCAGTAAGGGAACTAGCAGATGAACCTCTTCTGCAGTAGGTTGATAGGTTGAGCAGATTGCTTCACCTTTTGCTTCCTCACTACCACTGGAAGTTGAGCAGCTGTCTCACCGGCAATGGCTGTCAAGACCTTATCAACCTCTTCGTCTATCTCCTCTTCATGTCCTCCGTGTCAAGAGCCGCGTCAACCGTGTCATTCACAAATTCTTCGATCACACCAGCCTATATATCATATAAACAAACTACATCCAGCAATCAAATATATACCTCTGCTATTCGTATGCCGCAGGATGCAAGCTACTCCACAACCCATTGTTTTCACAACTTTATGATCAGAAGTAACAAAAACATTTCACAATTTGCATTTCCAACTTTTTCCCACTTCGCAAGCCATATTCCAGCAAGTGAGCAAGAAATGGAGAACTAACATTCCCAAATTGCTCAAGATAATGTTCTTGAATTGTGCACTATAAGGTCATGTTGATATAGTCGTTCATTTCATTATCTCATCTCTCATCCACTCATGAAGGTTCAAACTATCAGCATATTTGAAAATGATAAAGCCGAAAAGGAGATAAAGTTTCCGTTGTCTCTCAACAGCCACATATCATCAGAAAAAGCTTGAATATAGGCATCACCCTCGTCATTCTGAATATGAACGTTGACAACAAAAGGAATATTAATATGCAAATACACAATTGACAAAACCCCCATAGGAGAGAGTGCATCATGCAAATTATAAAATCACATCAACTGATACAGTATCAACCGATGCAGGAAATGTACCTTGGGAACAGCCATTTCAGGAGCTTTCATAAGGTCATTAACAAGCTTCATAACCTCAGAACTCTCAGACAAGTGCCCCACCGTCCGAGCAATTGCTGAAAATACAATCAAAATAAGTTGGTTAAATTTTCACTCCCTCTCTCCCCCTCCTGCGTATGAATACACTCTCTTCCTTCTTTTCTCGTGTGTTTTGGCTTCCAAAGATGGGTGTGACTTCTCTTCAAAACCACGGGCAGTTTTTTTCGTCGCTCCCACACGCATGACAACTATTCTGTTCTAAAATAATTTCTGGAACAAAAATATATTGTTCCATTTCTATTTCTAGAAGAATTTTTAAGCAAAAATAATCATTTGATAACGACACAAAATTTCTACTCTAAAAATAAAAATTCGTTTAATAACAACATAAAATTTCTTCCTTTCAGACGACGGCGGCGACGACTGACGAACTTTAATATAAAAAATAAAAATAAAAATGATTTAGTAACAAAAAAATAAAGAATAAAATAAAATAAAATAAATCATAAAAAATAAAATAAAATATCAATTTATTTTAAAATAAAAATATCCTTAAAAATAAATTTATTTTATTTATTCTATTCTATTTTATTTTATTTTATGAATAAATTTATTTTAAAATGAATAAAAAATAAAAATAAAAATAAATTTATTTGGCAAAACACTCAAGGCAAATAAAAATAATTTATTTTTATTTACCATAAATAAATTTAATAAATTTATTTTTAATAAACTAAAAAAAAATGATAAATAAAAATAATTTATTTATTTTTAATAAATTTATTTTAATTTTTAAATGAATATTTTTATTTATTTTTATTTTTAATAAAAAGAGGAGAGGCGGAGGTGGAGGAGGAGGAGGCAGAGACGTAGAAGAGATGAGGGAGGACTCACCGAAATTAAGGTTTAGTGGGAGAAATTATTTCTGATTTCTCTTCCGAAATCAGAAGTAGAAAATTAAAATCGATTTAAAATAAATCTATTCCATAAATAAATAAAAAACTCGAGTAGGTTTATCAAACAGATTTACGTTAAACATATCTCGGAAAAGAAAAATTATTTCGGAAAAAAAAATTATTTATGGAACAAAATTTTGATTATCATATATCTCCTGTTATATCCTGAACCGATTTTTTTTTTTAGAAAAAAAAAAAAAAAAAAAGAGGAATCTTGCACTGCATGGATGAGGCTTTTCGGGAACTTGGTGTTGCATTTTCGGGATTTCTTGAGATTTGACTGACTTAGGTATGTCCTTTTTATCTGTAGGGCTGCGTGGGAATGCCTCTGCTTTTTCATTACAGGGGAAAAATGTCTGGTTCGGGGCATTTGGCCAGGTAAAAAAAAAAAAAGTGTCTTTATTGGCAAAATCGAGAATAGGAGATTCATTTCTGAGAGGGAAGGAAGATTCATAGCGGCGAACTGAAGATAAAAATACGTCTTTTGATGGAACCCGATGGCTTAGTTGGCGTGATCTTCGGAGGCATTTGGGAACTGAAGATTCGTTGATGGAACCCAGACGGAGAGAGCCAAGCTCGAGAACGAGAGAATGGTGCATTCTCATCCCCCAGAAGGAGCTCCAATTTGCTCCATCTTCAACAGCAGCAGCAGCATTCATCCAACAAGAGGAGCGGCGGCAGCGATGAGGGTTGAAAGGCGAAGGATTCTGAAAGAAACTAAAAGCAAAAACTCCGGCTCACGCAAAGCCTTCGCCCCCAATTCAAAAATTGTTTCGATTGTGTCTTTCGTTCGACCTCCGTGATCGGGCCGAGGTCCGGTGGCGCCGGCAGCGTGCGACCGGACGGCGGCTCTGCAACCCGGAAGAAAGCTCCGACCACCAACCCAACCGTGGCTGATTCGAAGGTGGAGACGCTGTGTGACTTGCTCGATGGAGGATTGATAGCTTTGGACCCTATTCTTACAAAAAAAAATCGAGTCTTTCGAAATGGGCATCGGGAATTAGTCGGTACTCCATCGATCAGTTAAATTTTGCTCTCTTTATGCTTGTTTTTTTGGGATACACTTATTGGTGGAGAGGAATCACAACATGTGTGTCTGCTTGTTCCATGAGTTATGGAGGATTTCTAAAGAACAACCACCTCTCGCTCAATTCGTAGTGCATGCTGGCAGACTTTTTAATGAATTTTGTGTGGTACGTTCTGAAAATTTTTAATTGACTGCAAAATGGAAAGTGGTATGTACAAGTCTGATGCCAGTGGATGCCTTAAAGCTTTTACTTCATTTTCAACGACTGAAAAAAGGGCATTAGCAATCACGGCATTTTCTTTTTTGTCTCTGTTAGTTCTCTGTAATTGGGATGTGCTTCGAGCTTTCCCTTTGTTCAATACTTTTCTTTCTGCTTGGATGCTTTTTCGTGTCTGATATATCTAGGAGACTGAGGTGATTTGTGTAGTTCCCTTCCTTTTCATTCAGATGTAAGTTCTTTGGCTGCACTTGATGATTGTGTAAGTTGACTATGAGAAGTTGAATTGGCTTGTGAAAAAGATTCATTAGCCTACTGTTGTTTGCACTTTTCAGCTAGATCGAGAATTAGAATTCTATAACTATGACAGGCCAACAAAAGTTGGTTCTTTCTTGACACATAGATCACCAACCACCAACCAAGATAACTCGTGTTGGTTCTGTGAGATGAGGTATTGAATGTTAAAGCTACTACTGGATTGTGTTTCCTGAGTATAAAATGCAAGTGCCTGTGTAGTCTGCCTTCTTGTTTTTGAAGTGCTTTTGGTGTGGACTTTATTCAGGAACATTCACCATGGTTTGGATCCCTGACCTACATAATGCAATACAAAGGGGAAAATGATGTTTTGTTGTTAACTAAACATCTCTAAACTCTTGTCATCATATTGAAAGATAATTTATCAATTCCCTATGCTTGGTCACCATTGCTCAATTTTTTTAAAAGATTTTTAATCCTTGTACTGATCTTCTGTACATCTAACTCTAATATTTGGTTCAAGTCCATTCATCAGTGATTTTTCTAATGTATCTTGCCTGATGCTGTCAAAATATTCTAAATCTCCTTCTCTTTCATATCTGTCTTTTTTCTTTTGATGTTTTATCTCTGACTTTATTCGGCAGGAATTCATTTTTACATAGAAGATGGCAACCCCAGAAGAAAACAATGATGTTAAAACTCTGGAAACACAGCCCAACAAGCAGAGAAACAAGAAGTCCATCATCTGGGAACACTTCACAATAGAAATTATGAGTCCTGGGCGTATAAGGGCATGCTGTAAGCAGTGCAAGCACAGTTTTGCCTATGGCACAGGCTCAAAGGTCATTAGCACCAGCCAGCAAAGTAAGTTGACACAATGCTTCAGGGGTAGTCATGCATGGATCATTGGAGGCATTAAAATGGATCACAGTGCTTCATCAAATTTTACAAACCTTAAAATGATCTTACCAATGTTCCAATGAATAAGTTAGCAACCAACTTTTTCTCAAGTTTTACAAGTGTAGCACTCTAATAAATTTACAAATATGTCAATAAATTAGAAAGTTTGTAACTTCTTTCATTATGAATTTATTTTTATCAACTGACAATTTTCTATAGTTAGTGTTAACAAATTTTTTTTGGTCATAAGCAAGCTTTTAATTCACTGGGTACGGGCCCAATTGCATGAAAAAATGGGCATCAATTGGTTTACAGCGGACCCATCAATTAGTTTCCCCTCAAAATCACGGCAGACGCATGCCATGGAACCTTTGGAAGATCCTTCATGGAAAGTTCTGTCAATGTTTGGCTTGAGAACTTGGTAGTTTCCATCTTATGGGTAAGTGTCTTGGGTTGTTTCTATTCTCTGATTCTTGGCCATTCCATTTCGAGAGATTCATATGCATAGCCATGATAGACGCCATTGTTGTTGCAGGATCTGGTAAGTGATGCTTGAAAATAGAGGAATATCTTTATGTCCAAATATGCCAAAAAGTGACCGCGATCAGTTCAAAAGACGGGGGGCTTTGAGGTGATTACCAATCTCCAATGGCCATCCTTCAATTCAAATAACTTCTTGATATGAAATCCGAATGCCGATCTTAGAGGCCAACCTTACCTGTTTCGACCTTTGACAAAGAAGGAATAGATGTTCAACAGTTTCGAGTTCCTTTTCACAAAGAGGGCATGTCGACTCAGGTACAATCTTCCTTCTGAATAGGTTTTCTCTTCTGGGTAGGGCGTTTTGGCACACACTTCACGTAAACACTCTTACTTTGGGTGGAGTCTTTAGATTCCATGCCTTAGTCCAGAGGGCTTTTGGAGTTTGGTAGGACGATGAGGCTTGATTTGCTTCATGCTTAGTCTCAATGTCCTGGAGTTGGTTGTAGCCACTTTTAACAGCATAGCCTCCCTCTTGGTTGTGTGTCCAGATATATTGTCTTCTGTCGGTGTTGTTAAGAGAGGGATAGCTAGAATATCATTTACTATATGCTCATCACAAAGAGAGAACAGCATGTGCTCATTCCATTGACCTTCCTCAGCATTTCTATCACCCTATTCAGCCAGTATATTCTTGAGCGCATACCCCAGTAAATTTCTCCCTGTTTCCACAGATATTTAATTTGCATTTTCAGTTGCTGCATTTTGTCCCTGTCATGATGCAAGCTGTGCTCATTTATTGACTCCTAAAGCTCCCTATTCAAGCAGTTGATTTGACTATTAGCATTAGAGAACTTCTGCTTGCTCCACTTCTTTAGGGCCTATATTACTTTTTGTAGTTCTTCAGAAAGCGTTCATTTTTTATGCCTGGAGTATTCCACACTGAACTTACTAGCTGACCACATTCATTATCTTCAAGCTAGTATGCTTCAAACTTAATTTCTTTCTTTTTGCAGGTTCCACTGAGAGAGTTAGCAAGATAGGACTATGGTCGGAGCCTATAGCAGGTAATGCATATGCTTCCACTTTTGGGATGTCACTCTTCATTCTACTTTGCATGGAGCTCTATCTAGTCTTTCTTTCACATAGGCATCCCCATTCCTATTATTTGCCCATGTAAATGCACATCCTTTACATCAAGATCCATTAGAGAGCATGCATTTGTAATGTCTTATATCTCGAAAAGCCACTGACCTATGGTGCTCTTGCCTACTTTTTCCCAGTGTACAAAATTTTCATTGAAGTTCAGTCCCCCCCCAACCCCCAACCAAATTGAAGGAAGCTGGTTTTGGAGGTTGGATCTGTGAGATGAGGTATCAAATGTTAAAGCTACTACTAGATTGTGTTTCCTGCATATAAAATGCAGGTACCTGTGTGGTCTGCCTTCTGGTTTTTGTAGTGCTTTTGGTGTGGACTTTATGCAGGAACATTCGCCATAGTTTGGATCCCTGACCTACATAATGCAATACAAAGGGGAAAATGATGTTTCATTGTTAGCTAAACATCTCTAAACTCTTGTCATCATATTGAAAGCTAATTTATCAATTCCCTATGCTTGGTCACCATTGCTCAATTTTTTTAAAAGATTTTTAATCCTTGTACTGATCTTATGTACATCTTACTCTAATATTTGGTTCGAGTCCATTCATCAGTGATTTTTCTAATGTATCTTGCCTGATGCTGTCAAAATATTCTAAATCTCCTTCTCTTTCATACCTGTATTTTTTTCTTTTGATGTTTTATCTTTGACTTTATTCGGCAGGAATTCGTTTTTACATAGAAGATGGCAACCCCAGAAGAAAACAATGATGTGAAAACTCTAGAAACACAGCCCAACAAGCGGAGAAACAAGAAGTCCATCATCTGGGAACACTTCACAATAGAAATTATGAGTCCTGGACATATAAGGGCATGCTGTAAGCAGTGTAAGCAAAGTTTCGCCTATGGCACAGGCTCAAAGGTCACTAACACCAGCCAGCAAAGTAAGTCAACTCAATGCTTCAGGGGTGGTCATGCTCTGGATCATGGAAGGCGTTAAGATGGGTCACAGTGCCTCATCAAATTTTACAAACCTTAAAATGATTTTACCAACATTCCAATGAATAAGTTAGCAACCAACTTTTTCTCAAAATTTACAAGTGTAGTACTCTGACAAATTTACAAATATGTCAATAAATTAGTAAGTTTGTGACTTCTTTCATTATGAAATTTATTTTTATCAACTGAAAATTTCCTATAGTTAGTGTTAACAAATTTTTTTTGGTCATAAGCAAGCTTTTCATTCACCAAGTACGGGCCCAATTACGTGAGAAAAGGCATCAATTAGTTTACTGTGGACCCATCAATTAGTTTCCCCTCAAAATCATGGCAGACGCACGCCATGGAACCTTTGGAAGATCCTTCGTGGAAAGTTCTGTCAATGTTCGGCTTGAGGACTTGGTGGTTTCCATCTTATGGGTAAGTGTCCTGGGTTGTTTCTATTCTCTTATTCTCGGCCATTCCATTTCGAGAGATTCATATGCATAGCCATGATAGACACCATTGTTGTTGCAGGATCTGGTAAGTGATGCTTGAAAATAGAGGAATATTTTTATGTCCAAATGTGCCAAAAAGTGACCGTGATCAGTTTGAAAGACGGGGCTTTGAGGTGGTTACCAATCTTCAATGGCCATCCTTCAATTCAAATAACTTCCTGATTTCAAATGTGATGCCGATCTCAGAGGCCAACCTTGTCTGTTTTGTCCTTTGACAAAGAAGGAACAGATGTTTGACAGTTTCAGGTTCCTTTTCGCAAAGAGGGCATGTCAACTCAGGTACAATCTTCCTTCTGAGTAGGTTTTCTCTTGTGGTAGGGCATTTCTGCTCACACTTCACATAAACACCCTTACTTTGGGTTGAGTCTTTAGATTCCATGCCTTAGTCCAAAGGGCTTTTGGAGTTTGGTAGGACGATGAGGCTTGATTTGCTTCATGCTTAGTCTCAATGTCTTGGAGTTGGTTGTAGCCACTTTTAACAGCATAGCCTCCTGCTTGGTTGCGTGTCCAGGCTAGCTAGTCTTCATCGGCGTTAAGAGTGGGATAGCTAGAATATCATTTACTAAATGCTCATCAAAACGAGAGAACAGCATGTGCTCATTCCATTGCGCTTCCTCAGCATTTCTATCACCCTATTCAGCCAGTATATTCTTGAGCGCATGCCCCAGTGCATTTCTCCTTGTTTCCACAGATCTTCAATTGCATTTTCTGTTGCTGCATTTTGTCCCTGTCATGATGCAAGTTCAGCTCATTTGTTGACTCCTAAAGCTCCCTATTCAAGCAGTTGATTTGACTATTAACATTAGAGAACTTCCGCTTGCTCCACTTCTTTAGGGCCTCTATTCCTTTTTGTAGTTTCTTCAGAAAATGTTCATTTCCATGCCTAGAGTATTCCACACTAAACTTACTAGCTGACCACATTCATTATCTTTAAGCTAGTATGCTTCAAACTTAATTTCTCTCTTTCTTTTTGCAGCTTTCGTTGAGAGAGTTAGCAAGATAGGACTATGGTCGGTGCCTATAAGAGGCATACGCTTCCACTTCGGGATGTCACTCTTCATTCTACATTGCATGGAGCTCTATCTAGTCTTTCTTTCACATGGGCATCCCCATTCCTATTATTTGCCCATGTAAATGCACATCCTTTACATTCAAGATCCATTAAAGATCATGCATTTATAATGACTAATATCTCAAAAAGCCATTAACCTTTGGTGCTCTGCCATATGCTTGCCTACTTTTTCCCAGTAAAGTTCAGTTCCTTCCCCCCCCCCCTGCCCAAAAGAAAAAAAAAATAAAAACCAACCAAATCGAAGGAAGCTGGTTTTGGAGGCTGATTATTGGAGCATGTACAAAGGTAATTCTCATATGTTTTCCACTATCTGTACAAATTAGGTCAAGCATTTCATTTGTGATTGATTCCATTGTTAGCGCTACCATGTCATTCCGTAAAATTGCTAATCCCCCTACAATTCCATTTGAATTCATCACTGCACCGTTCTGGAATTGGATTTGTTTCAAGCTCATACCACAGATTCTCGATTCTTTGTTTCCATCAGAAAACTAATGCTGGGTCTTTCCAGACCTCAATGCCAAGATTGCCTTGGGTGTGCCTAACCCCTAATAATTCCAGCATAAAATTATCATGGGAACCTCAGTGGCTTATTAGTGATAGCCATCAAAGCCCGTATCTTAGGATCCTCCAAAACCTGAATTGGAGTCTACAAAAGTATGGTCTCATTTAAGGTAAGAGAGTTCACCTTTTGAGAAGCGTAAGGACTATACCTTCACTGTGTTTTGTTTCCACCTGTTTTCTTTCCCTTGTTATATTTCTTTTTTGGGGGCCTTTTGAGCTGCCTTCCAGCATTGTAGAGTGGTTTGGAGTTGTTATCAACGTCAAGCTTTTTTCTTTGTTTTTATATGGACTGATGCCACCTTTTCCAATTGCTTCTATCTTCTTTGTAAAAATCTATGCTGACTTTCCCAGATTGTTCCCACTACTAGGAACCAACGGATTCTTTCCCGTAGGCTCATAGGACACCATTTGCAGAGTGGGGGTAGGAGTTTCTGGAATGATCTCATCATCTATGATTATATCCTCTGGTTTTGCATTTAACAGCTTCCAAAGAGGGCTCTTCTTCCAAAGCAACTAGGATCATCAATTTCTAACCAGTTCTCGTCATATTCTTCTTCCTCGAAGAACTTGGCATAATGCCCTATGCAACTACATGCATAACGAAAGTGCGGTAATCTCTCATATTTAAAGTCGACCCATAGTTTCTTTCCTCCTTGGCTGGCAAATGTCCCGGTTTCAAGGTGGACAATAAATCAGTTCTTACTCTAGCTTTTCCACCTGTATAGGAGCTATGAAGTTCTTATTTCTACAAGCCGAGCATATGCTCAAGGGAACAAAAGATCGGAAATGAAAAATTTTCGTTTACATTGAAAACTAAAATTAAAACATTTTCTTTAACCATTAGGCCCCTTAGAACTTCAATTGGGTTTTCTGGTTCTTTTTAATATTTGCGATTTTCATTTTGGGCTGAAAACTTGGATGCGGGCGTCTTGCTTCATGCAGCAATTGGTGAGGCCATCGCAGGGTCTCAATCCTGAACATCTATATGTTGTATAGAAGCCCACACTACTTGCCATATCTCAGCGATGCAGGCACCATGTCATCTTCGATAATAATTTTTCTCATGTTCGGTGGTACTTGATCAACCACAAAAATAAAAAGCCCCCTATTAATGGACAATCCACCATCACATTATACACAATTAAAAAGAAAAAAAATTGCGTAATTTCTAGAGAAGAGCAAGCATCACTGCATGCAAGAGCAGGATTGGGAATCGCATTTTTGCTACGTCCTTTGCTCTGCGAAACTAATCTTTCGTGTAAGAAACAATGCTGCCATTGGTAAGTATTATAATCAAAGAGACTGCTTGAGTTTCGCAAAGGAATAAACATGTAAAGAGTTGCATTTGTATTGCGAAATGCAAGGGGAGGGCAGAGATTAGCAAAGCACACCATATCGAACTAACCTCCTTGGGATTTAAACATTGTCGTTGGAGGAATTGAGATTTTCTAGAAATGACTTACACTCATAGAAAATAAAGCTTAGTAATTGCAACCATCAATGCCTCCTTTTTCAAAATCGGTGAAAAAGAAAGAGCTCGACTACACATTAAAGAGAAAAAAAAAAAAACCCATCCATCCAAGTGATTGCGTACACATCTAAAGAAAATGTTCTATTATGTCTATTGTTATAGCACAACCAAATAGTAAAATATGCGAAACTTCTAACGAACCACGGAATCAAAGTATTTATACTTTTGGAACCGGCTAAAAAATACTCGCTACTTGTGAATCTATTATGTTTGGGATGTCAAAATTGATTTCAAGGGTCTAGGAGAGAGAGAGATGATTCCTCCAAGTCAAGTATTATGTTGATTAAACATGTGGGAAAGCTAAGGTCATTGAGAATGATAAGTGTCATCAAAAGATCACATAGTTAAATCTTGAATGTCCATTCATCTAAATTCTTTATTTTTGACGGACATCTTACTCAAAAAGATCGTGATAGATCATTAAGAACGTGTAAGTCATGATGATTAACCTATAATATCATGAAAAAAATCAGAATCTTATCAATGATGAACTTCTCCGATTATCTTTATCAGTTCTAATAGTGAATTCGCAGGACCGAATAAATAGCTAATGAAGCTCAAAATGAAGGGAGTCATGGAAAGGAGAATCATTGAGTCGGAAGGAAAGTCGTTGGGAACGAAAGAGCAAATCAAGTACGGATACAAGTAGTGGTAAAGCTACCGGAAGATATTGTCAAGAGATAAATCTTTGTGATATTGTCAAGAGATAAATCTCTGTAAGCAAGATCTTCTACTATGCTTTTTCTGGTCTCGATTTTTGTCAAAGAAAACGTCACTTCATGCCCCCCACCACGTGGGTTGGGTACTATTCCGAATCAGGTAATCATCGTGACTATCCAGCTTTGAGCTATGAGCAATTGAGCATTGCAAAAATTATACCATGTCTTCAAATTTTTAATAATAAAAGAAGGAGATCGTTTATGGTTTCATTGGAAAATCATGTGGAGGTAAATTTAGACTGAAATTCGTTCTAAAAGTAGATATCACTTACCATCAATTGTTGTTGGGCATGGAAGCACGGCAACGGTAACACGAAAAATATTATAATGAGCAACTCTGGAGATATTTATTTGTAAATGTGGTATAATTATAACACACAAATAAAATATTTGTCACACAGTTACCATTACAATTGTTTTTCTCACATGACATGCAAAAAGGCTTGGAGCGAAGTCTTTTATTTCTGAGCCAACTCTATGTTAATTTCCTCAGTTTGAAGCCCACAAACTTTGAAAGAACCTCAGCTTATCATATGACTTCATAGCTCCTCATCTTCATGTTCTCGCGAAAGCATCTATCTACTGTACGTCTCCCAAATAGTTCCCTACTATTACCCGTACTATTTCCTGACACAGTAGCCTCGACAAGTAAACGTTGATTTCTGATAATTATTTTCGTCGAAGACAAGAATTACGGAATCTCTTGTCACATGCTGCACAGAACTTGAATGAGAGTGAACAAAGGGAACGTACTGATTGGGGGAACGTAATAATTGATGTGGGTGCAACCAGCGTGTTTCACATTGACACGCCAAAAAGAAGTCCGTGGCTTTGCAGACTTGGAAAGAAGAGCGGTACAGACGGATGCTGAAAGTGACAAAGGTCCCCCAGGGAGCAGTCGGTCAAATATCACGAGCGTTTCTTTTTACACCTCGCTCAAGCACTGTGAATTCACGATGAGACAAAGGGACTGCGGGTTCAGTGAGCGAAGTAGAGGGGCCTCTTTGATCCCCCCCAAAAAAAAAGAAGGAAAGTAGAGAGGCCTCTGCGTTTCTCTGCATCTGTTCCACCATGGAATAACGAGCAGAAAAGGAAAAGAGGAAAGGAAGAGAGAGAGATGCGTCCACGATTCATGAGATCGAAAGACCGATTTTTCCATTTGCAAAACACGATGATAGAGAAAGGCCCTGACCGATGCAGTACAAGCGCAATTACATGTCTCAACGCATTACTTATGACTCTAATCACGAAATAACGGTTCATCATCCTTCGCCAAATTAACTGCGAATGAAGTGGCTTTGGTCATTTTTCATTCGGGAAAAGTGCCAAAAAAGTCCTAAACCTTTTGGTTTTGTGCCGATTTAGTCATAAACCTTTTTATATTGTGCCAATTCAGTCCTTTCCGGCCAATTTTGGCCGGATTTTGCTTACGGATGTCGGCCATTGACGACGGCGATTTAATGCGCGTGTACAATTTTTAATAATATTTTTTTATTTTTTTATTTTATTTTATTTTATTTTATTTCTTTTTTCTTCTCATCTTCTTCCTCCAAATTTAGTTGTCGGAGCTCGGCGACCGGCCGAGGCGACGGGCCGACGAGGTCGACCTCGCCGGATCTGGTGGCGAGGCTCGCCCTCGCCGGATCCGGCTAGGGCGAGCCCCGCCAGGCTTCGGCGTGAGGCCGGGCCCGGACTCCTCCCGGCTCCGTTCTCCGATCCCAATCTCACCCTAGAAATTTCCTCCCTCCTCCGCTTGTCGTTGTCGTCGTCTCTAGGGTTTACGGGAGCTCGGGGTGTCTTCGATCGCGCGACTCCGGCCCCGGATTTTCGCTGTTTCTCCGCGGCGGCGATCGTCGGGGTGGGGGTTTTGTGATTCTGGGTTCTCCGAGGCGGTGGCCTCGCGCTGAGCTAGCGGGGCTCACCCTCGCCGGCCATGGGCGAGGCTCGACCCTCGCCAGATCCGACGAGGCCGAGCCTCGCCCGCCCGGCGCGAGGCCCCTCGCGGCCTGGGTGGCGAGCCGGATTTGGCAAGGTCGAGCCTCGCCAGATCCGGCGAGGGCGAGCCTCGCGGCCACTGGCGAGGTGGCCGGTGAGGTCGACCTCGCCGGCCGTCGCCCGCTCCGTCGGCGATCGGCTGGAGGAAGAAGATGAGAAGAAAAAAAGAAAAAAAAGAGAAAATATATTTAAAAATATTAAAATATTATTAAAAATTATACACGTCGGCATCGATCATGCCACGTAGCCGGCGTCCGTCGGCAAAATCCGGCCAAAATTGGCCGAAAAGGACTGAATTAAGACAACGTAAAAATGTTTAGGACTAAATCGGCACCAAAAAAGGTTTAAGACTTTTTGGCACTTTTCCCATTTTCATTCAGATCTAATTGAGATACAACCCCACTTGTGACTTGTAAGGTGTAATATGAGGTTATTTTCCATAATTACCCTTCCCTCTCCCCCCCGAAACCCCTCTCTCTCGCCACCCACCAAAGGAGTAATACGTTCTTTCGGTAGGAAAGAAAAAAGGAAAAATAACGAAAAAAAAAATTAAAGAAGAAGGAAGGACAAAAGGAGGGGGGTATGGAAAAGAGAGCATCCGAAAGGAGATGTACTATTCATTCTGTAAATACGATTTCTACAATGCCAAAAAAGCCAACAGGTACTCGTTTAACTTAGCACAAAGATAAATTTGTAGTTAACGATGGACGTGACACGAGATGTGACGCAAGTGGGGGATGGAAAAGAGAGCATCTGAAAGGAGATGTACTATTCATTCTGTAAATACAACTTCTACAATGCCAAAAAAGCCAATAGGTACTCGTTTAACTTAGCACAAAGATAAATTTGTAATTAACCATGGACGTGACGCGAGATGTGACGCAAACGCGATAAAACAACATTTCTTCATTACGAGTAATCCGTCACCAATTAGACAATCAATGCTCGTCATATCAAGAATTTATCTTTTAATAAAAGGTGTATATCATTCAAAAAAAGCATTTTAGATTATATAAGATATATATCTTATTTATCCCATAAAAGACATGTGTCGTTCATGTTAATGGAAAAAAGTTAGCAGTGTTAATGAGCATAACAAAATACAAGTTTGGATTATACGGAAGAGGGATGTGGCTTTTTGAAGTTCGATGAGATCGGACATGCACCAAATTCCAAGTCATGAAGGGTAGAATGAAACATTCCCTAAAATGTAAGAATGAGATCTCACATTCTTCTTCCAAATGCATGTAGCCTAAGAGTGTCATTATAATGTATCTAATTTGAAGTGATTTTCCTCGTTATTAAGTGACGTCACTTTTTCCTCTGTACCTAGTGGGAAAAAATTACCTCTAATTATATCTTGATTGGTGTTCAACTTATAGAAATACCAATATGCAAACTTAAATAAAATTAAATATGATAGATGTCTATATTTATAACTCATTAACGGTGCATGGGGAGGGAGCCTCTAATGTGTAGACATGTGGCTACCCAACTCACTTTGCTTTTTGTTTCTCTTTTTTTCGTCAATTTAAGATCATGTCATATTTTGTGTTGCTTGCTTCCTTTCAAAAATTGCAAATTGTCACAAGAAAAATTATAAACAATCGGAACATGAGGTCCCAAAATTAATTCTGTTTATCATAAAAAAATCACAAAAACCAATATTACTTGGAACAGTCGGGCCAAAAGGCTAAAGCAAAGAAGTAAGAACATTTCTTTCCCTCACGGACGGACAAGCCAATTCTCTTTTTCTTTTTACTTGTGAAGCTTCGCATTCTGAAGCTTTCAAATGCCCTAATTGTAGGCACCAATCTATTGCTTTAACAACGTTAACTTCTGGAGCAAAATTTTTTGAAATGCGTGTAGCCAAAATTCCAGAGCAAAAGATTCACACGTTTAGCCACAAAGATTGAAGTCCACAAAAGACAAAATCCTAAACTTTATGAACCTTAGCTTCACGTACACGTCAAGAGCTCCTCATCCTTCATTTTCTTGTGAAAACATTTATTGTATGTTTCCCAAATAGTTCCCCACCGAGAGACTTACTATTTGCTACATAGTAGCCTATGAATGTTGATCTCTAGATTCAATAATGCCCCCGCTGCACCGTTCGATACTTATACTTCACGTGGTCGTTCCTGGGACGTACTGATGGTGTCGGTGCTTTAAATTTTTTCCATTTCCTTTTGGGCTGGCAACCAATGCGTTCCACATTGGCTCTAAAAGGTAGAGGTCGCGATGGCCTTGGAGAATCGGAAAGATGAGCGATTCGGATGGATGAGAGAAATAATTGATGAATGCTTTTCCATAATGTGATGGAGATGTCGTCTCTATCTTATCTCCGATTCAATTGGAAAATTCGGAATAAGTGACTGAATTTAACTTGTTATGTACAAACGTTTAGGAAATACGTGAATTCATTCGAGATTTGTAATATGGAAAAAATTGTGTATTGCTGAAAGAGATAAATTGAGTAAATTTTATGTATTTTCAAAAGGAAAATTTTACTACTCAAAATTGTGCGTGGATGTGTGGTTTTTTATTTTATTTTTTATTCTAAATTGCACATGGTGTAGAGAATAGTACTTGATTGATGAAATTCGGGATTTTGATGATGCTGGCAAAGTGTTAGTAGAGTCGTAGATAAGTGTTATCTGAGTTATAATTTTCTCGAAACACTTCTTTTGAAGAATAATTTGCTTCCTCCGTATAAATTATACTTGGTTCCATTTATTACCTTACGTAAATTCTTTCCATTTCATATTATCCATGAGGATGCTCAATTGGAAGAACAATTGCTTCAACTAACCCATATGTTCTCTTCAGGAAAATCCTTAAGTTCAACTATCTCAGTCCCTTAACAATCTTTTCATGGTAAATCATTAGTATGTTTTTGATCAATTGCTATATTTTATTCACAAGATTCCCCGGCCATCTAGGATTCCTTAATCATATTTACATGTCAAACTTGACCAAGTGTGGAATGTCGATCATACTCATTCTGTTCGGAAAAATCATGTTATGATTTTATGTTATTTTCATTCAAGTGTCAGAATATAGCAGTTGAGGTCCAAAATGTATGTGAAGTTCAAGTTGAGGCACTGGACCAAGGTAGTGTACACAAGCCGCCCAAACAATCACCGTGGAGATAGGTTTCTTGAAGGTTCACATTCCTTTTCCAACTCGTGTTTGTACTCCGTCCATGCCAGCCACAAATCGAGCTTTTAGGACAGTGCGTGTCGGCCAATTCGTACGAATGCATTCCATATTTTCACAATGACTCCAAAGAGCAAACCTCATGGAAGGCTTCCAATAATTTCAGCACTAGTGCCATATCGCTACTATTGCATCACGCGTCACTTCCGAAAACAATCTCGGTAAATTATAACAATTTTATCAACTTAATCATATAAACTTTTGTGTAATATATCAATATAACCTCTATGGCCTATTTCTATCGAAAATCATTGATATGGTGATTTAATTATCTTAGATTGTCCAGTGATTTTCATTAAAAATTGATCACAAGGGCTATATTGAAATATTGCATAAAGATTTAGGATTAAATTGATGAAATTGTAAAATTTAAGATTAAATTGATATATATATAATAAGATTAGAATTGATTTGATGATTTTCCTGATATGATAACCCGTTTAAAATACAAAAAACATTCACGAGTATGACGTACGTGGCTTTTGGTACGATGCATGTGATCCTACCTACCCATTCATATCTTGTTCCCACTTGCCTATCTTTGAGCTATGAGCATTGCACAAATTATGCCATGTCTTCAAATTTTTAATTAAAAAAAAAGGTCGTAATTGTTTGGTTGAAAAATCATCTGGAGGTAACCTTGGAGCAAAATTCATTCTGAAACTAGACATGATTTATCACTCATTGTTGTCAGGTACGGAAGCACAGTAGTCGCAACATGAGAAAATTGTAATGAGCAACTCGGCTCGGGACATATTTAACTGAAAATATAGTATGAATACAACATACACAAAAAAAGAATTGTCGCACGATTATGACACACATAATTTATGATTAGTGAAAGCTTACACTTATTATTAAGATTGTTTTTCTCACATGACCCGCAAAAACACTTGAAGCAAAGTGAACTTTTTTTTGTTTCTTTCCCGCACGGATGAGGCAACTCTTTCTTTTTTCTCCTTAGTTTAGAGCCCAAAAACTTTGAAAGAACCTGAGCTTTCACAGATGACTTCGATAACTCCTATTCATTTTCTTGTGAAAGCATCTATTGTACGTCTCCCATATAGCTTCATACTATTACCCTTACCATTTCTAACATAGTAGCCTCGATAAGTAGACGTTGATTTCTGATAATTGTTTTCGTCGAAGATAATAATTACGGAATCTCTTGTCAATTTCTCGATCCGATGATGCGCGTGCTGCACAGAACTTGAATAAGAGTGAATAAAAGACTACTCGGAAAAACTTCAGGCGGACCATTCAGAGAACGTACTGATTGATGTGGGTGCTTTAACCCTCTTTTCCTTTAGCTTTGGAAAAGCTGGAGGCAACCAGCGTGTTTCACAATGACGCCAGAAGGAAGAGGCTCGTGGCTTTGCAGACTCGGAAAAGAAGAGCGGTAGGGACGGATGAGGAAAGCGACAAAGGTCCCCCGGGAAGCAGTCGATCAAATATTATGTGTGATTCTTTACAGGTCGCTCAAGCACTGTGAATTCACAATGAGACAGAGGGACTGCGGGTTCAGTGAGTGAAGTAGAGAGGTCTGTGTTTCTCTGCATCTGTTCCTCCATGGAATAATAATCATAAAGGGAAAGGAGGAAAGGAAGAGGGAGATAGATGCGCGTCCACGGTCCACATGAGATAGAAAGATCGATTTTTTCATTTGCGAAACACAATGATCGAAAAAGCCACCGATCGATGTAGTGGAGGTGTAATTGCATGTTGCAATGCATTGCTTGCTACTCAAATCATGAAATTACCATTCAATCCTTCACCAAATTAATTGTGAAAGAAGTGATTTTGGTCATTTTTAATTCGGATCTAATTGAGATATAACCCCACTCGTGACTTGTAAGGTGTAACATGAGGTCATTTTCCTTTTTTTTCTTTTCAATTTTCTTCTTGTCGTTGTTTTTTCACACCCAGACACAACCTTTATTTCTTCAAGAAAATCCACGATTACCCCTCTCTCTCTCTCTCTCTCTCTCTCTGGCCACGCACGAAAGGAGTAGAAGTTTCTTTCGGTAGGAAAGAAAAGGATATTTAACGAAAATAAATTAAAGGAAAAGGAAGGAGAAAAGGGTGAGAAATGGAAAAGAGAGCATCCGAAAGGAGAGGCACCATTTTTTAGTAAATATGATTTCTACAATGCTAAAGAAGCCAACAAGGTACTCCTTTAACTTAGCACGAAGATAAATTTATAATTCACTAGAGATTTGATGCGAGATATAACACAAATGCAACAAAATAACATCTCATCATTTTGAGTAATCCATACCAATTAAATAATTGATGCTCACCTTATTAAAAATTTATCTTTTAATAATATAATAACTCAATTTGATGAGGGTGGGCAGTGATTGTCGAGTCGAGAGCCTGGATAAGGAGTGACTCCTAGACTTTTAAGATAACGAAGAAGATATGAATGAATCAAATTATACACCGAACAATGAAAGAGCGATTTTAGAATATATGCATAAAAATTGAAATTATATTGAAATCCTGCAATGACTTAGTTCTGAATATTCAACAAAGCTTAAGCATTTAAATAAAAAGTGGCTCTTGATAAGCTTTTAGGACAACGGAATGGTAGAAATAAATCAAATTATGCATCAAATGGAGGCCGATTCACACGTTAACCCGCAAAGGTGCTCACAGATTTTGATAGACAAAATCCCAAACTTTATGAACCTTAGCTTCATGTACACGTCAAGAGCTCCTCATCCTTCATTTTCCTGTGAAAGCATTTATTGTGTGTCCCCCAAATAGTTTCCTACTGGGAGACTTACTATTTGCTACATAGTAGCCTATGGACGTTGATTTCCAGATCCAATGATGCCCCCGCTACACGGTTCAATTAGAGGACAAATAATTCACGCGGATGTTTCTAGGAATGTACCGATCGTGTCGGTGCTTTAAGCTTTTCCCATTTTCTTTTGGACCGGCAACCGGCACGTTTCACATTGACCCCAAAAAAGAAAAAGTTCATGATGGCCTTGGAGACTTGGAAAGAGTGATATGATGGATGAGAAAATAATGGGTGAATACTTTCTAGTAATGTGAGGGTGGTTGTCGTCTCAAAATCGATAGTGCTAATGTCATTTGGGCCAAAAATCAAATAAAATTAAGTAAGAACATGAGTGTTTGATAGTTATGTTTATTATCTGTTGTCATTTGCCGAACTTCATAAGTTCATTAAAAGTAAAATTTGTTGAAGATATGAATTAAGCTTATAAAATGAAATATGTTTCATATATAGATCTAAAATAGATATGGTGAATATATCTTTTTAGAAAAATGTAGAAATGGTTCTCTAGAACACTTTTAATGGATAATTAATGGTTGACATTTTTCATGAAAGATGTCTGTTCTTAACTTATTTTTGAATGATTTTCTTTTATTTTTTCCACTTTAATCAAAAAATATTTTTTGGTTTTAATTCAAGGGGTCTATAATTACTTTTAATATTAAAAATCTCTTATTCTAATGAAGATAAAGTATATTTCTTGAATAATTAATTATTGTGATCACGGTAATATAATTATAGTGGCAACACAATTAATATGTTCTTTTAATTTCTTATATTTGTTCTTTTCTTTCATTTTTTATAATACGGGTGCCTGTTAAGGCCAGTAGGAAGCAGACGTCAAGGGCGAGGAGCGAGGGGTGAGGACCACAAGAATTGCTTTTAGTCAATTAACAATTAAATTTTTTAGTCAAAATTCGAACGCGTCTCTGGATCCCAATATAAACACGTGAAATTTATGAAACTACAAACCTTCTTCGGCTTCCTGCCTCGCCTCCTGCTTTCTCTTTTTATTCTTTCACCAGCTCGAGTACGCTTCCCTGCTGAAACCCCTGCAGCCGAACGGAGGCATCTTCCTGGTTGACAAGCAAACCACTGTACTCACCCCCTTCTTCCATCACCTCAAAAACTATCCACAACAGTCGCGTCTCACAGAGAGAGAGAGAGAGAGAGAGAGAGAGAGAGAGAGAGAGAGAGAGAGAGAGAGAGCTGCAATGGGAAATCATTCCTCAAAGCAACCGCTCAAGCGTCTTAGAGATACCGATGCTTCGAGTCCCACCATTTCGAAGAAACAAAGACTCGAAAAATTGGTTGAATTACAGTCGGAGCAGCGCGAGAGCGAATCGCCTCTTCTTCTTCCCTCTTCGGACTCTTTGAAGAAGATCGATGTGCCGTCGGCCTCCGGAGCGAATTCTGACCTATCCGCTTCGTCCACCTCTGTGAATGGAAACAATTACTATGTATTCTTGAGCTTTAGAGGCCCTGATACTCGCAAAGGCTTCGTCGATCACCTCTACCAAAGACTCAAAGCTGTGGGCCTGAGGTGCCATCCAAACTTTGTGTTCAGAGATGATGAGGACCTCCCCTTCGGCGAGAAAATTGGTGAAAATCTCATCAGTGCAATCGAGTGCTCTAAGGTTTCAATCCCAGTCATCTCGGAAAATTATGCTGATAGCGAATGGTGCCTCCGCGAGCTCATCCATATAATGAAGTGCAAGGAAAGCAGAGGACAAATGGTCTTGCCCGTGCTTTACAAGGTGACACCCAAGGATGTGCGACACCTAGAGGGGAGCTTTGGAAAGGCCTTCAAATCCTGTAAGGATAAATTTGAGGAGGAGGTCAAGCAACAGGGGCCACTAGCTCTCAGAAAGGCAGTTGATCTTAGAGTATATGAATCAGAGAAATTTGCTGATGGGTACCTCGTTTACCTTCTTTTAAACAGATTCTTGTTGGAAGAAGAACTTTTCTATTTATCAATCTTAATCCATGTTTTGTAGGGCCATTAATAAGTTCTCATGTGTTGTGTTGTTTGACAGGCGTGAAGGGGAATTGGTAAATGAACTCGTAGAAAGAATATTGTGTGAGCAGCAACATGATCTCCCACCAGATCTTCCCATAAACTTGGTTGCAATCGAGGATCGTGTGGCCGAGGTTATGCAATTGGTGGATCTTGCTTGCCCGGACACTCGAATTATTGGGATTTGGGGGATGGGCGGCATTGGTAAGACAACTCTGGCTACGATCATCTATAAAAAGCTTTTTGACAAGTTTCAGTGCCGCAGCTCTCTCAAGGATATTAGAGGAGAAATTAATTGCAAGGGTGTCGAGCATGTCCAATCTCTACTCATCTCAGAGATAACAACAAACCCTCTCTGTAGCGTGCATAAGTTTGATATAGGGATTGCAATGATTCGATTAAGTTGTGAAAATAAGAAAGTACTTATTCTTCTTGACGATGTGGGTCATCAAGACCACCTCGATAAATTGATTGGAGGTTGTAATTTCGGGTTAGGAAGTCGAATCATTATTACATGTCGAGATAAGGCCCTCTTGAAATCTGAATATAAAAGGTATGAACTCAAAGTTTTGAATCCACGAAGGACTCTTTGATTCTATTTAGTAGGTGTGCATTTGAAGGGGAACAAGGTCCCACAAGACTCACAGATCTTTCTAGTGATATTGTTGCCACCACGGGAGGGCTTCCCTTAGCTCTCATGGTTATAGGTTCACTTCTCAAAGAAAAAGATCAAATGGTGTGGAAAGAGATGTTGGAGAAATTGAGGAATGCACCTTATGAGAATGTAAAAGAAAAGTTGAGGATAAGTTATGATACATTAAAGCATGAAGAGAAACAAATGTTTCTAGACATTGCATGTTTTTTCATTGGAACTGACAAAAGAATTGCCACCTACTTTTGGGAGGATCTCAAATTCTTCCCAAAAATCGGATTGCAAATATTGATTAACCGTTCGTTAATAAAAATTGATGGTGGAAATCAATTGAGAATGCATGATCAACTAAGAGATTTAGGTAGGATTATCGCCTGTCCAGCAAATAAGAAGCCTTGGCAATGGAGAAGACTATGGGACAAGGAAGCCATGAAAGTTCTACGACGTAAGGTAACAATGATGTCTACTTTTGGCCTCTCCCATTTTCTCTCATGGTAGTCCCTTAAATTATTATTGTTATCGTTCTTTTGCTCTAGATCTTGACCATTCTCAACATGTGGTTAGCATTTTCTTGGTAAAAGCTACATCGAATTTTGGCCTTTAGTTCATGAAAAGTTTGCACTCGTCACCATTCAACAAGTCATCTCTTGATGCATATGACAATAAAATTGTTTAGTATTAACTCTGTCTATATTGCTCTTTTGTGGGTTTAACATCGTTTTCTAGCATATTTGATACTGCTTCTTACTATGTAGTACTTGTTGCAAACCGAGCATCACATTGGTTTGATGATTTACTTTATGCCACATATAATTCCGATTTGTCACACTTTAAACCGCACAGGTCTTTATAAATTTTTGCCAATCAACTTATTTTATTCAACCAAATGCCAAACACTTTACTGTTGATCATTACTTTGTTGTCTTTCATTCTATCTCCCAAAATATATCGGCAATATAGTTTTTGAAGTATGTTGGTGGGAAGATAAATACATGGATCACATATTTGCCACCTTTTTCTGTCTTGAATTTTTACTTTTTTCCTTCTCCAAGATTCAAATACATTATTCTGTCTTCAATTTCCAACCATAAATACGTGCTATTTCCTCGGGTGCTGGTTCTACTTTTTTGCAACAAAAAGAAAGATTTCAGTTAAATCCTTTGCACCTTAACTATTGGCTATCAACTTAAGATTTTTTTCAATTTCAATTAATAAGATGTTATGTGGTTTTATATGTATGAAGAATTTTGACAATTTGTTTTCTAGGATTTATTATGCATTTTCACGATGTAAATCCAATATGATAATGTAAATGCAAAAGTACATGTACTTGATACAAAGAAAATTGAAGATTTAGTTTAAATTGTATTACTTGGTGAATGTAAATAATATAATTAAAGAAGTTCTTTTAAATATATCATGTTTTTGAGCAATTTAGAAATGCATAATTATGTTAATAATGTGGTGGGATAGTTGATAACTTGAAACAGCACTACAAAACTTGGATGCCTCTTAGTCAATGATAAATAGAAAACTATCATTTTTTTCTTTTCACTTAAAGGATTGGCACATTTAAAAATGATTAAATTCAAATTCTCTATTGCGACTTTGGCTTTTCTTTCATTGTCGCCTATACCAACTTATAGTTAAATTAACAAATTACCTAAAAAAATTGGAAGATCGTTCAAGATACATTAACTATAAAGGAATTGGCATAATTAACAATATTTATTTTTTATTATGAGCACTGCATGTGTGCGATGGATCAATCATATTCATTCATATGAAAGATGAGAACTCACAGGATTTTGATATGTGATGCAACATTATAAGGCTATTTCATGTCTACCCAGCTTTCATAATATATACTCGTGTTCATATCGGTGCTATGCACGGATCTAGTTATAGGTATTTTGAGCACATAATTCAACATCAACGAATGTTATGCAAAATCAAATGACAGTAAATTACGACATAAGAAACTAAATAACAACTATCATATGATTTTGTACATATTCATACCAAGTAATTTTCGATAAAAACTGAAAAGCAAATATCGACATTAAGAAATTAAATGATTGAGTGACGAAATAGTGAAAGGAGAAAGAAATTGTGTTCTCCTTTTATTTGCCTTTGGTGTAATACAATATCCACCTTTATTATGTAATGAGTGAGCTTTTCCTGGTATGGATTAATTGAGCCTTTATTCACAAAGGAGACGAAAATCTATTGTTAGATATTAGTGGAGAAAAACAAATAATTAACTTATGGAATAAGATAACTGGAGGAGCAGAAAAGAAATGTCAGAATGCACAAAAAGGAAAACGATAATAATCGCTATTCTTTATTTACTAATTCATATATTTTTATATAATTGGGTGAATGGCAAAAAATGCACTAACCAAATTCAAGATCAGGTCGAATTTTATGACTGATTGGGGCAAATTCAATGATGACTAATTGAATGGTAGCTCATCTCAAAGGAAAATTATCCAGTCAGTTTTAAATTTGTTGTATAGATATCGATTTAGTCATGAATTTACTAATTTTGTCAATTTAGTATTAAACCTTTGCGCAAAATTTCAATGTAGTCTCCTAGATCAACTTTCACCAAAAATTGTCAACATGGTGGTCCAATTATTTTCGGCCGTTCTATATGGCACATCGTTACCTTAGTAATTTCCTATAAAAATTGGCCAAAAAAACTAAATTGGAATTTCACGAAAATGGTCAAGACTAAATCAGTAAAATTAGTAAGTTTATGATTGATTAGGCAATTTTTCCTAGTCTAATCCTAGTCTAAGGACTAGTTGTTGAGCTTTGAGCTTGAATACCCAAAAATGAAAACTCAAGTTCCATAGACCAAATTCTTATTTCCATCCAGCCATATGCCAAAACCAAAACTATTTTATGAACGGGGAGGGAATGAGTTGTGATGCTTTATGAGTGCATAAGTCTAATTAGGTACCTTTTGTATTTGAAATGTGTAACAATTCTCACATATATCGAAGGGTACACCATATTTAGTCAGTCATCAATATTGCGTATGTTAGAAAATTTAATTTCAAAATTTTTTAGAAACCTAGAATAATTTTATATAGGAATTTCACATAAAACATCAAAACTTGGGGCATAAAAGTGAAAATCGACATATGACATGATCACATAATTGTAGAAGAATAGATATATTTCTTTTTTCCCTATTAGTGTAGACAAAATGCATCGGCCACAATAACATGCACAGTATACTAAGAAGAGGAGGTTGGATGGTATTTATAATCCTCATTTTATTTTTTATTTTTTTAGAAGGAAAATGAAGATATTGAGGCACTACGTCTAGACGAAAGCGGCTCCAATGAGTTCATGATGCGAAAGAGCTTCAAAAAAATGCCTAACTTGAAGTTCCTTCATTTGAAAGCTGTGGATTTTGCTAGAGATTTCAATGGATCACTTTCTGAATTAAGATGGTTGAAGTGGGAGAGATGCGGCTCTTTCGAGGTGACTAGTGTTCATTTGGAGAATTTAGTGGTGCTTGAGTTATCAAGTCACGAAGATATTCAAAATCATATTAGTGAAAATTGGACAAGATGGAATTTTTTTTGGAAGAGGAGAGGATGGAGTTCAATTAAGGTAAAGATGAAAAAGGTTTTTCTCTTTTGTTACATTTTATGTTAAATCATTCTATTTCTAATTGCTAATCTTGAAACATGTTTCTTTCTTGTAGATGGAGAGGTTGAAAGTTCTCAATCTTTCGCAGTTCTCGAAATTGAAGAGCAACCCTAATCTCTCCGCTTTTGAAAATTTAGAGTGGCTAATCCTAGAAGGTTGTGCTAATTTGAAGGAAATCGACCCTTCCATTCAATATGCCAAGCGCCTCCTTATCTTGAACTTGAGCTATTGTAGAAGTCTCAAGATGTTACCTGAACAACTTGGCGAACTAGAAAATTTGGAGGAACTTATCGTAGACGGGACTCGGATAAAAGAAATCCCTCCATGTATAGGATCTTTGAAGAAGCTGAAGAGGCTTAGTGCCCAGTGGGATTCGCGGTCAAAACATTTGTCATTAAAAAAGATCCCTTCTTCAATTGGGAAGTTGGGAGAGTTGGTTGAGCTGAACTTGTCATATGCAAGGATTAAGGAACTACCCGAATCCATTGGAAAATTGAATAAATTAAAAATTCTAAATATTTATTGGAGCTATCTAGAAAGGTTACCAAACTCCATTGGGAAATTACAAAGCCTCCAAAAGTTGAATGCCTCCGGATGTAAGTTGGAAGGACAAATTCATGTTGATAAAGGTGGATTGTCTTCTCTAAAGACCCTTATTTTAGAATACACAAAAATTTCTGGCTTGCCGGAAAACTTAGATCAGCTTTCTTCTCTCAAGTACCTCCAGTTACTTTGCTGTAATGAGCTTGAGTCACTCCCAAAGCCTCCTTGTAGCTTATCATTCCTATTGCTCACCTGTCGGAGCAAGGAGCTGCCATCGCTCTCTCACCTGAAGCATCTAAAGACGCTTTTGCTTTGTGATTGTGGGTCTCTTCAAAGCATCCCAGAGCTTCCCTCCTGCATACGGACGCTTGATGTTCGGGGATGTCCCAAATTGGAAAGGTTGCCAAATCTTTCCGATTTGGAATTTTTGTCAAAATTAAGTCTTTGGGAATGCAATGGGCTGAAGAAATTGGATGGACTGGAAGCTTTAAAATCTCTAAGAGAGTTGTGGCTACCGCTAATCCGTGATCAAAAAGTGGATCATCTCCATGCGCTAGAAGGCCTTGAAAAATTGGGATCCCTAGAATTGGTGGATATCTCTGAGCGCAAGCACATTCAAGTACTGGACCTTTCAAAGTCGGAGCATTTGAAGTGGTTGCGTGTTGAGAATTGCACAAGCTTAGTTGAAATTCGCTGCCCTAGTAAATTCCTGAAGGCCTTTTCTAGGTCTGGGTGCAAGTCACTCGAGAAATTACCAGACTTTATTATTGAGGTAAGCAACAACAAGAAGCTGACTGAGGTTTGCTGGCTATCGTCAGATCTAACGTTTGATAGTACTTGATACAATTTGATGCGAGCAACACCAAAAAGATTGACTTGGTAACCCTGCTCTACTTTACAGGATTATGAAGAATATTCAGATTCTATGGAGGAGGATTATGAAGAATCTTCAGATTCTATGGAGGATGACTAAGATCTATTGCTGGAGATCGCTGAAGTCATTTACTAAACGAAAAATATAGCAGGTATAGTGTCGTTTTTCTGTGTAGATTACCTGCTTCCATTAGTATTTTCAGTTTGGACGGGGCTTTTCTTTGACACGTTATTATTTTCTTGTCTTAATTCCAGCAACTGGAGGAAGTTGTTTGAGCAAAGTAATTGTAATGCTTCGGTGTTATTTGGCTTGTGATCATGATATGAATACAAAAGGTCAGAATGCCTCCAGAAGGATATATGTTGTCTTCAATCAAATAACATGAGATTCTTCATTCTTAACGTGGTATCAATCTATGTTTGTTTAAATAAAGCAATACTTCTCTCCAACTTCTATGAAGTAGAGAAATTCACTATCTGATGGATTCTGGAAACTACTCACACATATGTGATCTTGATTGCATTTTATTAATTCGTTATTTGGTCATGGATGTAGGCAGTGAAGGTGCCATAAACATGTTCTACATTTTCTCAAAGCCAAGGCACTAATGTCAAGATGATTAATCTCCATGGATCTGTATCGAACTTTGCTCGTCACTTAACATGCCAATGGCCTTGATCAGGCTGAAAGTATTATCATCAACGGTCAAAACCAGTACAAATCATGAAGCCACTCTTTCCTTGTTTTTCTTCATGCCTTCAATTATCATCTTGCGATTTCGTACCTTAACATCATTTGCAATTTATTACTTCAGTTTGGTCATTGTTTGGTGATGACAATGTCTCCACCCCAGAGGCTTTTAAAAAAATAGAGGATTTCCATGGTATTGTGGACAGCAGCTTGAGATCTAAAACAGAAGTATGGAGGAAGCCCTTAAATCAACCCTATTGCTTTCATGTTTTTGGGATAAACATGACAAGTAATCAATGGGTGGCTAGAAAGGTGATTTGCTTAAGTCCTTTAATGTTTGAGAGCTGATCGAGATCTCTAATTGCCATCTGTTCTTGATCTACAGCTCAAATCCGAATGTTTTGCTACAGCTGCCACTGAACAGAATTGGAAAGTCACTCCTGCAATAATTGAGGTTTCAACTAGAAATGTGCACTATTTTTAGCTTGGCTAATATGGGGACAAAAAACTACCCTGTTGTTTATGGCTCTGAAAAGAAGTGGGAGGAGTTGTGCATGTGCATTTTAATTCTGTGGAGGGCTTAAATGGTACTGCATCGGAAGCAAATATTTCCAACCACAGCTGTAATCTCGACAATAAGAATAACTCATTGGCAATATAAGGAGTGCAAATTGACTTGGAAGATACTAGTCATGTTCTTTTATCATCATTTGCACAATAGTTAATGTGTGTCTCTGAATCTTGATGAGAGAAATCATGTTAGTTTATTTTCACCTACACAGAGAATACCATAATGATGATAACACATATACCCCATGTAGAATCATGAAAAATATTTGCATGACAACAGCACGACAGAGATCAGATTCTGGAGAGCATCCGTGTTTTCTGGTAAATGTAAATATAGCAGTTGAGAGTACCTACTTCACATTAGTATTTTCAGTTTGGCACGGGGCTTTTTGTGTCGATGTCTTATTGTTTTCCTCTTATTTCAAGGACTCTTGGGGAAACTGGTCGACCACGTGAATGTGATGCTTCAGCATCATCTGGCTTGTGATCCTGGTGGGAAAGAAAGTAGATAAGAATGCCTTTGGAGTACATGACATTGCATGTCATTATGCATCATCAATCACAGAGTAAGACTCTTCATCCTTGACATGACAAGAATATGTTCTTATGCAAACAGAGTATTACGTTTTTCCAAGTTCTATTAAAGTTGGTTTCCTAGAGCATAGGATGTTTATTATGTGATTTTTTCATTCATTCATGCATAATAAAACAGAGCTTCATTCATTGTTAGCAAAAGTTCAACCCAAAAGCTTAAAGTATTAGTTAGAGGTAGACTACATGTATATAACCCCTATTGATGCCCTTTACTCAACCAATGTAAATAACACTTCTAAGGATTGATTGATCATAGCAACTACTCATGTTTATGTGGTTTCAATTGCATTTTTAGTAGCTTATATTCACTTATTCTATCATGGATTAATAAGCCACTGGAGGCATCATCATAAGATTATTACTTTTTGGACACCGATGTTGAGATGATGAATATCCAAGGATCTATATTCCACTTTGTTTGTCAATTGAAGTGCTAATACGTAGATTGTTCAATCTGATGGTGGAGTTATGGCCTTGATTCTGTCAAAAGTAACATCCTGTACGGTGGAAATCTGGTAGGAATCATTTTGCGCGCTGTCTTATTCTTCATCGTGCCTATATCCATCTCCTTTGTTCATACCATCAATATCTTTACATATTGAATTTGCATCCTTCTATTTGTTCTTCATTTGGTGACGTCAATTTCTCATGCTCCTAATTTCTTTAAATGACCAGGAGCTTCGCTATAATTTCAGCAATGGTGTGAGATCCAAACCAAATATCTGGGATATGGATGCAAGGGGGACGCTCTTTAAGCTGATTGCATTGCGTCTTGTGATTCTAGGGATAGGCGTAAGAAGATGAGGAGGGTGGAAATTGAGCAGAGAGAGAACGGGAAGAGATTGAGGGGTCCAGCATCATCTGGTGGTCTGTTTCTGTCTTCCCTCTAGTGGACGACGACGGGATGACTAATTCGAAAGTGAGATTCATGCTCACTGATTGCTTTGACCCTTGTGCTCCAGCTTGAATGGAAGGATCTTCATGTTGGGTCTTCATTGCTTTTGGTTGCCATATCTTCAGAGTCCAAGTGATTGGACCCCTTTTAACATTAATCCATTCTTGTCGCCAATTGATCGGTTTAGTCATTGGTTGATTCTTGGTGTAATTGGACCATTCCTGATTTAAGCATTAATTTTGGATGCTTGTCTGGAGGAAATGAAATAAGACTAATTGAGCTCGGTTTAGTCATTGGTTGATTTATCTTGGTGTTAGGTGCAAAAATCTGGTTATTCTCTTTTATCGCATGGTGTAATGAGATAACTATAGCAGCTTTTGATTAGGTTTCCTGTCAATGGTGGTGAATTTTCCTTATGTTATTTGAGTTTTATCAAGACTTGCTATTATTTAGGTTTGGTATTTTTGATGGAACTAATGTGAACTAACTTTAGATTGAACGGGAAGATTACCTTGATTGATGAGGTTCTACTTGATATAGCTAGAATAAGCACCTAAAGGGGAGTGAATAGGTGTAAAAACAATTTCTCGAGATACGAAAGCAATACTAGGTAGACGATAAAAAGGAAGATCTCAAAAACAAATGATCAGACTAACACAAGGTTTATAGTGGTTCGGCTTATTCCAAGCTTTCCGCATTGACAGCCCACCACCACTGGATTTCATATGAACAAAAGAGATGTTACAGCAAAGCTTTCCCTTGATTCCATAGTGTAGATATTCTACTACACTTCCTCAAGGTTTCATGTTCTTTTGCGTACAAGATTGTCTTGTTAATTCTTCTATTTATCAACGACTTCCTTATATACTCATTTATGCCATCATACTCGATTACCAAAGGAATTCCTTCAATCTACCTGTTGGACGGAATCAATTAGAAAGATCATTCGAGCTATTAAAGGAACATGTCGATAGCCCATCAATCTTGCTCGCCCATACAATCAAGATCTCGGTTTCCATAAATAGAACCTTCCAAGTATACTTCGCAAATCATTGGATCCTTAATCTCCGAATCAATCATGATCAAATAAAGGATTTCGTTATGTCATATCCAGCCAAGAGATCTTCTCTAGTCGATAAGGTCACATCATTAATAAAACATCCAGTTTTTGATAGCATTTCTTCAACGGATTAGAAACTGTCAATGAAAATAGACTTTGAGTCTTGAGTCTGGCAGTCCGGAGGTCTTCAGACTTTAAATAGCAAAGTCTGCAAATCTTTAGACTAGACTAATGAAAACATTTTGTCAGCTTCAAAACACTTCACGAAGATTTCTCCAACAATCTCCCCCTTTTTGATGGTAACAAAACTTTCCTGCAAATTTGGATAACTTTGACCTGCAAAACATTACTCAAGCAAATATGGATATTTTATAAAGATAAATGGCTTAATGAATGATAACACTAGAATCGCAACCACAGAAAAATAGGTTAGTCTTGCATGTGAGTAAAGCCATCCATAAGATATCAATAGTACTTAATATAAGCGATTAAATCCAAATCCCAAATTCAGTCCACATCCGAGACACAAAAGTAAAGTCAAACAAAACAAACATCAAAATAAATCAAAAGTTCAAGTTCAAAGTTTCAAATCTTGCATCTCTCCCCCTTTTTGTCAGCATAAAAAAGGTTGAGATGAAATGGAATAGAGTCAAGATTGCTTGGGAACACGAATAAGCTGGAAATCTCCCATTGATTGAACGATGCCTTCCAGCTTTTTCAATTCTTTCTTCAGTTGAGCTACATCTTCACCCTTAGCATTTGCTTGAATCTGAAGAGCAAGGGCTTGGATCTGATCATTCAAAGACACTGAAGAAACTTGTCCTGCATTCTGCAAATTCTGAACTTCGCATCCTAGAGCATATATCTTACCCCGCATTTCCAAGAGAACATCAAGAATTCTGCGAACATCTGCTGAATTATCGGTCTGCGTACTAGCTTCTGCACGGTCAGATGTAGTAAAGGCGGACGATGGCAGATCAGCATAATCACGCATATTTGGCGAAGAAACATCATGTCCTTCCTCAGGAAATTGAGAGGCGTAAATGTCCTCTAGATCTGCTGGAGAGCGACTAACTCCCTCACTGGTAGCAAGATATGAGGACAGTCCTCTTTTCTCACGATTTCCCCCTGTTTCCATGCCTCTAGGTGGAGAAGAGTGTTCCTCATGTTCTCCTTCCTCTTGATCTCTTTTCTCCTCCTCTACATCTCTTTCTTCAGCTTCTCTTTCCTCTGTTTCTTTCTCCTCTGCTTCTTTCTTTTCTCATTCTCCAGTCCTCTGTTCTGAGTCTTTCTCTGGAACAGAACAACTCAGATTCTTCAATGCCATTGCAGAAATGGTGATGTCTTCCCCATCATTTTCATCCTCAACGATGAGAGCTCTTCTTTTCTTGGATGGAGCAACCATGGGCTCCTTCCCTTTTCTCTTTGCAGCCGAAGAGATTTGATGAGTTTTGACAGGGGTTTTCTCTTTGAATTTCTCCAACTCCTTGCTAAGTTCCTTCAGACGCATTTTAGTCACCATTTTCAGTCCTACCACCATATGATTACAAGATCGAGTATAGAGAATTTGTGGAGGCTGAATATTCAGATGTCTGAATAACTTCGTCACAAGACTTAGATAAGGAAGTTGTCATTTATCCTTCACCACTGCTCTATACATGTGGAACATAACAATATGAGGAAGAGAAAACTTTTTCCCAGTGATGATGGCATACATAAGCTTTGCCTCTGAATTTGAAAAATCAATCTTTGAAGTAGATTTCGGTCTGAGGCAATTAATGACAATCTTGTGAAGTAAAATGTTAAATGCGCTCATCCTCAAGTAGAAAATCTTTTTCTCTGTTCTTCTATCCTTAACAAGTTCCAATATAGCACGAGCAATTGAGACATTGATCGATTGATATCTCCCTCTTTCAACCCCAATGATATCAGCCAACATATCTGCATCCACCACATAATCCTGATCTCAGACACTAAAAGAGAATCTATTCGCATCCAAGAAACTAAGATTCAAATAAAAATAAGCAGTGAGTTCAGCATAGGCTTCTGTAGAGTCAAAACAGAACTGTTCAAGTTAAAAAAGATTGAATTTTTCCCTCAAATTGACATTCACAACATCAAGGAAATCAAAATCCACACTTCTAGGGTTTATCACCCCACGCTTCAACAACTTAGAGTATAAACGCTTTTGTTCCTCCAATAGAAACAAATTTGTCCTTTTTCCTCGAACTTTTGCCGCAACTCCCATTTTCGGTTGAAACTGACTGTACAACTTATCATCATCATTCCCATCTGGCTGATTCAGCCCTCCAACACGCGGATCACTTGGGATATTAGCAAGGGTTTCTTCTGCCAACCCCGCAGGGGCAATTCCCAAACGCTGCTCATTGCGTAAAAAGATGTACTCATTTCCATACCCTTTGTCCTTAAGAAACTCATCGATGTAGTTCAATGGAGTTCCACCTCTTTTCAAAACACGATAAAGCTTGTAAATAAAAGAGGGCTTTTGAATTCTTATAGGATCTGTGCCTTCGATGATTTCTTCATTTTCTTGATGACCAACATCCTATGGACTAGATAGAGGAGAATGACGCTGCTAAGAATGTTGTGGGCTCTGTTCTGATCGGGAGACTCTTCTTCTTCGGTGAGATTGAAGTGCGTAGGCCCCTCACGCATTTGCGGTCCCCTGCTTGCAATCCTCGAAGACTTCCTTTGAGACGACATCTTTCACAGTCTTTGAAAGATTCCAAACTTGACTTTCCCAAGAAAGATGACAACTTTTTCGAAGATTAAACAAGAGAAGAAAATAGAAATGGAGAATCGGTGCTTTCTTAGGGTTTTTGGAGAGTAAAGCGAAGAAGAAACAACAGTGCATAAACAGTTAAAAAGAGAGGCATACGGAACGTCATAAAAGAAAGTAAAAAGATGCATTTTTAAAAAATAACTGCCTTTTTCGAAAAATTAAATAATAGTCATTTCAAAAGTAACTCATTTTTCGAAAAGGAAACGTTGCAATAATCACATCAATTAAAGATAGCAATAATCAAACACGGTTGATGATCATGCCTTTTCAAGATGAGATTCGAGAGAGAGAATAACTTACAGTCAAAGTCTTGTTTGTCTGAGTCTGAGAGTCTCTAGACTTTAACTTCTTCAAACCTCAAAATGTTGAGTCTGGAGCGGATGATTTCAAATTGATTTTTCTCCAAAGGCTTTGTGAATATATCCGCCAGTTGGTTCTTTGAGTCAACAAACTTAATCGAAATTTCTCCATTTTGAACATGATCTCTAATGAAGTGATGTCGAATCTCTACATACTTTGCTCTTGAGTGAAGAATTGGATTTTTGGTGAGATTGATTGCGCTGGTGTTGTCATATTTAATCTCCGTGCATAAATCTTCAATTCCAAAGTCTCTTAGCTGTTGTTTTATCCACAGAATTTGTGAACAACAACTTCCAAGAGCTACATATTCTGCTTCTACTGTAGAGATAGCTACTGTACTTTGCTTCCTTGAAAACCAAGACACTGTCTTGCTTCCAAGTAGTTGACAGGTACCCGATGTGCTCTTTCTATTAACTCTGCATCCGGCTAGATCTGCGTCTGAGTACCCAAGAAGAGTAAAGTCTCCATTTTTAGGATACTAAAGACCAAGACTTGAAGTTGAAGCAATGTATTTGATAATACGCTTTGCAGCACTTAAATGAGATTCTTTAGGGTCTGCTTGAAATCTGGCACAAATGCAAACATTAAAGAAAATGTCAGGTCTAGAAGCAGTAAGATAAAAAAGTGAACCAATGATACTCCTATATAACTTCTGGTCAACTTTCTTTCCTCCTTCATCTTTGTCTATCTTCAAAGAACTTGACATTGGTATGTCAGTCTTTTTGCAATTTTCCAATCCAAACTTTTTGACAAGATCATTAGCATATTTTTCTTGATAAATAAAAGTCCCTTCCTTCCATTGTTTCACTTGAAGTCCAAGAAAGAAGGTTAGTTCACCCATCATGCTCATTTCAAATTCATCCTGCATAGACTTAGAGAATTTCTTGCACAAACTTTCATTAAAAGATCCAAAAATAATATCATCAACATATATTTGAACAAGCATAAAACTTTTGCTTTCTCTTTTGATAAACAGAGTAGTGTCTACTTTACCTTTAACAAAGCCATTTTGAATTAAAAACTTACTTAGCCTGTCATACCAAGCTCGAGGTGCTTACTTTAAGCCATATAAGGCCTTTTTCAGTCTGAATACTGAGTCTGGTTTCCTTGGGTCTTCAAACTCAGGTGGTTGTTCCACATAGACTTCCTCATGGATAAATCCATTTAGGAAAGCGCTTTTTACGTCCATTTGGAATAACCTAAAATTCTTATAACAAGCAAAAGCAAGTAATAATCTAATTGCTTCTAACCTTGCTACTGGTGCGTAAGTCTCGTCATAGTCTATCCCTTCTTCTTGCGTATATCCCTTGGCCACAAGTCTTGCTTTGTTTCTAACGACTTTTCCTTTCTCGTTCATCTTGTTCCTAAAAACCCATTTAGTTCTAATAATAGATTTACCTTTTGGTTTAGGAGTCAATTCCCAGACATCATTAATGCTGAATTGCCTGAGTTCTTCTTGCATAGCTTCAATCCAGCTTTCATTAGATAAAGCTTCTTCTATGCTTTTAGATTCTATTTCAAAAATAAGAGCCACAGCATTAGACTCTTCGCGCCTTTTGGATCTTGTGCGAATTCCTCCAATGCTTTGAGTTCTAGTTGGTCCAAAGAGATCCATATGCAAAAGCTGCAGTACACGGTTAGTGGAAACTTGATTTATTGGTTTAAAGGAATTTCTTACTTGTTTTCCCAATATGCATGGTATACATAGATTAGACTTTTGGTATGAAAGATTGGGTAAACCACGAACAAGCTTCTTTGCTGAAATTTTGGATATCTGCTTCATATTGATGTGCCCAAGCTTTCTGTGCCATAAGTTCGCTTCATCTTGGATTGAGATTAGACATTACGATTCATCTAGCTTTAGATCCAAGAGGTAGATATTTTCATGTCTTCGACCCATGAATAATTGAATAGAATCTTTACTAGTTCCTGAATATATTCTCTCTTGAAAGTTGATTTTGAAACCGGTATCACACAGCTGACTGATATTGAGCAGATTATAGTTGAGTCCTTCAACTAAAGAAACATTGCTTATTGTGAGGTTTCCAATCTTTACAGTTCCAAATCCCACAATTCTTCATTTGCTATTTCCTCCAAATGAGACTTTTCCACCATTCACTTGAACAAGCTTTATGAAGCAATTTGAATCTCTTGTCATATGTCTTGAGCATCCACTATCCATATACCATTTTACCTTTTTCTTGATAGTGACCTGCATTTAAAAAAGAAACTCAAACTTTCTTTGGTACCCATATTTTCTTGGGTCCATTGGTGTTAGTATGATATGCGGTTTTTGCCCATACTTTCTTAACAAGTTTCCAAACCATAGGACATTCTTTTTCAAAATGATCTGCACTATTGCACTTTGAACATCTGAGAGCATTGTGACCTACTGGTTTTACAAGGATTCTTTTAAAATGATTTTTGTAAGCATCTCTTGTGGGTATTTGCTTAATTCTTTCTTTCACTTTTGGAAAATCAATTAAATGAATGGTTTCAGTAGTCATTCCCAAACCAGATTTATTGAAATAAGGTCTTTGAACAGAAAGAATTTTTTTCCAGTTTCTCAGATCCTATAGAAATTTTTTTAGAAATATTTGAGATATCATTTTTCAAGAATGCATTTTCTTTTGAAAGATTATCTTCACTTTCTCTAAGAGAAGAAACATTCATGTCTAAACGTTTCACATTTTCTTTCAAAACATTTTCCCGTTGTTTTAGAGCAGAATTTTCTCTTTTGAGTTCGGAAATCTTTTTAAGAGAATTCTTAAGACTAAAACACAACTCATCAATGTATTTAAAAACTTTAATTGAGATTTTGAAGTTACTCACTTCAAATTCATTGTCTGAATCTGAGTCTGTCTCGGAGTTTGAATCTGAATCCGATTGTGCCATCAGACATATATTGGCATAATCATCATCACTTTCTTCACACTCTGTATCACTCCAGGTTTCTGCTTTAAGAGCCTTTCGATACTTTTCAGCTTTTCATTTCTTCTTTCTCATAAGAGGACAGTTGGATCTGATGTGTCCCTTTTCTTACATTCAAAGCAGACTATATCTCTATTTGATTCATCATCTTCAATAGACTTAGTCTCGTTGTTTTTGAAAATTTTGTTTCTTTGGATTGAATCTTCTTCCTTTTCTTTCAGCTTTCTGAATCTTCTTATCATGAGAGCAAGCTCCTCATCATCCATATCATCTTCGAATCAGTAACATCGAATTATCATTAGATTTTAATGCAATGGATTTCTTACCTTTAGGATCTTCGTCTTCATTGATTCGTTCCACTTCATAAGACTGAAGAGTTCCAATCAACTCATTGACAAATAGTGGCATGATTCTTTGTGTCTCTCTTATTGAGGTCTTTATGTGATTCCAATCCTTGGAGAGTCCACACAGAAACTTGTTTACCTTCATGGGATCAGAAATTGATTGACCTTGATTTTCAAGACCATTCACGATTTATGTAAAACGACTAAACATGTCAATTATAGATTCTCCTGATTTCATTTTGAAGGCTTCGTATTGACCGAGGAGAATGTTGATTCTAGTCTCTTTCACTCGATCGGTTCCTTCATAGGTAATATGTAATATATCCCAGACTTCTTTCGCTGTAACACAAGAAGATATTCTGTTATATTCAATAGGTGACAAAGCACAATATAAAGAATAAATTGCTTTTGCATCAAGAGCTTGTCTCTTGATTATCTCTTCCTGAGTCATTTCACTAGACTCAACAGCTTCTTTTCCTCTCTTTGAGACAAATGCAGCTTTAGGAGTGATTCTTTTTTCTACAACGTCCCATTCCAGAGGATCCTTTGATCTTAGGAACGCTTTCATCTTATTTTTCCAGATGTTGTAATCCTTTCCATCAAAGTAAGGTGGTATGGTATTGATTTGCCCTTCCACCAGCCTTGGAGCTAACATACTAGCCATGGATCTTTAACTCTGAAGTAAAACACTTCAAACAAAGTGAGTACACAGGCTCTGATACCAATTGATATAGCTAGATAAGCACCTAGAGGAGGTGAATAGGTGTAAAAATAATTTCTCGAGATACGAAAGCAATGCTAGGCAGACGATAGAAAGGAAGATCTCCAAAACATATTATGATCAAAGTAAAGCAGAGAGTAGGGAAGAGAAAATTGAACACAAGGTTTATAGTGGTTCGGCTTATTCCAAGTTTCTTCCACACCGAACCCACCGGGAAGATTACCTTTCCTTGATTCCACAAAGATGACTTCCTCAAGGTTTCTCACTATAGACTCTCTTTTGTGTACAAGATTTCAGACTAAGAACAAGAAGTTTCTTTTGGAATTCTTCTATGTGCACACTCTCGAACAACTAGAACGACTTCCTTATATACTCATTTATGCCATCATTGAAGGCACTTACCAAAGGAATTCAATCTATCTTGAGGAAAGATCATTCGAGCTGAACATGATAGCCCATCAATCTTGTGGATCTCGATTTCCATAAGTAGAACCTTCCAAGTATACTTCGCCAATCATCGGATCCTTAATCCAATCAATCATGATCAAATAAAGTTTGTTATGTCATATCCATGATCTTCTCCAATCGATAAGGTCACATCCTTAATAAAACATCCACGAATAGCCTTTCTTCAACGGATTAGTGAGAATAGACTTTGAGTCTTCTCATAAGATTCTCCGAAAACACTTCAGATTTCTCCAACACTACTTTCATAGCCATTTCTTTCATGTTCCCGGATCTTGAAGCACCTTGAGGGGTGATGAGAAGTGAAAAGATGAACAATCTCCTATGAACCATTTGTTTGTACCTATGATCCAAAGTAGCATTTTCTTCATGAGTATGTGGACATTCCTTCTGATAAGATTCTCCGGTGTCCTTAAATGGTAATAACGTGGTGAAATGGTGTTGAAGGCAACTAATTTCACACGGAAAAGGATGCTAATGTCCGAATTGTTGTGATGGTGATATGGCTTGTTCATTTTGTCCTTACTTTTTTTTTTTGCTAGCTTTCTAGTTGAATGGAATTGCTCCTCATCTCCTTCCGACTGGGGGAAAATGCAAAAGCTTGAGCTGTGATAATAGAAGTCCATTGGTTTCTTCTTTCATTAGGGGTTATCAAGCTTTGACACTATGGTGTGTTTGGAAGAACTTTTGCTTCTAACTTTCATTTATACTATTTTTTTTAGCATTTGCAATGTGTCTTTTGTTCAATACTCAGTGCTTCAAACATTCGAAAACATAAAACTTTGCATTTTATGGCCAATTGTAGCAAAACAATTCTTGTCTCGCGGACAAGGTTAGGAAGTACCTTCTGATTTCTATGTTGTAATAGAAACACCATTAAACTTGTTTCTATTTGCATGGTTGGTTTTCATTCTGTCATCCTCTGTATGGATCCTCTATAATGTGATGGTCTTGCTTTTTGAAGGTTACAAACTCTATGCTAGTCGACTGTCGCCCACACCGATGTGAAATTCGAGTACAAAGTTGAATGAATCGACGATAAGTGGCTTTTCTTTTAAGTTACCTGAAGATTTCAGTTCACAAAAAGGTGTCGAAGAATGACGTTGAGTTGTTCTTGAGAAATATCTGGTTGTTGGCTAGTTCAAGTGTGAATTTGAAGATTGGTCTCTAGCGGGGATGGGTTATGTTTGATGCGGGGTGGAGACTGCTTTGGCCAACTTATTGTCTATTCCTTAACTTTTCAACATTTTTTGTTTTCTCATGTTGGTTAAGAAGGTTGATCCACCATTGAGCTATGCCTTCGATCGCTGGTGCTGCATTGTTCCATTATTGAGTCTCTCCCTGATTTGCCTTCAAAAACTCCATCTGTGCTGCTTGGGCAGCTTGATTGTGGAATGGTAAGGAAGAAGATCAATCTTTAGAGTTTAGTTTGGAGGCTTTAGATGTTGCCGCCGTAAATTAAGCAACATTTGTTTTGTCCAATTTGATTGTTGCAGATAATTATATCACTGTTCAAATCTGCTTTTGTTGAACAAGTGTACTATATTTTTAAATTAATACATAAAAGTTAGTTTGGGGTATTCATCCGCAAGTTTAAGAGTTGAAGCATGCCGGTTGGTAGAGGAGTTACTGATTTGGTGTTAATTCTTATCCCTAGTAGTTTGGTGCAGTATGTTGTAATTGACTTATGGTGATGAAGTTACTGTAATAATTGGGATTTCACCAAGTAAAAAAGAAAAAAAGAAAAAAAAAAAACAAAAGAGAAGGTTGAAAAGTCAACTAAACAAGGGAAGTGGTCGTTGGCTTAATGGGAGAAAAAAGAGACGCTTAGCTCCCTCTTTAACTAAAAGCTCATGTAGAAAGGAAATGGAGATAAGAGAGAAAGAAAAAGATATGATTTTGGAGATTGCTAACATCTCCTACTAAACAAAAAATATAGCAGGTATAGTGCCATTTTTTTTGTGGAGATTACCCACTTTCATTAGTATTTTCAGTTTGGACGGGGCCTTTCTTTGACAAGATATTATTTTCCTGTCTTAATTCCAGCAATTGGAGGAAGTTGTTTGAGCAAAGTAAGTGTAATGCTTCTGTGTTATATGGCTCGTGATCATGAAATGAAATAAAAAGATCAGATTGCCTCCAAAAGGATATTTGATGTCTTCAGTCAAATAGCACGAGATTCTTCATTCTTGACATGGTATTGATCTGCGCATGTGTAAATAAAGTAATACTTCTATCCAACTTCTATGAAGTAGAAAAATTCACTATCTGATGGATTCTGGAAACCGCTCATGCATATGTGATCTTGATTGCATTTTGTTAATTTGCTATTAGGTCATGGAAGTGGGCAGTGAAGGAACCATAGATGTGTTTGGCATTTTCTCAAAGCCAGGGCACTAATGTCAAGATGATGAATCTCCATAGATCTGTATCAAACTTTGTTCGTCGTTTAATACGCCAATGTGAAGGTTGCTCTCTCTAAAGGCAGATATATGGCCTTGATCAGGCTAAAAGTATTATCATCAATGGTGGAAATCCAGTACAAATCATGTTGCTACTCTTTCCTTGTTTTGCTTCATGCCTTTATTAATCATCTTGCAAATTCGTATCTTAACATCATTCGCAATCTATTACTTCAGTTTAGTCATTGTTTGGTGATGACTATGTCCATGCCCTAGAGGCTTTAGAAGAATAGAGGATTTCCATTGTATTGTGGATAACAAAGTGTGAGATCCAAACCAGAAGTATGGGGGAAGTCCTTAAATAAACTATATTGCTTTCATGTTTTTGGGATAAACATGACTAGTAATCAATGGGTGGCTAGAAAGGTGATTTGCTTTAGTCTTTTAATGTTTGAGAGCTGATCTAGATCTCTAACTGCCATCTTTTCTCAAACTACAGCTCAAATCGAATGTTTTGTTATAGCTTGCCACCGTATGGAATTGGTTTCAGCCAGAAATGTGCACCATTTTTGGCTAGGGACAAAAAAAATCTTCGAGTTCGGGTACTACCCAGCTGTTTATGGCACTGAAATGAAGTGGGAGGAGCTGTGCATATGATTTTTAATTCTGTGGAGGGCATAATTGGTACTGCCTCAGAGGCGAGGACTTCCAACTACAACTGTAATCTTGACATAGGAATAGCTCATTGGCAATATTAGGAGTGCAGATTAACTTGGAAGATACTTGTCATGTTCTTTTATTATCATTTGCACAATAGTTTGATGCGTGTCTTTGAATCCTGATGAGAGAAATCACGTTCTTTTATTATCATATTCAATTGAGAGTACTCATCTCACATTAGTATTTTTAGTCTAGCATGGGGCTTTTCATGTCGATGTCTTACTGTTTTCTGTCTTATTTCAACGAATCTTGGGGAAATTGGTCGACCACTTGAATGTGATGCTTCAGCATCGTTTGGCTTGTGATCCTGGTTGGAATGAAAATAGATAAGAATGCCTTTGAAGTAAGACTCTTCATCCTTGACATGAATCTGTTCTTATGCAAACAGATTATTACTTTTTTCCAAGTTCTATTAAAGTTGGTTTCCTAGAGAACTGGATGTTTATTATGTGGTTCTTTCATTTATTCATGCATAATAAATCAGAACTTCATTCATCATTCGCAAAAGGTCCAACCAAAGGCTTAAAGTATTAGTTGGAGGTAGACTCAATGTATGCAACCCCTGTTGAAACCTTTAATTCAGCCTATGTCAAATAACACTTTTAGCAATTGATTGATCATGGCAACTACTCATGTCTATGTGGCTGTGATTGCATTTTTAGCAGCTTATGTCCAGTTATTTTGTCATGGATTGATAAGTCACTGGAGGCACCATCGTAAGAATTTTACTTCTCTCAGATCCAAGATACTGATGTTGAGATGTTGAATTTCCATGGATTCTGCCCTCTTTGTCAAACGAGATGCTAATACATAGATTTCTCAATCTGGATTTATAGCCTTGATCCTATCAAAAGTTGCATCCTGTACGGTGGAAAAACGGGTAGGAATCATGTTGCACTCTTATTTTTCATTATGCCTTTACATATCAAAGTTGCATCCTTCTGTCCGTTCTTCATCTGGTGGCGACAATTTCTTATGCCACTTTAAATGACCGGGAGCTTCACTGTAATTTCGGCAATGGTGTGAGATCTGAACCAAATATATGAGATATGGATGCAACAAGGACATTCTTTAAGCCGATTGCATTGCGTTGTGCTTTATGAATGGGAGCTCTCCATCATGATAATGAAAACAGATGTTTTACTTCACTCGTGGGATGTTTGAGACTAATCTGCATCCATGAATGTCTATTTTTCTTGAACCAAGCAACTTAGTAACTTCTCTCTCTCTCTCTCTCTTTCTCTCTCTCTCTGAAGGACAGTAATTTTCCTTAAATTTGGTTATGTTACTTACAAATTTTTCATAAATATCACGATTTTGCCTCTTAAATTGTAGTTAATGTTATTGATAAACATGCATATAAAGATTGCAATTAATCTCTTGTGTAACTAAGACTAACAATACCTACTGGTTAAATAGTTTTCCCACAAGATCCTAATCCTCTTCAACCATATATACCCAATGATGCCTATCATTAGCACCTTCTCATTCTTAAGCACAATAATCCTTTTTCTTCTGCCGATCGTTGCCATGTACATAAGAAGTAGCTATTTTTAGTGTAAATATTAAGGGAAAATTACGTAAAAAAGTAAAAAAAGAAAACGAAAGAGGGAGTAGAAAGTGGCATTGGAAGCTACTCTTATATATGGTCAATAAGTCAATCAACCTACTCATTTTCATGAGTCTCGCGCGCTCTGTTCTAAAGTCCAAAAGCTCAATAGATACAAGGGAACGCCAAGAGATTTGCAGAGCACACCACTTGGAGTTAACCGCTTCAGGAACTCTGGTTAGAGTAGCTGAGACGTTCTAGAAAATGGCTTTAACTCATCTAGAATGAAGCTTTGAAATTCTCGCAATGGATTTGTTTGCTCAGAAATTGACCAGAACTCGCGGGATGTGGATATTGCTATCTAAATGACAACATATCAAGTGCTTGAAGAGTTTCAAACATCCCATCTTAACGATAAATACATTTCGGGCACTGGACTTCATTAAGAAGATAAATGTCAATACTATAGAGTCAACCCTGGCAAAAATCTCACATAGGGCTTTCCTCAAATTGATCATGTGGCGAAGCTCAAAATGAATAACCTCACTCAATGCCCGAACCTCGTGATGAATCCTACATTGTCAATAAAATGTGTGATGTTACCAATACAAGAAAATACTCTCGAGCACAACATAAGGGCATTTTCCTAGACAAATAGTTAAATTGGATAGAAAGCAATGGGTGAGTCGGGCAATGCTCTTGCCTATGGGCTGAAAAGGTTTCAAAAATGGCTTCACTTATAGTCAATGAAGGTTTGTGACTGAGCAATGAGCATTCTGCATTGTAAAATTAGGTCGTTAATGGTTCTGTTAAAGTTAAATTTGTTTGAAAAGTATACATCATTTATAATTCATCGTTGCTAGGTACAAAAGCATGATGGTGGGGACTTGAGAAAATTATAGTAAGTGATTTGGGACATTCATATATGAAAAATGAGATATAAATTTAACACATTAATGAAATGTCCATCACACAAACTATTGCACACATTATTGTACTTTTGTCTTTGAGTAGTTCCAAGGAATGGAGACGATGGTTGCAAAAGTTGACCAGATGCTTTTGGGGGTAGGAGCTTTGGATCGTTATACAAAAAAAGTAGAAGAATTTAGCAACGTTTTAATAAATCACTAAATCACCGATTTTTTTCAACTTTTATAAGCCTGATTAGTAAAATACAAATTTTTCTCAAATTTACAGGTGTGGCACTACTATATATTTACAGAAATTTTAATGAAACTAGAAAGTTATGAACTTCTTTCATTATGAGATTTATTTTCGTCAACTGAAAATTTTCTATTGTTAATGTATTGACAATTTGAAAATAGCAACATAGCAGGAGGAGTTTTAATATTTAATCACAGAATAAAAAGATGGATTATTAGTTAAAAAAGGTACAAAATGATGGATTGAAAGCTTTAGTTTTACAAAGCAAACATATTTTCAATAAAATAAAAGAGAAATATTTTCCTTTACATTGAAACTTTTTAATGAACCGGATTTGTTAGTTCTTTTCTTTAATTTATGTATTTTATTTTGGGTCTGTAATACTTAATATCCAAATTTTCAAATTTTATGACGAAAGAGGGAAGGAAAAGGTCGATAATTTTTTTTTTTTGTTTTTGTCTCATTTCCCTTTTACATAAAATAATAGGTCAACTTTTATCGTATTTAGTGACAATGAGGTATTATTTTTCTTCTCTTACGTGATTTAAGGAATAGGGAAGTTGATCCAGGATTCTAACGAGATGCTTCAGAGAAATCATTCTATCGATAATATCAACAGTGATCGGAATGCCTTCTAAATACATCAAATCTCACGAGCCATCAAGTAAGATTGTTCATCCTGGATAAGCTATCAATGACTATCACAAGCAAATCTGAGTTATAATTGTCTCGAAGAAATACTATTGAGGAATGATTTGCTTCCTTCCTTGAAATCAATTTGGTTATGTTTATTCCCTTATGCAAATATTTAACATTTCATATTATCCATGAGCATGCTCAGCTTGAATAGTTAATTGCTTCAAATAAGTCATACGTACTCTTTAGGAAATCCCTTAAAGTTTCAATTATCTCTGTCCCTTAACAATTCTTTTCATGTTAAATCATCAGCATGTTTTTGATACACTGCTATATTTCTTCACAAGATTCATTGGCCATTTTGGATTCCTTGATCAAATTAACGTGTCAAATTTGACCAAGGGCTGAAAATCGATCAAGTTCATCCTTTCTGGAAAATTATCTTCTGATTTGATGTTATGTTCATTCAGGCATTAGATTTTTTATGCCAAGCAAGGTGTTGATGCTCATTCTGGAACTTCAAAATAGCAAGATATACTATATCATGCTGATTAGGATAAAAGAAGGGATGGCACTTTGATCTGGGATATATAAACTAAAAAGAACCACATGTGCAGGTGGTTCTGACGTGAGATTATGAATGAAGTGACCGTGTAAAGTGGACCATTTGTTTTGTCACCGGAATGAAGGCAGAGCTGGGCGCTATTCTTGCTTTGTGAGAGTTGTGGTGTCAAGACCGCTATGAAAGATGACGATTCCTCACTGGCACCTCGCGGCATGATTTGGTGCTAATAAATTTGGGGGATAACAAGTTGATCTCATGATGTAGCCCTGATCTGCAGGAGCTGTTAATGCCTTTCTTGGTGATAGTTTTTCAGTTTTTGAGTGGCTATTTGAATTGATGCAGTTCATGAAGGTTGCAATTTGTAATTATTGTTCTTGACAGTTCAGGCAGCTTGAGACTCTGGAACTGTATCCATCCAACGCCTGATTTGTTGAAGGAATGACACTTGACAGCAATGTCCTTATGAACTTGAGAAAAATATCAATAATGATTATGTGATTCCTAACACCGAAGATTGAATATCCTAACATCCGAAACAGAGGGGTGCAGATGCGGAGTTTCATGATTTGGTATAATCCAACTTAGTGAAAATTTAACAATTTCCATTCGAAATTCTTTTGTTTCAGAGAGAACATATGTTGATAACTGTGACAGTTGCTGACTTGATGTTAGAAAGCTATTTGTCGACGATTCAAATGTCATTTTTGGTTGCCATTACGGTAAAATCAAATTCTTTCACCCCGATCATGAGACTGTTCGCATTAGCTAATTAAGTACCCAAGTACAGAGTACCACGTTTGATCCGCATTATATGGCATTCTAAATTAGCTAGGCGGATCTTGGGTTTTGAACTACATGAGCTTCTGGTTTCTGCAATTAAAATTGAACTCCAAAATCAGCTTTCATAACTCTTCCAATTCTACAGGAAAGGAAAACAGAGGCACCTTTCATTTTCATTTTCCTTTTTCCCGTTTGTTGCAACAAACAAAGACAAACCGCCGGAAGGGAAAAAAATCAAAGGAGAAAGGGATGATCACGAAGTGAGTGAAGGGATCAGAGTTGATATATCCGGGGAACGTGGACAAAAATTCAGGGCTTGTGGAGGTATCTCCCGGCAAGCAACGCAGCTTCCATGACAATGGAGAGGACGTCGACATCCTCGACTTCGCATTTGCTTCCTTTAAACGTTCTCCCTCTGGAGTTCTTGAAGTTGGTCATGCAGTTCAGTAAGTTTTGGCTGCACTTCTGGCTCAAATAGTCATCTGCACAACACCCCCCAAGGTCTGAGCATCACAATTCCAATATTTCTATGAGGATGACATGACCAACTCTATGAATAAAAGATCAAATTGAACAATAATGCGATATGATTTCATCACCATCACTTAGCACATTTGACGAGCCAGAGTATTAGTTGAAGTTATTGTCCCCAACCGGTCCATGAGAAAGAGAAAATCTAGACATGCACTTTTTGTAATAAAAAGCAAATGTTGATGTCATTGCCCTCACAAGAGCATTTACTCCCTCACAATCTCCTCCCCCAGACCTCAGAATAGTGATTAAAGTTGGCTCATGAATGAAGAGATAGTTTAATGACATTGTGGAAGAGCAGAGCCCTCGTAGGCACATTAATCTTACTCATGTCTCTTCTTTCTTTTGACCCATTAGTCCCTTACGCCATTTTCTCTATCTCCACTCTGTAATATGCTTTTTCAGGAATGTGAATCCATGCATATATAGATGAGTAAAGCTATTGTTCACCAACGAGAATGGCTTCCACAATCGTCCTCATAAAATGCATCCATGTAAACACGCTGGCCACTGACTAGTTATATCAATCGATTCAATGAAGAAAAGTTGAAGGAGTCAATGCCGAAACTCACTGTTTTTGGCTTGAATGCAGGCGTTGTGCTTCATGCAGCAAGCGTCAAGGCCGTCATAGGGCCTCTCCTCCAGACATCAGATGTACAGGAGCCCACAATACTTGCCATATCTCAGAAATGGAGGCACTGTGTCAATTTCAATGATAATTCTTTTTATGTTCAATAGTAATTAATCAACCACAAAAAAAGAAGCTCCAATTTAATTGACAAATCCTTCTTCGCATCATGCCCCAAAAAAATTAATTTTCTTTTTTTTTTCTAGAGAAGAGCAAGCATCACTAGATATTTGAGCTTAAATTCACATTTTCTGCTACAGTCTTTGCTCTGCAAAATTATTCATTCAAGTAAGAAAACATGTTGCGCCTAGTAATTATTATAATTATTGTGACTAATAATCATGTTTTGGGTGAATTGGATAGTTTCAATTGTATACTTCCACAACTGTGAGTTAACCATGTTCTTTACGAAAGAGAGTTTTTGTTAGTTATCCTTTTATTTGTTAGTTTTCGTTTTAATTTGAGTGGCTATTCTTTTTCTTTTTTTTTAATGAAACAAAAAGAGATTTCTTAGGTTACATGAAGGAACAAATACACAGAGTTGTATCTCTATTGAAAAATGCAGGGGAGGCAAAGAATGTGAACGCTGTCGTTGGTGGAATTGAGATTTTCTTGAAATAGCTTTAAAACGTGGACAATGAAGCTTTGTAATTGCAACAATGAACGCGTCCTTTCTCAAAATCGGTGAAAAAGAAACAGCTTAACTGCCCATCCAAGTGATTGCGTACAATTCTAAGGAAGACATTCTATCATTTCTATCGTTAACACAGTCACACTGTACAATATGTGAAATTCCTAACATAGCATGGAATCGGAGTATTTTAACTTTTGGAATTAGACTAAAAAATACTCACTACCAATCATAAAAATTATGCCTAGGACATCAAAATTGATTTGAAGAAAAGAGTCCAAGAGAAAGTGATGATTCCTCCATGTCAAGTCTTAGGCTAATTAAAGATGCGAGAAAGCCAAGATTATTGAGAACGATTGGTGTCATCAAAGGATCGCATAGTTGGATCTTGAATGTCCAGTCATCTTAGTTCTTTATTTTTGGCAGAAATATGCCTCGAAAAGATCATAACATATTATCAAAAATTTGGAAGTCAAGATGATTAATCTAGGATATATCAAAAGTAGTCAATATAAAAAGAAAATCAATTTCTTAACAATGATAAACTTCTCCAATTATATTTGTCGATTCTAATGGTGAATCGAGTTTGGAACAAAAGTAGATACCATTTTCATTGGAAAATCGTCTTGAGGTGAACTTGGAGTGAAATTCTTTCTAAAAGTAGATATCATTTTTCATACAATTTTGTTGGGCATGGATGTATGGCGGTGGTGATGTGAGAAAGTTATAGTAGACAACTTGAGACATACATGTATGAAAATGAGGTACAAATATAACACGCAAACAAAATAATGGTCACACAATTATTACACACATTCTTTATGAATAGTAAAATCTCTCACTTAATCTTACAATTTATTTTCTTGCATGACACATAAAAACAAGTATAGAGCAAACAAGCTCATATGATCACGTACTCAACGGACAAGCTGCCTCTCCGCTTTTTCTCTTTATTTGTGAAGCGTTCTCAACTTCTATTTCGGGCCTTTCCAATGCCCCTATTTTTTTTTTTTGGCCACTCAAACATGTCATTTCATTTCATGTACATAAAATAGAAGAACAACCTAGATGGGCGTCAAAGCAAAAAACAGCCAAAAGAGACTGTGGGGGTAGACACCCAACTTAAAGGGAGAGACGCTTCATTCATGAATGATGATCTATTTCAAATTCAATGCCTTGGTAGATTGAAAATTTTGGATATGCTATGTATTGATTCCTGCCAGTCCCTCGTAAGACTCGACATTTTGCAATTAACACTTATGGTGGAATTACTAGTCACTAAATGCAAAAATATAGTCAAAATTAAATGCCTTGAGAGGTTGAAAAAATTGAGAATTTTGAGTATCCAGGGGTGCGAGTCCATTGAAATATTACCGCACCTCTCACTCTTCGATAACCTCCTACATTTGGGCATCGGAGGGTGTTGGAAGCTTCATGATGTCCAGGGCTTGGAGAGGGTCAAATATGTGCTTAGAATCTAAAATGAGGGATCAACTGCAAGGCCTCAACAAATTGTCCACACCTGTCGAATTTCGGAGGTTTTACGGAATATGATGGGGGTCAATTTCGGATGAACTTTTGGAAATCACAGAGCTCTAGAAATCAAGGCGTCTAAATTCTAGTAGACGTTCAGCGATGCAACTTTGTTGGAATATCGTTCATTGCGCTACTGCAGCAGGGAAACAATCGGTTCATGAAAATAACGCTCCGACCTATCGAGCGCTCTGGCCACGATGTCGGAACGATTCGCATGTCCTTTCAAAGGTGAATAAAAGCAGGTCACGCTATTCATCGTTGAGATGTATCGTCTATTTCATCAGCATTTCCCCCTCTTGTGAAGCCGTCCACAAGCGTCCCCTTCTGAGTTTCAAATGACGCAGGCGATTGCTCCTTTCACGGAGCTTTCGACGAAGGGATTAATCAATGTTGACCTCTAAAGATCTGACCTTTGTGGTGTTTCCAGTTCTCAGAAAGAGGTGGAAGCGTCAAGGTCTGATTTTTTGCTTTGAATTCCATCTCCTGCAATTGCCGAGAGAAGTTAGAGCTCCTTGTAGTGCTTGAGCTGGGTCGGAGGGTTTCTTTCGAAAGATGGAGTTGTTACAATAAGCCAAAAGATGGCTACTACAAGCGCCAGAGAAGGTGGGTTTTCTGTGCTTTTGAGGAATTGCATTAGCTACATCTCTATTCTGCTTAAGCCCTGGGAAGAAACCTGAATGTTTAGGGATGGTTCAGCCCATATGTCTCGCGTCCAAGGACAGGAGAGAAGGAGATGCTCTGTGGATTCCGCCCGGTGTTTGCACAGTGAGCGGCAAGGATCCGGTACTATTTTTCGCTTGTGTAAGTTCTCCATTTTAGGGATTATTCTGACAGGCATTCCATTGCAAGAGCTTAATCTTAGGGTGTGAAGACTACTCTGGAAAGATGGAGATTTCTCACTGGCACATTACGACATGATTCAGTACTAATTGATTCAGCAGATAACTAGTTGATCTCATGATGTAGCATTGATTTGCAGGAGTTGGTAATGCCTTTCTTAGTGATAGATTTTCAGTTTGTTGAAGCAGCTAATTGTTTTCATGGAATGTAGGTTACTGAAGTATGACAAGAAAGATATGCAAGGATAGGGGTGATGCTACGTTATGGAGCCGCGAGTTCAGTCTAGTGGTTTTATGTAGAATCAAGCTGCATATTTCACATATTCAACTGCTTTCAGGACGGTTATGAGGTATATTTTTCCTAGAAACCTAATTTGAAGGTTAAAATTCTCTTAGACTAAGCCTCAACTTTAATGATATTGCCCAACGATGCAGGTTGTGGTGAGAAGATGAAGATCTCTTACATTGGTGTTTCCATGTCATGATTGGGGTATGCACAAGTTCAATTGATTCTCGAGAGGATTCAACTCCAGAGAACCGGTGGATGCAAATGCTAACAAGCATGGAGGCTATCTGTTTACCTGTGCCTATGAGCTATGTAGCACCGACACGGACACGCGACACAACACGACATGACACGTCGACACGTTATTTCTTAAAAATAGAGAATTTCGACACGTTCCGACACGTTATATATTAAATATATTTTTATATATAAATACATAAATAAATAATAATAAAAATAGCCTAGAATTAATTTACACGAAAAATATTAAATAATATCATTCATTATTTTAATTTGTTACAATAATACATAAAACTTAGAGGAAAAAAACATTGTTTAAAGAAAAATGCTGAAATGATATTTTTAAATTTATTTATTTATCATATATAGCATTTTTTATTACTTCTTTCATAGTAAAAGACTTTTAAAAAAACTAAAACAATTATAAAAAAACAAAACTGAAAAAAAAAAATTGACCCCGTGCGTGTATATTTATAGCAATTTTATTACTTCTTTTGTGTATATTTATATTTTGACCCCTCAAGTATTATAAATTTTTAAAATTGACCCCATGCGTGTCGGAATCGCGTGTCGGAATTCTGGACTCGCGTGTTGGAGCGTGTCGGAGAGAGTTGACCATGTGTCGGAGCGTGTCGGGACGTCTCGGAGCGTGTCGGACACGTGTCGGAGTGTCGGACACGACACGAAGGCTTTTGGAGAGTGTCTGTGCTACATAGCCTATGAGTGGAGATTGAACGTGGAAATTGGGAAATTCAGGAGTCGACTCTTATGGGCACTGAATTCTTTATGGACTTCCCTATCATGAATGCCAATTTGACTGGCTTGCATAACAAGTGTGGTTATGCCCAAGTCACGCTCTGAATGTGGTAATGCATTGCTAGTCTCTTGTAACATCCCGGGCCCCACTGTGTAATATTGTCCGCTTTGGGTCACCCGCCCTAGCGTGGACGAACCGCCATCCCAGCCACGGTCTCTTCCCTCACGGCTTTAAAACGCGTTACACAGGTTAGAGGGACCCAAGCCTTATAAGCTAACCAAGACCTCCCTCCCTAGGCGATGTGGGACAAGAGAGGAGGCTGTCACACTCTCCACCTCTTAACAGAATAGCGTCCTCGCTATGGCCCCACGGGCATCAGAATAGCATTCGAGCTGTGGTCCCACACGCGGTCGGGAGTCGGCTCTGATACCACTTGTAACATCCCGGGCCCCACTGTGTAATATTGTCCGCTTTTGGTCACCTGCCCTGGCGCGGACGAACCGCCATCCCAGCCACGGTCTCTTCCCTCACGGCTTTAAAACGCGTTACACAGGTTAGAGGGACCCAAGCCTTATAAGCTAACCAAGACCTCCCTCCCTAGGCGATGTGGGACAAGAGAGGAGGCTGTCACATCTCTACTCTCTAGTACATGTCCACTTGCCCAAAGTAGCGCATAACATCAGTTTCCTATTGTTTGTGCATCACTTGTTTGATTCAGGATTGGCTAAATATGGAGGTCTTATAAAATTATACTTCGACGAACCTTGTCCTGGGCTGTCTTCACTCTGATGTATTAGTGAAAGTTTTTCAAGTCATTCTAATTATCCATTGTACATGTCAAAATGTACCTTAGTGCGGCCTTGAATTAGAGAGGAAAATATCACGAGAAGTTGATGAAGGTCGAGTACAGTAAAGGACAGCTTCTGCAGCAAGTGTGTTCTTCTTCCTGAGGAAGATGGCATCGGAGAGGACAGTGGTTGGATTGTCTCTTGGGTTCATAATGAAGAAATAGATGTGTCCCAGGTTAAGTTTAAGAGTTTCAATACAATCATCATGTAGGTTTGCCTACTGGTAACGACATTCAATATGATTTTGAAATTGTGAAATCTGCAGATTCTTGTGTTAAAGCGCAGAAGTTTGAAGGCGGGCCAATGGAAAAAATCACTCTGCCTCGAAGGGTATCCTATGGATTCCATGGTACCTTTGTGTTAAAGTGCAGAAGTTTGAAGGCGGGCCAATGGAAAGATCTGATTCTAGAGATCACTAACGTCTCCTATATAGCAGGTATAGTGCCGTTTTCTGTGGATTACCTGCTTTCATTAGTGTTTCCAGTTTGGATGGGGCTTTTCTTTGACACGTTGTGATTTTCTTGTCTTAATTCCAGCAACTGGAGGAAGTTGTTTGAGCAAAGTAATTGTAATGCTTGAGTTTTATCTGGCTCGTGATCATGATATGAATAAAAAAGATTGCCTCCAAAAGGATACTTGATGTCTTCAGTCAAATAGTACGAGATTATTCATTCTCAACTTGGTATCAATCTGCGCTTGTTTAAACAAAGTAATACTTCTCTCCGACTTCTATGTAGTAGAGAAATTCACTATCTGATGGATTCTGGAAACTGCTCATGCATATGCAATCTTGATTGCATTTCATTAATTTGTTATTTGGTCATGGAAGTAGGCAGTGAAGGTACCATAAACGTGTTCTCCATTTTCTCAAAGCCAGGGCATTAATGTCAAGATGATGAACCTCCATGGATCTGTATCAAACTTTGTTCGTTGCTTAATATGCCAATGTGAAGATTGCTCTCTCTGAAGGGAGATACATGGCCTTGATCAGGCTGAAAGTAATATCATCAACGGTGGAAACCTGGTACAAATCATGTCGCTACTCTTTCCTTGTTTTACTTCATTCCTTTGTTAATCATCTTGCAAATTTGTACCTTAACATCATTCACAATTTATTACTTAAATTCGGTCATTGTTTGGTGATGACAATGTCTGCACCCCAAAGGCTTTAGAAGAACAGAGGATTTCCATTGTATTGTGGATAACAGTGTGAGATCCAAACCAGAAGTATGGAGGAAGTCCTTAAATCAACCATGTTGCTTTCATGTTTTTGGGATGAACATGACTAATAATCAATGGGTGGCTAGAAAGGTGATTTGCTTAAAACAAAAGAACTTCATTACTTGTTAGCAAAAGTTCCACCCAAAAGCTTAAAGCACTAGTTAGAGGTAGACTCAATGTGTATAACCCCTGTTGAAACACTTTATTTAACCAATGTGGAATAACACTGCTAATAATTGATTGATCATGGCAACTACTCATGTCTATGTGGTTTTGATTGCTTTTTTAGTAGCTTATGTCCACTTGTTCTGTCATGGATTAATAAGCTACTGGAGGCACCTTCATAACATTTTTACTTTTCTCAAATCCAGGACACCAATGTTGAGATGACGAATTTCCATGGATCTATATGCAACTTTGTTTGTCAATTGAGATGCCGATACATAGATTGCTCAATCTGATGATGGATTTATGGCCTTGATCGTGTCAAAAGTAACATCCTGTATGGTGGAAAGTCCGGTAGGAATCATGTTGTGGCTTTCTTGTTTGTCGTCATGCCTTCGTCCATCTCACATGTTCATTCCATCAGTCAGTGTCTTTGTGGATCGAATTTGCACCCTTCTGTTCGTTCTTCATTTGGTGATGACAATTTCTCATGCCCCTAAAGCTTTAAATGACCAGGAGCTTCACTGTAATTTTAGCAATGATGTGAGATCCGAATCAAATGTCTAGGATATGGATGCAACAAGGACATTCTTTAAGCCGATTCCATTGCGTTGTGCTTTATGAATGGGAGCTGTCCGTCATAGTAATGAAAACAGGTGCTTTACTTCACTCCTGAAATGTTTGAGAGCTGATCTGAATCGATGAATGTCCATTTTATCTTGAACTATTACTTAATCAGATCAGAATACTCTGTTACAAATGCCACTGTAACAAAACAGAATTGGAAGTTCAACGTACTAAATACAAGAGGACCGCGGAAATGACCAACTACGATCCCAGAAAGTGTGTTCGCCTTCTTCACTCCAAACCTTGCAGTCTATTCCATAGGGTACTAAGCTATTTCAATTATACTGGCTACTAATAACATTTTCTCGCTAGTGGTCACATCAAATTAACCAGAAGATTATTTATACCATTTTCCAGAGTAGAGCAACGAGGGCTTCTAGGTTCCTAGCTTGCCAAAACTTGTCAAATTGACACACATGGTGTACCAAACAAAAAGCTACTGCCAAAGACTAGTCGCCCAAACATCTTGGAAGATAAATAGGCACTCGCCACGAATGCTTCTGTGAAGTAATCACACACATCTAGACAGTGTTAAAATGGCTGATAAAATGGTTGATCAGATCAGGGCAATGGGCTTGAACAATAGCATAGACTGGTATCATGTGATTTTGCCTGAATGGCTAGGTATGTTGCGATAGTCAAGTCGAGATATCACGTGATATATACTGTTACGTAGTCTTTGGAAACATATGGTCCCGATTTGTCATTGGCGATGGAACTTAGCATCTACGTTGGACATGGGATTCCCCACTCCAAATCGATTTCAGCATTTTTATCTCTCTTTTCGACATTGGTCAAGTTACCTGATACTTCATCTAGATAAAGGTAAAGCCTTGGAGATACAATATTACGACTTATTTCAATTTGCATGTACATTGCTGCGTTGTAGGAGGTCACTACAAATTGTTTGATACTCGACGTTTGGATTGAAATGTAATCTCACCCAACTAGAGGAGAAAAGAAGTATAACCCATCACCAAAGACTGCTTTGTTTAGTTAATAAAACTCATGCATAGACTGCTTAAATAATATCACCACACATCAAGACTAATATTATGAATCAAAGGTGACTATTTACAACGCGGTCAAAATATGATTTTCGTGATTTTTCATTTTGAAGGCGACCTATGCTTCTATGAGGTGGACAAGGTGTTGTTCCATGGGAAGTCTGAATATTAGGAGCGTCTTGTTTTCCAGCTGACTTCTTACCTTCCATGATCGCTCTCCAATTTTACACCAGAAGTACATATTACAAAGCAATGGCTACGCCATTAGTATTTAGGACACAGATTGGATCCTGATGGATCATGAAGATCGATGAGCTTACGCAAACTCTGCATATATACCACCACCTCAAATAAGATTTTCTTGGGGGAGATTGTTTTTGCAAATTATTACCTTAGGAGAAAGTCTACAGCGTTGATATAACATAGTTTATTTTCCAAAATCAGTAAACAGATATTGTGAAACATTAGATTGACTTCGGTCTGATACTTCCCCAGCCTAAGAAACTATTTCAACAAGCAATTAGTCGAGTTGACAGCATCTTGTGGCTCCTTTTATATATTCGTTCGTTCATAGTCAGTGAAGCATGGCAAAGTGGCAATTCTGGATGGTCAAATCCAACTGACGGAGAGGGATAAGTTTGTTTACCAAGAGATGCTCACGTATCTTCCCCTCTGCTCAATCCCGAACCCGAAGAAGCTGGGCTCTCTCTCTCTCTCTCTTATTTCTTTCCAACTTCTTTCTCTTTGAAGTTTTGATGCTGTGAAAGTGCTCACGTGATATTTTTACCGGTGCTGCTTGTTGGTGGGGGAGATGGAGGTATTCTGAGGCAAATATATCGTCACTCGTCCGTGGAACAAATCAATATATGTGAACTCGACCAAATGGTGATTGATGTAACCGAAATTAAACTGCAAAAACCTTCCAAATTTCAAGCTCGAGCCTCTCATTGCTCATCGAATCCTAAGGTTTTGGAGGACCAGAGCATTTATCCATATCTTAAAGAACCGTTCCATAAATTAGTTTGCAACTTTCACGACACCTTCCCTAACACATTCCTCAGACCATTCTCAAATGAATGAACAATAGTAAATGCCCGGTCTAAAGTTATGCATCAAATATGTTATGACGATACTTTTTTTTTTTTAGCCACTTCACAATGTGCACATAATATATCTCATACTTTTCATTTTCAAAATATGAGTTCACAAATTAAAAAGAGAGATAGCGGGAGAATTACTAAAAAATTCCTAAACCTATTGCAATTATGTCAATTTAGTCCTAAACTTTTTTTTGGCCAATTTAGTCCTAATCCTTTTTATAATTGTGCCAATTCAGTCCATCTGCCCAAAATTGGCCGGCTGGACACTGACGTGGACACCGGCCGTTCGGCGAACGCTGACGTGATAATTTTTTAACATTTTTTTTTAGAAATTTTTAATATTTTTCGAATTTTTTAATTCTTTTTTTTTCTTTTTAATCCTTTTCTTCTTTCTCTGGCCGGTCGGCGCCAGCTACTAGTGAGGCTCGCCCCCACCGGCCACTAGTGAAGGCGAGGCCGCCATCGCCACATCCGGCGAGGCTGCCGTCGCCAGATATGGCGAGGTCAAGCCTCGCCGGCCACCAACGAGGTCGACCCTTGCCTTGGCTGGGCGAGGCCCTGCCGAATCTGGCGAGGCTCGGCCTTGCCTAGCCTTGGCGAGGGCCAAGCTCGCCTTGGCGCCGGTGGAGCCTGCTCTGGGGGTGAGCCGTGGAGCGACGGCGGTAACGAGGCGGAGCGCTTCGGAGGCGGCTTCGGAACCCTAGGGGTGCGGGATCTGGTGGTGACGGATGACAAAACTGACTTAGCGAGCTCCTCCAAGTTGCACCGCGAGTGCCTCGGCCACTCGATCTCCGCCGCCGCTACGGCTTCCTCTCTCTTCGAATCCGACCATTTGAGCCGGTGACTCTCTCGACTCGTCGGTGCCTCACTCGACTTCGCTCCTTTCTTCGAAATCTTGGCCATGCTCGCAGGCCTCGATGTCGCCTTGGTCGTGGCAACGGCCTAAAACCTCTACAACGAGCAATGCTCATGGGTCACCACCTCGCCAGATCCGGTGACGGCAGCCTCACTGGCCACTGGCGAGGCTCCTCACCCAGGGATGGCAAGGCTCAACCTCGCCGAATGTGGCGACGGCGGCCTCGTCGTCGTTGGGCAAGGCTCACCTTCGCCAATGGCTGGCGGGGGTGAGCCTCGCCAATGGCTAGCAAGGCTGACCTCGCCAGCCAGAGGAAGAAGAAAAGGGGGAAAATAAAGAAAAAAAGAATTGAAAAAAAATTAAAAATTTTGAAAAAATAAAAATATATTAAAAATTGCCACGTCAGCGTTCGCCGAACGGCCGGTGTCCACATCGCGTCTAGCTGGCTAATTTTGGCCAAATGGACTAAATTAGCACAATTGTAAAATGTTTAGGACTAAATTAGTCAAAAAAAAAAAAAAAGTTTATGACTAAATTGGCACAATTGCAATAGGTTTAGGATTTTTTCGGTAATTCTCTCGAGAGATAGCACTACTCACCTAGATATATCCCAAACCAAATAACAAAATTCATTCGAATCAAAGAATTCGCAATCCTATCATAAGTGAGAAATAGCATCAAAACCAAGTAAAATACTACTTCAATTACGAATCGGCTAAACTAAACTTAAACGCTAACAAAATAACTCTTATGCATCCACAAATCGCTCACCTAAAGCGAATATTCAAACTTAAATTCAATGTGAAATTCGCCCTCAAAACCCTAAAATCTCACTTCAACAAAACTGTTGCGCCAAAACGACTTCCGTCGTAACCCATGACTCTACAACGCCATAAATCTCCATTTCCATGAAATCCCGAAGCCCCATAACTCAAAAATTGGATTCCGTGGCTTGATTTTCCCAAAATTCAGAATTTGAGCTATAAACCTGAAAAATACTTTAATTGGATGAACAAGAGGCGTGAATACTTACTAGCCGCCACGGATAGGAGTAACTCTGGCTTGGCAACGTGTCCACGACAAGCACGTGCGAAACCCCTCTTTTGTCTTCTTTTAACTTCCTTTTCTTTCTTTCCCTTTTTCTTTTTGCGCGCACGAGTTCTCGGGCTCTCCGTTTCTTTTCTGCTGAGCATCGCCCTTTTTCTTCCTCCCTTTGTTGACTTGTCAACCTCCTTTTATTTTTTTGTTTATTTTTTTCTTCGACTTTTCAACTCTCTTTTCTCTCCCCTATTCTCGCCGCGCAAGCTCTCGGCTTAAAAGAAGGGAGCCCAGCCCTTCCTCCCCTTTTTCCTATTCTCTGACTTTTCAACACTCGGATTTTTTTTTTTTTCGAGCCCATCACTCTTGACTTGATCAAGATATTACAACCTACCATCCTTAAAAGAAATTTCGTTCTCGAATTTGTACTTATCTCAACGATCAAGCAAATACAGATGTATATGCCTTGCCTCCGCCTTGAGTTTTTAGGTGGCCTTAGTCTATCTACTGATAATCGCACAAACACCATTTTTTTCACCTCGCATTCTCAGCAGGCCAACTATAGAATCCCTAGTGATAAATTCCCACTTGTAACTTAGATATTTCAAGAGCTTACAACTGTCCACCTGATTTGCGGTGCTAGATTTTCCCTAGCTCGCCAATAGATCCCTTAGAGCAGTTACAACATTGGTCAAATTCATTTCCATTGTTCTATCAGCTGAGATATAAGATTTAAAAGGTACACCGTTACAATGATCTTTCCGTGAATAAGGAAATCCTCAATGAGACAAAGAAGTTTATCAACTTGACCTAACTCCATAAATAGTTATCTTATCTCCGTGTTTGACGTTACAGACTTTATATGCTTAGCAAATGAATCTACCCATTTGAAAAAGTCTGTCAAATGAGTAACCAAATGTTCCTTATGCACTACAGAGTAGTTGACCAGCAATAATAAAAAAAGCACACAGACCCTCTCCTTCTATAGGAGATTTTGTTCCTTCCTCAGTTCAATCGGGATTATTTTATTTTTTTATTTTTTTTACAACATCCAGCCTAGGTGAGACAGTAAAGAACTCCGAACCACACAACTGCCAATTGCAAGAATCATCCTATATATGCGTTCAGTTTCTTAACATCTGAAGAGATAACTGCCATCCATGCTATCAAAGATTTCAACTCTATCATTGTTACAACCAAAAGAACCACATAAATGGCAACCATTGCGTTCCAAGTACCACATAAATGGCAACCATTGCGTTCCAAGTATACTCATCTTTGTTGAGCACTCCATCGAACAACTTTTGGACCTCATTAATTCGACTTTCTTTAGACAATTTTTTTTATTTAAATCAATCTCAACACACACCTTAGCATAATCCACCCTCAATCCCATAATTGTATCTCTCATCAGATCAACAGCAAAATCCACAATGAAACATACCCTTGGCACCTAAATAGATCAAAGCGTTATAAATAACACACAATCTCACCACGCCCTAGAAAATCTATCCAAACACCTAGGCTCTGATACCACAAGATGTCATGCCCCGAATCCTACAGGGATGGGGATGATACGGCCATCCTTTCACACGAAGGACGTAGTCTCGAACCACCATAATCCAACTCCCAAAAGCCCCCGTGATAACGCTCTTATTCTAATGGCCACTAAGTGAGGGACCTGAAAAGAATGGGAAAGAGGCGTGAGCAACCATGGCTTAGTGATTAGTACATATCTTATAAGCAGATCAAGTCTCCACATTACACATTTAGAAATAAAAAACATGACTCATTTATGCCAATCCAACATTTAATAATTGCATAATGAAATTGGTTATATAATACTTTAACCTAGCTATATCAATGGCATAATTTCCTGTTCGTCCATAATATCAAAACAAGTATCACTAGCTTGATTCAATAATTAAACTCGTCATATCTTATGTCAATAGTTCATTCTATTAATCAAACTCGTATCACATGTCAATGGTCTATTCTACCAATCAATCTCATGGCACATTAGATCTCAAGGTCCTAGAGGTGACTCTCATGAGACCATGTTATGGTGTAACACTTAGCCTTTGAGTAATACAAGGCCCTAGATGTTGCTCCCATGAAATTACATTATCATGTAATATTTAGTTCTTGACCAACGTATATCAATAATACAAAACCCTAGAGGTGGCTACTATAAAATTACGTTATCGTGTAGCACTTAATCCTTGATCGCAAGGTTCTAATGGTTGCTCCCACAAAATTACATTATCGTGTAGTCCTTGATCAATACATATCAATGGTACAAGGCTTTAGAAGTGGCTTCCACGAAATTACGTTTTTGTGTAGTACATAGTCCTTAATCAATATGTATTAAAGGCACAAGACTCTAGAGGTGGATCCCACGAAATTACATTATTATATAATACTTAGTCCTTTACCAATCCACATCACAATTGGCTTCATAAACCAAAACATAACTCTTTACCAATTAATTCTATCCACAAAGCAATTTAGAATCCATATCATAAATCAGATTCACATATTGAATCAAATTGTATTTTACAAACCATACTCAAGTCAACGCAACTATTTCACAAAAGGGTTTCGCTAACCCAAAGTATATCGCCTCTCCCAACTCTGTTCATCAAACATTCGCAATTCATTTCTCACCTCATTCTAGAATTCATATATTAAAGAACCCGTTCCATAAATTAGTTTGCAACTTTCATGACACCTTCCCTAACACATTCTTCAAACCATTCTCAAATGAATAAATAGTAGTAAATGCCCGATCCGAAGTTAAGCATCAAATATGTTATGACGGTACTTTTGTCTTTTAGCCGCTTCACAATGTGCACATAATATACCTCATACTTTTTATTTTCAAAATAAGAGTTTACAAATTTAAAAGAGATATAGCACCACTCATCTGGATATGCCCCAACCTAAATAACAAAGCTCACTCGAATCAACGAACTCACAGTCCTATTATAAGTGAGAAATAGCATCAAAACCAAGTAAAACGCTATTTCAAGTACGGCTTGGCTAGATTAAGCTTAAAGGCTGATAAAATAACTTTCACGCATCGACAAATCGCTCACCCAAAGCGAATATTCAAACTTAAACTCAATACGCGACTGACTCGTAAAATCCTAAATCTCGCTTCGACAAGACCGTTGCTTCAAAAAGACTTCCGTTGTAACCCATGGCTCTATAACGCCATAAATCCACATTTCCATGAAATCCCGAAGCCCCATAAACTCAAAACTTGGATTCCATGGTTCGATTTTTCCAAAATTCCGAATTTGAGTTCTAAACCCAAAATTGGATGAGCAAGATGCGTGAATTACTAACTGCTGCGGATCAGAGTAACTCTGGCTTGGCAGCGCGTCCACAGCGAGCACGTGCTCACAATATCCTCTTCGTCTTCTTTTTCCTTCCTTCCTTTTCCTTCTTCCCTATTTTCTTTTTACGCGCGCGAGCTCTCGGGCTCCCTGTTTCTTTTCTGCCGAGCATCCCCCTTTTTCTTCCCCTTTTGTTGACTTGTCAACCTCCTTTTATTTTCTTTTTTTTTTTTTTCTTTGACTTTTCAACGCTCTTTTCTCTCCCCGATTCTCATCGCGCAAGCTCTCGGCTTAAAAGAAAGGAGCCGTGTACTTTATCCCTTTTTTCCGATTCTCTGACTTTTCAACACTTGATTATTATTTTTTTCTTTTCGGGCCGCATCACTCTTGACTTGGTCAAGATATTACAGGAAATAGGTTGGGAACGCGTTGACTTGACGAGAACTCCTTTGGCGCAAATGATGAGCCAAGTTGGATTTTTTGTTGTAGTACTTTAGCTTTAGCTGGTACGTCCATGATGGGGTGCGAACGGAATGCACCGTTTCGTCTTGATGCGTTACGATGGAAAGTCACTAATGGAGGGGTACGAAGGGAGACGTATAAAAGCCTCCCGAACACAACCATTGGAACGGTTGGCCATTCATTTGCACCAAATTTCCTCTCCATTTCCATCAAAGAAGATCAAGGCGTTCCATTTCAATTTTGCAAGAACAATCGGCATTTACACCGTGGAAATCGGGTGTTTTCCTTGTGATTGCATCCAGACTAACGTGAGGAAGTGTTATTCGTGATTTATTCGCAATTCAATGTTCGTTCCGGGGCTATTTGCTGTTTGCGCATCGGAATCAGGTATGTCGTCTTCCGCCGACTCGAATTCCTACATTGGTATTGGTATCGGAGCTCGATCGTGATTTCTGCCTTATTTTTCGAGTTTTCTTGATTATCATTTGATATTGAGATCAAGAGATTGTATTCTACACTGTTTTGGATCTCTGATAGTCGGAATTGCCCCATGAAAAACTCGAAATTGAACCGGAGCGAAACGGTTTCGGGGTAGCGTGATCCGTGAGGTTTCAGCCGTTTTTCGAAACAATTTTTTGGTCAAAATTAATTTTTGAATATACAGGATGAAAGAGCTCATCGAGACGAGTCTGGCGATGGATCGAGCGCCGCCGGGAGACGCCGGACGCGCCCACATGCGGGCCAGAAGCCGTTGCGCATGGGCGCCACGCGCCTGAAGCGCTGGCTTTGCCAGCACGTGCGCCACACGCGCCGGTCGAACGGCGCGGCGCGCGCGCCCCGCCCCACCCAGCGGCGACCGCGTGGGTGACGTCACCGTAACGTCATCCAACGGTCGGTAATCGCCGGGATGATGTCACCGATGACGTCGCGCCGGACCCGACCCGACCCGACCCGACCCGACCCACCGTTGACCGGTCAACGGTCGACCGGTCAACCGGTCCGGCGGTCAAACCGGTTGGATCGGTCAATGGTTGGACCGGTCGAACCGGTCGGACTGGCCAGGAGCCGTTTGGCTCGCTGGCGCGTGCGCCACACGCGCCGCGCACTCAGGCGATGCGTGGGGGCACGTGCGAGCTCCGATTGGAGCGTGGTCGGTCTCGTTTGGTTCGTATGAGTGTCCTCTACACAGTGGCATAATTATTTTATACTTTTGAATTTTATAAATGTATGAAAATTCTTTGGAAACCCTATGTACCCGTATTTTTTGGGGTTTAATGCAGCTTATTCATTTGTAGCTTGTATTTTCTTGTGATTAGGGAAATGCAATAGCTAGCTTGTGTGCAAATGATGTTATATATGCTGTGTAGAGCTTGGTTCAACGATATGATGTATATATTTTAATATACTTGCAATTTTCTAGTTGCTCGAAAATAAGAACAATGGTAGGAAATCCATTACATGTTGAATTGCAATTTTAATTATAGTTGAAGCATGATTGTTGTTTATACATTAATTATTATCATGCTATGTTCTTGTGTTAAGGAAAAATGTAGAAATTACATAAGGTAATGTAATTATTTTTCCTAGTGGGAGTTCGTAGGTTGGTAGAATTGAAAGGAGTTCTCACCTAGAACTTAAAATTTGCGCAAATTAAACTAATTAATTATAGTAGAACAATTGTACATAGAAGTTGATCGGGAACATTGTGAACTTTTGTTTTTGTGTCTTTTCTTGAATTATCATTAATTTAGTTTGTCTTTGCTGCGAATTAAATGTGTGTTACTCTGTATAGTGTGCTAGTATTGATTCTGCGTTTATTATGTCAATGTGTTATAGCAATTGATTATGGCTTCCGCATCCAAGACCATTGTGGCTAACCTCAATAAGGGTGAGAAGCTGAACGGTGACAATTATGATATTTGGCACCGAAATGTTCAGTACATCCTTGAGGAGCAAGAGGTTTTGGAAACCCTCAACTATACCATGGATGAACCTGAGCATGGAACTTCAGCTCAACACAGGAGAGATCTGGAAGCTTATCAAGCTTGGAAAAAGAAAAGTAGCATTGCTCGCATCACGTTGCTGAGCTGTATGCAAAATGATCTCATGTGTGAGTTTGAGAGTTATGATAAAGCTCAAGCTATGTGGGTTGCCTTGAAGGATAAGTTTGGGGGTACATCTGCCACTAAGCTGAGGAGACTCACCATCAAGTTTGACACATTCCGAAAGCGCCCAAATGTAACGATGAGGCAACATCTTCGGGAGATGTCAAACATGATCCGTGAGCTGAAGTCGGCAGGTCACTCCCTTACTGATGAACATCAAGTTCAGGCTGTTATAAGGTCTCTTCCTGACAATTGGGAGCATATGAAGATCAATATGACGCATAATGAGAATATTGTCACTTTTGATGATATTGCGCGTCATTTGGAATTAGAGGATGAGCGCCTAGAGGCTGCGAGATCCTCTACTCATGCTTATGTTGCTGAATCGAGTTCGCGCAAAGCTTCGGGCTTCAAGCGCAAGAGGAATCTTCAGTTCAACAACAAAGGGAAGATGACTAATCAGGCACCCAAGATGGCTAAGACCTTCCGACGCAAGAAGCGTGGTGGGAAGAAGGACAAGGCCAAGATGGAGTGCCACAATTGTGGCAAGTTGGGTCACTTTGCTCGTGAATGCACTGAGCCGAAAAAGGTACCCTATTACTCCATTACTTTGAGTAATGCTTTTGTTTCTAGTACTGTAATGCTTGCTGAATCTTATCCAATGTGGACTGTAGACTCAGGAGCAACAGACCATGTAGCTAGAGACCGAGAAGCATTTGTGGAGTATCGTCGGATACCGCTTGGAAGAAGATGGATATATGTTGGGAATAACTCAAGAGTTGAAGTGAAGGGTATCGGCACATGTAAATTAATCTTACGTGGTGGTCGAAACCTATTCCTGCATGATGTCTTTTATGCTCCAGATATTCGACGAAACTTGGTCTCTGTAGTTGTTCTTCTTAGCTTAGGTTATGTGTTGAATTTCCATGGTAATTGTGTTGACATTTTGTATGAAACAGTTTATTATGGTTCAGGTCATGTATCGAATGGTTTTATGTTGTTAGACATTGACTATGATCAGTACAATGTTAATATTGATTGTTGTTTTTCTTTAATTGCATCTTCTAATAACGTTGAGATTGATGCAAGCACTTGGCATGCTAGATTAGGTCACATTGGATTGCAAAGAATGCAAAGATTAGCTAGAGAAGGCCTTTTAGGGTCACTCACTAATGTTAGTCTATCCGTATGTGAACATTGTCTAGCGGGAAAAGCAACTAGAAAACCATTCGGTAAAGGGACTAGAGCTGAATTTCCATTGCATCTCATACATTTTGACATTTGTGGTCCTTTGAATGTGAGGGCGAGGCATGGAGCCTCATATTTCATCACTTTCATAGATGACTTCACACGTTTTGGTTATGTCTTTCTGATCTCCCATAAGTCAGAAGCATTAGACTGCTTTAGACGATATATAGCGATGGTAGAGAATCAGTTGAACAAAACAATAAAGGCATTGAGAACCGATCGTGGACGTGAGTATCTATCGGAGCAATTCAAGGCTCTTTGTGATGAAAAGGGAATTGTACGACAATTGACTATTCCTAGTACTCCACAACAAAATGGGGTAGCTGAGAGAAGGAATAGAACCCTATTGGAAATGGTTAGGTCTATGATGGCGCAAGCAAATTTACCTATCTCCTATTGGGGAGATGCGTTATTGACTGCTGCCTATATACTTAACCGTGTGTCCTCAAAATCGGTCACTTCCACCCCTTATGAATTATGGACTGGTAGGAAACCAGACTTGAGTAGTCTACGTCCATGGGGATGTGCAGCTTATGTTCATGATTCTTCCCATAAACATGGCAAATTAGGTCCTAGAGGGAAGAAATGTATCTTTATAAGATATTCCGAACACTCCAAAGGATATGTGTTCATAGGTGAACAAGCTGATGGAAGTGTGACCGAAATGGAGTCACGAGATGTCACGTTCTTAGAGAACGATTTTCCTAGTAGAGGTGAGATTGATAAGGACTTCCAATTATATGAGATGGAAGATCCTGATAACACACCCACTGATGTTGTAGAGGGAAATGAAGATTTACCTCAACACACAAGACCTAGTGGGAGTGTTGCATCGCTTGATGAATTGAATTCAAGAGAAATTCAATTGCGTAAAAGTAATCGTAAAAGTATTCCTCGTCGTCGTTTTGAGATTGAAGGGGAAGCATTTATGATTGCTCAAAATGACGATGCCGAGCCTAAAACTGTTCAAGAGGCTCTCTCATCCTCTGACAAGGAAGAATGGAGAAAAGCTTTGGAAGATGAGATGGAGTCAATGAGGGCAAACCATGTCTGGGATTTGATTGATCTACCACCCAATCGTAAGGCCATTGGAAACAAATGGGTCTTCAAGATTATGCGAAGGGCGGATGGATCCATTGAAAAGTATAAGGCTCGCATTGTAGCGAAAGGTTATACTCAACAAGAGGGTATAGACTATGAGGAAACTTTTTCACCAGTTGTAAGGTTTGCCTCAATACGCCTTATTCTAGCCATCGTTGCACATTTGGACCTTGAATTATATCAAATGGATGTAAAGACGGCATTTCTCAATGGAGAATTAGATGAGGAAATCTATATGAAACAACCAATAGGTTTCATAGTTAAAGGTCAAGAGCATAAAGTTTGCAAGCTTCATCGCTCAATATATGGCCTTAAGCAATCATCTAGACATCGGTATCTTCGTTTTCATCGAGCAATAATAACTTTTGGTTTCACGATGATCGAAGAAGATCATTGTGTATATGTCAAGCGGTCTAAAGATAAATTTGTGATTTTATCACTTTATGTGGACGATATTCTGTTGGCTGGAAATGACAAGGTTTTGGTTATCACCATAAAAGAATGGTTGTCCTCCAATTTTGAGATGAAGGACATGGGAGAAGCTGCTTATATATTAGGAGTTAAGATCGAAAGAGATCGATCAAAGAAACTCCTTACTTTATCACAAGAGTCTTATATTATGAAGATTCTTGAGCGTTTCAATATGCAGCATTGTAATCCCATTGATACCCCTGTCATGCAAGGTGAAGGCCTAAGTACCGAGATGTGTCCTAAGACTCCAAAAGAAATTAAAGTGATGGAAACTATTCCTTACGCTAGTGCGGTCGGGAGTTTGATGTATGCTATGATGTGTACTCAACCCGACATATGTTATGTTGTGGGATTGGTAAACCGATATCAATCAAATCCTAGTCAAGCACATTGGAAAGTAGTGAAGAGGATCCTGAGATACTTGAAGGGCACCATGGACTATCGACTTTGTTACCAAGGGAATGATTTATGCCTATTGGGTTATTCAGATGCCGATTGGGGTGGAGACCTGGATGAGCGTAAATCGACTTCTGGATATGCGTTCTTGCTCAATGGAGGTGCGATTTCTTGGAATAGCAAGAAACAGACATGCACGGCCTTGTCTACGATGGAGGCAGAATTTATTGCATGTTCTGTCGTAGTGCAAGAAGCAGTATGGCTAAAACGTTTCTTGGAAAATTTAGCCACTGTCACTGAAGTTCCAAGAGCGGTGACAGTTTATTGCGATAATCAAGCAGCCATTGCCTATGTGAAAGATCCCAAGTATCATGGAAGGACAAAGCACATTGACATAAAGAATAACTTCATCAGAGATATTATAGCGCAGAAAGAAGTGATCCTGCAATACATTTCAACCAATATAATGGTTGCTGATCCATTTACGAAGGCTATTCCTAGAGACATGTTCTTGACCCATAGGATGTCACTAGGATTGCGTAGAATGTGATATCTGTTATTGTAGAGGATCATTAGTTTATGTATTTGTGGACAGATGTATTGTACTTGTTTGTTTATTAGTGATTTGATGTTTCATCAAAAAGTACAAATCCACTATGAGACTAGCACAAACACACATATATTATTGAAAAGTATGTCAGCAGGCAATGATTGGCTCACTCACACGAGCAATCGCCTCAAGTGCTATAGTTAGCACGTTGAGATGAGACGTTATGTACAAATAAATGTTGAAGAGCAAGTTTGGTATATAAAATATGTCGTCTTGATTGGAGTCAAGATGAGGTCTGTGATTTTGTTTATAATAAGACCGAACATGATATTCCCACAATCATGTATGCCTGTAAAATGCCGGATGCGAGTACTTAATTGGGCGCTATAGAAAGCGAGCTGATATAGCACTCGGGCTAAACATGAGTACGTGATTGGCATGTGACTATGTTTAGGCTAAGATCTGTATAGTGGATATGGTTAATAAATGACATACACTCTTATAGAAAGAGAAATCCACTATAACATGTAATTCATACTACATGTGCATTATACGACCAATAAGGGAAGATGAGTAAAATTATCCCTATTTACTCATCGTGTGAGCCCTTGAGGTAATTTGTATTTGACCTCAATTTTGTGCCCTATGTTACTTCTGACTATGTTCTCAAAGTGAAAGATCAATGTTGCTACTTTAGCATGTTACGGGCGGTCATGAATAGATATGGCCTATGGGATGTGTCTAGGAAAGCAGTTGTTCTGAAATTGAGAGAGACATGAGTGTGAAGGAAGACTATTGTTGTTTTACATCTATCGGGTGTATTTACTGGTCGACCAATTATATCGCCTTATGTGGTTGCGGATGTAATTGTAAATACATGGTGTGTTTTGAGAATAGTCAAGTATAGCCTTTAAGGGATAGGTATACTTGGACTAATGTAACAAAATATGTCTGGGGCACTGTGAGACATCGATTGTTTATTTCTTTTCGGGATTGTAGCCATTATGTCATCCCTAACAGGTGCATAATTTGAGCTCCCAAGTGCTGGTGTACTCACTGGTCGCACGGTTTATTTGCTAGTATGAATTGTTTTGTAAAGTTGATGAATGTTGAATGCCTTATATTCTTGATAGAGCGCTATCAAATCCATCATGTCCGAGTGGGAGATGTAGTACTTTAGCTTTAGCTGGTACGTCCATGATGGGGTGCGAACGGAATGCACCGTTTCATCTTGATGCGTTACGATGGAAAGTCACTAATGGAAGGGTACGAAGGGAGACGTATAAAAGCCTCCCGAACACAACCATTGGAACGGTTGGCCATTCATTTGCACCAAATTTCCTCTCCATTTCCATCAAAGAAGATCAAGGCGTTCCATTTCAATTTTGCAAGAACAATCGGCATTTACACCGTGGAAATCGGGTGTTTTCCTTGTGATTGCATCCAGACTAACATGAAGAAGTGTTGTTCGTGATTTATTCGCAATTCAACGTTCGTTCTGAGGCTATTTGTTATTTGCGCATCGGAATCAGGTATGTCGTCTTCCGCCGACTCGAATTCCTACATTGGTAAATGTGTCCCGTAGCCATTTGCAAGAGTCAACATGCATCAATTGCAAAAAGATAAAAAAAAAAATTTGAAATTTCAATGCATTTAGTGATTGAAACTACAGCTTGGTGATTGCAGCTGATGCCTCTTTATGTTTAGCGAGGCTCAGGGAAATTTATCTTCATATTTACACTCCAATTACTTCGTGAAAAATGAATTATTCGCAACATGTACTCTTAAAAGTAATCATCTAGAATAATTAGTCGATGAAAAATATTTTTATTATTGACGATAATATATATCTAAATATTTTCATGGACAATGAAAATATTTTTCACTCATTCATTTTTATAAATGATACAAGCTATCATTTTCAGAAAAATATTTTTCAAATCATTTATTTTAGGCAAAACAAACAGAGCTTTGGTGAAGGATTAGCTTGACTTTGTCAACTAAGGCTGAACACCTACTGTTTTGAGAAGTGGGGAGACTACAACCTCGGGTTGATGAGGTCCAAGATTCCCAAGAACAAGTAAACTTAAGGAAAGAATTGTTTTTGCAGCGTAGGACGGGAAGTTGAACTAACCTTTCTTGGGTGCATTGAACGAGAAAGCAAACAATAATAGATAGTATTAGTACCCTCTTGGTAAGCCTTATTCTCTTTCATTCATTATAAATACATTACACAAACTTCTCTTTTCAAACACACCTCTCTTTTCCTCGCTGTTGTGCATTTACATTGTGGTTTTCTCACCAAAAAAATGCCAAGAAGGAGCACTTATGCAGATCATTCCCGAGATCCCCGAGCTGAGGAAGAAGAAGAAGAAGATTACTACGAAGTATTCCTGAGCTTTTGTGGGGGAGACACTCGTACTGGCCTGACTGACAACCTTTACAGGAAACTAGTTGAAGCGGGAGTCTATGTCTACAGAGACAACAACGAGCTCCATACAGGTGAGGTGTTTGGCCCGGAGCTTCTCAACACGATTACGTGATCTGGGATATTGATCCCAATCCTCTCGGAAAACTACGGCTCAAGAGAATGGTGCCTCCGCGAGCTCACACAAATGATAGAGTGCAAGAGAAACAATGGAAGGTACATGGTGGTGCCTATATTTTACAAGGTAAAGCCAGCACACGTGCGGCACCAGATTGAGAAATTCGGGGAGAGGTTTCGATCCGGTACAAGGCGATTCAATGAACAAGTTGTGGAGAAATGGAAGCAGGCGCTTGGAGAAGTCAGTTCCATATTAGGATATGAATCCGGGAAAGGGTACATCTTGTTTCTAAACTTACCTTGTTTACCTCTTTTGTATTCACAATATCCTTTGTTTTTCTTTTGCCAACACAATACCTTGTTTACTTCCGTCAATGATTTTAGTTCTGTTTATTTCACGAAAAACTAATGATTTAGAAAAAAAATTCGTAAAAAAGCATCTTCATTATAATTGGAAAAACAAAAACTTTCATTATCATTATCATATCCGTCGACAAAAATGAAAGATCACCTCTCCGCATCTTTTTCATGCTTCTCTCTGCCTTGTCACCGAACGAGCCTCACATGTGTTTTTTACTTGTTTTTCCCCCTTTTTATCACACAAGGAAGAACGATTACATGAACGCGACCCCATATATAGTTTGGTTTCATATTCCCAGATTTCTTGAAACATCGAGATTCATGAAAGATGTGCAAAATGATTTCTTTTTAAGTTTAAATGAGTAATAAGTTACTTAAGTAATGAAAAAAATAGTTGATTAATCAATACTTATGCCGTGAGCAACACAATTTTCTTTTCCAACCATTAAAAGGGTTAATACACGAAAATTCCCTTAATTTTTTTATCACGAAAAACCATAAACCGGTACGCTTGTGATAAATTTACTTCAAACTAACTTTTTGATGAATTAACCCTATGTTAGTGAACAAACGTAAGGTAAATTGGTCATATATGTACCGCTTTGGGGTTTTTTGTGTTTAAAAAATTAATTTGAGGTATATCTGTCATATGTGTACCGGTTTTTGGTTTTTCATGGCAGTAATTCATATTGCAACAAGGTTCTAGTTTCCAGACTCGACTTTATTGTTCTTTGACAGGCAGGAAACAGAGATGATCGAGAAGGTAGCTAAGCAGGTTTGTTGCGAGTTAGAGGAAGCCCATCATCTCACCTATTCCATGGAAGCGAAGGTGATAGCAAGACTGAAGGAGGATTATCACTGTGAGTTGACACGCCTCGTGAAAGAAAATCGTGGTGCGGAGGAAAGGGAAAAGTTACATCGCGATTTTCAGGATAGTCAGAGGAGGACACCGGTGCCGAGGAGCATGCGGAGCGATGGGAAAATGGTGAGAAATAAGATACAGATAACTTTGCATGAGTACCCGCAGCCTCGGAATTGAGATTCCATGACTCACGACAGGATGGAGTGATTAAGTTCGTAATGTATTATTACCTTGAAGGTTACTTCAATTCAAACCCTAGTGACCTCAAATTCAGTTGCTTTACCATGCTTTTTTTTTCTGGACCAGTTTCTTGTATGTTTCGGTTGGGTTCAGTTTACAGTTCGTTGTTCAAATTTCGAGTTACTTACTATTTTGTTCCTGCTGAATTTATTTGAGTGTTGTAGTTGCACAAGCATGTGAATGCACGGTGTATATTTGTTGTGAATTGATCAATTGGAACGTGTAGGTAAGCTACAACCTCTTTCGATTCATGATTATAAATTGGAGCATATTATCATTGGGTCCATGTTGAGTCCTCGAGAACACTTTAGCTGCAAGAATCCAAGTCAGGAGACAGTCGATAAACTTACCAAAAAACATGCTCAATTTGTCAATGATCATATTTTGTTACTTATAGTATAGATAGGCCAATCTCTATATTGACAACGTGAAACTTTGCGTTAGCTATACTCTAATAGAGATCAGAAATTTGTTATTAGATTAGAGATAGTTTTTTATTTTTTTGGGTCAGAAAGAAACAACTTTCATTACTATCCAAATGACAGATTTCAAGAATTTCCAAGATCAAGACATAAAATCTGCCATAGGAAATTGGGAGGTTTAGCAAGCCAAGTGGGCGGAAGGGTTTTCGTTCTATGAGCCTTGGCGACTCAAGATGGATTACAAGGGTTTCCAAGGATTTCTTTTACCACTCTTTCAGCGAAGATCTCATTCAGTTTTTGGATCTTCCATTCGCTTGAGTCTTGATTAAAGCTTTTGAAGACTACCTTGAAGTTTAGTGTTGTGTTTTGTCTATTTTTTAAGATGATGTATGTTAAACAAAGGTGGTCCAAGGGATAGATGCTTCTAATAACATTGTCATGCAAGTATTAGGATGGCACCATTGTGAAGCATTGTGATGACGGAAGTGCATATCACTGGTATGCTGGAATGATGAGAGAAAGGAATCCAAGTTAGGAAAATGAGAAGCTAGCGGTGCTGTTATTCACAAGGAAAGTGATAGTACATTCACCACCACACATATTGCAAGAGAAATCGGTCAACTTGCTTTACCGGGTTTTCTTTACTTATTCATTCTGTGTCATCCACAAGGCACTAACACCAAGATATGCAGAAAGAAAAATAGAGGGAGAATTTTTGTGATCCTGGTTGCCAATTGTATATCAATGGCACTTTGTGGTAAAAAAGGCATCGTTATTCCTTTTCCAACTAAGCATTAGGACTGTAGTGTTGACATTGAAATTATCCCAAGTCGAGATACAAAGTATAGTGAACAATTGTGCAATGAAATCCGGTATATGTAATCGCTATGTAATGCTCATCATTAATAGAAATTTCTCATATTTTCAAGTACTTGCCATTTGTAAAAGATGTGATTTTGTCACAATAAAAGAAAATCTGAATTAAAGGTATATTTTAGTAACTCATCAAAAAAAATTTCGTAAATTTCACATTTCTCATCTTATGAAACCGACATTAGCAGCATCACTCGAATTCAGTGCTGGCCATGTTCCATTAATTTCCCTAAATTATCTCTAGCTGCAATTTGTTGAAGGATAAGATCCAAATCTTTAATCATGGTATGGAAAGATTATGCTAAGTCAGCACGGACAAATCGACGCTTTGGCGCACGTATCTGTACAACTTTCAAAAGTGAATTACGCTTTTGGTCCTCGTACCTTTGGGAGTTTCAAGTTCAGTTCAGTTCAGTCCAGTACATTAGAAGATCCCTCCACGTCACTAGGACGGAAGAACAGCCGTAGAAATTCAGCACAGCCGAGGTCGCTCGCCGCGAGAAGTCCGAGCCGAATCTCCTGCTTCTTCTTCCCAGCTTCGAAGGAAGCCAAACCAGAATGGGAATCGATATGGCAATGCGTAATCCTTTGGCCGTCGCCATCGCATCCATCTTGGTCGCCGTGCTTGCACCCCGTTTCCTGAAGAAGAAGGAGAAGGAAACGATCGGGAGCACCAAACCCGACGAACCCATTTCGGTGGAATCCGCTCCGTCTACCTCCGGGAACGACTAGGAGGTGTTCTTGAGCTTCAGGGGCAGGGACACCCGCACCGGCTTCACCGACCACCTCTACAGCAGCCTCGTCGACGCCGGGGTCTCCGTGTTCAGGGACGACGACGAGCTCCGCGTCGGCGAGAAGATCGGCCCCGATCTTCTCCGAGCCATTAGGAGCAGTAAGATCTCGATCCCGATTCTCTCTCCGGATTACGCTTCCAGCAAATGGTGTCTTCGCGAGCTCGCCCGGATGATCGAGTGCAAGAGAAGTGAAGGGCACATCGTCTTGCCCATCTTCTACAAAGTCGAGCCCGGGCATGTGCGACACCAGACGGGGAGTTTCGGGAAGGCCTTTCATAAAATTAAGAAGCATTATGAGGCAGATGTGGTCCAACGATGGGAGCGAGCTCTCCAAGAAGTAGGAAGCTTAAAGGGATGGGAATCAGAGAGAATTGCTAACGGGTACTTCTTCTTTCACTCGTGATCCTGCTTAGCTAGATCAAAAGTCCGAAAATTTTATGCCGCGATCACTTTTGCAGTGGAAAAAAAATGATGGGTTTTTATCAATTGGCTGCTTTTTGCTTCCTGTTTATATGTGGATTTGCTTCCGCGGAGATATTGATGATCGGTTTCTTGTATTGGACTTTGCTGTTATTTCACAGACATGAAGCTGAGTTGGTAAAGATAATTGTCAGGAAGGTTTTGGGCGAGTTAAAGGAAGCTTCTCAGTTAGACGTCACGGAGAACTTGGTTGGGATTAGTAATCATGTAGAGGAGATTATGAGAATGTTAAGTACTGATGACAGTGATACTTGATTTGTTGGAAACCATGGAATAGGCGGTGTTGGTAAGACGACTCTGGCCAAGTTCATCTACAATAAACTCTCCAGTCAGTTCGATCACTGTAGCTTCTTGGCAGATGTGCGAGAAACAGCAAAAGACGGGTGCCCACCATTTGCAGAACCAACTAATCTCCAATATTCTAAAAAGAAAACACAATGACATCTCCAATGTCGATGAAGGACTTAGAATCATCAAAACTAGATTTAGGCATAAGAAAGTCCTCATCCTTCTCGATGATGTGGATGATGTTTCTCAGTTGAACTGTTTGGCTGGAAAACATGATTGGTTTGGTTCCGGAAGTAAGATCATTATTATGGCAAGAAAAGTGAGTTTTCTTGATGAGGCTCGGGTGGATAACTCGTATGCACTCAATGGATTGGATCCTGACAACTCTTTGCTTCTTTTTAGTAGACATGCATTCAGAAGGGACTTCCCTTTGCCTGAATTTGGGGATCTCTCGCGTGAAATTGTGTCCACTACAGGAGGGCTTCCTTTAGCACTCGAGGTTATAGGATCTTTCTTGTGCGGAAAACGCCTAGTAGTATGGAAAGATACATTAAAGAAGTTACGGCAAATACCAGATAAGGAAGTGCAAGAGAAGTTAAGGGTAAGTTATGAAGCATTAGATTATGAGCAAAAACAGATATTTTTGGATATTGCCTGTTTTTTCACCGGAACTGATGGAAGAATTGCATCCTATATGTGGGATGACTGTGAATTTTTCCCAGGGATGGGTATTGAAGCATTGAGCGTGATGTCCTTGATAAAAGTGGGAAATGACCATAGGCTGTTAATGCATGACCAACTGAGAGATCTAGGTAGGGAAATCGTCCGGCAGGAAAACTACGAGGAGCCCTGGAAACATAGTCGCTTATGGATTCACAAGGAAGCCTTACATGTTCTAGAGAAGAATAAGGTGAGAGTTTTCTTTGATTTACTTTTGTGCACTTAGTCAATGTTTTATTATCTACCATAACGAGGAAAAATAAGTTAGTATATTGAATTAGTCCAGCCCTAGTTAAAAGAAGGCCTGTTCGTAATATTTTCAATGTTCTGTTACTCGTTGCATAATGTAAGTTGGTAATTCATGGGAGTAATATCCTTAGAGGGTGCTCTTCTGTGATAATCAAAGGTTCTCAGCTAACTTATGGAGTTTAACTCATTTTAAAGTACATGTTGGCAAACTTAACTGTAGCAGTGTTGAGCATTTTATGTATTAGCTTCTGGTGAATTGTGTATGATAAATTTGTTGAAAGATACTATCCAATGAGTTTAGCTGCAACCATGTTGTAAACCTTTTTAGTTCAAAGCGGCAGAGCATAGGAATTATTATGAAGCAACATATCATAGTTTTGTTTTCATGATGCTTTATTTCTGATCCGTGGAATTCTTACTTTCAGGGAACTAGAAAGATAAAAGCCCTCCGTCTTAATAAAAGTGGCTTAGGCAGGGTGTACAGCAATGTACTGTTTGAAAAGCTACCGAACTTAAGGTTCCTTGAGATGAATAATTTCATCCTCTCTGGAGATTTTAAGTATGTTCTTTCTGAACTACGATGGCTTTATTGGAAAAATTGTCCATCAAATTTGGTAGCAACCAATTTTCACGTGAAGAAATTAGTCATACTTGACTTATCAAGGAGCAAAGTCACAGAGCATTGGGAAGGATGGAAACTTATGGATGTAAGATGAAAAGAGTAGATTTTCCTTTCAAAATATGATCAATAATTCTTAGTGGCTCATGTTTCCCTGCTTTCTTTCTTACAGGTGGCAAGTAATCTGAAAGTTCTCAACATTGCTAATTGCCGTGACTTGAAAACATCTCCTGATCTCACAGCTTTTCAAAATCTGGAGATTTTAATTCTTGGAAAATGTGAAAATCTAACAAAATTGCACCCTTCTATTGGAAGCATCAGCATTCTGATTTCCTTGGATGTGAGAGACTGTTTCAGACTCAAGGAACTTCCAATAGGAGTGGGGCAGCTACAAGAATTAGAGGAGCTTTTTATGGATAGAACTCGGATGGAAGAAATTCCCGTATCTAAAGGTTCAATGAAGAAGCTCAGGACTCTTAGTGCCCAGTATTGTGAATCATTGGCTCGAATACCCAGCTCGTTAAGCCATCTAGCATCTCTGTCAACCCTTGATTTTACGGGATGCAGAAAGCTTGCTGAACTTCCAGATGCCCTAGGGTGCCTTCAGAAACTGCAGCGCTTATCATTAAAAGAATGTAGCTCATTGAGAGGGATCCCCAACTCAATTGGCAAGTTGGAATGTTTAACTGAGCTGGACATATCATACACAGGATTTACAGAGTTACCTGAATCCATTGGAGACTTGAGTAATTTAGAAGTTCTGCAAATGGCGCGGTCACATGTAACAAGGTTACCTAGTGTTATTGGGATGTTGGGGAAACTCACCACATTAGATGCCACAAATTGCAACATCCTGGCAGAAGTTTGTAGTAATATTGGTGAATTGTCTTCATTGAAGGCCCTCCGATTGTTGGGGACAGAAATTTGTGGCTTGCCAGAAAGCATTTGTAAGCTTTCTTGTCTCCAAGACCTCAACTTACAAGGGTGCAAGAAGCTCCAATTGCTGCCAAACCTACCCTCTGGCTTGAGAACTCTAGGTCTCACTTGTCAGAGTCTTACATTGCCAATCCTTTCCAACCTGACAAATCTAAAGGAACTCTCTGTCCTAGAATGCACTACACTTGAATGCCTCCCAGAGCTTCCCTCTAAACTGTCAAAGCTTTCCTTAGGAGGATGCCAAATGTTGAGAAAGTTGCCAGATTTGTCAAACTTGAAGCATCTTTCAGAATTGAGTTTGAAGGTTTGCTCTGAATTGAGAGAAGTTAAAGGTCTGGAAGGATTAGTATCGCTAACAATGTTGGATGTGTTGAAGTGCCCAAAGTTATCTAGGCTTGATAGGGTAGAATGTTTGATGTGTCTGAGGTACCTAAGCATAGGACCGTCAGAAGCGTTAGAGAGGTTGATGGATCGTTCAGAACTGAGTAATTTAAAGGTGCTTCCAAGTTGCGAGAATCAAGCTGGATTTCAAGTTCTTAATAGCTTCATTTGTTTGGAAGTTTTAGATCTCACTGATTGCATGTCTTTGGAAAGACTGGACCTTTCAACTTTGAAGCTTTTAAGGAAAGCAAGTGTTAGGAAATGCAAGAATCTAGTCGAAATTAGAGGCCTTGACAGCTTGGAATACTTGGAAAGGTTGGATATCTCTGAGTGCACATCCATTAAGAGACTGGATATTGCAAAATTGAAGTATCTGAGATATTTATGGGCTTCCAAATGTAAGAATTTATGTAACGTCCAAGGCCTTGATGTCTTGGAGTGCTTGGAATGGTTGGACATCTCTGGGTGCACATCGATTGAAACATTACCAGACCTTTCTTGCTTCAAGACACTGAGGTTTCTCAACATCAACCACTGCAAAAAACTATGTGATATTCAGACCCTGGAGAAATTCTCATCCTGCCAATGGTTCTATATTGATGGATGCAGGTCCCTAGAGAAACTGCCAAACCTATCAAAATTTGAAGGTTTGATAGAGTTGATAGTGAAAGATTGTCATGAACTTCTGGATATTTCAGAGCTCAGTGAGTTGAGATCATTAGAATTTATAGATATGTCAAGATGCAAGTCCATTGAGCATCTACCAGATTTGTCAATGTGCAAGAACTTGAAATGTTTGGTTGTAAGAGACTGCGAGAAACTTATGGAGCTTACGGGGCTTGGAGACTTGCACTCACTGTGGCAAGTGGATATTTCTGGATGCAAGTCACTGAAAAAAATACCGGAATTACCTGGAGCACACATCATGCAGAATTATGGAGAACCTATGCTTCATCCCTTGTATGGGACTATCACTTTCAGCTGATATGCTGCACATAGTTCTACTGCCATGTCAAAGTTGAGAGAGTAAAAAGAAGGTGATCACCCATGCCCTGTTCACACCTATTTCCTGTGTTTTAATAGTGTTATCTGTATCAAGAAGTAAATTTTCCTTCATGGCCTTTTCTATTATCATTTCTTTCCACTATATAGTTCAAGCAATGGAAAGAAGTTGATGCTCTGGCAATTGTTTATTTCTAGAGTGGAACTTCTTCACCCAGTTGGAAACCTTCTCTAAGTATTTTTGATATCATCGTGGGTTGACAACTCGAGTTCTTAATCTTCAACACGAGATTGATTAGTGATGTGCACGTACAGACTTCGGAGGTTATTTTGCTTGGATACCTGATATGTCCTGTTTGTTTCACTAACACAGGGAACAGGTGACTAAAGTAGAACATCTTCTGATGAATTTTTATGTTAGATTTGTAGATGTATATTTGCTGTTACTTGCCTTATCTTTATGAAAATTACCTTATCACGACATTCCATTTCTTGAATTGTTAGCAGGATTCATGCAGTTTATAGAGGCTCTATCTATAATTTGTTTGGGATTGACTACATATTGCAGCTTTCTGTGGAAGGACTTAGACATTATTAAATTTTGGAACGCTTCTCCAGCTTGGACCTTGGAAATTCCTCCGAGTTTATAGGAGAGATGAATCTCAAAGAATTAATATTCCTGGCTATATTGGAGTGCAACAAGCAAAGCTTCATTTGATTTTCACCGAGGAACCAGCGTTTTCTCCTAAATATGATTGAGGAGCTTTCCTCCTTTTCCTTTCATGATAATATTATGCCTGAGAACGTTCCTCAATTTCATTATTGGATCATTATGCAATCAGTTTTGAATGAAGAACTAGAGTTCTTTTTCATTATGCAGTAACAGTGACAATACTTGCAGGAACACCCACGCCTGGTGAACCTATTCTTCATTTTATCTCAATACTTCCTGCACATTCCACGTAAATGAGCAAGGGCAAGGGTTAATGACTATTCTAAATTGAGTTAATAACTAGGGCAGCTGCTTGATCACTACTTATGCTCGTGGTTTTAGTTTGCTTCCTTTGGGGCTTCTTTCATGGGAGTGATGCTTTTCCAAAATGTGTGTTGGCCAGCCTCTCCGTTTGTAAGCTGAGAATTGTAGGATCTGTGGTCGTGGGAAGAAGGAAATGAATCGTGATTGTATCAACCCAGAGAGTGAAAACTGCATTGTATCTAGTCCGTGTATTCGCTTGTCAAACAATGCAGTCTTTGGTAGTTAGCCTGTGTAAGTTCACGATGTAAGAGAACGAGATTTATTTACCTACTCGTGAATCACAGTCACCATGAATTGACCAGGAAGACACCAAGCGGCAAAACTATGCACTGATATGCCTTTTCTCTCTTTCTTTTTAGTTCAAGGAACCAGGAGACTCCAAGAACATATGGAAAGCTAGCTGCCTTGTCGAAGGACATTTTTCGACATAGCCACTGGTATTGTGTACCAGCTACAGGAAACCATATATGGCAAGAAAATATCTTTCTAAGACACTAATGCTATCAACTCGCGATTCTCCAATTGCTGACTTGCAATTGGCAAAAGTGGCTCCAACCATTCTGGATTGAGAAAGAAGCAATTAGAGTGGAACTGAATATTTTGCATCCTCTGATACGCGAAGAAGCGTGAGAAGTTCACTACATATCTGCAGAAATTTTTGAGAGATATCATTTCTGTCTGAATGGACCATTCCAAATCTTGTATTGACGTGAGGGGAAGACAAACAACTCAGGGATGTTATAAACTGCTTCTGAGGCTATAAATTACTATTAACTCTAATTGCCACCTGCATAAGAAGACCGGTTTATTAAAGATCTCACGTTCCCATGTGTCCAAACTTGTTCAGAAAGATGTGCACTTTACCCTGTAAAGCATATGCTCCACTTTTAGTTCATTTATTAGAGATCTTCTATCTGTTCTGGCTTATAATTTTCTCAACAAGAAGAGAGAGTGTAAGCAATGGTGCTGATGCCAGCAATTCAGGCGCCGTGGGAGCATCCACTTCTCCATTCATCTCTCCAAGTGGTGTGGGAAATGACTGCAACAAAGTGTTCTTGAGCTTTAGAGGCACAGATGCTCACACAGGATTCACAAATCACCTCTACCATTCGCAAACTTGTCGATGTAGGCACTGTGCCAGCTCATGTTCAGAGATGATAAAGACCTCCAAGTCGGCGAGGAGTCTGGGTCAGAGCTTCTCAGCGCAATCATGCAGTCTAAGATCACGGTACCAATTATCTCTCCCAATTATACTTCCAATAAATGGTGTCTTTGCAAGCTCATTCAAATGATGGAGTAGAGAAACAGAGGAAAGTCTTGCTGATGTTTTACAAAGTCGATCCCTCACATGTGCGGTACCTGAAAGGGAGTTTTCGCAAGGCCTTCCGCTCACCCAAAAAGCATTTTGATGCGAAGGCTGTCAAGCCAGGGCAGCGAGCTCTCCGGGCAGTGAGTTTCTTATACAGATGGGAATAAGAAAAAATCGCTAATGGGTACCTTCGTTTCCGTCGAACCTTGCTTACTTTCTTTCAACAAGATCTTACTGGGGGTAAAAGAAAGACATTATTTCGTTACCATAATCATCCTGAACTCTTGCCCGCAAAACCAGGACAAACTATGTACAAAAATTCGCTGTATTCATCCTTCGTCCATATTTTCACCCTAGGAAAGTGTGTGTGATTTCTCTGTGATTATATTTCTCGTTTTTGCGGTCAGCTTTGCATACGCGACGGCATTGAAAAGGAAAGCGCTGGGCAAGACATCAAATCATCTCATTGCTGAATTGAGGAGTCTATGAAAAGATTGTAAGTACCCAACATGAATTCGTTACCAAAGATATACTTCCTTAAGCTAAATGGGGCCCACATGGAATGAATAGGAAAGCAATGGCCAATTTAGCAAATAAGGAAGGAATGCCTTGTGTTGACGAGAACTCCGTTGGCGCAAATGATAAGGTACTTGGCTCCCTCAAGAGCGTTACGTCGCGAGTTGGATTTTTCGTAATTGTTTCCTTTGGCCATCCACAAGAGTCCCAAAACCGTGCAATGCTATGATTACCGGTGTGGTGGAGATAGGTAGCTTGCCATATATTGGGATAGATTTCATCAATTCATGGTCACTAAATTTAGAAGATATGCACAATTTGATTGGCGAACTTTGATTTCGATCGTCGCATGCGCTGAACTTTAAGTCCTTTTCTTTTGCAATCCATGCACTTTGATTGGAAACTAGCCAATTCTTGATCCAAACACTGACACGGCGGATGTGCGGATGTGCCCAGTTGCTGGAGGAAGGGAAAAGAAGAAGCGAGTCATGCCCGTATTGTTTATTGTTTAGTTTCAATTGTTTAGTTTCGAGCTGTTTACTATTTTGTTCCTGCTGAATTTATTCGAGGGTTCTAGTTGCACTAAAAAGATATATATATTTGAAAATTAATAAAATGGAGCAACAAAGACCTCTTGCTACAGCCTCATTGATCCACGAATGGAATAAGGAGCACGTTGTCCATTGGATCCGCGGTGAGTCTTCAAGAACACTTCCTCTTACAGTAGCAATAATTTATCAATCTGGGCTACAGATGATATAAACTTAATGAAATCTGCTCATTTCTGGCCAATAGGCCAAAATTATATAGACCAGATGATAAAAAAATTCATGGAATTCGTAACTGAGATTTTACATTTTAGAAGGGTTACACACATAAAGCTTTGGGAAACTACGTTGCACTTTAGCACTGCGTTTAGACCTCAGGAAGATGGTCAATTAGAAAGCATAATCCCAACATTCTAAAGTGATGCTAAAGAGCATAAGAGATTGGCACGGCTAGACACGAGCTGATATAATTTTCAATTTTAAGCTAAAAAGGCATCTATTCTAATTGAACTCATAAATTGTCGCAAAAAAATCGTCGACACATCTAATTTAAAATGTTGCCCTCAACAGAACTAATCTAAATCTTATTAAAATAAACTGCATCGCCCCCTTTCATGTATCTTAACTATTAAAAGAAAATTAACCCAAATTAACTATTGTGGAAGTATCACAACACATAATTCATTAAATAAAACAAGGTTTTAAAAAAAAAAAAAAAAAAAAGCATATGTTTTTTTTTTTCTTTCTGTATCTCAATGAATTTCACAATACAACAAAAAAGTTAATTGAACTAGTGGTACTTTACAGTTAAATTCCTTTTGCTTATATGATCAAATTAAATCTTAGTAAAACACTACAAACGGCCTTCCTTTTCCTTGCGTTTTATGCTCTAATTAACTTCATTTTCGCTCCAAAAAAAAAAAAAATTAACTTCATTTTCGGCCGATATAATTGTGAAGCATGTTACTATTATTAAGACAATCTTATGCATCAGATTACCTCTGGGGCCAATATTATTTCGTATGTTGGATGCATAAAATCATGAAAGTACGATTTATATTTATTGTTATAACAAGAAAATGCAGTCATCTATTATTTGCCTGAATAACATGAGAAGGACCCCTTTTTCAGCTAGCAATTTACTTTGACCTGACAATTTTAGCTTGCACTTTATTTTATTCCTCATCGCGTTGAAAATTGTCATCTTTAGACGGTACTACAAAGCTACAAAACGACGTTTCCTCACAAGTTTACTGATAAGGACACAGTAGGCATATATATCACATCCAAAAATTCAATGTTGAGATCGAAGTCTGGGTGCCTTGTCGAGGACATCAGTACGGATGTCTTTTTGGGAAGTTACCTAGAGAAAATGGAAAAGGCAAAGGCAAAGGCAAAGGCAGAGGGAAAGGGTAAGACAACGAGGGGAAGATTGCAGAGAAGAGGGTGAGGGAGAGATTTTGGGTCCTTCTGTCGACCTAAGACCCGCATTTGAGGAATCGGGTGGATTCACATTTGAATGACCCTCTTGAAACATCCTTGGGGAACCTTCAGCATAATTCTTGTAACGCTCCTCCCTCATGAAAGCAACAAGCTGCGAATTGTGAGAATCACCCATCATTTGCCTCTCCAGGATCTCCACATACTCCCTCCACCATTGCATATAGCTGCTTTTCTCCAAAAATATGTCAGGGGAAACCTTGTACTTCTCGATCAGACCCAGAACATATTTCTCAAACTCCACCAGTTTCACTATTTTGGAACCGTTTGATGATCCTCCGCTTTCCAGCAATCTGCACGACCGGATGGCCTCCTCCACGTGTGCCCAAAAGCACAAATCCTCCGTCACACTCGACTCGACATTGTTCAATTTCAAATTCGAAAGGCCAGCCTTCTCCTGGTATTTTTTTTTTCAGATGATCGTCCAGCCATTCTTCTACCAGCCTGTAGTGTTTGGATCTTCCTCGATTTATGTAATCCTTTCGGCCCCTTCTGTAATATTCCGCTATGTCCAGTGGTTCCACTATCCTGCAGTAATTTGTCCCTCCAAAGAGCCAACGGTACCGCAGTGGCGTGCCCCATATTTGAGGCTTCTTCTCCGCTTCTTTGACCACACCCTCCCAGTAATCCGAGAGGATTGTCTTGTACTTATCAACTCCATTGTCGTGCCTTTCTCGTGCATTTTTGAAGCTGTCACAGAAACCAGGACCCCTGCCGTTGGCTTTGCATACCTTCATGTACCACTCCAAGAAAGGTACACTTTCATTTGGTCCAATTGCTTGGCAGGATCAAATGCCTCTCTTTATTGTCTTAAGACGTCTCTTTCACGCTTTACTATTCATCTATCAATAACATTTAGAAGCTTCCAACTTCAGCAAGTTTTCCTTTTATCCTGCTAAAATTCTGAATTAGTCTATCCGCATTTTAATTAGGTTAAAACATGGTCAATGGCAAAAGTGAGATATATGTGTGGTTCCAAGCAGCACAACTATCTGCTAAAAAGCAAACTTCCCCTTGATGGAATGTAACCATGAGAAGAAGGTCAAGTTCAGATACCTGTATTGGCTTGAGGCCAACCACTATGACTTGAGTAGTAACCCCAGCTTTATACGAATCTGCTTCTTGCCCATTCAACCATGAACAATCATTGTGAATTAATCTTTGCTCTAGCCATCCAATGACAGTCTTATAATCAACACTTCAGGACTCTCTGTTTCCAACAGCAATTTTCGACATAAGCAGCTCCATGATGGACTCGGGCTTCAAAATAGGTACCGCCTGATTCAGAACACAAAAGGAAGGTGCCACAAGGTTTGTATTGACTTGAGTTAGTGGTGGAAGAGTGAAGGAATGGTCTAGGAAAACAATCATCCATATGAGCTACACACAAGAAGCACGAATTCCATGTTAAATATTACGATACAGCTTGTCGGAAGGCATTGTCCATGAGGAGTGGCGAATTGCAATTGATACAGAGGGGGAGTGTTCCCTTTGTTGTGTCGAGTGTGTTTAAAGCCATAACATGAAAAGGGAGGCGATGAATCCACCCGGTCAGTGTCCTGTAATAATATAGGGAACTGAGTCCTTGGACTTGGCTGAAGCTACAACCTGCGTTGAAGCAAAATAAGCATCAATTCATATTCTCAACTTATAGGTGCCAAATACAGTCTTTCAGATGAGATAAATATGCACAGTTAATAAATGAAATGAAACTTTGCGCAATCATATGATTCAGTTCAATGAAAGATTCAATTTATAGGGATTTTCGCAACTATGCTCAAAACAATGAGAAAAATCATTTCCATAGCAGAACAGTGCTTCACTTCTCATCTAATAGGCTTAATGATAGGTGGTGAACAACTCGAAACTCCTCAATTGTAGCAATTATTAGCATGTCTACTTCAGCAACGATTTCTGTAAGCAGCAATTCCTAGATACATGCGTACTTATGATCTCACAGCCAATAATAGTAATAACTAGAATGGATAACTTGAGAGAATATATAGAATTGCTACCTTTTCTTTGAGTCAAGAGAGCTCGTTTTGAAGAGAGTTAAATAGAGAAATCGCAGCTTTGTTTATATGAAAAGTTGGATTGGTTTTGGAGCATAGGAACTGAAAGTTGGGGATCTTCAATGAAGGAACCAAATCTCTTTCCTCTTCAAGACTGCCTGTAGTAACCAGTGAGGTGACAAAGGCAATGATATTGTAGTTCAGGCAGTGAAATTCATTGATTATTACAGGGTTATCCCCATCTGATTGGAAAGTCGTGGATTTAAGTCATGGAAACACCCTCTTTACACAACGCAAGAGGAAGTGTTGGTTGATTCGCCGCTCAAGTTCGATATGGCAGTCCATGAATCCTGAAGAAGATTTGATGACACAGCCAAGTTTGCCAAATACAGTCCATCGCTGAATCTGCAGATCAAGAAAACAACATACTACTCGTCAAGAACGTGGATTATCAGTAAAGTCGATGCAAAATGCATTCTCTCCACCGATTGCCGAACCTGGATTTCTGTTTCAGAAATAAAAGGCAAAGGAAAGAAAATTTCTTTACGCACAGAGAATCTATATCTCGGTCCATTCTCAGAGCTTCGTTGGATCTGCGCAGACACAGCTATTTAACATCGTGCCTCCATTTTTAACCTGATTCCAGAAACAAAAAATGCAAGTGCCAGCTTGCTTAATAAATCTTCCAAATCACCCGGCCGGTATGAGTGAGATATGGATTTGATGAAAACTTACGGAAAAAAACATAGGTTCATGTTCAATGGTTTTTTTTTAATAAAGATTGATTAATAGACTTGACCATTGACATTTTAATTGTGATGGTGCGTAATCGAGTATTTTTGACTTGTTTATAGCCTTGTTGAAATGAAATAACTCATATGTCATTTACTATGTAATTTTTACCTTGAGTTTGGGTTATGAAGTTTTGGTATTATTGTGTATACACACATAGTGATTGCTCGATTTGTTTAGAAGAGATATACTACTTATTGAACTATGGTTACTCATTTCACTCGTTTTTCATGTTTTTCAAGCTCCTCAACTAGCGGCCAATAGTACGAGAGAGCGCTATTGACGGGATTTTCGGGAGTATGATTTGGGTATGAGCTTAGCTAGTTTTTTTTTTTTTAATATATTTTTGTAGATAGTTGTTGGGTTGGCTGAATTCTAAATTGAACATATTCTTTGTGATAATGATAGAAATTTTGATATTGTAACCAACTTGTTATTTTATTCAATATATATGGATGGAGATATATGTTATTATTAATAGGTTATTGGTTATGTTTGAGACAATGTCCTTCATACGGGAGGACGGCCGTGCCATTCTCTTTCTTGTTGGTTTCAGGATGTGATATTTATGATACGGTGCTTGACTCTATCAAGAGTGAAACATCCTAAATTGGATCTTTCGTAATTGTTGCCTATGGCATCCCCAAGAGTCATGAACTTGCATTGGATGTTATAATTATTTGTCATCGTTTTGTGGTCGGTAAGAGGGTATGCGCAATCCGGTCGGTGAACTTCTGATTTTAATCATCGAACGCGCTCAAAATTCAGCTGCCGACGTAGTGTCTAACTTGGGGCAGCGTAAGCCCCAAGAAAAAAAAAAATATTGATATTGTAAAAATAAAGATAAAAAAGAAACAAAAAATGGGTAGAGAGCCATTAACTCTGCTCAGTTGACGACAGAGGGTCTCTAGCCTTAGCAAGGGTCGCAGAGGGCCCCATAGCCCTGCCGACATTAGCTAGGGTTTACAGAGGGCCGTTACTCTCTTCCAGTACCAGTAACTATAAATGCGCAGACAGGTGGTTGATAGTTCGAACACACCTTTTCCTCGCTGCTGTGCATTTACACTGGTTTTCTCACTAAAAAATGGCATATGCAGATCATTCCCGTTTTCCCCTTCAAAAAATGCCAGGAATAAGCACTCATGCAGATTATTTGCCGGACCTCCTAGCCAGAGAAGAAGAAAAAGATTACTACAAAGTGTTCCTGAGCTTCTGTGGCAGAGATACTCGGACTGGCCTGGCTGATCTCCTCTACAGGAGCCTGGTCAAAACAGGAATCCGCGTTTACAGAGACAAAGACAAGCTCTGCCGAGGCGAGGTGTTCGGCCCGAAGCTTCTAAGTGCGATCACAAGGTCCAGGATCTTGATCCCGATCATCTCGGAAAATTATGGCTCGAAAGCATGGTGCCTCTGTGAGCTTGCGCAGATAATGGAGTGCAGGAGAAACAATGCAGTGTATACGGTGTTGCCTGTATTTTATGGGGTGAAGCCATGCGACGTTCGACAACAGGCAGGGAGATTCGGCGATGGGTTCCAATCCGGTACGTGGCGGTTCAATGACTAGATTGTGGATGATTGGAGGCGGGCGCTTGAAGAAGTCGGTTTTGTATACGGATTTGAAGCTGAGAGAGGGTAACTCCTTTTTACTTAACATATTTATTTTCCATTATCATATAGTTTGGGCAATATAAGAAAAGAAAGATTTCTTTCAAGGTAAATATTGACTGCATAGATTGTGCAACTTATTTGAGTATTAGAACTCGTGGAGAAGATGTGAGAGAGGGATTAATGATGGTTCCTTTTTTATGTAGGAAAAATCCTTTGTGGCTGTACTAGATAATGTAATTACATATATATCCTATCGGAATTTTTATCTAACTGCCAAACCTAGTCTAAAGGAACAAAAATTCTCTCTCCAACCTTTTGATGCCTTTCTCAAAGATCGGAGTCGAATCGTGATCTCGTATTAAACAAATAACTGTTTTTTATTAGCTATCTCATTCCTTTTCTTTTCAATTTTTTTTTTTTATATATTCACCTTTTTTCTACTCTAAAAGTTTTAAACTTCGAACTTTTTACACATTTAAGTAAGGATTATGTACCACACATTACTAGTGAACTTATGTTACAAAATAACTGATGTTACAAAATCTTTCATAGTTACATTGTAAGAGTGAAATTTGAAGAATATATACAAATACTAGTATAATTGATCATATGAACTACAAAACTATAAAAGAAGTATTTAAATATGAATGTGACAACACCAATCACGAGGTTGGTCGAGTCGCCATCCAATATTAGGTTGATGGGCTTGTCTAATGGGCAGTTGGATATTCTAACAATGGGCGAGATGAGAGCTCCAGCCCCATCCAAACCTTTTTTTATTTGAAAGAATATGAATGTGACATCACAGCTCGATTTCTTACATAAATCAATTTTTTTTTTATAAATTTAACTTAATTAGTATTCAGTTATTTTAGGATTTCAATTGTTGATTAATTAACTCCCATGCCATCAGCAGCACACGAGGACTCTTTTTTTTTTTTTTTTTTTTTGGTTTCTAGTGAGTTATTATAACAGGGTTCTCTCATTTATGCACTAGACTGCTTTGTTCTTTGACAGGCAAAAACAAGATTGATCAATGAGATACTTGAGACAATTAATGGCAAATTAGTGGAAGCCAACCTTTTAACCATTTCCCTAGATAGGGAGGTGAAAGCAAGATTGCTAGATAATTTTACATCGACGTGGATTACACGCACAACTAGTGGTTTGGAGATGATGACATTTAGTGATGAGTTTCACAACGTGGATTACTGGCATGACTCACTAAGGCAGACACATTATGGTAAAAGGGTCAGGAATCAAATATACATAACATCGCATCAGTACGCATAGCTCCTTGAAATTAACTCTTCATGACTCGTTATCGATGGAGTAACGAGTTCGTAATGTATCAACCTTTAAGCTTATCATGTTTTGGATTAGTTTTCTAATTTTTTGGTCGAGTCCACAGTTCATTGTTTAGTTGCGATATGTTTACTGTTTTGTTCCTGCTAAATTTATTTGAGGGTTCTAGTTCTGCGATGGGAACCTATATCACAGATATAATTTTGTAATTTATGTTTGAGAATTAATGAAATGGAGCATCAAAGACCTCTTGCTACAGCCTCATCGATCCAAGAATGAAATTGGGAGCACGTTCATTGGTTCCACGGCGAGTCTTCAAGAACACTAACAGTCACAGTGGTAATGATTATGAATTTGCGTTATACTTGATATGGACTTTACCAAAGTCTGCTCATCCTTGCTAATCTGAGTCTGTCACTTATCCAATTGATTGGCCAAGCTCTAATTGACAAGATAGAAAAAAATTCATGGAACTTGAAGCCCATCAAAAGGCTATGTCGACAGTAAAGATGGAAAGAGTGGATTTCGGTTGGTTAATGACACATTATTAAGAGTATCTCCAATGAAAATGACGTCTATCCTCATCATATTGAACAATCATTAGAATTTTCAAAGTCACATTTTTATCATCTATTCTAATTGAAATCGTCAATTGTGGCAAGAAAAAAAAGTCATGAACACATCTAACTTATAATGTTGCCCTAAACAAAACTAAATTAGACTTTATTAATAATAAAAAAAAAGGATATGTGCAATAAAAGCCCTAAAACTTGTCACAAATGTGAAATTGAATCTTAAAACTTGCAAAATGTGCAATTAAGTCTTAAAACTAGTCAGATTGGTGTAATCAAGTCCTTCCGTTAACTTATTATAATTTGATTAAGGGAAAATGCTGACATGGCTAAAACACGAAACATAAGGCTAAAACAACATTATTTTGGTCTAAATATGATTTTTAGTACAAATTTAATTTAAATTAAATAAAAGCTACGCTAAAGTTTTTTATGAAAAAGAAAGAAAAGAAGAAGAAGAAGAAGAAGGAGGTGGTGGTGAGGGCTGCCCTTGCCGCCGCTGCCACCGCCCCACAATTGCCGGCTCATTAAACTTTGTTTACTTCATCGCTAATGGGTACGTCACTACGTTTCCGTTAAACTTTGTTTACTTTCTTTCGACAAAATCTTACTATGGGTAAAAGAAAGACATTATATCGTTACCATAATCATCCTGAACCCTTGGGCGTAAAAGAACCCAGACAACCTATGTTCAAATATTCGCTGTATGTCCATATGTTTACCCTAGGAAAGTGCATGTGATTTCTCTTTGTGATCATATTTCTTGTTTTTGCTGTCAGCTGTGCATGCGCGACAGCATTGAAAAGGAAAGCGCTGGGCAAGACATTAATTCATCTCAATGCTGAAATTTGAAGAGTCTATGAAAAGGATGTAAGTACCCAACATGAATTCGTTAGCAAAGATATACTTCTTTAAGCTAAATAAGGCCCGCACGGAATGAATAGGAAATCAATGGCCAATGTGGGAAATAAGTAAGGAATGCCTTGGGTTGATGAGAACTCCGTTGGCACAAATGATAAGGTACTTGGCTCCCTCAAGAACATTATGTCGCAAATCAACTTTTTCGTAATTGTTTCCTTTGGCTATCCATAGGACTCACAAACTCGTGCAATACTATAATTATTTGGTGTGGTGGAGATAGGTAGATTGCCATATTTGGGGATAAATTGACCAATTGATGATCACTAAATTTATAGTGTACACACAATCTAACCGGTGAACTTTGATTTAAATCATCATACGCGCTGAACTTTTGGTCTTTTTCTTTTGTAAATGATGCACTTTTACTGGAACCTGGCCAATTCTTGGTCCAAACACTGACATGGCGGATGTGTGGTGCCGGCATGGTGTCCAGCTTCGGCACCACGTTAGCACAAAGAAAAATGCTTAAGAACGTGGGAGGAAAAAAAAAAGCTAGGAGGGCCATCAGTCCTCTATCGACAATTCCCCGAATCTGCGGACGGCGACATGACCCTCTGTAATTGCAAGCTGCTGTCCTTGAGAGTTTACCATGTTTGGACCAGTTTCGTTTGTTCTTGGTCGGGTCGTGTCGGGTCGAGCCCGTATTCATCGTTAAAATTTGAGCTGTTTACTATTTTGTGTCTGCTGAATTTATTCGAGGGTTCTAGTTGCACTAAAAACATATATTTTTTGTTTCTGAAATTTATTAAAAGGGAGCATCAAAGACCTCTTGCTACGGCCTCATCGATCCCCGAGTGGAATTGGGTGCACGTTGTTCGTTGGTTCCATAGCGAGTCTTCAAGAAACTAACAGTCACAATTGTAATGATTATCAATCTGGCCAATCCGGATTCGTTGCTTATCGAATAGATTGGCCAAGCTCTATTATATTGAGCAGATGATAAAAAATTCATGTAATTCATCACTTAGATTTTACTTTTTAGAAAGGTTACACACATAAAACTATAAAGAAACTATGTGGTATATTAGTACTGCGTTTGGTCCTCAGGAAGATGGTCGATTAGGAAACATAATCCAAACATTTTAAAGAGATGTTAAAGAGCAGGAGTGATAGACCCGGGTACACACGGGTACACACGGGCCAATATAATTTTCAATTTTTATGCTAAAAAGGCATCTGTTCTAATTTAAATCGTAATTTGTGGCCAAAAAAATCGTCTCGCGCATCAAATTTAAAATGTTTCCTTCAACAGAACTAATCTAATCTAAATCTGATCAAAATAAACTACATTGGCCCCATTAATGTATCTAACTAATAAAAAGATTAACCTAAATTAAATATTGTGGAAATATCACAATTCATAATCAAAAGTATGAATCCCGAAAACTGTGACTTCTTAATATCGTGCATACATTGTCGGTGATAGCTTTGTAGGTCTCATATTTGGACACAAAATTGAGTTTTATCTCTAAATTGCCACCGGACCAAAGATAAAGTTGGGTAACTAAATATTAAATATTTAATGAAACTTGATCGGGGGCTAAATAGTATCGACATGCAATATGACACGACACAACACACTTGTGTTGGTTCCCACACAACTAAGGTACAAGACTGGGACTGAATAGTCTGATTCTAAAATGGACAATGTTGGTTCCTGGTTCCACATATTGGGAACCGACCCTGTCCGGTCCAATTTCCAATTTCAAGATGGGGATTAACCCACCCTAAAATTCATTAGCTGATTGAAAAGTTCCTCCATGTCACTAAAATGGAAGAACAGCCAGAGAAATTCAGCACAGCCGAAGTCGCTCACAGTGAAAAGTCAGAATTGACCGAGAAATGCTCTTCATGGCCGAATAATCCTCCCTCGTACCAACCAAAAAAGAAAAAAAAAAAAATCCTCCCTCGCAAGTGCGAGCATGAGCTGAAATCCTCCGGCTTTTGGTCCCAGATACAACTTTATTTTATATCACTTGTAAGATATGCAGAAACCTTATGATGATAATATGAAAGGATTGTAATAAATAACCCTACTAAATTGCAATACAAGTGTAACCCTCAAAATAATCTCACAGCCATTAAAATATATTTTCTCTGGGCGCACTCAAAACACTTAAAAGCGAACTAGCTTTTATAGTGACACGCTCTCACTCACTGGAGAACTCTTTTTGGGCACTGGGCTCGCACAAAACGACAACAACTACAATATATATATATATAGATGCATTAGCCGACTTGCATCCTTTGCCGACATTATCATGGAACTGAATATGGACAGAGTTTCTTCTTTCGCTAACAGCCTGCTCCTTGAAAGACTCTAGCCGTCTCCAAAGTTCAAGTCGGTAATTTAATCTTTCCTTTGTTGATTCCAACAATTCGAAGGAAGCCAAGCCAGAGTGGAAGTCGGTCAGGCAATGCGTAATCCTTTGGCCGTCGCCATCGCATCCATCTTGCTTGCCGTGCTCGCACCCGGTTTCCTGAAGAAGAAGGAGAAGGAAACGATCGGAAGCACCAAACCCGACGAGCCCATTTCGGTGGAATCAGCTCCGTCGGCCTCCGGGAACAACAACGAAGTGTTCTTGAGCTTCAGGGGCATAGACACCCGCACCGGCTTCACCGACCACCTCCACAGCAGCCTCGTCGACGCTGGGGTCTCCGTGTTCAGGGACGACGACGAGCTCCGCATCAGCGAGAAGATTGGCCCGGATCTTCTCCGAGCCATTAGAAGCAGTAAGATCTCGATCCCGATTCTCTCTCCGCATTACGCTTCCAGCAAATGGTGTCTCCGCGAGCTCGCCGGATGGTTGACTAGAGAGGTGAAGGGCACATCGTCTTGCCCATATTCTACAAAGCCGAGCCCGGGCATGAGCGACACCAGACGGGGAGTTTCAGGAAGGCCTTTCATAAAATTAAGAAGCATTATGAGGCAGAGGTGGTCCAACGATGGGAACGAGCTTTCCAAGGAGTAGCAAGCTTAAAGGGATGGGAATCAGAGAGAATTGCTGACGGGTACTACTTCTTTCGCTCGTGATCTTGCTTAGCTAGATCAAAAGTCTGAAAATTTTATGTCACGATCACTTTTACAGCGGAAAAAAAATGATGGGTTTTCATCAATTGGCTGCTTTTTGCTTCCTGTTTATATGTGGATGTGCTTCCGCGGAGACATTGATGACCGGTTTCTTGTATTGGACTTTGCTGTTATTTCACAGACATGAAGCTGAGTTGGTAAAGATAATTGTCAGGAAGGTTTTGGGCGAGTTAAAGGAAGCTTTTCAGTTAGACGTCTTGGAGAAATTGATCGGGATTATTAATCATGTGGAGGAGATTATGACAATGTTAAATACTGATGACATTACGTTGATACCTAAAATTTGTCATTTTATTTAGGATCTAATTGCATAGAAAATTAGGAATTAGTATCTAAAAAAAAAAAAAAAAAAGTAAAAAGTAAGTAAAATAAGTGATTTTCATTAAAATGCATCACGTATATTTCCATTAAATTGCATCACATATAGACATTTGAACATTTGCATTGCTAGTATTAATAATTAAAGATTTCTAAAAATTATTATTAATAATTAAAAAAATCGAAAACGGAACCCGGCCCCCTTTATTCTTTTTCTCTTCTTCTCTTCTTTCTTTTCACACGGGCCAGCCCACTTCTCCTTCTTTATGTCCCGCGGCCCAACCTACTTCTCCTTCTTTTCTTTCCCCCGCACGGCCCACCTTTTTTGGTCCTCAGCCCGGCCCGCTCGTCTTCTCTCCCTTCTCCTCTCTCCCTTTGGCCGCTGGCTTGACGACAAACGGGGAAAGGACGGCTGTACGTGAGGGGAGGACGGAGAGGACGCTGGCGACGAGCGTTGCGCGCGACGTTGGCGAAGGGAATGTCGTGCGGTACGGGTCAAGCTGGCGTCACGCTGGAGGAGAGAGTGACAGGACCGAGAGAGCAATAAAGGGAGACAAGGCGATGTTCAGGAGGCACAGGCTCTGTTTTTTGGACAATTTTCCAAGTAATATCTGCAAGTATTGACATCAAACAGTTTCTGACGGCAGAAATTGTCAAACTTCGAGTCTGTGGGAATGCATACATTTCTCATGGCAGTATCCTATAATTGGCAAAAGCACATTGAATCCATACTGATGGGGCAATGTCGATTTCGGTCCTTATCACGAGGGCCATAGTGGCTCCAATCAGTAGCCAATATTAATCCTATAACCTTTGGATAAATGTTGAATTCTTATCATGTCGCATTGCAAATGTGGCAAAATGCTTAATGATATAGACATGGGACTCACAAGTGTTTACTCATCAGCATAACCTTCAGCATTTCAATTGGTCGGGATACCTTCAGCATAACTTCCATTTCGGCCATTCCTCATGAAACTAGTTGTGAGCGGTGAGTATCTCCAGAAGTCGTAGACCCAAATGTGATGTATCAGATAGATAAATTCATATTTCAATCGGTCAGGAAACCTTTACCGTAACCTTTATAGTGGCCAGCCTTCATGTAATCGACGAGTGGCGGCCGGTGAGAAACCTTGTCCTGATACTCCCTCCACCACTGCATATAGCTGCTTTTTTCGAAAAATATGTCAGGAGAAACATCGCCCTTCTGGATCAAATCCATAACATACTCCTCAAACTCGAATAACTTTGCTACCTCTGAATCATGCGGTGCTCCGGGTCTGGGTCTGCCCAGCAGCCTGCATGACCGGATCGCCTCCTCCACATGTGCCCAGAAGCACGAATCCTCCATCACTTTTACCACTCTTGATTGAGAAGGACCATCATAATAATTTTGATGATCTTTCGGCCACTTTTCCAGCAGCTCGTAGTGTTTGGATCTTCTGCGAGTTGAGTAATTCTCTTTGCCCCTTCTGTAATGCTCTGCTATGTCTAGTGGTTCGACAATCCTCCGGTAATTTGTCCCACCATAAAGCCACCACATCCGCAGTGGTGCACTAGCTATTTGAGGCCTCTTCACTGCATTTTCAACCACCTCCTCCCAATAGACCGTCAGGTATGTCTTGTACTTATCAACTATATTGTTAAGCCGTTCCTCTGCATTCTTGAATCTATCATAGTAACCGGGACCCTTGCCGTTGGCTCTGCATATATCCATATACGCCTCCAGTAAAGACAGGCAGACTTTCATTCTGTCCAATTCCTTGGCAGGATCAAAATCCTCTCGCCGTCGCTTTACAACCTCTTGTTCATGACCGGCTATGTTTTCTATCAGAGCATGGATGCCCGCATTCTGCTGCTGTCATGACAATGAAAGTTCCGTCAGTTAAAGTCCACTAGGGGAAAACCATTCGTAACAGTGGGGCTTTGATGTTCAGAATTCTTTTCTTTAGTAAGGATGCAAACATGTACGAGCTGGTAGACTTGTGTCTGTTGATGACTCATTTCTCTTCTAATAATCGTTGAAGTCTGTGACCTTTTGCGAGATCTGTGGCCTTGAAATGCAAACGCTCAAAGGATGCAATACAATACATCCAGAGTTTGTTATTCCAAGCGTGAAATTAACCAAAGAAAACGAGAAATGAAAAAAAAAAAAGAAGTTAGAATCTATGACACTTTAATTTTTTTCTTGGATTTATACTGACTTTACTGAGTCATTAAGCTCACCGCCAAAGTACAAGTCTAAATAATTATCCTTTTATTGATTATTTGATTTCTGGAAACTTTTTAAGAACTTTGAAGTTCAAACTATTTGTTCAGGACAAAAGGTTCGCTCAAGCTTCTCGACTAATTTCAGGTATTTGACCGATGGGAGTTAGTATGGGCCATCAATGTGGTTGCCGATGGCCTTCTTTTTCATGGCGTCAGAATTACAATTTGAATCACGCCCCATTCAGAGGATTCTACCCATGTCTCGCAAACGAAATCTAATGATGTGTTTCGTAAGACAAAATAAAAGAAGAGATAAGTGAACTGCATCCAAAAATTTGTTGCAAAATTATAATTAAATCTTAAAACTTTTAAAAAGTGCAAATAAATTCTAAAATTTGTCAAGAATCTTTATACATTGCGGATGAGCTTTAGGGGAAAATAATTCCTATAATATAGGGTTTGAAAAAGTTGTGAAAGAGAATATATTGGTCATGGAATATCATTACCCTTAAATTATTTTACAGTAGTACGACAATTAGGAAAGGTTGAATACTTGGAAAGGTTGGATATCTCTGAGTGCACATCCATTAAGAGACTGGATATTGCAAAATTGAAGTATCTGAGATATTTTTCTTTTGGGTAAAGGTAACGTGTATATTAACTTTCGCCAGAGCGGGAATATACAAAGAATTTGTCCAAATTGGAGTATCTGAGATATTTATGAGCTTCCAAATGCAAGAATTTATCTGAAGTCCAAGGCCCTGATGTCTTGGAGTGCTTGGAATGGTTGGACATCTCTGGGTGCACATCGATTGGAACATTGCTAGACCTTTCATGCTTCAAGACCCTGAGGTTTCTGAACATCAACCACTGCGAGAAACTACATGATATTCAGACCCTGGAGAAATTCTCATCCTGCCATGGCTATATATTGATGGATGCAAGTCCCTAGAGAAACTGCAAAACCTTTCAAAATTTGAAGGTTTGATAGAGTTGATAGTGAACGATTGTCATGAACTTCTGGATATTTCAGAGCTCAAAGAATTGAGATCATTAGAATTTATAGATATGTCAAGATGCAAGTCCATTGAGCATCTACCAGATTTGTCAATGTGCAAGAACTTGAAATGTTTGGTCGTAAGAGATTGCGAGAAACTTATTGAGCTTACAGGGCTTGGAGACTTGGACTCACTGTGGCAAGTGGATATTTCTGGATGCAAGTCACTGAAAACAATACCGGAATTACCTGGAACGTACATCATGCAGAATTATGGAGAACCTATGCTCCATCCCGTGTACGGGACTATCACTTTCAGCTGATAGGCTGCATATAGTTCTATCTGCCACGTCGAAGTTGAGAGAGTAAAAGGAAGGTGATCACCCATGCCCTGTTGACATCTATTTCTTGTCTTTTAATAGTGTCATGTGTATCAAGAAGTGAATTTTCCTTCATCGCTTTTTCTGTTGTCTTTTCTTTCCACTCTATTTCAAGCAATGGAAAGAAGTTGATGCCCTGGCAATTGTTCATTTCTAGAGGGAACTGCTGCGCCCAGTTGGAAACCTTCTCTAAATATGTTTGATATCATCATGGGCCGACAACTCCAGTTCTTAATCTTCAACACAAGATTGATTAGTGATGTGCATGTACAGACTCTTCGGAGGTTAATCTACTTGGATACCTGATATGTCGTGTTTGTTCCAGTAACACAGGGAACAGGTGACTAAAGTGGAACATCTTCTGATGAATTTTTATGTCAGAGTTGTTGATTTATATATGCTGTTACTTGCCTTATCATTATGAAAATTAACTTATCACTACATTCCATTTCTTGAATTGTTAGCAGGATTCATGCGGTTTATAGAGGCTCTATCTATAATTTGTTTGGGATTGACTACATATTGCAGCTTTCTGTGGAAGAATGTCAAGTGTAGAAGACATTGCCAAATTTTGGAACACTTCTCCAGCTTAGAGCTCGGAAATTTTTCCGAGTTTATAGGAGAGATGAATCTCGATTAACAAACGTCAAGGGCGAGGAGTGAGGAGTGAGGACCACAAGAATTGCTTTTAGTCAATTAACAATTAAATTTTTTAGTCAAAATTCGAACGCGTCTCTGGATCCCAATATGAACACATGAAGTATATGAAACGGCAATGCTGCTTCGTCTTCCTGCCTTGCCTCCTGCTTTGCCTTCTTCCTCTTTACCGGCTCGAGTACGCTTCCCAGCTCAGGCCCTAGCAGCCGAACGGAGCCGTCCTCCTGGTTGACAAGCAAAAACTATCCACAACAGTCGCGTCTCACAGAGAGAGAGAGAGAGAGAGAGAGAGAGAGAGAGAGAGAGAGAGAGAGAGAGAGAGCTGCAATGGGAAATTATTCCTCAAAGCAACAACGCAAGCGCGTTAGAGACACCGATGCTTCGAGTCCGACCATTTCGAAGAAACAAAGACACGAAAAATTGGTTGAATTTGTGAAGAAATTGAATACAGAACAAGATCTATATATATGAAAGGAGTTTAGATCTTGAACAATTAATGAGAATACCTCAGTTTCCTGTTATATTCCATCTTCAGAACTTCAAGTTCATTCTTTACACAATCTTTCACCATTCACGATACGTAAGAAGAAGAGAAAGCTCTGAACGAATCAGGAACTGCTCAGCAACTCACAAGCTAAAAATGAATTCTCTCTCTTCACCCCTTCTCTCTCGTTCTCTCTTTTCCTTTTATACTACATCACTAGCTCAACTGTTTTCTGTTATAGAATTGTTTACAACAGAATAATATGAACAACACACGTGTATTTCTTCCGACCGTGTAGCTTCTTTAATTCGCTTGACCTGCTTCGTGTTTCAGGTTTTGCTCTCACGGATCACCAGCTCCTGTTGTCACGGATCGCCAGCTCATTAGTTCACTTGGATCGCCAACTCACGACCTTCCTCTGTTTCAGCTTCACAACCTTCCTCTGTTTCAGCTTCCTCTGTTTTAGTTGCTTCTTCGGAGTTTGGCTTTTCTCTTATTCGCCTTCTATGCACTTCGATCTTTCAAATCCTGTTTAATTCTTCTAACATCCCCCCTCAAATTGGGAATGGAGAGTGGACAAATTCCCAATTTGGTTCGCATATAAGAATGTGCTCTACTTGTTAATGGTTTTGTAAAAATATCAGCTAATTGATAAGCACTTGGAATGTAGCTAACATGCAATGATCCGGAGGAGACTTTTTCCCGAACAAAATGAAAATCTACTTCAATATGTTTGGTTCGAGCATGTAAGATAGGATTCGAGTAAGAGATATTGCTGACTTGTTGTCACAAAGTACAAATGAATAGGAGGCTTAAGACAACAGCCTATATCACGTAAGACAAAACCGACCCATGTAAGATCGCGAGAAGCGATGCAAGAGCACGGTATTCAGCTTCGGTAGATGATCTGCTCACGGTAGGTTGTTTCTTTGCTGCCCAGGATATAAGATTGGATCCAATATATATACGAAAACCAGTTGTTGATCTTCTGGTTTTGAGACAACCAGCCCAATCAATCGGAGTAACCATAGAGATGCATTGTACTTGTGAGAATGAAGAAATAAGCCAAGCTGTATAGTACCTTTTATATACCGTAAGACTCTTTTCAATCTGTTGAAATCTGCAATTGTAGGTTGCTTCATTTGTTGACAGAGTAGGTTTGTGGCATAAGCAATGTATCGAGATCATCAATGAGTGCAGAAGGAATCTTGATACAGAAGAGAAGAAACTTTCGGAGAATGAAGAACAGCTCAAATCCGAAACTCGAAGCAAGTTAAGTACATTTGATCTAAGAAGAATAGAACAACAGAAGTTTCTTCACATTCTGTTTTTCAATTGTCTTCAGATTTGTGCACTTGATCTTGTTTGAATTACAGTCAGAGCAGCGCGAGAGCGAATCGCCTCTTCTTCTTCCCTCTTCGGACTCTTTAGGGACGATCGATGTGCCGTCGGCGTCCGAAGCGAATTCTGACCTATCCGCTTCGTCCATCTCCGTGATTGGAAACAATTACCATGTATTCTTGAGCTTTAGAGGCCTTGACACTCGCAAAGGTTTCGTTGATCACCTCTACCGTCAACTCGTGCGTGTGGGCCTGCACCATCCAAACTTCGTGTTTAGAGATGATGAGAACCTCTGCTTTGGCGAGCCAATTGCTGAAAATCTTCTCAATGCAATCGAGCGCTCTAAGGTTTCAATCCCAGTCATCTCGGAAAATTATGCTGCTAGCGAATGGTGCCTTCGTGAACTCATTCATATTATGGAGTGCAAGGAAAGTAGAGGACAAACAGTCTTGCCTGTGCTGTACAAGGTGAAACCCAAGGATGTGAAACACATGCAGGGGAAATTTGGAGAGGCCTTCAAATCTGGTATGCATCGTTTCATGGAGGATGTCAAGCAACAAGGGCCGGAAGCACTCAGAAAAGCACTTACTCTCAGAGTATACGAATCAGAGGTGTTTGCTAGTGGGTATGTCCTTTAACTTGTTTTAAAAGATCCTTGTCAAAAGAAGATTTTTTTATTTTATTTTATTTTTATTTATCATCTATAATCCTTGTTTCGTGAGCCATTAATAAGTTCTCATGTGTTGTGTTGTTTGATAGGCATGAAGGGGAATTGGTAAATGAACTCGTAGAAACAATATTGCGTCAGCAGCAATATGATCTCCAACCTCATCTTCCCTTAAACTTGGTTGCAATCGAGGATCGTGTGGCTGAGGTTATGGAATTGATGGATCTTGCTTGCCCGAACACTCGAATTATTGGGATTTGGGGGATGGGCGGCATTGGTAAGACAACTCTGGCTATGATCATCTATAAAAAGCTTTTTGACAAGTTTCGGTACCGTAGCTCTCTCAAGGATATTAGAGAAACAATTAAGATGGAGGGTATCAAACATGTCCAATCTCTACTCATCTCAGATACAACAAAAAGCCCTCCCCATAGCGTGCATAATTCTGATATAGGGATTGCAATGATTCGATTAAGTTGTGAAAATAAGAAGGTACTTATTCTTCTTGATGATGTGGATCATCAAGAACACCTTGATAATTTGATTGGAGGTTGTACTTTTGGGTCAGGAAGTAGGATCATTATTACATGTCGAAATAAGGCCCTCTTGAAGTCTGATTATAAAATGTATGAACTCAAAGAAATGAACCGCAAAGAATCTTTGCTTCTGTTTAGTAGACATGCATTTGAAGGGGAACGACCTCCCAAAGATCTTGCGACTCTTTCTAGTGATATTGTTGCCACCACAGGAGGGCTTCCCTTAACTCTCATGGTTGTAGGTTCACTTCTCAAAGGGGAAAAAGATCAAATGATATGGGAAGAGAGGCTTGAGAAATTGAGGAAGGTACCTCATGAGGATGTACGAGAAAAGTTGAAGATAAGTTATGATACATTAGGTCATGCAGAGAAAGAGATGTTTCTAGACATTGCATGTTTTTTTATTGGAACTGACAAAAGAATTGCCACCTACTTTTGGGCGGATCTCAAATTCTTCCCAAGAACCGGATTGCAAATATTGATTAGTCGTTCGTTAATAAAAATTGATGGTGGAAATCGGTTGAGAATGCATGATCAACTAAGAGATTTAGGTAGGAGTATCGCTTGTCTAGCAGAGAAGAAGCCTTGGAAACAGAGCAGACTATGGGATGAGGAAGCCATGAAAGTTCTACGACGCAAGGTAACAATGATGTCTACTTTTGGCCTCTCCCATTTTCTCTAATGGTAGTCCCTTAAATTATTATCGTTATCGTTCTTTTGCTCTAGACCATTGACCATTCTCAACATGTGGTTAGCATTTTCTTGGTAAAAGCTACATCGAATTTGGCCTTTAGTTCATGAAAAGTTTGCACTCGTCACCATTCAACAGGTCATCTCTTGATGCATATGACAGTAAAATTGTTTAGTATTGACTCTGTCTATATTGCTCTTTTGTGGGTTTAACATCGTTTTCTAGTAGATTTGATACTGCTTCTTACTATGTAGTACTTGTTGCATACCAAGCATCACACTAGTTTGATGATTTACTTAATGCCACATATAATTCTAGTTTGTCACACTTTAAACCGCACAAGTCTTTATAAATTTTTGCCGATCGACTTATTTTATTCAACCAAATGCCAAAAACTTTAGTGTTGATCATTACTTTGTTGTCTTTCATTCTATCTCTCAAAATATATTGGCAATATAGTTTTTGAAGTATGCTGATGGGAAGATAAATACATGGATCACATATTTGCCACCTTTTTCTATCTTGAATTTTTACTTTTTTCCTTCTCCAAGATTCGAATACATTATTCTGTCTTCAATTTCCAACCATAAATACGTGCTATTTCCTCGGGTGCTGGTTCTACTTTTTTGCAACAAAAAGAAAGATTTCAATTAAATCCTTTGCATCTTAACTATTGGCTATCAATTTAAGATTTTGTTCAATTCAAGTAATAAGATGTTATGCAGTGGTTTTATATGTATGAAGAATTTTGACAATTTGTTTTCTAGGATTTATTATGCATTTTCATGATGTAAATCCAATATGATAATGTAAATGCAGAAGTACAAGTACTTAATACAAATAAAATTGAAGATTTAGTTTAAATTGTATTACTCGGTGAATATTAATAACATAATTGAAGAAGTTCCTTTAAATATATCATGTTTTTGAGCAATTTAGAAATGCATAATTATGTTAATAATGTGGTGGGTTAGTTGATAACTTGAAACAACACTACAAAATTTAGATGCCTCTTAGTCAATGATAAATAGAAAACTATTATTTTTTCTTTTCACTTAAAGGACTGGCACATTTAAAAAATGATTAGATTCAAATTCTCTATTGCGACTTTGGCTTTTCTTTCATTGTCGCCTATACCAACTTACAGTCAAATTAACAAATTACATAAAATATTAATAAATTGGAAGATTGTTCAAGATACATTAACTATAAAAGGAATTGGCATAATTAACAATATTTATTTTTTATTATGAGCACTGCATGTGTGCGATGGATCAATCATATTCATTCATATGAAAGATGAGAACTCATATGAAAGATGAGAACTCACAGGATTTTGATATGTGATGAAACATCATAAGGCTATTTCATGTCTACCCAGCTTTCATAATATATACTCCGTGTTCATACCGGTGCTATGCACGGATTTAGTTATAGGTATTATGAGCACATAATTCAACATCAATGAATGTTGTGCAAAATCAAACAAATAGTAAATTATGACATAAGAAACAAAATAACAATTGTCATATAATTTTGTACATATTCATACCAAGTAATTTTCGATAAAAAAACTGAAAAGCAAATATCGACATTAAGAAATTAAATGATTGAGTGACGAAATAGTGAAAGGAGAAAGAAATTGTGTTCTCCTCCTTTTATTTGCCTTTTGTGCAATACAATATCCACCTCTATTATGTAATGAGCGAGCTTTTCTTGGTACGATTAATTGAGCCTTTATTCACATGCACAAACAGAGGAGACAAAAATCTTTTGTTAGATATTAGTGGAGAAAAAACAGGTAATTAACTTACCTAATAAGATAACTGGAGGAGCAGAAAAGAAATGTCATAATGCACAAAAAGGAAAACGATAATAATCACTATTCTTTATTTACTAATTCATATATTTTTATATAATTGGGTGAATGGCAAAAAATGCACTAACCAAATTTAAGATCAGGATGAATTTTATGATTGATTGGGGCAAATTCAATGATGACTAATTGAATGGTATGCTCATCTCAAAGGAAAATGATCCAGTCAGTTTTAAAATTATTGTATAGATACCGATTAGTCATGAATTTACTAATTCTGTCAATTTAGTATTAAACCTCTGCGCAAAATTTCAATGTAGTCTCCTAGATCAACTTTCGCCAAAAATCGTCAACATGGTGGTTCAATTATTTTCGGCCGTTCTATATGGCACATCGTCACCTTAGTGATTTCCTATAAAAATTGGCCGAAAAAACTAAATTGAAATTTCACGAAAAGGGTTAAGACTAAATCAGTAAAATTGGTAAGTTTATGATTGATTAGGCAATTTCTTCCTAGTCTAAGGATTAGTTGTTGAGCTTTGAGCTTGAATACCCAAAAATGAAAACTCAAGTTCCATAGACCAAATTCTTGTTTCCATCTAGCCATATGCCAAAACCAAAACTATTTTATGAACGGGGAGGGAATGAGTTGTCATGCTCCATGAGTGCATAAGTCTAATTAGGTACCTTTTGTTTTTAAAATGTGTAATAGTTCTCACATATGTCGAAGGGTACACCATATTTAGTCAATTGTCAATACTATGTATGTTAGAAAATTTAATTTCAAATTTTTTTAGAAACCTAGAATAATTTTATATAGGAAATTCACATAGAAATCAAAACTTGGGGCATAAAAGTGAAAATTGACATATGACATGATCACATAATTGTAGAAAATTAGATATATTTCTTTTTTCCCTATTAGTGTAGACAAAATGTATCAGCCACAATAACATGCACGGTATAGTATACTAACAGGAGGAGGTTGGATAGTATTTATAATCCTCATTTTATTTTTTATTTTTTTTAGAAGGAAAATGAAGAATATGAAAATATTGAGGCACTACGTCTGGACGAAAGCGGCTCCAATGAGTTCATGATGCGAAAGAGCTTCAAAAACATGCCTAACTTGAAGTTCCTTCATTTGAAAGCTATGGATTTTGCTAGAGATTTCGAAGGATCACTTTCTGAATTAAGATGGTTGAAGTGGGAGAGATGTTGCGACTCTTTCAAGGTGACTAGTGTTCATTTGGAGAATTTAGTGGTGCTTGAGTTATCAAGTCATGAAGATATTCGAAATCGTATTAGTGAAATTTGGACAGGATGGAGTTTTTTTTCGAAGAGGAGAGGATGGAGTTCAATTAAGGTAAAGATGAAAAAGGTTTTTCTCTTTTGTTACATTTTATGTTAAATCATATCATTTCTAACTGCTAATCTTGAAACATGTTTCTTTCTTGTAGATGGAGAGGTTGAAAGTTCTCAATCTTTCGTGGTTCTCAAAATTGAAGAGCAACCCTAATCTCTCCGCTTTTGAAAATTTAGAGTATCTAAACCTAAAATGTTGTGATAATTTGAAGGAAATCGACCCTTCCATTCAATATGCCAAGCGCCTCCTTTACTTGAACTTGAGCGATTGTAGAAGTCTCAAGATGTTACCTGAACAACTTGGCGAACTAGAAAATTTGGAGGAACTTGATGTAAACCACACTCCAATAAAAGAAATCCCTTCAAGTATAGGATCACTGAAGAAGCTGAAGAGGCTTAGTGCCATGTGGCTTAGTCTAGAACATGCGTCATTAAAAAAGATCCCTTCTTCAATTGGGAAATTGGGAGAGTTGGTTGAGCTGAATTTGTTTAATGCTAGTATTGAAGAACTACCCGAATCTATTGGGAAATTGAACAAATTGGAAATTCTAAATGTTTTTAATTGCGAGATAGAAAGGATATCGAGCTCTATTGGAAAATTGCAGAGCCTCCAAGAGCTTGAGGCCTCATGCGGTAAACTAAAAGGACAAATTCTCGTTGATAAAGGTGGATTGTCTTCTCTAAAAACCCTTGATTTAAGTTATACAAAAATTTCTGGCTTGCCGGAAAACTTAGATCATCTTTCTTCTCTCGAGCACCTCCGTTTACTTGGCTGTTGTGAGCTTGAGTCACTCCCAAAACCTCCTTGTAGCTTATCATCCCTGCAGCTCACCTGTCGGAGCAAAGAGCTGCCATCGCTCTCTCACCTCAAGCATCTACAGCAGCTCTCCCTTAATTCTTGTGAGTCTCTTCAAAGCATCCCATCGCTCTCTCACCTGGAGCATCTACAGTAGCTCTCCCTTGATGGTTGCGAGTCTCTTCAAAGCATCCCATCGCTCTCTCACCTGGAGCATCTACAGTATCTTTACCTTAGTAGCTGCATGTCTCTTCAAAGCATCCCAGAGCTTCCCTCCTGCATACGGACACTTAGCGTTTGGGCATGTCCCAAAGTGGAAAGGTTGCCAAATCTTTCCGATTTGGAATTTTTGTCAGAATTATGGCTCGGGGGATGCGATGGGCTGAAGAAATTGGATGGACTGGGAGCTTTAAAATCCCTAAGAGAGTTTTGCCTACACAGATCGCCGCCAAAGGATTATATCCCACACATGGAGCCAGAGTTGTCCAACCTCGATGGCTTCGATGAAAAGCCAGATGATCTCTATGCGATAGAAGGCCTTGAAAAATTGGGATCCCTGGAAGTGGTGGTTATTTCTTGGTGTGAGCACATTCAAGTACTGGACCTTTCAAAATCGGAGCATCTGAAGCGGTTGAATGTTGAATTATGCGAAAGCTTAGTTGAAATTCGCTGCCCCAGTAAATTCCTGGAGTACTTTAATTGGGATGGGTGCGTGTCACTCAAGAAATTACCAGACTTTTTACCACACGACGGGCTACGGCCGGATCTTGATGAGCAAGATGACTGAGGTTTGCAGGAGTATAGTTGGATTTTCATGAGGAAGCCAACGAGGTTGCGAAAGACGTGGTGCGATTCTGGCTGAAAGTACTATCATCAACGGTCAAAACCAGTACAAATCATGAAGCCACTCTTTCCTTGTTTTTCTTCATGCATTCAATTATCATCTTGCGATTTTGTACCTTAACATCATTCGCAATTTATTACTTCAGTTCGGTCATTATTTGGTGATGACAATGTCTCCACTCCAGAGGCTTTAAAAGAACAGAGGATTTCCACTGTATTGTGGATAACAGTGTGAGATCCAAAACAGAAGTATGGAGGAAGCCCTTAAATCAACCTTATTGCTTTCATGTTTTTGGGATAAACATGACAAGTAATCAATGGGTGGCTAGAAAGGTGATTTGCTTAAGTCCTTTAATGTTTGAGAGCTGATCTAGATCTCTAATTGCCATCTTTTCTTGATCTACAGCTCAAATCCGAATTTTTTGCTACAGCTGCCATTGAACAGAATTGGAAAGTCACTCCTGCAATAATTGAGGTTTCAGCCAGAAATGTGCACTATTTTTAGCTTGGCTGATGGTGGGGACAAAAAATCTGCGGAGCTTGAGTACCACCCTGCTGTTTATGGCTCTGAAAAGAAGTAGGAGGAGCTGTGCATGTGCGTTTCAATTCTGTGGAGAGCTTAAATGGTACTGCATCAGAAGCAAGCATTTCCAACTACAACTGTAATCTTGACAATAAGAATAACTCATTGGCAATATTAGGAGGTCAAATTGACTTGGAAGATACTAGGCATGTTCTTTTATCATCATTTGCATAATAGTTAATGTGTGTCTCTAAATCCTGATGAGAGAAATCATGTTCGTTTATTTTCACCTACACAGAGAATACCAGAATGATGATGAACACATATACCCCATGTAGAATTATGAAAAATATTTGCATGACAACAGCATGACAGAGATCGGATTCTGGAGAGCATCCGTGTTTTCTGGTAAATGTAAATATAGTAGTTGAGAGTACCTACTTCACATTAGTATTTTTAGTTTGGCATGGGGCCTTTCGTGTCGATGTCTTATTGTTTTCCTCTTATTTCAAGGACTCTTGGGGAAACTAATCGACCACATGAATGTGATGCTTCAGCATCATTTGGCTTGTGATCCTGGTGGGAAAGAAAATAGCTTATGTCCACTTTTTCTGTCATGGATTAATAAGCCACTAGAGGCATCATCATAAGATTATTACTTTTCGGACACTGATGTTGAGATGATGAATATCCAAGGATCTATATTCCACTTTGTTTGTCAATTGAAGTGCTAATACGTAGATTGTTCAATCTGATGGTGGAGTTATGGCCTTGATTCTGTCAAAAGTAACATCCTGTCCGGTGGAAATCTGGTAGGAATCATTTTGCGGGAATCATTTTGCGCTCTTTCTTTTCTTCATTGTGCCTATATCCATCTCCTTTGTTCATACCATCAATATCTTTACATATTGAATTTGCATCCTTCTATTCGTTCTTCATTTGGTGATGACAATTTCTCATGCTCCTGATTTCTTTAAATGACCACAAGCTTCACTGTAATTTCAGCAATGGTGTGAGATCCAAACCAAATATCTGGGATATGGATGCAAGGGGGACGCTCTTTAAGCCGATTGCATTGCGTCTTGTGATTCTAGGGATGGGTATAAGAAGAGGAGGGTGGAAATCGAGCACAGAGAGAACGGGAAGAGATTGAGGGGTCCAGCATCATCTGATGGTCTGTTTCTGTCTTCCTTCTGGTGGACGACGATGGGATGACTAATTCGAAAGTGAGATTCATGCTCACTGATTGCTTTGACCCTTGTGCTCCAGCTTGAATGGAAGGATCTTCATGTTAGGTCTTCATTGCTTCTGGTTGCCATATCTTCAGAGTCCAGGTGATTGGACCCCTTTTAACATTAATTCATTCTTGTCGCCGATTGATCGATTTAGTCATTGGTTGATTCTTGGTGTGATTGGTGCATGCGCATTCTAGTGATTTGAAGTTTTGAGTCACTATTATTGGTCTGATTTTTGGATGCACGATGTCCGCACATGGAGGAAATGAAATAAGACTTATTAGAGCTTTTCTGCATGTTCAGCGAAGCATGTTTAGTTGTTCTATTAGATTTATCAGCTTGTGATTCCTGTTAGGTGCTGAAATCTGCTCGGTTATTCTCTTCTACCAGTTTGCTATGGTGTAATGAGATAACTATAGCAGCTTTTGATTAGGTTTCCTGTCAAGGGTGGTGAATTTTCCTTATGTTATCTGAGCAGTCGTAGAGCAAGTATAGCAGGATTATCAGGACTTACGAGCCTATTACAGGTTTAGGTTAATTTTATCACCCTATCTAGGTAGTGTGGAAATTGACTGCAGAGTTGTTGGAACTAATTTGAACTATCGTTAGGTTGAACGGGAAGATTACCTTGACTGATGAGGTTCTACTTTCATAGCCATTTTTTTTTTCATGTTCTTGGATCTTGAAGCACCTTGAGGGGTGATGAGAAGTGGAAAGTTGAACAATCTCCTGTGAACCATTTGTTTGTACCTATGATCCAAAGTAGCATTTTCTTCATGAGTATGTGGACATTCCTTCTGATAAGATTCTCCGAGGATGTCCTCAATCATACCAGTTAGCTAATAACATGGTGAAATGGTGTTGAAGGCAGCTAATTTCACACGGAAAAGGATGCTAATGTCTGAATTGTTGTGATGGTGATATGGCTTGTTCATTTTGTCCTTATCTTTTTTTTTTGCTAGCTTTCTAGTTGAATGGAATTGCTCCTCATCTCCTTCTGACTGGGGAAAATGCAAAAGCTTGAGCTGTGATAATAGAAGTCCATTGTTTTCTTCTTTCACCAGGGGTTATCGAGCTCTGACACTCGTGTGTTTGGAAGAACTTTTGCTTTTAACTTTCATCTATACTTTTGTTTTTAGCATTTGCAATGTGTCTTTTGTTCAATACTCAGTGCTTCAAACCTTCAGAAAACATAAAAGTTTGCATTTTATGGCCAATTGTAGCAAAATAATTCTTGTCTTGCTGACAAGGTCAGGAAGTACCTTCTGATTTCTAATGTTGTAACAGAAACACCATTAAATTTGTTTCTATTTACATGGTTGGTTTTCATTCTGTCATCCTCTGTATGGATCCTCTATAATGTGATGGTCTTGCTTTTTGAAGGTTACAAACTCTATGCTAGTTGACTGTCGCCCGCACCGATGTGAAATTCAAAGTACAAAGTTGACTAAATCTGACAGTAAATGACTTTTCTTTTAAGTTACCTGAAGATTTCAGTTCACAAAAAGGTGTCGAAGAATGACGTTGAGTTGTGCTTGAGAAATATCTGGTCGTTGGCCAGTTCAACTATGAATTTGAAGATTGTGTCTCTAGCGGGGATGGGTTATGTTTGATGCAGGGGTGGAGACTGCTTTGGCCAACTTATTGTCTGTTCCTTAGCTTTTCAACATTTTTTCTTTTCTCATGTTGGGCAAGAAGGTTGGTCCACGGTTGATCCCTGATTCGCCTTCAAAAACTCCATCCGTGCTGCTTGGGAAGCTTGATTGTGGAATGGTAAAGAAGAAGATCAATCTTTGGAGCTTAGTTTGGAGGCTTTAGATATTGCCGCCATAAAATAAGCAACATTTGTTATGTCCAATTTGATTGTTGAAGATAATTATGTCACTGTTCAAATCTGCTTTTGTTGAACAAGTGTACTATATTTTTACATTAATACATAACAGGTAGTTTGGGGTGTTCATCCGGAAGTTTAAGAGTTGAAGCACGCCGGTTGGTAGAGGAGTTACTGATTTGGTGTTAATTCTTATCCCTAGTAGTTTGGTGCAGTATGTTGTAATTGACTTATGGTGATGAAGTTACTGTAATACTTGGGATTTGACCAAGTAAAAAAGAACTTCTGGGGCCTAAGAAAAAAAAAAAAAAACAAAAGAGAAGGTTGAAAAGTCAACTAAACAAGGGAAGTGGTCGTTGGCTTAATGGGAGAAAAAAGAGACGCTTAGCTCCCTCTTAAACTGAGAGCTCATGTAGAAAGAAAATGGAGATAAGAGAGAAAGAAAAAGATCTGATTCTGAAGATTGCTAACATCTCCTACTAAACAAAAAATATAGCAGGTATAGTGCCGTTTTTCTGTGGAGATTACCTGCTTCCATAAGTATTTTCAGTTTGGACGGGGCTTTTCTTTGACAAGATATTATTAGCCTGTCTTAATTCCACCAACTGGAGGAAGTTGTTTGAGCAAAGTAAGTGTAATGCTTCTGTGTTATATGGCTTGTGATCATGAAATGAAATAAAAAGATCAGTTTGCCTCCAAATGGATATTTGATGTCTTCAGTCAAATAGCACGAGATTCTTCATTCTTGACATGGTATCAATCTGCGCTTGTGTAAATAAAGTAATACTTCTATCCAACTTCTATGAAGTAGAAAAATTCACTATCCGATGGATTCTGGAAACCGCTCATGCATATGTGATCTTGATTGCATTTTGTTAATTTGCTATTAGGTCATGGAAGTGGGCAGTGAAGGTACCATAGATGTGTTTGGCATTTTCTCAAAGCCAGGGCACTAATGTCAAGATGATGAATCTCCATGGATCTGTATCAAACTTTGTTTGTCGCTTAATATGCCAGTGTGAAGGTTGCTCTCTCTTAAGGCAGATATATGGCCATGATCAGGCTGAAAGTATTATCATCAATGGTGGAAATCCAGTACAAATCATGTTGCCGCTCTTTCCTTGTTTGGCTTCATGCCTTTATTAATCATCTTGCAAATTCGTATCTTAACATCATTCACAATCTATTACTTCAGTTTGGTCATTGTTTGGTGATGACTATGTCTATGCCCTTGAGGCTTTAGAAGAACAGAGGATTTCCACTGTATTGTGGATAACAGTGTGAGATCCGAACCAGAAGTATGGAGGAAGTCCTTAAATCAACTATATTGCTTTCATGTTTTTGGGATAAACATTACTAGTAATCAATGGGTGCCTAGAAAGGTGATTTGCTTTAGTCTTTTAATGTTTGAGAGCTGATCTAGATCTCTAAATGCCATCTTTTCTTGAACTACAGCTCAAATCAGAATGTTTTGTTACAGCTGCCACTGTATGGAATTGGTTTCAGCCAGAAATGTGCACCATTTTTGGGACAAAAAATCTTCAGAGCTCGGGTACTACCTAGCTGTGCATATGATTTTTAAATCTGTGGAGTGTTTAATCGGTACTGCATCAGGAGCGAGGACTTCCTATTAAACTGTAACCTTGACATAGGAATAGCTCACTAGCAATATGAGGAGAGCAAATTGACTTGGAAGATAGTTGTCATGTTCTTTTATTATCACTTGCACAGTAGTTTGATGCGTGTCTTTGAATCCTGACAAAAGAAATCACGTTCTTTTATTATCATATTCAATTGAGAGTACCCATCTCACATTATTATTTTCAGTCTAGCATGGGGCTTTTCATGTTGATGTCTTATTGTTTTCTGTCATATTTCAATGAATCTTGGGGAAATTGGTCGACCACTTGAATGTGATGCTTCAGCATCATCTGGCTTGTGATCCTGGTGGGAATGAAAATAGATAAGAATGCCTTCGAAGTAGATTGCATATCATTATACGTAATCAGTCACAAAGTAAGACTCTTCATCCTTGACATGAATCTGTTTCTTACGCAAACAGATTATTACTTTTTTCCACGTTCTATTAAAGTTGGTTTCTTAGAGAACAGGATGTTTGTTATGTGATTCTTTCATTCATTCATGCATAATAAAACAGAACTTCATTCATCTGTTGAAACCTTTTATTCACCCGATGTCAAAAAACACTTTTAGCAATTGATTGACCATGGCAACTACTCATGTCTATGTGGCTATGATTGCATTTTTAGCAGCTTATGTCCAGTTATTTAGTCATGGATTGATAAGTCACTGGAGGCACCATCGTAAGAATTTTACTTTTCTCAGATCCAAGACATTGATGTTGAGATGTTGAATTTCCATGGATTCTGCCCTCTTTGTCAATTGAGATGCTAATACATAGATTTCTCAATCTGATGGTGGATTTATGGCCTTGATCCTGTCAAAAGTTGCATCCTGTACAGTGGAAAAACTGGTAGGAATCATGTTGCGCTCTCTTATTTTTCATTATGCCTTTAGGTATCGAAGTTGCATCCTTCTGTTCGTTCTTCATCTAGTGGTGACAATTTCTGATGCCACTTTACTTTAAATGACTAGGAGCTTCATTGTAATTTCGGCAATGGTGTGAGATCCGAACCAAATATATGAGATATGGATGCAACAAGGACATTCTTTAAACTGATTGCGTTGCATTGTGCTTTATGAATGGGATCTATCCGTCATAATAATGAAAATAGATGTTTTACTTCACTCGTGGGATGTTTGAGAGTTAATCTGCATCCATGAATTTCTATTTTTCTTGAACTAGCTAACTTAGTAACTTCTCTCTCTCTCTCTCTCTCTCTCTCTCTCTCTCTTGAAGGACAGTAATTTTCCTTAAATTTGGTTATGTTACAAATTTTTCATGAATATCACGATTTTGCCTCTTAAATTGTACTTAATGTTATTGATAAACATGCATATAAAGATTGCAATTAATCTCGTGTAACTAAGACTAACAATACCTACTGGTTAAATAGTTTTCCCATAAGATCCTAATCCTCCTCAATCAGCCATATATACCCAACGATACCTATCATTAGCACCTCCTCATTCTTAAGCACAATAATCCTTTTTCTTTTGCCGATCGTTGCCATGTACATCAGAAGTAAGTATTTTTAGTGTAAATATTAAGGGAAAATTACGTAAAAAAGTAAAAAAGAAAACGAAAGAGGGAGTAGAAAGTGGCATTGGAAGCTACTCTTATATATGGTCAATAAATCAATCAACCTACTCATTTTCATGAGTCTCGCACGCTCTGTTCTAAAGTCCAAAAGCTCAATAGATACAGGGGAACGCAGAGAGATTTGCAGAGCACACCACTTGGAATTAACCGCTTCAGGATTGAAGCACTCTGGTTGGAGTAGCTGAGACATTCTAGAAAATGGCTTTAACTCATCTAGAATGAAGCTTTGAAATTCTCGCAATGGATTTGTTTGCTCAGAAATTGACCAGAAATTGACCAGAACTTGCGGGACATGGACATTGCTATCTGAATGACAACATATCTAAGTGCTTGAAGAGTTTCAAACATCCCATCTTAACAATAAATACATTTCGGGCACTTGACTTCGTTAAGGAGATAAATGTCAATACTATAGAGTCAGCCCCTGTAAAAATCTCACATAGGGCTTTCCTCAAATAGATTGTGCAGCGGAGCTCAAAATAAATACCCTCAGTCAATGCTTGAACCTCGTGATGAATCCTACATCATCAATAAAATGCGTGATGTTACCAATACAAGAAAATACTCTCGGGCACAACAAAAGGGCATTTTCCTAGAAAAATAGTTAAATTGGAAAGAAAGCAGAGGGTGAGTCGGGCAATGCTCTCGCCTATGGGCCGAAAAGGTTTCAGAAATGGCTTCACTTATAGTCAATGAAGCGTTGTGATTGAGCAATGAGCATTGCACATTGTAAAATTAGGTCGTTAATGGTTCCGTTAAAGTTAAATTCGTTCGAAAAGTATACATCATTTATAATTCATCATTGCTAGGTACATAAGCATGGTGGTGGGGACTCGAGAAAATTATAGTAGGTGATTTGGGACATTCATATATGAAAAATGAGATACAAATTTAACACATTACTGAAATGTTTGTTACACAAACTATTGCACACATTATTGTACTTTTGTCTTTGAGTAGTTCCAAGGAATGGAGACGCTAGTCGCAAAAGTTGACCAGATGCTTTCCGGGGATACGAGCTTTGGATCATTATACAAAAAAGTAGAAGAATTTAGTAACGTTTTAATAAATCAGTAAATCACTGATTTTTTTCAACTTTTATAAGCCTGGTTAGTAAAATACAAACCTTGAAACGATTTTTACCGAAGTCCCAATAAATTAGTTAATGACCATTTTTTCTCAAATTTACAGGTGTGGCACTATAATATATTTACAGAAATGTTAATGAAACTAGTAAGTTACGAACTTTTTTATTACGAGATTTATTTTTGTCAACTAAAAATTTTCTATTGTTAATGTATTGACAATTTGAAAATAGCAACATAGCAGGAGGAGTTTTAATATTTAATCACAGAATAAAAAGATGGATTATTAGTTAAAAAAGGTACAAAATGATGGATTGAAAACTTTAGTTTTACAAAGCAAACATATTTTCAATAAAATAAAAGAGAAATATTTTCCTTTACATTGAAACTTTTTAATGAACCGGATTTGTTAGTTCTTTTCTTTAATTTATATATTTTATTTTGGGTCTGTAATACTTAATATCCAAATTTTCAAATTTTATGATGAAAGAGGAGAGGAAAAGGTCGATAATTTTTTTTTTCTCCTTTCCCTTTTACATAAAATAATTAGGTCAACTTTTATCATATTCAATGACAACAAGGTATTATTTTCCTTCTCTTACGTGATTCAAGGAACAGGGAAGCTGATCCAGGATTCTGACGTGATGCTTCAAAGAAATCATTCTATTGATAATACCAACAGTGATTAGAATGCCTTCTAAATACATCAAATCACACAAGCCATCAAGTAAGATTGTTCATCCTGGATAAGCTATCAATGACTATCACAAGCAAATCTGAGTTATAATTGTCTCGAAGTAATACTATTGAAGAATGATTTGCTTCCTTCCTTGAAATCAATTTGGTTCTGTTTACTCCCTTATGCAAATTTTTTCCATTTCATATTATCCATGAGCATGCTCAGCTTGAATAGTTAATTGCTTCAAATAAGCCATATGTACTCTTTAGGAAATCCCTTAAGCTTCAGTTATTTCCATCCCTTAACAATTCTTTTCATGTTAAATCATCAGCATGTTTTTGATACACTGCTATATTTCTTCACAAGATTCATTGGCCATTTTGGATTCCTTGATCAGATTAACGTGTCAAATTTGACCAAGGGCTGAAAATCGATCAAGTTCATTATTTCTGGAAAATTATCTTCTGATTTGATGTTATGTTCATTCAGGCATTAGATTTTTTATGCCAAGCAAGGTGTTGATGCTCATTCTGGAACTTCAAAATAGCAAGATATACTATATCATGCTAACTAGGATAAAAGAAGGGATGGCACTTTGATCTGGGATATATAAACTAAAACAGAACCACATGTGCAGGTGGTTCTATCGTGAGATTATGAATGAAGTGACCGTGTAAAGCGGACCATTTGTTTTGTCACCGGAATGAAGGCAGAGCTGGACGCTGTTCTTGCTTTGTGAGAGTTGTGGTGTCAAGACCGCTATAAAAGATGAAGATTCCTCGCTGGCACCTCGGGGCATGATTCGGTGCTAATAAATTTAGGGGATAACAAGTTGATCTCATGATGTAACCCTGATCTGCAGGAGCTGTTAATGCCTTTCTTTGTGATATTTTTCAGTTTTTGAGTGGCTATTTGAATTGATGTAGTTCATGAAGGTTGCAATTTGTAATTATTGTTCTTGATAGTTCAGGCAGCTTGGGACTCTGAAACTGTATCCATCCAATGCCTGATTTGTTGAAGGAATGACCCTTGACAGCCATGTCCTTATGAACTTGAGAAAAATATGAATAATGATTATGTGATTCCTAACACCGAAGATTGAATATCCTAACATCCGAAACAGAGGGGTGTAGACGCGGAGTTTCATGATTTGGCATAATCCAAGTTAGTGAAAATTTAACAATTTCCATTCGAAATTCTTTTGTTTTAGAGAGAACATATTTTGATAACTGGGACAGTTGCTGACTTGATGTTAGAAAGCTATTTGTCGACGATTCAAATGTCATTTTTGGTTGCCATTACGGTAAAATCAAATTCTTTCACCCCGATCATGAGACTGTTCGCATTAGCTAATTAAGTACCCAAGTACAGAGTACCACGTTTGATCCGCATTATATGGCATTCTAAATTAGCTAGGCGGATCTTGGGTTTTGAACTCCATGGCCGCTGCAGCTTCTGGTTTCTTCAATTAAAATTGAACTCCATAATCAGCTTTCATAACTCTTCCAACTCCACAGGAAAGGAAAACAAAGGCACCTTTCTTTTTCATTTTCCTTTATCCCATTTGTTGCAACAGAACAAAGACAAACCGCCGGAAGGGAAAAAAAATCAAAGAAGAAAGGTATGTTCACGAAGTGAGTGAAGGGATCAGAGTTGATATATCCGTGGAACGTGGACAGAGAGATTCAGGGCTTGTGGAGGTATCTCCCGGCAAGCAACGCAGCTTCCATGACAATGTAGAGGACGTCGACATCCTCGACTTCGCATTTGCTTCCTTCAAACGTTCTCCCTCTGGAGTTCTTGAAGTTGTGGAGTTCTTGAAGTTGGTCATGCAGTTCAGTAAGTTTTGGCTGCACTTCTGGCTCAAATAGTCATCTGCACAACACCCCCTAGGTCTGAGCATCACAATTCCAATATTTCTATGAGGATGACACGACCTGCTCTATGAATAAAAGATCAAATTGAACAATCACACAATATGATTTCATCGCCATCACTTAGCACATTTGATGAGCCAGAGTATTAGTTGAAGTTATTGTCCCCAACCGGTCCATGAGAAAGAGAAAATCTAGGCATGCGCTTTTTGTAATAAAAAGCAAATGTTGATGCCATTGCCCTCACAAGAGCATTTACTCCCTCACAATCTCCTCCCCCAGACCTCATAATAGTGATTAAAGTTGGCTCATGAATGAAGAGATAGTTTAATCACATTGTGGAAAACCAGAGCCCTCGTAGGCACATTAATCTTACTCATGTCTCTTCTTTCTTTTGACCCATTAGTCCCTTATGCCATTTTCTTTATCTCCACTCTGTAATATGCTTTTTCAGGAATGTGAATCCATGCATATATAGACGAGTAAAGCTATTGTTCACCAACGAAAATGGCTTCCACAATCGTCCTCATAAAATACATCCATGCAAACACACGGGCCAACGACTAGTTATATCAATCGATTCAATGAAGAAAAGTTGAAGGAATCGATGCCGAGACTCACTGTTTTTGGCTTGAATGCAGGCGTCATGCTTCATGCAGCAAGCGTCAAGGCTGTCGGGTCTCTCCTCCGAACATCCGCTGTACAGGAGCCCACAATACTTGCCATATCTCAGAAATGGAGGCACTGTGTCATTTTCAATGATAATTCTTTTTATGTTCAATACTAATTAATCAACCACAAAAAAAAGAAGCTCCAATTTAATTGACAAATCCTTCATCGCATCATGTCCCAAAAAAATTGATTTTCTTTTTTTCTAGAGAAGAGCAAGCATCACTAGATATTTGAGCATAACTCGGATTCACATTTTCTGCTACAGTCTTTGCTCTGCAAAATTATTCATTCAAGTAAGAAAAAATGTTGCACCTGGTAATTATTATAATTATTGTGACTAATAATCATGTTTTGGGTGAATTGGATAGTTTCAGTTGTATAGTTCCACAATTGTGAGTTAACTATGTTCTTTACGAAATAGAGCTTTTGTTAGTTATCCTTTTATTTGTTAGTTTTCGTTTTAATTTGAGTGGCTATTTTTTTTTTAATGAAACAAAAAGAGATTTCTTAGGTTACATAAAGGAACAAATACACAAAGAGTTGTATTTCTATTGAGAATTACAGGGGAGGCAAAGATTAGCAGAGCACGCTGCATTGAGAATTATGCTTCAAAATATGAACGCTGTCGGTGGTAGAATTGAGATTTTCTAGAAATGGCTTAAAAACATGGACAATGAAGCTTTGTAATTGCAACAATGAATGCATCCTTTCTCGAAATCAGTGAAAAAGAAATAGCTTAACTGCCCATACAAGTGATTGCATACAATTTTAAGGAAGACATTCTATCATTTCTATCATTAACACGGTCAAACAGTATAATATGTGAAATTCCTAACATAACATGGAATCGGAGTATTTTAACTTTTGGAATCAGCTAAAAAATACTCACTACCAATCATAAAAATTATGCCTAGGACATCAAAATTGATTTGAAGAAAAGGTAGATAGAGAAAGTGATGATTCCTCCAAGTCAAGTATTAGGCTGATTAAAGATGCGAGAAAGCCAAGATTATTGAGAATGATTGGTGTCATCAAAGGATCGCATAGTTGGATCTTGAATGTCCAGTCATCTCAGTTCTTTATTTTTGGCAGAAATATGCCTCGAAAAGATCATAACATATTATCAAAAAGTTGGAAGCCAAGATGATTAACCTAGGATATATCAAAAGTAGTCAATAGAAAAAGAAAATCAATTTCTTAACAATGATAAACTTCTCCAATTATATTTGTCAATTCTAATGGTAAATCAGGTTTGGAACAAAAGTAGATACCATTTTCATTGGAAAATCATCTTGAGGTGAACTTGGAGTGAAATTCTTTCTAAAAGTAGATATCATTTTTCATACAACTTTGTTGGGCATGGATGTATGGCGGTGGTGATGTGAGAAAGTTATAATAGACAACTCGAGACATACATGTATGAAAATGAGGTACAAATATAACACACAAACAAAATAATTGTCACACGATTATTATGCACATTCTTTATAACTAGTAAAATCTCTCACTTACTATTACAATTTATTTTCTTGCATGACACATAAAAACAAGTATAGAGCAAACAAGCTCATATGATCACGCACTCAACGGACAAGCTGCCTCTCCGCTTTTTCTCTTTATTTGTGAAGCGTTCTCAACTTTATTTCAGGCTTTTTTTTGGGCCACTCAAACATGTCATTTCATTTCATGTACATAAAATAGAAGAACAACCTAGATGAGCATCAAAGCAAAAAACAGCCAAAAGAGATTGTGGGGGTAGACACCCAACTTAAAGGGAGAGATGCTTCATTCATGAATGATGATCTATTTCAAATTCAATGCCTTGGCAGATTGAAAAATTTGGATATGCTACGTATTGATTCCTGCCAGATCCTCATAAGACTCAACATTTTGCAATTAACACTTATGGTGGAATTACTAGTCACTGAATGCAAAAGTATAGTTGAAATTAAATGCCTTGAGGGGTTGAGAAAATTGAGAATTTTGAGTATCCAGGGGTGCAAGTCCATTGAAATATTACCGCACCTCTTGCTTTTCCATAACCTCCTACATTTGGGCATTAGAGGGTGTTGGAAGCTTCATGATGTTCAGGGCCTGGAGAAAGTCAAATATGTGCTTAGGAGCTAAATTGAGGGATCAACTGCAAGGCCTCAACAAATTGTGTCCACACCCGTCGAATTTCGGAGGTTTTACGGAATATGATGGGGGTCAATTTCGGATGAACTTTTGGAAATCACAGAGCTCCGGAAATCAAGGCATCTGAATTCTAGTAGATGTTCAGCGATGCCACTTTGTTGGAATATCGTTCATTGCGCCACTGCAGCAGGGAAACAATCGGTTCATGAAAATAACGCTCCGACCTATCGAGCGCTCTCTGGCCACGATGTCGGAACGACTCGCATGTCCTTTCAAAGGTAAATAAAAGCAGGTCACGCTATTCATTGTCGAGATGTATCGCCTACTTCATCAGCATTTCCTCCTCTTGCGAAGCCATCCACAAGCGTCCCCTTCGAGTTTCGAATGACGCAGGCGATTGCTCCTTTCACGGAGCTTTCGACGAAGGGATTCATCAATGTTGACCTCTAAAGATCCGACCTTTGGGGGGTTTCCAGTTCTCAGAAGAGGTGGAAGCATCAAGGTCCGATATTTTGCTTTGAATTCCATCTCCTGCAATTGCCGAGAGAAGTTAGAGCTCCTTGTAGTGCTTGAGCTGGGTCGGGGGTTTCTTTCGAAAGACGAAGTTGTTACAATGAGCCAAGAGATGGCTACTACAAGCGCCAGAGAAGGTGGGTTTTCTGTGCTTTTGAGGAATTGCATTAGCTCTATCTCTATTCTGCTTAACCATTGGAAAGAAACCTGAATGTTTAGGGATGGTTAAGCCCATATGTCTCGCGTCCAAGGACGAGAGAAGGAGATGCTCTGTGGATTCCGCCCGGTCTTTGCACAATGAGCGGTAAGGATCCGGTACTATTTTTCGCTTGCGTAAGTTCTCCATTTTAGTGACGGAGACAAGATTTGCACTTGGAGATAGGTGTCAGATAATTTATCACTTGTGAAGATGATAGTGGGCCAAAACCCAAGCCCATGGGAGCTGAGACCCATTATTGAAGACTGTAAAGAGATGCTCGCCTGATCCAGTTTGGTGGAACCGGCATCCGCCCCAAGGAAATCAAACCAAGTTGCAAATTGGCTCGCCAAAACCCATAGCAAGAAGGCTCTTCCTCACAATTGGCTTATAGTGCCATCATCACCTCTATGGGATCTTTTAGGTGCAAAAACCCATAACTTATGTTATCCTTTGAACTTCATTGAATGAAGTAAATCGCTTTTCCAAAAAAAAGCCAAGTCAAACAAAATTAAACTTTAGCAATCAGATTGAAGAGTACTGGGAACCAACTTTAAAATTGCCCCCTTGTTATACGTCATATGTATCCATTATTTTTAAAAAAAAATTTTCCTATGAATATATATATTGGTCTGTTTCTAAGAATATATTTAAACGCTTCTATTTTACTCTTGTTTTGACTAAATGCCGAGTTCACCTAATTCAACTTGCTCCCAAACATAAATTACTAAGTAGATCTAATTAGACATAATAGTCACTTCGTTCTTCGACAGTTAATTGTATCAAGGTTATACTTCAAAAATCAGTCAAAGCAATACTATATTTTCTTTATATTGAATTGAGATACAATTTCGGGAGGGAGAGATATATTAAATTGAAGATTTTAAAGGGAGATTATGCGAGAGGAGGAGAGGAGTCAAAAAGGAAAATAACCATGCTAAGTGCTACCCAGGTTTTCAGGATACAAATGTGATTGATCGAATCAGTCAATAAAAACACAATTAATAACGATTCGAAATCTTGGGGAAATACCGTTTCTTTCTCCTCGTATTTATTTAATCGCCACCGAGTGACAGCTTGGAAGTTAGCCCAAAAGAAAGCATTAAACAAAGACTTCAATTGGTCATGGTCATACATAATTTAGTACCGACTCTTTGCGATAAAAAATTGATGGACGGCAATATGAGGTAAGTTTAGCTGAATAAAATATTGATGAACATCAATTTGATGTCGCCAAGAAGTCCTTTCGGTGCCAACCTTGCATTTTGTCTTCGTCGTTGTGATAAAAGTATGACAACTTTTGTTAATTCTGATAAAAATATGACAACCTTGCATTAAAATACGAGCACACAAGATTTCGTGTGTGAATGACATACATAAAAGACGTAACTTTGTATAATTTAAAGCACATGTACAATTTCATGGTGAGGAGACTACGATGGCCGGAAACAAACTTTATGTAATCATCAATTGCATGTGTTAATAGTGATGAATATCATATTAACTTTGTGCCATATATATTTTTTCAGAAACGATCTGTTCCGTTTAATTAGATCGAATTTTTAGTAATTTGTTATTTGTTAATTTTTACATGTGTAATTTGTTTTTATTTGGTTAGCTTCTTTTTTTTTCAGTGTGCTATTTTCCATTTGTAAGGAGAAAAATTGGTAAGAGTTGGAACCCGAGTCAGGTTTGGTATATGAGTTGAATCAAGTATGGATTGCGAAAGCTAAGCTGTGTTAGATAAAATAGATTAATATGGATTGAATGAGTCAATTTGAATCGGAAACATTTTTGACTTACCTCAAATTGACCCAATCCATCCGTTTGACAGGTTTAATTATAAGTAAGTGTTCACCAACAAATTCTCTCTAATAGTCATAGCATCAATAGTTTGCTTTTTGATGGAGGTCGAATATTACTAACTTAGCTCCAATTCGGATAATATATACAGCCACATCATTAATGTGCTTAAGTAATAGTAATTTTTCTATGCCTACTTTCATGGCTTTTTCTGCATTAATAATGTGTAATTTGTTTAGGCCGTAATGTGTTTATTTTGGTCATAATCTATTTTTATTAAAGAGACTTTTTGGCAGTTATTCTTTTACATGTTAGTTGCGTCATAATACGAGAGACAATTTTTTTTTTTTTAATGAAACAAAAAAGAGACTGCTTGGGTTACGCATAACTCTTTTAGTGAAAAAGAAATAAATACACAAACAGTTGCGTTTCTAGAGAGATTGTAATTTTCCTCAAATGATCATACCTTTGGGAACACCCAAAAGAGTTGCCAGTAGATAATACTCATATAAGAGAATGAGATAGTAATTCTCTGCACAGTGCCCGTGACATCGGGGCGTTCTTGTAATTGTAGCTATCGAAGCGTCCTGTTTCAAAAACCTGCGAAAAATAGCTATGATAGTTGATACCATGCTTTTTCTGTTCTCAATTTGGCCAAAGAAAACTCCATTGCAAGCTTACCACTACGTGGAATTGGTACTATTACAAATCAGGGGATCAGTGTGAGTATCCAACTTTGATTTGTAACGCCCTGCTTCAACTTCTGCTACCTTCATCCTGCTTGAGATGCCAAACTATTTTCCAAATTCTACAAACTTGGATCCCGATAAGTCCCTTCCTGAAAATATTGATCTATGTATATCGTAGTCGTTAGCATAATCTGCATCAGAAAGATCAATTATCTCTTTATCTTTTCCCCCTTCAAGCTGACACATACTTATTTATATCTGCTAGATCGATTTTGTTTATGATATCTTTTTTTGTTGCTTGGTCCACTGAAGATTACCAAACCATGAAATTTCTGTACATGCAACTTTTCCTTTTTATTTTGTTTTATTATTTATTTGATTTTATCATTTAAAACTCAAGTAGATGGATTTTTAACGAAATTGTCAGTAAGGCCAACGAAAAAATGTGTAGGATGTCACCGTCGCCAGTATATATTATGCATAAAGAATTGCGTATTCTTTGTTCAATGTCAGGAAAAAAAAAGGAAAGGGAAAAAAACATTAGTGAGGAAAATTCTGGGAAAATATGGAACCCACAAAAATCAACTGTAGATGGGGAAATCACGTTACGCGTCACCTTACCTTTTTATAAGTCCACTGATTATGTTAAGAAAAAGATAGCGGAAAAAGCTTTATTGAATAAGGTAAAGATTGATGCGTAATGGTTGCAAAATATTGATTGGACTTTCTAAATCAATTAGCCATCTGGTAAATTTGTCTACCCTTAACTTGAGAGATTGCTTCAACTCATATAGACTTTAAGAGAGTTGGATACCTCACAAAATTGCACGGCACGTCATTTGGCAGAATGAGATTTCCAAATGCTATCGGTTATGCCTGAGTTGATTATGTCCCTATCATATCCCATATTAAATTTGAGAAAGTTGGAATGGTTGACTAAATTGAACTTGTTATGGACACGCCGATTGAAAATTACCTGAATTTATTGGGGATTTGAAAAACTTGATAATTTTGAACATCGCTAAAAGTGAGAAAATGACTAATTTACTATTACTATTAGCAAGTTGGGCACACTCGAAGAATTACATGCCACAGAGTGAGGATTGAGGAACATAATTAAACCTTTTCATTATAATAAGTTGCTTGATTTACCAATTGCAAAACCAATAATACTAAGAACATTTGGGCCAAAAGTTAAAGTGATGAGGTAGCAACGTGAACGTCCCGTAATTTACTTTGTTGTTTATGTTCTTTATTAAAGTTCATAAGTTAATAAAATGCAAATTGTTGATGTGCTTGCACAAAAACCGAAACCTTAATTTCTTAGAGCTTAGAATGTAGCTTATAAAATCAAATGTCTTGCGTATAAATATAATGACAGATATAATGAATCTATCTTGTATGTAAAGGGGTTTTTTAAAAAGACTTTCAATGGTGACTGTCACGAATTACTTTCCATGAGTAATATCTATTTTAACTTTCTTTTGAAAAAATTTTCTTTCATTTTTCTACTTTAATTGAACTATAAGTTTCCTAGAATAATCACTTTTAATATTACGAGTATCTCTTATTCTCACGTTGATTCAATGTACTTGTAGAATAATTATTTCCAATAATCTATTCCACAAGTCTTTTTCCCATGTGTAGCACGGATCTATAGGCTAGTATAATAGTAATATAAGTATAGACCGTTTAATTTTCCTAAAAGACAACAGTATGAACGCTAAACGCTCCTGCCTTGCCAACCCACACGATCAGCTCATGTGGTTTGGCTGCATTTAGCACCAAGATAGAACCGCCGCCAGATAATCCTGTAGGGAGCAGACGTCGAGGGAGCGGACTGAGGATCACAAGATGACAACGACTGAGAAATTAAATTGATCTGATTCAAATTGAAGAATTTTACTTTCATCATGACTATAGGGACCCATTTTGAAATTGCCCCTTCTGAAACTCTATATGCATGCTTCATTTTTAACAAAATCTCGGAACACTTCTATTTTTACTATTTGTTTTGACTAAATGCCGAATTTACCTAACTCAATAGATTACTGAGTAGACGTGATGGCAACTTCATTCTTCCTCAGTTAATTATATTGAGATGATACTTCAACGGTTAATCAGGGCGATATTATATATTCCACATATCGGTTAGAGATACAATTTTGCGAGAGAAAAGAGCCATGTAAAATTGAAGACTTTAAAGTGAGATTTTCCGGGAAGAAGACAGACGTCAAAAAGGAAGTGACCCCGCTGGGAGCTAGACCGGGTTCCCCGAAATAAATGGGATCGATCGAATCAGTCAACGGAAACACAAATAATGACGATGCGAATTCCTTGAAAGATGCCGTTCTTCTACTTGGAAATTATTTAAGGGCGTGTTTGATAATGATTCTATTTCGAGAAACAGATTTTGATCAGAAATTATTTTTTTTATTTTGTTCTCGGGAACAATTTCTAAGCATTTTAAATCGTTTAGTAACCGTTCAAAATTTCTAATTCTGAAATAGAATTGTGTTTGATAATGTACTCATTAATTTTGTTCCAAATCAATTTCTTTTAATTTTTAAATAATTTTTTTACTTTTTTTCTTTTGTTTTTTGGTAAAGTTACTTTTTTGCTTTTTTGTCTTTTCTTTTTTTCCTTTTTCTCCTATTCTTCTTCTTTTTCTTGTGGCCAATCGCCGAAGGGTTGGCGACCTCACCGGAGCGTTGTCGGCCCTCGCCCTAGCCTAGCGAGCCTCCGGCGAGCTCGCCTTACCAGTTGCTAGCGACTGGCGAACGGCAGTGGCGGACAGCGGCGGATGGTGATTGGGCTTGCCTCCAATAAGCTCGCCGAACCTCGCCCTAGCCTATCGAGCCTTCGGCAAGCTCGCCGGACCGGTTGTCGGCAACCGGCGAACAGCGGCTGCGGCGACAGACGATGGCAGGCAGCGGCCGACGATGGTTGATGAAGAAGAATAAAAGAGAAGAAGAAGAAAAGATAATAAAAGAGTTGATTTTGATTCTCTTTTTTGTTCCCGGAACAAGAATCACATTTTTTTTATTCTTGATTCTACTCCAAATCTGTTCCCAAATACAAAAATTTTACCAAACACAAATTTATTCCCAAACTAATCCTGGGAACAAAAAATTAGAATCAGGCATTGTTTGAATGGTTACCAAACAGTGCCTTAATGGCCACTAAACGTCACTTGGAAGTTAGCCCAAAAGAAAACATTAAAGAAAGACTTGGATTAGTCATGGTTATACATAAATTCAGTACGTACTCTTTAGGGTATAAAATTGATGGACGTCAATTTGATGTCGCCGGGAAGTCCTTTTCGTGCCAACTTTGCAATTTTTCTTCGTGGTCGTGATTAATATACGAGATAAGAACCTGCCCAAAAGAAAAACTAAAGAAATACTCCAATTGGTCATGGTCATGCATGACTTCAGTACGTACTCTTTAGGATATAAAATTGATGGACGTCAATTTGATGTTGCTAGGAAGTCCTTTTCGTGCCAACTCTACAATTTTTCTTCACCGTCGCGATTAATATATACGATGAGGACTTACTCTTGCAAGTTAGCAAAGACCTTAGTCGGTCGTACGTAACTTCAGTACCTACTCTTTGGAATAAAAAAATTTGATATGTCAATTTGATGAAACTTGTAACTTCAGCTTGATAAAATATTAATGGAAGTCAATTTGATGTAACTTTAGCTGTATAAAAAACTGATTAAAATCAAGTTGATATCGCTGTGATTAAAGTACGATATGAACTAAGTTTAAAATTTCAAGTTGCGTTAATTTTGAATATAGTGCGTGAAACCCACCTAAATTTGTCTTTGTCTAAACCAACAGGGAAAATTCATTTCCTTCTTTTCCGACTACATTAAAATACTAGCACACAAGATTTCGTGTGTGAATGACACACATAAGAGATTGGAAGACATGCAGACAAGATTCATTTCAATTTTACCCCTTGAAAGACATAACTTTGTATAATTATCAATTAAATAAAGCACATTTACAATTTATTGGCGAGGAGACCATGATGGCCGAAAATCGAACTTCATGTAATCATCCATTGCTTGTGCTAATAGTAATGGATATCGTATTAAATTTATGGCGTATATATCTTTTCAGATACGATCTCTTCCGTTAAATAAGATCAGACAAGGGATGTATTCTAATAACTTGATTCGTTAACTTTTTTAGTAATTTTTTATTTTTTAATTTCTAGAACCAGGAGATAAAATAAGGGATGTATTCTAATAACTTGATCCGTTAACCTTTTTAGTAATTTTTTATTTGTTAATTTTTACATGTGTGATTTTTTTTTTATTTGGTTAGCTTCTTTTTATTCTTTCCTTTTCTTCAGTATGCTATTTTCCATATGTATGGGGAAAAACTGCTAAGAATTGGAGCCCGAGTTAGGTTAGGTATATGAGTCGGATCAAGTATGGGTTGCGAAAATTGTGTTAGATAAAATAGATTAATATGGATTAAGCAAATCAATTTGGATCGGAAACATTTTCGACTTACCTCAAATTGACCTGATCCATCCGTTTAATCGGTCTAATTATAAGTAAATGCTTATCAACAAATTCTTTCTAATAGTCAGAGCATCAACGGTTTGCTTTTTGATGGAGCTCCAATATTACTAACCTAGCTCCGATTCGGATAATATGCACAGCCACATCATTAATGTGCTTAAGTAATTTTAATTTTCCTATGCCTACTTTCATGGCTTTTTCTGCATTAATAATGTGCAATTTGTTTAGGCCGTAATGTGTTTATTTTGGTCATAACCGATTTTTATTAAAGAGACTTTGTGGCAGTTATTCTTTTACATGTTAGTTGTGTCATAATACGAGAGACAATTCTTTTTTTAATGAAAAAAAAAAAAAAGACTGCTTGCGTTACGCATAACTCTTTTAGAGAAAAATAAATAAATACACAAACAGTTGCGTTTCTAGAGAGATTGTAATTTTCCTCAAATGATCATACCTTTGGGAATACTCAAAAGAGTTGCCAGTAGATAATATACATATAAGAGAATGAGATAGTAATTCTCTGCAAGTGCACGTGACATCGGGGCGTTCTTGTAATTGTAGCTATCGAAGCGCCCTGTTTCAAAAACCTGCAAAAAATAGCAATATTAGTTGATACCATGCTTTTTCTGTTCTCTATTTGGCCAAAGAAAACTCCATTGCAAGCTTACCACTATGTGGAATTGGTACTATTACAAATCAGGGGACAGAGTGAGTATCCAACTTTGATTTGTAACGCTCTCCTTCAACTTCTGCTACCTTCATCCTGCTTGAGATGCCAAACTATTTTCCAAATTCTACAAACTTGGATCCCGATAAGTCCCTTCCTGAAAATATTGATCTATGTATATCGTAGTCGCCGGCATAATCTGCATCACAAAGATCAATTATCTCTTTTATCTTTTCCCCCTTCGAGCTGACATGTACTTATTTATATCTACTAGATCGATTTTGTTTATGACATTTTTTTTGTTGGTTGGTCCACTGAAGATTACCAAACCGTGAACTTCGTTCCAATCTCTCCACTCACTACTTTCTCACCCACAAAGTGACAGTGGACTTCCATGTACTTCGTTCTCATACGAATCACTCAGTTCTCTACTAGTCGAATCGCCAATTGATCGTCATTGTATAGTCTCACGAGGCACTCATTAATTTCCTAGTGCAAATCCTTCAGCAATTGCGCTAACCAGGGGTGCTCTTGAGCTGCCACGGATACAGCTCGATGCTCGGCTTCAGTTGTCGACAACGACACAATCGGCTGTCTTTTGACGCACCAAGAGGTGACTCTCGAACCAAGGCTAAACATATGGCCTGTCGTCGATCTTACGCGTGACATAATCACCGGTATTATCGGCGTCACATTAGCCAATTATCGGCACGCACTTACTTCTGTACAGCTAGATCAATTTTGTTTATGATATGTAATTTTGTCGCTTACTCCACTGAAGATTATCAATCAATAATATTTGTATATGCATCCTCCCTTTTTTTGTTTTCTTTTCTTGTTTAAAATTTATTATTATTATTTTTAAAACTCAAGTAGGTGGATTCTTCACCCGAAAATCGGATCGGTGGGATGTCATTGTCGCCGATGTACATAATGCATATATCGAGCGATTGGGAACGCACTAGGGACTTGCATCGTCCTTTGTCAATGTCAGGGAAAGCCATAGAAGTTCAAAAAAAGAAAAAGGAAAAAAAAAACAATAGTAAGGAAATTTCGAGGAAAGACAAGGACCCCGCAAAAAGCAATCCGAGTCCGCGAGATTACGAGATGCGTCTCCTCACCTGTTTATACTTTATAGGTCGATTGATCATGGAATAAAAGAAAAAAAAAAAAAAAGTTCTTCCTTTTTGGTCAAAAAAATTCCTTTGAAGTTGTAAATGCTCGATACCTTCAATTGCAAATTGAAATAAGAATACCATGATTATCTTAATTTTCTTATGGCGCTCACTTTAATAACATAATTATTTTCTTAATTATTTGAGTATCATCCACGTGAAAAATTGATTGCTTTAGTTGGCAACTCGTGTAGCTGAAAAATCCAACGTAACATTTTTTTATTATAAATTATTGGACATGGGTTGCCGATAAAGTGAATCAGCAACAATAGTACTGAAATATGTTGTCCATGTGTGTTATTTGCCCACCAATTAATGAACTGGGGCTAAATTTATTTTCTTCTTCAAACCCTAAACTTGTTGCGTTCTTCAACTGAGAAAGTGAAGCAAATTTTGGTGCTGAAATTTGCGATGGAGAGCAGGAGCAGAATGAATATCGCCAAACTAAGGATGTTCCGATCAAGAATCAAATGAGCAAGAGCTGCAAAAAAAAGTAGTGGGAGCAACATAGTTATCAGAACGAATCGATTGGTGCAATCAGGCTTCTTTTTTTAGGAGTCGAATAGTCGTCAATGCGTCCTCGGCCAATGCTCTCTTGATTGATATTTATCTTAACTTTCTTCTGTAAAGATTTCCCTTTCATTTTTCCACCTTCATTGAACCTAAAAATTTTCCCTTTTAGTTCATGGGGCATGTAATTACTTCTAATGTGACGAAAATCTCTTACTCTCATGATGATCAAGACTCCTAGAACAATTATTTCACGCAATCTATTTCACAGGGTCTTTTTCCTGTGTATAGCACAAGTCCATAGGCCAGTATAATGGTAATGTAATTGAAGCGGCAATATAGCTACCACGTCCTTTTCTTTCTTTCATCTGTGTCCTTTTTTGGATATCATATTAAATTTGTGGCCAAAAAAGACTAACACAATTTAAACCATAAACGATCCTCCATCTGTAGCACGGGCTAACGAAATTGGTGGTGTATATTTAAGAATAAAATCTGCTCATGTCTGTTGACTCCCATTCACCGGATGATGCCTAGGAGGCAACGACTAAGTCCAGGTCAATTACCCACTTTATTTTATCTAATGACATCAATTGCATCAGTTCATGGCAGTTATTTCATAATAAATATACGTGCCTCCCCCAATTTTGTCGGGATTTGGTCAGCGACCGCATTCACAGTATTTGCTAAGCAATCAAACGAGGGAAATTTACATTTTCCGTCAACTGTTCATGTGTCATGCAGCATCAGTACTATGAAATCATTCCAAATTAAGTATGCTTGATCGGTGCCTTCATGACATTCTTTTGACGTGTTCACTATTTAATTACTAACATCCGAAAGGATTCGGTAACAAATAGAACTTCTTAGTTCAAACTAAGGATGCCAATATGTGGGAGTCTTAGGGTGTATTTGGTAACCATTCTTTTTTTAAATAATAATTTCTGCTCATAAATGATTCTTTTTTATTCTATTCCCTAGATGATTTTCTGAGCATTTGAATGCATTTTATAACTGCTAAAAAAATTATATACTTGGAATAGAAATGCATTTAATTAGGGGTGTGCAACGAGACCCGCTAACCGGAACCGGCCGGACCGGACTGAACCAGCCGGTTTTGGGCGATTCCCACGGTCGGCGGTTTGGTTCCCGGTTTCTAATCTTGGAACCGGTGGCCAGTCGGTCCGGTTCCCAGTTCCAAGGTGGGAACGGGACCGAACCGGACCGATCGGAACGAACCAAATTTTTTAATATATAATTTATATACATAGAATTAATAAAACATATAAACATGATAACTTATTGCAATCAAAATTGCAATTTGAGGTAGCAACCTCTTATTTGGCCAAGAGACCATTTAAACCCTTTTTGTTACTCTTTTATTTATAGAAAAAATCTCCTTGTTAATTTCGATGTGGGACTAAGACTTCAAGAGATCCCATGAAGCACACAAGTGAAGTTTGAATATTTTGCACGTGGAACACGTGTGATTAGTTTTGTTGAATTGCTCAAAATCGAATTGGATTGATCGGTTCGGCGCGGTCACTCTTTAGTTCTTTAGTACAAAAAAGTGGAGTCGATTTTTTTGGACCGGACCGGACCGGACCGGAACCGATGGTCGGTCCAGTTTCCGATCCTAGGACCAAACGGTCCAGTCCACGGTTCGCAATTTGGAACCGGTGCTCCCGTCCGGTTCCCGGTTCCAAGGTGGAACCGGACCGAACCGGGAACCGATCACCCCTACATTTAATACAACCTTTAAATTTTTTATGAATTTGAATTTTTTTAATATTTTAATACTTTTATTATGTAATTTTATCATATTTTTAATATAATTTTATGTTATAATTTTATTATATTTTTCAAATTTTCTTTAATTTTTTAAATAATTTATTATATAATTTCATTATATTTTTGCGACCGGCTAAAGGAAGAAAAAGAGAAAAAAAAATGATTTGGCTTGATTTTGGAGTTGTTCCTAAGAATAAAGAAGTAACTTTTTTTTCAATTTCTTGATTTTGTTTTAAATCTATTATCAGGAATTAAAAAGTTACCAAACGGATTTTTGTTCTTTTTTTAGTCCAACAAAAAATTAAATACTGTTTGGTACATTATCAAATTGGCCCTTAAAAACCATTTCGTTAATCAAAATGCGAAACGAACTCTGACGTCAGACTCTTACTCATGCCGCACAAGTCATGCGTGATTTGTGACTGCATAGTTCCGCTCCCGAAATTTCCGTTCTGGCCCAGAGAAAATTCAGAAAATCGAAAAAAAATAATAATAAAAATACTAGGATGGTCCCTCGAATACGTTGCAGTGGGGGTGGGATTCGTCATGGGTACGGTTTCGGGGAAAAGAAGAATTGATGTTTACCCCCTCTATCCTTTTGTTCTCTCGCGTTTTAATTCACTTAAAACTAATCAGATCATGAACAAAAATGGAAATGGATACGGAGCCCGAGTTTGATTTTGAATCCATAGTTCGAGATGCATTTAATAAATTCTAGATGAAAATCCTTAAAAGGGGTGAGGGTAAATCATACCTAGGAAGTCCATCATAGGCATGTGAATCTCTCTCCACGCTCGGAGCTCCCTCTCTACCGAAGGTGTAGCAATGGCAACCCTCCCTCTCACAAACCCTAATCACCCACCATAACCTTGATTCCCATCACTGTCTCATCCATCTCCACGAGCCCATACCCATAAAAACCTAATCACCCATCACACCCTTGCTTCACATTACTATTTCATCCAAAACCAGGATCCCAGGGCCACCGTCTTCATCACCTACGGGGATTTCGCTAGTGCTCCATGATCCACTCACCGAAGAAGGAAGAGCTGTCGGTACGTATGGATCAGGTGTGACTCCCATTCGAATCCTCCATCCCGCGGCTAATCCCTAGCAGTCATGGAAGGGGAAGGAGAAGCTGTGGGCCGTCTTGCCCATCTCTGCAATAAATTAGAATTTATGGGCTCCCTTTGGAATGGAATTCTGAAAGCATGATAAAAAAGATCGCAAGTTTAATGGGGAAGTTCTGGAGGTGAAAACAGATGCTAGAGGCCCTGCTTTTCAGAAAATAGGGAAAGCAAGAGTGGAGTTAGATGTGGAGGCTGAATTGCGCGTAGGACAACTGATGCGACATGGGAATAAAAAAGTGTGGCTGGACTTCAAATATGAGCGACTACCATTTTTCTGCTTCTCTTGTGGCAAGATAGGCCATTACGCGACTTACTGTAAAGACATACCTTATGAGGAGGAGAAATTCACAACTAAATTGGGAGGCTGCTTTGGAGGATGGTTGAAAGTAGAAACCTCTGATCATAGCCCATTCTGGAAAGTATTCTATGATGAAGCTTCACCAACACAAAATGAAGAAGAGGTTGTTCCTGAAACCCCTGTACAACCGGGGCAAACTGAGATTAGGGAAGAAAACCAGCACCTTCCACTTCTAAACACCCAGAATCTGCGGCAGGGAAGTATGGACCAGATGCTTATGGATCATTACTCTCACACCACAAATGAGATAATGATGCAAAACTCAGGGAAAAGAACGCTTCTACTCACTGGTCCGGAGTACAACAACAATCCTAACCTCCAGACATCTACTTCAATCAGCCTCAAAAAGAAAACCAATATGCAACCAAAAACCCCATCTTTCAAGAAACAAAGGAAAATCCATGTGCAAGCAACACTAACCCCAGCACAGGGTTGGTTGGATGAAACTCAGCTCCTTGAAACACCCATACATATGACTAAAGAAGTTGAAGCACGGGCTGTGGTGGCTAGCCCTAATAAGCCACCAAATGACCCATGAATATATTGAGCTGGAATTGTCAAGGGTTGGGCACACCCTTGACAGTCCGAGAGTTGAGAGCCTTAACGGCTCAATATAGGCCTTGTTTGGTTTTTATTATGGAAACAAAAAATAAGGCTGAGTTTGTGGAAAGAATCAAAAGAAGACTCCAATTCCAGAGGTGTGTAGTAGTGGATCCTGTGGGTACGGCGGGAGGATTGGCCCTTATGTGGGATGATCGGATTTCAGTGGATATTGACACAATGACTGAAGACTTTGTGAATTTAAAGTGTGAAGAAGGGATTTTGGGTAAAACAATGCGTATCACCTTTGTTCATGCTCCATATACCTACTCCAGAAGGCTGCAACTTTGGGAGAGATTAAAACAAATCAGCTCCTCAAATACTTTGCCATGGGTGTGCTTGGGGGATTTTAATGAAGTTCGGTTCCATTGGAAAAAAGTGGGGAAGAGGCTGGCTGAAAATTTTAGAATTAGTGCTTTTCGGGATTGTTTGGATGCATGCTATTTCATGGACATAGATAGTAAGGGATGTGCTTTTACCTGGGCTAATAACAAAGATGGGGAAGAATATGTGAAAGAAAGACTAGATAGGGTATTGTGCACGATCGAATGGAGATTAATGTACCCTGAAGCTAAGGCTTTTGCCCTTACTGCAGTAGGGTCAGATCATAGCCCTCTTATACTGTCTCTTCAAACAACTCAAGTTAGAAGAAAATGAAACTTTAAATTAAATTTGAGGCGTTTTAGCTTTCGAATGCTGAATGTAAGGGAAGTGGTGTTGGAATCGTGGAATATGCTGAATCAGAACCAAATAAATCTTGCTGGAAAACTTTCTGCTGTTCAAAACGCTCTATCCAAATGGAGTAAAGAGACATTTGTGCATGGGAAAAGGAGAATTCGAGTGCTGAAAAAGGAGCTTGAGTGTCTAACAAATCATATTTCAGGTTTTTTCAACAAGGCACAATTTCAAAAGATACAGGGAGAAATTGATGAACTTGGGAGGCAAGAAGAGATGTATTGGGGGTTAAGATCTAGAATTGAGTGGCTGAGATGGGAAGATCGGAATACCAAATACTTTCATGCGACAACTATCCAAAGAAGACAGAGAAACCGGATTTCTATGTTGCAAACGGAAGAAAATACATGGCTGGTTTAGCCAAATTAGTTAAAAGAACATACCGTGCAGTTTTTTAGGAAGTTATACCAGTCATATGGTCCCCGGAACTTCGCCCCAATGGTAGAGCAAATATCTGCAGTAGTGACAGAAGATATGAATAGAAGTTTAATTGCTGAAGTTACTATAGAAGAAGTTACTAAAGCAGCATTCGAACTAGGCGCAACTAAAGCTCCAGGACCGGATGGTCTTAGTGGTTTGTTCTATCAGCATCATTGGGAAGACATCAAAGGGGACATATTCAAGGAGGTCAAGAACTTTATGACCACTGGTTCCCTCTCAACAGAACTCAACCAAACACATATCTCCCTCATTCGAAGGTTCCAAACCTAGAAAGACTGGATCAATATTGTCTCATCGCTTTATGCAATTTCGCATACAAAATTATCTCAAAAGTGCTGGTAAACAGACTCAAACCCATAATATCAGAAATTATAGCACTAGAACAAAGCGCATTTGTGGGCGAGAGACAAATCCAGGATAACATATTTATTGTTCAGGAAGTACTTCATCAGATTCAAATAAGGAGCAGGAAAAAGAAATTCCAGGCTGTTCTCAAACTAAATATGAAGAAGGCCTATGATCGCGTGGAATGAGATTTTTTAGAGGCATGCCTTCTAAAGACTGGATTTGATGAAAAATGGGTGGGATGGATAATGAAGTGTGTTACTACGGTCGGATTTAGTGTTCAATTTAATGGAGAACCCCTACAATTCTTCCAACCTTCAAGAGGACTCAGGCAAGGGGATCCTTTATCTCCTTATCTCTTTATTATTGTGGCTAATGTATTATCTTTATTGATGAAGCAAGCTGTGGAAGATGGGAGTGTTAAAGGAATTAGACTAAATCGAAGTTGCCCTACCTTATCTCACCTATTATTTGCCGATGATTCGATTTTCTTCTTAAATGGCACTATTTTAGAATGTCAAAATCTTGCCATGATCCTCAATCAATATTGTTTCGTAGCTGGACAGGAGATTAATTTAAATAAGTCGGGGATCTTTTTCAGCAAGGGATGTCCTCAAACATTAAAAGATAATATGGCAAGAACATTGAGAGTCCCTATTATTGATAAAACAGGGAAATATTTGGGTATTCCTTCTGATTGGGGAGCATCCAAAAAATATATGTTTGCATGGATAATTGGGAGAATTAGTGCCAAACTAGAAAGCTGAAAGGAAAAATTACTATCCAAGGCTGAAAAAGAAGTCCTGCTGAAAACGGTCATACAAGCACTACCACAGTTTGCAATGTCGGTATTTAAAATCCCGGTATCTATATGTAAGGCTATTGAACAAAAAATTGCAACCTTTTGGTGGAAGAGTAATGAAAAGAAGGAAGGTATTCACTGGAGGAAATGGGAGCTACTGAAAACTAGAAAAGACAGAGGTGGAATGGGGTTTAGAGACCTTCTCTCATTTAATAAGGTAATGCTAGGGAAGCAGGCTTGGAGGTTGGGACAGCAGCCCTCTTCTCTCTGGAGTTCACTGTTTAAAGGGCTATATTATCCTCATACAGATTTTTGGCATGCAGCAAAGGGTCTTCGACCTTCATGGGGATGTAGAAGCTTGATTTTAGGAAGGGATTCAATTGCACCGCAAGTAATGTGGCAGGTTGGAGATGGATCTAGGCTAAAAATAGAGGAAGATAAATGGCTGCCACGAGAAATCATTGAGGGACCAGTAAATGCAAATGAACCATCCTTGGTTTCAAAACTCATCGATAAAGAACAAGGAATATGGAAAGAAACGACAATAGCAGCACACTTTGAGGACAGCCCAGTTGAAGAAATCCTAACCATTCCAATCAAGCCTAAAACAGAAACAGATAAGATGGTATGGACTGAAACTCAGGCAGGCAAGTATACAGTCAAAAGTGGGTATAATCACATTAAGGCGGATACAGAACAATGTCAGACAAATCATGCCACAATGTCGTTTCAGACTCCCCCCGCACTCTGGACAGACATTTGGAAGCTACACACTCCTTCTAAGGTTAAAAACTTTATATGGTGCTTATGTCAAAATGCTTTACCGACGAAGGACCATTTGTTTAGAAAGAACATATTACCTGATCCAATATGTCATCTATGCAATCATGAAAGAGAGACGGTGGAACATCTCTTCTTATTGTGTCTGTGGACAAGACAAGTATGGAGCAATCCTGTGATGAACATCAAAATCTCAAGGCAGGGCTTGACAAGAATGGAAGATTGGCTTAGCAGACTCAAAGAAAAGGCCACTCACCCTCCAAACCTGCACTTGGTAGCTGTTGTGTTGTGGTCTATATGGAAGGTGCGAAATCAAGCTATTTTTCGGGGTAGAGAACCCGAGGGTTCAGCCATCATAGAATCTGCACAAGCAATATTGAACAGTTATCAAAGATGGAATCCACGGATGAGTGGCCATCAAGCAGGAGTAAGTAATGAATCTCAAAACAGAGCACATCCAACAGAGCAAAATGAGCAGAACAAGGAGCTAAAACAGAGGCATGGAGAGTCGGGTCGAGAGCAACGGGATGTAAATAATGAGCGGGGACTCACAGTAGCAAATGAACAGGCCAGTAGAGAATATGACTTGAGAACAGACCTGCGATTTCAACTCAGAGGCGCATGGAGTGGGCGAAATAGACAGCCTTATACAGAGGATGCTGCTGGATGTTACAGCAGAATCGGATCTGGTGCAGGGCCCTCTCCGCTAAGAACCTCAACTGCGCGAGATACTGAGGGAGATGAGGACAGAACAAAGAGATCTGCATACAGGAGATCAAGTGCAGAGCCGAGACCTTCAAACCGAGGGAAAGGCGCCACCGAGGAAGACAAATCGGAGAACCAACCAGCTGAGCCACGCCTTCGAATGAGAGGCGAGCGCGGACAGGAGCTCCACGAGAGGGACGCCAAAGAAGGAAGAAGAGCGGAACCCAGATCCCGGAATGCTTGCTACGGTGCTGGTTGGAAGACCCACGAAAATCCCAGATCTGAAACCTATGAACTCCAAACACCTCAGCCATGGATTCCACCACACAAAGGAGTCTTGAAGATCAATCTGGATGGAACGTACGAACTTGGGATGTTGGGGAACTCCATTGCTTGCGTGTGCAGAGACTCGGGAGGCAGACTACTCGAAGGAATCGCTAAAGTGATCAAAGCTTTCTCTCCACTTATGGCCGAAACCCTAGCTCTATGGGAAGCCATTGACTTTTTTTACCCCAAAAGACACGAATCTATTATCTTTGAGTCAGACAGTTCACAACTTGTCCAAGTCATGAACAGTTCAAACCAGTTCAGTTGGGAAATTCAACATATTATCAGCAAATGCAAGGAAAAGCTACGGGCCTTCACACATTTCCATATAGCCCATTGCTATAGAGAAGCCAACATGGTTGCAGATTGGGTTGCTAAAGCCCATAAAAAAAAATCACCTACCTTAGAATTGGGTCTCATCCCCTCCCCAAACTTTAGTCGACTTATCATGTAATGACGCCCCTTTACCGGGCCTCTCTTATTTACGTACTTAATGAAATTGACGCATTTCAGACCAAAAAAAAAAAAATCATACCTTTTTTATATAATAAATTATCTGTTAAATAGAGAATACAAATGTTAAAAAGAAAAAAGAAAGGAAAAATCCTGTAAATTGACATAGAACCGCAACGTGCTACTCAAATTTGTCCAAATAATAAGTACCGATTGACGTATCTTTCACTATCTTTCATGTGATAATGCAAGGAACCGATTTTATTCGATGGCGGGTTGAAGAAATTTAATTTTATTCCGTGTCAATTATATAAAAGGCCCGTTTTATCTTATTTTTTTAGAAGGCTCAGGAGTGATGAAAGTTCATTCACTAAAGTAAAAATCCCACTCCCATAAGAGCATGTTGCATCCATATCCATTTAACACGAGAGTACAAATACTGCGATGAGCAAATAAAATTCTGCATTACATATGAACAGTTAACGAAAAATGTAAATTTCTCTCGATTGATTGCTTAGCAAGTACCTTACTGCGGTCACTGACGAAATCCTAACAATATTGGAAGAGGCGCGTATATGAAGTGTAACGTCCAATTCGGGACATAATTCATGAGTTGGAGGATCCATTCGAGCGCAATTCTCAATCCGCGACAAAGTTGGAGACTCCTGAGAGCCAATGGGAACAATGGGGAAGGTTGTCAAGGCCAATGGTAGTGAGGACCACAAGAAGGCAAGGACTGAGTTGCTTTTAGTCAAATTTGAAGTTATCTCCAGATTCCACGTGTGAATGTAAGAAATACATGAAACGACCAACGTACTGTGAGAGATTAAAATATACATACTAGTCGAGTAATCATGCCTTGCCTCCTGCTTTCCCTTCTTCCTCTTTTCCTGCCCCGCTATAAGTGTAGCATAGAGATAGCCCAAAAATTATTCCCCGCTCAAATCCATCCATAATAGTCGCGTCTCTGTGAGTGAGAGAGAGAGAGAGAGAGAGAGAGAGAGAGAGAGAGAGAGAGCGTGCACTGCAATGGAAGATGGGAAACGCAAGCCAGATGCTGAAGCTTCGAGCTCGACCATTTGGAAGCGACAAAGACCATCGGATGAGCGCGGGAGCGGATCGCCTCTTCCGGACTCACCAGAGGAGATCGATGTGCTGTCAGATTCCGAAGAGAATTCTGGGCCATCTGCTTCGTACGCCTCTGTGATTGGAAACAATTACTTCGTATTCTTGAGTTTTAGAGGTCTTGATACTCGAAAAGGCTTCGTTGATCACCTCTACCATGAACTTGTACGAGTGGGCCTGCACCTTCCGAATTTCGTGTTCAGAGATGATGAGAACCTCGACCCTGGCGAGCCAATTGAAACGCTTCTCAATGCAATCAAGTGCTCTAAAGTTTCAATCCCAGTTATCTCAGAAAATTATGCTACTAGCAAATGGTGCCTCCGCGAGATCAACCAGATAATGGAGTGCGTGAAAAGTAAAAAACAAAAAGTCTATCCTGTGTTTTACAAGGTGACAACCGATAATGTAAAATACATGATGGGGCACTTTGGAGATGCGTTCCGACACAACGAGCATAAACTTGATGAAGAGGTCAAGCGAAAAGGGCTGGTAGCTCTCAAAGAATTACTCAATGGTAAAGTAATCGAATAAGAGAAAGTTGCTAATGGGTACGTCATCGACCTTGTTTTAACATATCCTTGTCGGAAGAACAACTTTCTATTTATCATTCTTAATCCTTATTTTGTGGAGCCATTAATAAGTTCTCACCTGTTTTATTGTTTGACAGGCATGAAGGAAAATAATGAGCGAGCATCAACATGAATTTCTACCTCTTCCTAAGGACTTGGTTGGTATTGATGATCATGTTGCCAAGGTTATGAATTTGGCAGACAGTTGAACCATGAAATCAGCCAATACTGCTTATTCTGAAGCTCAAATTATTGTGATTTATGGAATTGGCGGCATCGGTAAGATGACTCTAGCTATGACCATCTATGAAAAGCTTTCTAACCAATTTGAGTGCCGTAGCTTTCTCAATGATATTAGAGAAACAATTAAAAGCAAGGGTATCAAGTATGTCCAATCTCTACATATATCAAATTTAACAAAAAGAATTGGCCATAGTGAGCACGTCTCTGGGATTGAACCGATCCGACGTATTTGTGAGAAAAAGAAGGTACTTATTTTTCTTGATGATGTGGATCATCGAGACCATCTTAACAATTTGATTGGAGGTTGTACTTTCGAGTCGGGAAGTTGGATAATTATTACATGTCGAGATAAGGCCCTCTTGAAGTCTAAATATAAAAACCACTGGGGGTTCGCTCCAGGATGGGGGAGGTATCCCCAAACTAAGTTTCGAAGAAATGAATCTCAAAGAATAGAGTAGGACTTCTAAATATAAAGAGTATAAACTTGAAGAAATGAATCTCAAAGACTCTTTGCTCCTATTCAGTAGATATGCATTCAAAGGGGAACAACCTCCATCAGAACTCGCGGCTCTTTCTAGTGATATTGTTGCCACCACAGGAGGGCTTCCCTTAGCTCTCGTGATTATAGGTTCATTTCTCAAAGGAAAAGATCAAAGCATATGGATAGAGACACGGGAGAAATTGAGGAAGGTGCCTCATACGGATGTACAACAAAAGTTGAGGATAAGTTATGATTCATTAGAATATGAGGAACAACAAATGTTTCTAGACATAGCATGCTTCTTTATTGGAATCAACAAAAGATTTGCCACCTACCTATGGGAGGATCTCCAATATCGCCCAAATTCCGGATTGGAAAGAATGATTGAACTTTCGTTAATGAAAATTGATGATAACAATGAGTTGAGAATGCATGATCAATTGAGAGATTTAGGTAGAGCTATTGCCTGTCCAACAAATAAGAAGCCTTGGAAGTGTAGCAGACTATGGGACAAGAAAGCCATAACAGTTCAACGAAGCAAGGTAACAATCATGTCTACTTTTGGCCTCTCCCATGTTCTATAACGGTAATCCCTCATGTTATTATTCTCGTTGTTCTTTTATTCTACATCTTTGACTAGTGTCAACATGTTGTTAGCATTTTCTTGGGCAAAGCTACATTCAATTTTGGCATTTAGTTCATGAAAAGTTTGCAGTCGTGACTATTCCACAGCTCATCTCTTGATGCATAAAAAAGGCTCTGAAGAGGGGAATTAAAATTGGGTATTATTAGCTCTGTCTATATTGCTCTTTTGCTGTCTTAACACCATTTTCTAGCAGTTTTGTACTGCTCCAGTGCTTCTTACTACCCTGCAAGTTGAAGATCCTAGTGTTACCCAGGTTTGGAGATTTACTCATTCAAATATCATTTAAGTAAGATAATATCGGAAAATACCATAAAATGCATATAAGTTTTTTATAAGTTTATGCCGATTAATTTATATTTTTTGACCAAATAACAGGAACTCCGTCATTGATCATCATCATCGAATATATGCAGGTTCTACTTTATGGCATTAAGAATAAGAACAAAGTGTAAGGATTTCAGTAAAATTATTTGCACCTAATAATTATTGGCTTCGACTCAAGAATTTATTCAAGTCGAAGTACTAAGATCTTATGTAGTGATTTTTATATGTATAAATAATCTATACAATTTGTTTTCTATAATTTCTTGCGCATGTTTACAACGGAAATGAAATATGATAATGTAAATGTGACATCCTGAAATTCGACCTCGTTTCGATAAAGTGAAATGGGCATTTCGTCGACGTGCCTATGGCCCTTTTTCTTTGAGCTGATCACTCACGAGTTAACTAACCTATTGAGTGAAGCCGTTAAGGGATGTATCAGTTGTAAAATCCCTAAAAGCTACCTAATTGGTTGGATTGAGCTAAAATCACGTCTGATCGATTTTTAACCACGAAATTGAACTCGATTTCGGGAATCGAATTTTAAGCGCGTCATAATTCATATTTTTAGGACCTATCTCATCGCTCATCAATTTATTGACGGGTCCAAAATTTCAAGAAAGAAATTATCGGAAAAAATTTGAAGACCAAAAGAAAATAGAAAGGAAAAGGAAAAGAGAAAAGGAAAATTGCATAAAGGCATTATGCATATTTTATTTCCTTTTCTCTCTCTCTCCCCCCTTTTTCTTTCTCTCCCTTTTTTCTTTCCTTTTTCTCTTTTTCTCTCTTTTCTCTCTCTCCTCTCCCCTTTTTCCCTCCCCCTCGTGCGAATTGCTCCCCACCGCCCACTCTCTCTCTCTTCCTTTGACCAGTCAATGTTTATCTCCCCTCCTCTCTCTCATCTCTCTCCCTCGACATTTCCTTCCCCCTTCCGTTCGAGCGAACCAGAAGCGGAGGAAGGACAGCAGCTCGCCGCGACCGCCGCCCGCTCGCCGCTCGTCCCGCCGCCGCACCGCCGCCCACGCCGCGCCCGCGCGCCCGTCGCCGTCCCGCCGTCCGCGGACGCCCAGGCCGCGCGATCCAGCCGATGTTCGCCCATGTTCCGCACCGACCAGCCCATCTCCGGCCACCTCCGGCCACTGCCTAGCCCCACCAGACCATGCCCGCGACCCCCTCACCCTCCGCTGGCCTTCCACCGCCGCCCTAGCCACCGGAGCTGCCCCGATCAGCTGCAACCAGCAAGCCCACGGAGTGGGTTTTAGCACCTTCAGGCCCGCTTTTGGGCCGTTTCCCGGCCCCGAACCTGAGCCGTGCTTTGGGAACAATCGTTCCTCGCATCGCCGCCGTCGAATTGATCTGATTTGCGCGCGATTTGGTGAGTAATCTCACTAATCCAGGATTAGTGGCTAATTATGCTTAAGGTTGGTTTAGATTTAATTAATTATGTTTAGGTTGTTAGATTAGATTAAATTAGCAATTATTAGCCAATTGTGATGCAATTAGATAAATTGAATGTGTAATTAGCAAGTAGACATGGTCTACTAATTATTGGAAGTGTCTCGGAAATTTTCCCGACCCTTAGTGGGCTCCAATTAGGCTTTTCGAGCCTAAGTGGATTTTTTTAGCATTTAAATATTAATTTTCGGAATTAAATTAAATAATTATTTATTTTCCGAAAATCCAACTGAGATGACCTGGAACCGGAAAATTATGCTGATGACCGTAGTGAAGTCCGTTTATTTAATCGGGCCTTATTTTGCGCTAAATTGAATTTTTAGTGATTAATAATTAATTTTCGAAATTAATTAATTAATTAATTAATTTTCGGAAATTAAGATTTTGATGGCCGATGACCGAAATCTCGTGCTGATCGTCGTGGTGCAGTCCGTTTATTTATTTGAGCTCCACATTGTATGGAATTGAATAAATTGTGATATTTTAGGGATCTACCCTAAATTGATTGGATTTGATTGTGATTGAACGGTTGATTGGTAAATGGCCAAGTATGTTATTCAGCATTTTAATGCTTTGTTGAGTTGATTTAATTATCTGATTTAGAAATCGTGGGCTCGGTGACAGAGTTAGGCATCTAAAAGGGCACGTGGGCTCGGCGAATTGATGCATCGCTTTGGTGAAATGCACCTAAGAGAATGCACGTGGGCCCGGCATCTAAAAGGCCACGTGGGCTCGGCGAATTGATGCATCGCTTTGGTGAGATGCACCTAAGAGAATGCACGTGGGCCCGGGCATCGTAAAAAGGACACGTGGGCTCGGTGATCTGATGCGTCACCTTGGCAATTGAGTGCCTTAGAGAATGCACGTGGGTCCAGTATTTGAGAATAGCATCTAAAAGGGCACGTGGGCTCGGTGACTTGATGTATCACTTTGGCGAAGAGGTCGCCTGAGAGAATGCACGTGGGCCCAAGGTTCGAGGCATGTGGACTTGGAGACTTGGAATGTCGTCCTAGAGAATGCACGTGGCCTTGCTTTTAGATACTCCTCAGTGGAGATTAATTTGTATGACATGTAATCGACTAGTTCGATTTGTTTGAAGTGAATGGGTGTTTATTTTGAATTGTACTGACTTGCAGGTGGGGTCTGAGGCCAAGGTAAGTCCTCTACCCTGTGCGTGTTTAGGCAGCCTTTAGTATAGTGGTTTATTAATCGGGCTTAGTGGGGTAGAACTCGCTGAGACGTAGTCTCATCCCAGTTTTGGGAAAGCCATTTCAGGACCCCGCTAAGGAGCTGAGGAGGAAGAGTTGGAGAAGGATTTTTGGGAGAAGACAATCTCGAGAGGGGCCGTGAGTACGGCCTAGACGGACTAAAACTTCATCTTCTTTGATATCTCCATTTTGATGTGAATAGAGTTTAGAATAAAAAGTTGTGAAATGTTCTGGTTTGTGGTTTGTATAAAAGTTTGGTTATAAATTTCAACATGAAAAATATGACCCTACTTTTCTATCCCATCGTTTTATTGTCTGGGATTTTAACGCTTTCCGCATGTGCTTAAAAATGAAAGGGTCGGCGATACATTGTCCTGGGATATCGCATTATAAAATCGATCAAGTGAGACGGATGTGTGCGTGCACGAGGATCGGGCGTGACAAAAAATGTAAGATAGAAAAAAAAATAAAAAATTGGTTTTAATTGTATCACCCAGGTAATGTTATCATCGTAATTGAAGAAGCACCTTGACATCTATCAATTTTTTTTAATAATCTAGAAAAGTATAAATATGTTATTAACATAATTGCTTAGTTGCTAACTTGAAACAGCACTACATAGTTGGATTACTCTCACTCTATAATTAATGGAAAATAAGAATTAATTTTGTCACTTATAGGACTAATACACCTTAAAAATTCAAATTAAAATTTCAATTGCAAATTTAGCTTTTGTTTTATTGTCATTTAGACCAAGTTATAGTCAAATTAACAAATTAAATAATATAATGTTGGAAGATTAAGTGGCATAATTAAGGTATTTGGTTTATTTATGAGCTTTGCATGTGTTCGTGGATCGATCATATTTATTCATACGAAAGGTGAGAACTAATAGTATTTCCACTCGTGATGCAATAACATAAGGCTAGTTTTACCCTGCTTTCGTATATTTTGCTGGTGTTTGTACCCGTGTTGTGCACGGATCTAAACATGGCTATTTTGAGCACGTAATTCAGCATTAATGAATATTGTGCAAAATCAAAAAACAGTAAATTACGGCTAAAAAAAAAAAAAAAAAGAGAAGTAACAATTCAAACATGATTTTGCACGTGTTTATACAAAGTAATTTTCAATGAAAAATTGAAAAGTAAAGATCAAAATTAAGAAAATAAATGACTGAAGGAAGTAAGTGACGGACTGGTGAAAGGGGAAAGAAACTATATCTTACTGGTTTTCAATTTATCTGCACTTAGTGTAGTTCAATATCCACCTTTATTGTGTAATGAGCGAGCCTTTCTTCGGAAGGACTTATAGAGCCTTTCAGGCGCCCACACATGGACAAGAAGAAGATTGAAAAATAAAATACTGTTGTTAGATATTAGATGTTGGATTTGATAGGATTATAGGAGCGAAGAAAAAAAATCAATATTTAGGCTTCGCTTGTTTCACAAAAAATGAATAATTTGGAAAATATCTTCCTAAAAAATAATCACTTGTATTGCTTGATATAATTTGTCAATAAAAAGTTTTTTTAGACAATAATTTATGTCTAAATATTTTTGCGGATAATGATAATATATTTTGTTCATTTATTTTTGTAAGCGATACAAGTGATTATTTTTAAGAAAATATTTTTTAAATAATTTATTTTTGCAAAACAAAGGGAACCTTAATTCATAAAAGAGGATAACAAGAGAAGAAAATTAAAAAAACAAAAAAATGAGAGAATGGAAAAATAGGAAAATAATAGTAATGATCGCCAACCTGGTATAACAATTCAGAGATTTTTACATGAACAGGTGAATGCACAAATGCGCTTACAAATTCGTAAGATCAGGCTGATTTGTATCTAGATTCTCATGGCAAACCGGCACCAAACGAATCTTTTTCCTTTATAGCAAAAATTGACCAAATTAAAGAACAAAGGAAATGCACGAAGATAATTTGTTAAAGTATTAGGTCGTCAGAGAAAAGTAAAGCTGTTGGGATAAAAATAGAAACTCTAATAGATAGAAGACTACCTGCTCGATAATTGATATCATTCAATTGGCGCAAATGGAAGGATGGCCGATTGACCAGTGCGCTCAGCGCTCATCTTAGGATTAGTGTTGATCTTTGATCTTTTCGAGCTTGAATCTCCAAAATTGAAACGTCAAGCTCAATTTCTTTCTTCTCTAGCAATCTGTGGATTTCTGGAAAGTTTTGGTCGCGCAACATGCAAATAAAGAGATAATTGGGGAAAGAGAGAGACATCCCTATGGAATTGTAAAAGGGTATATAATGAAAGGACAATACCTAAAAGTAAAAAGAAAGACTAATGAAATTTCCAATATAGATGCACGTCATTAATGTGATTGCGTAATTGGAACTTTTGTTAACCTACTTTTATAGGTCTTTGTGCACTAAATGATGGTATTTTTATTGGCCGTAATGTGTTTTTTAAATTTATAACCAATTTTTAAAAATAGAGGTTCTGTCAATTATTCTTCTCTTAGTTGCGTTTTAATTTGAAAGTCTATTCCTTTTTCGATGAAACGAAAAGATACTGCTTCAATTGCACAAAAATTGTCTATTGATAAAGAAATAAATACACAAAGAGTTGCGCTTCTAGAGAAAAAAAAATGACCAAACACTCTCATTTCCATTAGCCATATGCCAAAATGAACAATATTTCATGAATGGAAGGGAAGTAAGTTGTCATGCTTTACGAATGCAGAAATGCTTGTAATAAATCCGATTGGGTACTTTTTCTTGTCCAAAAGTGCAACGGTTCTCACAATTGCAAAGGGACACCATGTGTGCTCCGGTGGAGGGAATACTTGGTAGTCAATGCTACGAGTGTTACCCAATACTTGGTCCCACTTATAAGAAACATAGACTATTTTCATGGAGGAATTTTACGTAAGATCACTAAATGCAAGTGAAAATTGACATACAACACAATTGTGTAGTTATAAAAAGATCACATAGACTCTGTAAGTGGAGAGAGAATGCATCGGCCAAAATAGCATGTGGACGATGCTAATAAACAGTATGCCATTCCTTGTTTAATGACACTTTTTCTTCATTTCAAGATCAGGGAATGCCCTGTACTGATATTTAGGCTGCGCATGGAAACAATTCTGTTTCTTTTTGTTCCCGGGAACGAAACATAAAAATGTGTTTCGTTCCGGGGAACAATTTTTGAACAAAAGAACGCGTTTGGTAATGTTTGGTCCGGGAATAAAAAATGAATAGAAACACGTTTGGTAAATTTTATTCTTTTTTTGTTTCTTTTAATTTTTTAAACATTTTTATTTTATTATTTATTTTTTCCTTTCTTTTTCTTTTTTCTTTTTTTCGGCCGGTCCCCGGCCTCCGGCGACCCGCCGATGGGGCCGGCAGCCTCGCCCAGCCACGGCGAGGCTCGCCGACCCTCGGCGAGGTCGAGCCTCGCCGTGGTTGGGCGAGGCTCGGCCTGGCCGCCGGCGATGCCGAGCCTCGCCGAGGGCCGGCGATGCTCGGCCTCGCCGGATCTAGGCGAGGCCGAGCCTCGACGGCCGGTCGCCGGCCATGGCCGAGGCAGGCGACCGGCGAAAGAAAAAAGAAGAAAAAAAAGAAGAAGAAAAGAAGAAGAGAAGAAGAAGAGAGAAGAAATGTTTCTTCAAGAAATGTTTATGGAGCAAGAAACAACAAATTGTTGTTTCTTTTTTTTGTTCTTATTTTGTTCCGGAAAAAATAAATAAAAAAAGAACAGAAACGCAACCAAACGCGTTTCTGTTCTTTTTTTGTTCCCGGGAACACTTTCCGTACAGAAGTGTTCCGGAAACGTTTCTTAGAAACGTTTCCATGCACGCCCTTACTATCCTCTTTTTTTTTAGGAAGAAAATAAAAATATTGAGGCACTATGTTTGGATGAATATGGTTCAAACATGTTCATGAAGCAATGGAGCTTCAAAAGAATGCCTTACCTGAAGTTCCTTCGCCTAAGTAAAGTGAATTTTTGTTGGAGATTTTGAGGATTCACTTTCTGAATTAAGATGGCTAGAGTGGGAGGAATGTCCTAACTCTTTTGAGGCAATTAATGTTCATTTGGAGAAATTAGTCATGCTTGATTTATCGGATGGGAATATTAGAGAATGTTGGGGAGGATGGAGTTCGATCAAGGTAAAGATGAGAAATGCTTTCTCTTTTGTTGCATTTCGATGATAAATCATTCTATCTCCAATAACTAATCTTGGAACATGTTTCTTTCTTGTAGATGGAGAGGTTGAAAGTTCTCAATCTTTCTAACTGCCTTCATTTAAAGAGAACCCCTAATCTCTCTGCGCTTAAAAGTTTAGAGATACTAATTCTGGAAAAATGTCATAATTTGGAGGAAATCGACTCTTCAATTGGAGATGTTAAGTGCCTCGTTTCCTTGAACTTGAGTGACTGTGGGGTTCTTAGGGAGTTGCCCTCACAATTGGGTAACTTGAGGAATCTCGTTTCTTTAAACTTGTCAACATGTCAGCAACTCCAAGAGCTGCCTAGAGAAATAAGTCAATTGGAAGAACTGAAGGAACTTATAATAGATGAAGTTTGTATAAAGGAAATTCCTCCATGGATAAGTTCTCTGAAGAAGCTAGAGATACTTAGTGCCCAGGCATGCAACTCATTGGTTGGACTTCCCGACTCAATTAGCCATTTGGTAAATTTATTGACCCTCGACTTGAGATTTTGCTCTAGTTTTGAAGGATTTCCAGGGAGCATTGGATCCCTTGTGAAATTACAATGCCTATTATTAGGCGATGAGTGTCTTCCACCTAAAGAAGATGGTGATTTGGAGACTCATTGGTATTGGGATTATAATTATCGTTTAAATCCTATCCCCCATTCAATTGGGAAGTTAGAATTATTGACCGAACTACATTAGACATGTGCAAAAATTTCGGAATTACCTGAATCCATCGGGGACTTAAAATTTTTGAAAATTTTGAATATTGCTGGGTGTACAAAATTGAGTAGTTTACCCAGTACTATTAGCAAGTTGGGCAATCTTGAAGAATTAGATGCCTCAGCTTGCAAAAGTTTGGGAGGGGAAGTCCCTATAAATGGGTTGTCTTTGTTGAAGATCCTTCGACTGGGGAAGCTTTCTTATATCGAAGATATCTGGACCATGCGCGAGGTGGTTATTGAATGCCTGGATAGCGTCACTAGCCCGTCTTCTCGACAACACCTTGATTTATCTAATTGTGATCTTCCTGCCAGCTTATCAGTTTTGGAAGTCACCTGTCAAAATCGCACATTACCTCAACTTTCTCATTTAATCCATCTAAAAGAGCTCAGTATTCAGTTCTGCGAATTGCTTGAATCCATCCCAATGCTTCCTTCAGGAATATTGAAGCTTGGTGTCTCCTGGTGTTGCAAGTTGGAAGAGTTGCCAAGTTTGTCGAGTTTGAAACTCTTGCTGAAATTAAGTATCCAAGGGTGCAGTGAGCTGATAGAAATCAAGGGTCTAGGAGGATTAAAATCTTTAGGAAACCTATCTATAGGTGGATGCAATAAGTTGTCCAACCTCAAGGGCCTTGAACATTTAGAGTCTTTGAGAAGATTGGACATAACAGAGTCACATGCTCCATTCATGAATGATGATCCATTTCAAGTTCAATGTCTTGGCAGATTGAAAAACTTGGAAATACTGCATATTAATTCCTGTCACTCCCTTGAAAGACTCGACATTTCGCAATTAACACATCTTATGTCCATAGATGTCTATGGCTGCAAAAATTTAGTCGACATTAAATGCCTTGAGAGGTTGAAAAATTTGAAAACTTTGGTTACCAACCGGTGCGATTCCATCGAAACATTACCGCACCTCTCGCTCTTCGATAACCTCGACTTCGTGAGACTTGAACATTGTCCGAAGCTTGGCGATGTTCAGGGCTTGGAGAAAGTAAAAAATGTGCGTAGAAGCTAAAATGAGGGATCAACTGCAAGGCCTCAACAAATTGTCCACACCTGTTCGGAGGTCTTACGGAATGATGGGGGGCCAATTTCGGATGAACTTTTGGAAATCACAGAGCTCCACCAGAAATTGCAGCATCAAAATTCTAAAAGCCGTTCGGCGATGCAACTTGTTGGAATATCGTTCATTGTGCTACTGCAGCAAAGAAACAACTCCGATCAGTCAGAGCGGTTTGGCCACAAGTGGAAACGATTCACATGTCCTTTTGAAGGTAAATAAAACAGGTCACAGGATTCATTGTCGAGATGTATCGCCACTTTCATCAACATTTCCTACCTCTTTTATCCTTTTTGTTGGGGTCATTGATTGATTAACTTTTATTCAATTTGAAAACACAGGGCCCATGAACTGGGCATCCTTACAAAGTTAATCCAACAAGATTTGGGGAGGGGAAGAAGTCCAGTCCCTCCGCAATGAAGTTGGCTTCACTATGGCAATGAGGGTGATACGCAGCTGTGAGAAGCTGGACGACAGATCAAGGCATTGGGAGATAATTGTGTGTGCATCCACAAGCGCCCCTTCTAAGTTTCGAATAATGCAGGTGATAGCTCCTTCCATGGAGCTTTCAACGAAGGGATCCATCAATATTGACCTTTAAAGATCCGACCTTTGGGGTTTTCCAGTTCTCAGAAGAGGTGGGAGCATCAAGGTCCGATTTTCTGCTTTGAATTCCACCTCCTGTAATTGCCTAGAGAAGTTAGAGCTCCCTGTGGTTGCTTGAAGTTGTTACGGGAAGTCTAAATAAGCCAAAAGATGGTTGCTACAAGTGCCGGAGAAGGTTGGTTTTCTGTGTTTTTAAGGAATTGGGTTAGCCATATCTCTATTCTGCTTGACCCCTGGGAAGAAACCTGAATGTTTAGGGATGGTTGAGCTCATATGTCTCGCGTCCAAGGACAAAGGAGAAGGAGACGCTCTGGGGATTCCACCTGGTATTTACACAGTGAGCAGTAAGGGTCCGATACTATTTTTCTCTTGTGTAAGTTCTCTGTCGTGGGTAGACTGTTCCAACATGGATTCCATTCGAAGAACTTAATTTTGGGGATTGTTTGCATTTTCCAGGTCTCATTCCATATTGCCCAAGGAGCCAAGAAAGATGAGGAAGCCATTGGAGCTTTTCGGATATTCTTGGTAAGTCTTATGTAGTAGTAGCCACTCTTTACTGAGTAATTTCCTATTGATGAATATCTCCATAACAGTTTGTCTTGAATAGAGTGGGTTGTTGGAGGAATAGCCAAAATTTCCTTCACGATGTCCTCTTCAAAAATATTTCGAAGAAGAGGTTCATTCTCGGAATTTTCTTTGTGGTTTATAACCTCTACTACCTGTTGTGGGTCATTTTCATTTGCCGACCCTTCAGTTACACCTCTTTTGGACCATCTGTCCCCTATGATACCGATTGCTTTTGCTATTTCCACTGTCCACATTGAAGGTTCTAAGATTGAGCCTCTTCCCTCTAGTAAGCTTTGCCAACCCCAAGAGGGTTTGTGCCCTTTCCCAACATGCCCAGAACATCCTTTTTGTGAAGTAAATCCCTTTAAAAGTTTGACCCCATAAACAGCAAGACTGGTGCATTAATCTCCAGGCTTGCTTTCCTAAGAAAGCTTTGTTAAGAGGAAGTAAATCTTTGAATCCAATACCTCCATTGTCTTTCCTTTGCTTCAAGAAATCCCAACTCTTCCAGTGAATACCAAAGTGAGATTCTCTGCTTTTCCACTAAAATGCTGCCATTCTGTGTACAATCGCTTTACATATGAAAACAGGAATCTTGAAAATTGACATTGCATATTGAGGAAGAGCCACGACCATTGTTTTTTACTGATATCTCCTGTCCTGCTTTAGAAGTTAAAAGAAACCCTTCCAACCTTCCAATTTTTTGTTAACCCTTCCAAGTATCCAGGCAAAACATATTCTCCTTGGACTCTCCCCAATCCAAAGGGATTCCAAGGTATTTTCCTATTTTATCCAGTTCAAGGACACGCCATTCATAAGCCATATTGGCTCTTATGGTCTGTAGACACCCTGAGCTAAAGAGTATTCCTGATTTGTTTAGGTTTATCTCTTGTCCAGTAGCAAAACGATACTAATGTTACATCCGATATAGATTGGCATTCTTGAATTCTCGCATCTAAAAACAAAGATGGAATCATCTGCAAATAGGAGATTTGATGTGGTAGGGGAAAAAGAGTTGAGCTTAATACCCTTTATACTGCCATCCTCCACTGCTTTCTTCATCATAAGAGATAATATGTTTACTAAAGAAATATAGAGATGAGAGGATAAAGGATCACCTTGCCAAAGTCCTATGGAAGGTTGGAAGTAAGGGAGAGGATTCCGATTATTTTTAACACTGAATGAGACTGAAGATACACGTTGCATAACCCATGTAATCCACCTTTTATCAAAGCCCAATTTTCTTAAGTATGCCTCCAACAAGTCCCATTCTACTATGACATATGCCTTTTTCGTATCAAGTTTAAAAAACACTGGGAATGTTTTCCTCCTCTTCTTTGCTCTTAGTTGATGCAACACTTCTTGCACTATCATGATATTGTCATGGATAAGCCTCCCTATCACAAATGCACTTTGCTCTTAAGCTATCAATTTTGATAACCAAGGTTTGAGTCTATTCACCATTACCTTGGATATGATTTTATTGGCAAAATTGCACAAACTAATGGGGCGAAATCGATCCAGAGTTTCTGGGTTAGGAATTTTTGGAACTAGAGTAATGTGGGTTCTATCTAAGTTAGGATTCATTTTTCCTGATATGAAAATATTCTTAACGGCTGCAAATACTTCGAAGAATGATTTTTGAAGTACTACTTTTGAAGAATGATTGGCTTCTCCCTTGAAATCTATGTGGTTATGTTTGTTCGCTTGTGCAGATACTTTCGATTTCATATTTTCCATGAGGATGCTCAATTGGAAGATCAATTGCTCCAAATAAGCCATATGTACTCTTCAGGAAATCCCTTTAACTCCAATTATCTCAGTCCCTTAACCATTCTTTTTTGTGGTAAATATTTAGCACGTTCTGATGCACTGCTATATTTTCTTCACAAGATTCTCTGGCCATTTTGTATTCAATGATCAGATTTACGTGTCAGATTTGACCAAGGGCAGACTGTCAATTAAATTCATCCCATCTGGAAAAATCATCTTCTGATTTTATGTTATAATCATATAAGCATTACAATTTTTATGCTGTGCAAGGTGGATTTGTTCCATTGATGCTCATTATGAACGTTCAGAATAGCAAGATATAATATATCGTGCTATACACGATAAAAGAAACGATGTCATTTTGATATGGGAGATGAAACCCAAAGGGAACCATATGTGGAGGTGGTTCTGTTGTGAGATTAGGAGTGAAGTGCCTGTGTAAATGGACCATTTGTTTTGGATCAGGAATGTAGGCAGAGCTGGACATTGTAATTGCTTTGCGAGAGTTTTGGTGTCAAGACTGCTCTGGAAAGATGGAGATCCCTCACTGGCACATTACAGCATGATCCAAGAACGGTAGACAGTGTATATAAAAGGATGCTTTAGCGGCTGCTAATGCTTGGAGTGTGTATTAGAACGTCCATTGATGCTTTGCAATTGGCACTGGGATGAGTCCATCTCCATGTAAGCTGACACTTAATTCTTCTATCTTTTTTCACAGATTTTACTTTTATGTCAGGTTAAAAAGGAGATGCTGCTGGATCCAAAGGAGTTGCATTAGTTCCATAATCACTCGTCACAAATGGTGGCTCTAGATTTTATGGTATCAATAGCCAGCAATACTGTCATCCCCACATATGATGGAAATATGGCAAAACTTGTGGAAGGTCACCGCAGGTAAGCTGTCGACTTGATTGATGTTCTTCCATTATTTCCCTTGGAAGAACAAGACAAATAAATTAGGCTTATCCAATTTTCTTTCAAAAGGCTGTGTGCAAACTGTGACATTTTTCTGCAGATATCTTGGATTTAAGAGAACCGTTCTCTTAGATCGTAAAAAGCTTGTGGTGTTACTGGAATTGTATCATAATGGGACACTTTCACAGAATGATCTTGAAGTTGCTGTACGTCTGGCACATGAGAAGAAGATGGGACAGCCAAGTCATCGTAGAGTTATTGTCGATAAGCCCAAGGAGGAGGATTACTTCTATGCAAATCCTCTGGAGTGCCTTTGCGAGCAATGCGACTGTGATGATTTGCTAGGCCCGGGCAAGAGGAATTCCAGTGAAGTCTCTAGTTGATTGACACCGATGATCAACTATTGTCATCTGAACATGTTCTGTACAATATGTTCACGGGCTTGGGATTCAAGTTGATCTCTACAAAAGTTGCAGTGCGCGGCATAGCTGCATTAGTTTTCCTTACAATTAGATATGAAGACACTTTTTGAGTTTGTTGCGCGAGCTGCTCTGCTTTCATCATCGTGAATGGTTTTTTGTTTGACCATGATAAGCAAATGCCCGAGAGCCTAACAAGCAGCAGCCAGCAAAGAGTTCTTGTCTTCCTTCTAGGGCAACTACGAAGATAAATTCATCATTTTTTCTTGTCCATAGTTAACGATTGTAATCTGTTGAGAAGTCCCTGAAAGTGAAAGTGTACATATTGCCCTTTTTGTGATAACACAGAATGAAAGCTTATTTGGCTCATGTCTATAATTTTGGTTGGTTAAGGATCCATTGAGATGATGACTCGAGAGACATCTGCAAAAGTTCATTTCAATTTTATTTCTTAACATCATTAGTGAGGTTTTGAGTAAGATAGTAAACGAGGTCAACTGTAGCCAAACCTAAATTTATATGGGGGTCGCAACATTCGGCGAAGCAGCATTTCTTTGAGCTTCACTTTTTGACCGTTACATGGAAGTAAGAGAGCGCACCCTGCGATCACAAATTTGTAGGGACACAGTGTGATGCAACTTAATGTGCTCTTCAAAGAAATTTGGTCGATTTACGTACCAAACCAGTGATCGTTTCTTCTGGCAAAGCAGTGCCACGAACCATGATACAAACAGAACTGCGGAAGTTTGGTTCTTTGCCTACTCAATGAAAATTGGCAGAACTAATAAAAATCCCTGTAGTTTCTTTTGTTCCCTCAGAACTTCATCCAAATTGGAACTCACTCACCAGAGCACGGTACACATATTGTCGATCCATCAAAGCCGAGTCTGTAATGTTTAAGACTTGATACAACAGATGAATACACTGATTACTTTGCTTACCATCCCTTGCATACTCCGGAAGTAGGAAAAAGTTTCTACAGTTTGTTTCTTACTTTTAAAAACAACCTCAAGGCAACGGCAAGATTAAACTTGCGTACTGGCTCTATAAGGTGGGTATAGAATCCTTCTTAGGCTGGCAATAAGTTTCGCCTTCCTTGCCAACCAGACCAAGCTCCTTCAATCTCCTCTGATGGTAATACTCAAGCTTATCCAATTGAGCTTCCTTCTCCTTGACAATACCCTCAATTTGCTGCAACACCCTCTTCTCACCTACTCTAACCCTCACGGCTATCTCAAGTTTGTAACCAAGGTTTCCTTCCTGAATTAGCTTCTCATCCTGCAAGTCATTGCATTTGAATTGGGGGAAAGCATAGAGCAATTAGGTGGGATTTGCTTCTACAGCTTTCAGGAGAAAACAAAATAACCTGATCTAAGAGTTGCCAAACTTTTTGCAGCAGAGACAAAAAGATGCATAGATATGTACAAATGTGATCATTGACAGAGGTTTTAGCGCTTCATTTTCTTAGACTTCCCTACTTTTAGTTTCGCTGGGCTTAGATCGGGAAATGTGAACGCTCTGCAAATACTAGAACCGTTAAATGACTTGGCTAATTCCGACAATCTAAAACATTTTGCCACATTTGGCATTGAGACTAACAAACACGAGATTATCATACCCTTAGCTACCAAAAAATTTTACTACCATGATTGATTTCAGGATAGAGACGACATGCTAAAGAACTCTCAGCTAGGCCATTTTAACCCTGTATGGTTCAGCGAAGTCCAACCGAACCAATTCCCCAGTAGAAACCATCCTAACAAAATTACCCAAGTGGAAATCAGAATGTTACATGTACCTGTTCAACTGTGGTGCGGTAGCCTGAAAGAGCTGATTCACAGGCATCTATGACCATCTTGCATACCAGCTCCTCGTTCACATGACTAACCGGTAATTCGAGAGTTTTCCAGATAGATTTCTTGTAGACAGGTTCCAGGAGGAATGCATCTGTTTCTTGAAGTGCCACAAGCCACAGACATGAAAAAATTGCTGGTGGAAGAGGACGGTCCATAAAAATATCAAAGTATGCTGTCTCACCCAAATCATTGGCTGCTGCAATATCAAGCTTCTCCCGATGGAAGGGGTCCGACTCAGATATTTTGAATGTAAGTGTGTACAAGTCGTGATTGGTATTTGGTTCCACAAACCCATAATAAAAAGCCAAGTCAGCATTGCTCTTCTTTAATCCATACTGGATGAAAACCTGTCCCAGGATTCTGTTAGTCACAATGAATGGTCACAAATCACTGCCCTACCAGATGAGGCTTGTGCAATACCATTTCTGGGTAATCACATGAAACTTTCTCAACCTCTGGGGATTTCTCGACAGGTAATCAATTTGTTAATTACTACAGTTCAATTAGGTTAAGATTCATTTCTCTGTGACCGGCAGGGAAAAAGATATGCGGTGTGTTGAGAGTGATATCATATTCATAATATGTCAAGTGGATCATCAATTACTGAATAAGTTCAACAGGCTTAAGAGGTTTACCTGCTCACCCTCTTTGACAGGCATTGTTGAATTCAAACAGAAAAGGAGGTCCCAAGAAAAAAGACCTGCTGGTCCATTAATCTCCTCTGCATTATCTTCTCTCGTTATGCTAGCGCTGTGGTTAATCTGATGCACATAAATATTATGGAATTCATAAATTTTCTGGCAGACTGATTAAGCCCGAAAGAAATGCAGACAAGTTCATTATCAATTTACAATAGGAAAGATCGATTGACTTACTAAATCCACAAGTGGAAGCATAACAAGTTGGCCCCTAAGGTGAGAGAATGCCCTTGATCTCAGCATGCTAAATGCCCAAAGAAACCCATCCAGCATAATAGAAGATGGAAACAGCTGCTCGTGCCGCGATATGATTTCTTCTTTTACTTTATGGTATTGACTCTCTACATGCTCTTTCATCTCTCTGGTCATCCGCAATACTAAGGTTCCTGGATGATTCCACGAAAAAAAAAAAAAAAAAGGTTCATTCATTGATATCCAGAGACAAGGCAATTAAACAAAGGCACATAGAGCAAGGGACGTCTGCGATGGTTGCGGACCTTTTATCTCTGCAAGCTCTTCTTCTGACCTGCACTGGAACCAGAAAACAGAAGCACACAACTAACCACCCCACAATCTTAGACTATCCGATAGAATTAATAACAAGTCATAAATTGTTTATAGGATTCACAAAGCAAACATGAAACCCACCAATACAATGTCGAGTCGGTTCGCTCCGGCGAGTTACCCCTCATCTTCTCCCTTATCAAGAAGAGGGAGACAGCCACCCAGGGCTTCAAATCGTTGCAGCGATAGCCAATCTCTGAAGCAGCAACAGTGTCCGGGTTGATCCACAACCTCCTGGGGACCTTCACGATAACTTCATCTTGAGCAATGTCTCACCGAGCGACGAGGCCGAGGCCTTCGGGAACGTAAGCCGGGCGAACCGGGCACGTCGAAGAGACCACGCCCTCCTCGGCGAGCCACTTCCAGAAGGTCCGGACGGAAGGTGGCAATGGCGGGTCGGACTCGAGGGGGTCAACATGGAGCGAGGAACGAGTAGTTGTGGAAAAGAGAGGTCTTTTGAGGGTGGTCTTGAGGGGAGACAAGTGTTTGAAGGATTTGAAATGGAATTGAGGGAATGAAGGAGAGGGTGGAGAGACGGAAAAGAAGACAGTGGACATTTTTGTGTTGTGGATCGTGTGTCTATTTTCTTGGATAATGTCCAGAACCCCGAGCGCGCGCTTATGCTTCTTCTTCTCCGTCTTCTGCTTTGTCGCCGTCGAGCTCATCGTTTCTCTCTCCTCTATTTTCGCCGTCGTGGTTCGACGCGTTGCCGTCGGGCGCGTAGATGGAGGCGGAGGCCGAGGAGTCAGGGGCGACGGACTCAGACCCCGACAGAGGCAACCGGTGGAGGAGCGTCAGCGTCGGGGTTTGCTGAAAGAGAGGCGCAACTTTGAGGATGAAAGAGAGAGAGAGAGGACTAGAGGTCGCGAGAAGAAGGCGGAGGGGCGTCAGCGTCGGAGTCGAGGGCGACGGAGGCAACCGGCGGAGGTGGAGGTGGAGGGTCGTCGGCGTCGCGTTTCACGACTTCGCGGAGGGGGAGAGAGAGAGCAGAGTGGGCGTCACGAGAGGGAGGCGGAGGAGCGTCGCCGGCGTCGGCGTCGGCGTCGGCGTCCAGGTGGGGGGCGATGGAAGCAACCAGCGGAGACGGAGGGAAGAGAGACAGAGAGGAGAGAAAGGAGAACGGGGAGAGACGGACCAGGTCCTCCCGCGCGAGGCGCGAAGAAAGAGACTCAGAAGAAGAAACCCTCAGTCAGTCAGTCCGAAAATTTTTCAAAAATGGCGCCTGACATGAGGACACGTGTCGTCCTCCTACCGCCTTCTTGTTTGCCACGCTGGAACGTGTAAGGGTGAGCGGTTCCAAGTTCCGGTTCGGTTCCGTCTAACCCAGGAACCTACCATCGTGCGTTCCTCATTTTGAGGAACTTGGAACCTACCCATGGGAACCGAGAACCTGGAACCTATCCTGTCACAGGTTCCAGGGTCGGTTCTAGGTTCCAACAAGTTCCTTTTTCTTTTTTTTTGTTATTTTCAGATTTGAACTATAACATATGCGCACGTTACCCAAAAAAAATATAACGTACGCGCACATTACCAAAAAAACTATAACCTACGCGCACGTTACCAAAAAAACTATAACGTACGCGCACGTTACCCAAAAAAAAAAACTATAACATATGCGCACGTTACCCAAAAAAATATAACATATGCGCACGTTACCAAAAAAAAACTATCATGTACGTGTATACTACACGGTAACTTCCCATTGACATGTTATCTTGATAAATTAATTTCGCACTGCACAACAATAATAGAATATAATTAGAAATTTCAAAACAAATAGCAAACTAGAAAGTAGAAATAAAACACCACTAGAACAAGAATGTCTAGAGGTACAAGTTTTGAAAACAATTTCGATTAAACCCTTAAATGAACTCAGAAAATTCTGAAATTTGGACACGTTGTATTTAAGACCTAGAGGCACAAGTTTCATGAAGAAATCGTAGTCCAATTCGTTCTGGATTAAAAGATAAAATCGATTTACTTTTCCTATTCTCTACTTGCACAGTTTTTGAAACATTCTTGGTTAAATAGGCAAATGAACTACAAAAATTACGAAACTTAAATATGTTGTAGGGAAGACATGAAGAGAGATATTTCATGTAGAACACATTTCCAAAAGAACCTCATACAAAATGATATAGTCCACACATTGCAACTTACAAGATCCGAACACATCAGATTGCACAGTTTTAGAAACATTTCTGATTAAATACTCAAATGACCTTCAAAAATTATGAAATTCGACTATGTGATAGTCAAGACCATAAGGTAGATACTTCATGAAAACATCGAAGTCAAATTCATCCTAGATAATTAAATATGGACGGTTAAAATCCCTGTTTGTAGTACCGTAATTCCAGATCTAACCATCTCCAAAGGACCACGATTTCACCTACCTATTCTTGTTTTTTTTCTCTAAATTTTTGATATGTTGTACCTCAGGATGTCCTTTACAACTTTTGTTAAGAAACCAAAGTGAAATTTCGACAAAAATGTTGCCTTACAGTCCATGCATTCATCAAGGGTCGGTCCCAAAATCTCCAGATCCAGTCTTTCCAAAGAATAACGATTTTACCCACTTATACTTGTTTGTTTTGTCCCAAATTTGAGTATGTTATACTCCAAGAAGTCTTTTACAACTTTCATTTAGAGGCCGAAGCCAAAATTCAACTAGAACATCACATACAAGTCACTAGAACATCCAAGGTCGAGCTTTTTCTGCCCTTTCTGAAATCGGTTCCGGTTCCGGTTCCAGTTCCGGTTCCCAGAAAAAAGGAATCGGAACCAGAACCGGTCCCCCTTGGAACCGGGAACCGAACCGGACCCTCCTCCGGTTCGGTTCCGGTTCCCGGGTAACCCGAGAACCGCGCTCAGCCCTAGTTAGACGTACCTAATATTTTCTTGGAGAGAGGGGAGGAGAGGGTGAAAATTTGAAATGAAGGAAGAGAGAGAGGGAGGACGCAGATGTATCCGCGTGGGAAGACACGCTCTTCCTTTTTTTATCGTGTGTTTTGGCTTCCAAAGATGGGTGCGACTTCTCCTCAAAACCACGGGCATTTTTTTTTTTTTTTTATCATCTCCCATAAGAAAACATCACTCCTCAGAACCAGTTGCCATGCTCGCTATATATCCTAACTGAGCTTTAAAAGAAAAAAAGGAATCTTGGCGTTATTTTCAGGAATTCTTGAGATTCCGCTGACTTAGGTATGTTCTTTTTATATGTTGGAGGGCGTGGGAATACCTCTGCTTATTTCATCACGTGGGAAAAAAGTCTGGCCCTGGGCATTTGACCAGGTCAAAAAAGGTGTCTTTATTGGCAAAATCGAGAATAGGAGATTCATTTCTGAGGGGGAAGGACGACTCGTAACAGTGAACTGAAGATAAAAATGTCTTTTGTTCTATATTATGTTGATGGAACCGATGGTTTAAGGGGGCGTGACCTTTGGAGGCATTAGGGAACTGAAGATTCATTGATGGAACCCAGATGGAGAGAGCGAACCTCGAGAACGAGCGATTGCTGCTTCTCATCCGCCAGAAGGAGCTCCAATTTGCTCCATCTTCAACAGCAGCAGCAACATTCATCCAACAAAAGGAGCGGCGGCAGCAATGAGGGTTGAAAAGCAAGGGATTTTGAAAGAAGCTAAAAGCAAAAAACTCCGCCTCACGCAATGCCTTCGCCCCCAATTCAAAAATCGTTTCAGTTGTGTCTTTCTTTGTGACCTCCATGATTGGGCCAAGGTCTAGTTGCGCAGGCAGCGTGTGACCGGACAACGGCTCTACGACGGAGAAGAAAGCTCCGACCACCAACCCAACCATGGCCGATTCAAAGGTGGAGACGCTGTATGACTTGCTCGACGGAGGAATGATAGCTTTGGGCCTTATTCTTATAAAAAAATTTGAGTCTTTTAAAATGGGCATCAAGAATTGGTTGATCCTCCATCCATTAGTTAAAATTTTGCTTGTACTCATCAGCTAAATTTTTCTCTCTTTATGCCTTTCTTTTTTTTTTTTTGGGCATACACTTACTGGTGGAGAGGAAATCACAACATGCATGTTTGCTTGATCCATGAGTTATCGAGGATTTCTAAAGAACAATCATCTCTCGCTCAATTCGTAGTGCATGCTGGCAAACTTTTTAATGAATTTTGTGTGGCACTTTCTGAAATTTTTTAATTGACTGAAAAGTAAGAAGTAGTATGTACAAGTCTGATACCAGTGGATGCTTTAAAGCTTTTACGTCTTTTTCAGCTACTGAAAAAAAGGCCATTAGTAATCACGGTATTTTCACTTTTTTTCTCGGTTAGTTCTCTGTAATTGGGATATGCTTCGAGTTTTCCCTTTGTTCAATAGTTTTCTTTCTGCTCGGATGCTTTTTCATCTTTGATATGTCTAGGAGACTATGGTGATTTGTTAATATACCTTCCTTTTAGTTTTCATTTAGATGTAAGTTCTTTGGCTACACTTGATGATTGTGGGTAAGTCGACTATGAGAAGTTGAATTAGCTCGTGAAAAAGTCATTAGCTTGCTGTTGTTTGCACTTCTCAGCTAGATCAAGAGTTAGAATTCTATAACTAAGACTGGCCAACAAAACTTGGTTCTTTCTTGACACATAGATCACCAACCACTAACCAAGATAACTCATGTTGGATCTGTGAGATGAGGTATCGAATGTTAAAACTACTACTAGATTGTGTTTCCTGAGTATAAAATGCAAGTACCTGTGAAGTCTGCCTTTTGGTTTTTGGAGTGCTTTTGGTGTGGACTACCATAGTTTGGATCCCTAACCTACATAATGCAATACAAGGGGGGAAATGATGTTGTGTTGCTAGCTAAACATCTCTAAACTCTCATCATCATGTTGAAAGCTAATTTATCAATTCCCTATGATTGGCCATCATTGTTCATTTTTTTTAAAAGATTTTTAATCCTTATACAAATCTTCCATCCATCTTATTTTAATATTTGGTTCAAGTCCATTCGTCAGTGATTTTTCTCATATATCTTGCCTCATGCTGTCAAAATATTCTAAATCTCCTTCTCTTTCATACCTGTCTTTTTTCTTTTGTTGTCTCTGATTTATTGGGCAGGAATTTGTTTTTAGATAGAAGATGGCAACCCAGAAGAAAACAACGATGTGAAAACTCTTGAAACATAGCCAAACAGGTGGAGAAAAAATAAGTCCATCACCTGGGAACACTTCACAAAAGAAGTTGTTGAGTCCTGGATGTAGAAGGGCATGCTGTAAGCAGTGCAAGCAAAGTTTTGCCTATGGCACAGGCTCAAAGATCATTAGCACCAACCGACAGAGTAAGGTGTGACAAATCATTGATTGAACTAATAATGTCACGTGCAAAAATTTCAGAATTACCTAAATTCATTGGGGATTTGAAAAATTTGAACATTTTGAGTATTGTTTACTGTAAGAAATTGATTAGTTTACCCAATACTATTAGCAAGTTGGGCAAACTAGAAGTATTAATTGCCTCATTATGTCGAAGTCTAGGATGGGAAGCACCTATAGATGGGTTATCTTTACTAAAGATCCTTCGATTAAGTTATACATGCGTTTCTGGCTTCCCCGATGCAAGTGCGAAGCTTTTTTGTCTCTAAGAACTTGATTTAAAGGATTGTGACATGATTTAGTCACCACCAAAGCTTCCTACCAGTTTAACAGATCTAGTAATTTGTCATCTTCGCACATTGCCTCAACTTGCTCATCTAATCCATCTAAAACAGCTCAGTTTTCATGATTGCAAATTGCTGGAATCAATGCGAGAGCTTCTGTTAGGAATGTTGAAGCTCTATGTCGCCTGGCGTTACAAGTTGAAAGAGTTGCCAAGTTTGTTGAGTTTGGAACCCTTGTCAATATTATGTATGGAAGCATGCCAGGAGTTGAGAGAAATCAAGGGTCTGGAAGGATTAAAATCCTTAAAAGAGCTATATGTAATTGAAGGCAACAAGTTGTCCAATCTAGATGGCCTTGAACATCTGGACTCTTTGAGATGCTTGGGAATGGGGAGACACTGGGAGTCATTCGAACATCTACAATAAGATGGGCCAATAGTGAATGATGACATTTGTCAAGGCCTTGATAGTTTGAAAAACTTGGAAGAGCGACAATCTATAGCTTTTGCCGTCCCGTTAAGACCGGACCTTTCGCATTTAACACATCTGAAGCTATTGATGGCTAGCAATTGCCAAAATCTAATCGAAATTAAAGGCCTCAAGAGGTTGAAAAACTTGGAAAGATTGGATATTGAGGGGAGCAAATCCATTGAAACATTACCAGACCTCTCGGGCTTCGATAAGCTGAATTTTTTGTGCTTTGGAAAGTGTTGGAAGCTTCATGATGTTCAGGGCCTAGAGAAAGTCAGATGTGTGGATAGATCGTAGAATGAGGGATTCAACTGCAAGGCCTCCGCATCCGTCGAATTTCTAAGATTGAATGGAATGATGGGTGGTCAATTTTGCATGAACTTGTGGAGATCACGAGCTCCGGACTAAGACGTTCGGGGATGCAACTATCAGAATTTTATACGTTCATGGCACTCCTACGAGAGAAAAACTGGTTCATGAAAAAGAATGCTCCAATCGATCGATCACTTTGGCCAAAAAGTCGAACGATTCACAATTCCCATCAAAGCTAAGTATAGCGGGTCACACAATTCATTATCGAGATGTATTGCCAATTTCATCAGCATTTCATGTGCATCATACTTTTGTCTTTGTATAGTTCGTGGAAGTTGACACAATGCTTCAGGGGTAGTCATGCTCTGGATCATTTGAGGTGTTAAGATGGGTCACACTACCTCATCAAAATTTACAAACCTTGAAATGATTTTACCAACGTTCCAATGAATAAGTTAGGAACCAACTTTTTCTCAAATTTTACAAGAGCACTCTAATAAATTTACAAATATGTCAAAAAATTAGTAAGTTCGCAACTTCTTTCATTATGAAATTTATTTTTATCATCTAAAAATTTTCTATAGTTAGTGTCAACAATTTTTTTTTGGTCATAAGCGAGCTTTTCATTCACTGAGTGCGAGCCCAATTGCATGAGAAAGGGGCAACAGTTAGTTTACCGTGGACCCATCAATAAGTTTCCCCTCAAAATCATAGCAGACGCACGCCAAGGAACCTTTGGAAGATCCTTCGTGGAAAGTCCTATCGATGGTTAGCTTGAGGACTCAGTGGTTTCCATCTTATGGGTAAGTGTCCTGGGTAGTTTGTATTCTCTGATTCTCGACCATTCCAGTTCGAGAGATTCATATGCATAGCCATGATAGACACCATCGTTGTTGCAGGATCTGGTAAGTGATGCTTGAAAATGGAGGAATATCTGTATGTCCAAATGTGCTAAAAAGTGACCGTGATCAGTTCGAAAGACGGGGCCTTTGAGGTGATTACCAATATTCAATGGCCATCCTTCAATTCAAATAACTTCCTAATTTGAAATCCGAATGCCAATCTTAGAGGTCAACCTTATCTGTTTCGTGCTGTGACAAAGAAGGAATAGATGTTTGACAGTTTCAGGTTCCTTTTCGCAAAGAGGTTATGTTGACTCAGGTAAATCTTCCTTCTGAATAGGTTTTCTCTTGTGGGTAGGGCCTTTTGGTACCCACTTCACGTATGCACCCTTACTTTGGGTTGAGCCTTTAGATTCCATGCCTTAGTCCAGAGGGCTTTTGGAGTCAGGTACGACGATGAGGCTTGATTTGCTTCATGCTTAGTCTCAATGTCTAGGAGTTGATTGCAGCCACTTTTAACAGCGTAGCCTCCTGCTTGGTTGTGTGTCCAGACTAGCTTGTCTTCCGTTGGTGTTGATAAGAATGGGATAGCTAGAATATCATTTACTTTATGCTCATCAAAAAGAGGGAACAACTTGTGCTCATTCCATTGAGCTTCCTCAACAATTCAATCACCCTATCCAGTCAGCGTATTGTTGAGCGCATACCTCAGTACATTTCTTGATTCCACAGATCTTCAATTTGCATTTTCAGTTGGTGCATTTTGTCCCTGTCATGATGCAAGCTCTACTCATTTGTTGACTCCTAGAGCTCCTTATTCAAGCAGTTGATTTGACTATTAGCATTAGAGAACTTCCGCTTGCTCCACTTCTTTAGGGCCTCTATTACTTTATGTAGTTTCTTCGGAAAATGTTCATTTCCATGCCTGGAGTATTCCTCACTAAACTTACTAGCTAACCACATTCATTATCTTTAAGATAGTATGCTTCAAACTTAATTTCTCTCTTTCTTTTTGCAAGTTCCACTGAGAGAGTTAGCAAGATAGCATTATGGTCGGTGCCTATAGGAGGTAATGCATTTGCTTCCACTTTTGGGATATCACTCTTCATTCTACATTGCATAGAGCTCTATCTAGTCTTTCTTTCACATGGTCATCCCCATTCTTATTATTTGCCTATGTAAATGCGCATCCTTTACATTCAAGATCCATTAGAGGTCATGCATTTATAATGTCTAATATCTCAAAAAGCCATTAATCTATGGTGCTCTACCATATGCTTGCCTATTTTTTTTCTAGTGATGCAAAATTTCATCGAAGTTCAGTCCCCCCACGCCCAACCAAATAGAAGGAAGCTGGTTTTGGAGGCTGATTATTGGAGCGTGTACAAAGGTAATTCTCATATGTTTTCCACTATTTGTATAAATTAGGTCAAGTATTTCATTTGTGACTGATTCCACTGTTACTGCTACCCTATCATTCCATAAAATTGTTGATCCCCTTGCTTTGAATGCACCACTGCACAGTTCTAGAATTGGATTCGTTTCAAGCTCATACCACAGGTTCTTGATTCTTTATTTCCATGAGAAAAATAATGCTAGGCCTTTCCAAAGCCTCAATGCCAAGATTGTCTTGAGTGTGCCCAACCCCTTATAATTCCAGCATAAAATTTTCATGGGAACCTTGGTGGCTTATTAGTGATAACCACCAAAGCCCGTATCTTAGGATCCTCCAAAACCTAAATTGGAGTCTCCAAAAGTTTGGTCTCATCTAAGACAAGAGAGTTCACCTTTTGAGAAGTGCAAGGACTATACCTTCACTATGTTTTGTTTCCACCTGTTTTCTTCCCCTTGCTACGTTTCTTTTGGGGGCCTTTTGAGCTGCCTTCCAGCATTGTAGAGTGGTTTGGAGCTGTTATCAACGTCAAGCTCTTCTTCTTCTTTTTTCATATGGACTAATGCCACCTTTTCCAATTGCTTCGATCTCCTTAGCAAAAATCTATGCTGACTTTCCTAGATTGTTCCCACTACTAGGAACCAACAAATTCTCTCCCGAAGGCTCATAGGACACCATTTGCAGCGTGGGGGTAGGAGTTTCTGGAATAATCTCATCATCTATGTTTATATCCTCTGGTTTTGCATAGAACATCTTTCAAAGAGGGCTTCTTCCGAAACAACTAGGATCATCAATTTCTAACTGGTTCTCATCATATTCTTCTTCCTCAAAGAACTTGGCAGAATGCCCTATGCAACCACATGCATAACAAATGTGCAATAATCTCTCATATTTGAAGTCGACCCATAATTTCTTTCTTCCTTGGCAGGCAAATGTCCCAGGTTTCAAGGGGGAGCAATATACAAATTCTTACTCTAGCTTTTCCATCTTTATAGGAGTTAAACCCCTTTGTATCAATTTTCACTTCAGTTACCAAGCCCACTGCTGCTACTATTTGCCTTATGGTTTCCTCCGAGACCCATTCCATAGGTAATCTAGGCACTTGAACCCAAAACTCGTAATGTGTGTAAGTGTAATTGTACTGCAAAGTAGTCAATGTCCATGGTTTAAGCACCAAAGGATTGCTAGAGAAAGACCAAGGCCTTGTCTCAAGAATTCTACTCATTTCTTTTTTAGACTTAAAGGTAAAGGCTAAAGTTCTCGAGTCTACCCAATTAGAGGTAACTGAATCCACTCTCCATGCCCTCTTCATAGTGTTTTAGAAGGCTTGGAGATTGATATTGGGGTTGTAGAACAATTGCCTAAACATAGTTAGACGACATTATTATATTCTCTCAGGTGGAACCATACCATCTACCTCTACCAGGTCTTTTTTCGACCAAAAATTGCCCAATTTTCTAAAGAGGATAATAACTTGAGTATCTGAGGTGTTGAATTCTTCCATTGAAGATGCACGAGGCTTACTCCCTGTGAGAAAAGTATGGCAGAAGCAATTATTCCTATAAATTCATTCTCGGGGTTGTATCACTATATACCGTAATGGCAAAATGCTGTCCAAAGACAATGCAGTGTTCAGGGAGGCTGATGGGGTAGGTTGGGATTTTGGGTTTGAAATTTGGGCGAGGATTAACTAGGGTTGTTGCTTTCAGTTGATATTATGGTCATTGATGACATGCCCTGTACTTGTAGAGCGTGATGCTATCGAAGGGAGATTGGGATGTTTAAGGAGCTAGGCTTGGATTAGCTTATGGAATAGCGAATATGGTTCATAGGAAGGCTAGGTAAAGGGTCAAGATTGAAAAGGAAATGGGAGATTTGCATCTTGGTAGAGACTTAGCTGAAATGACTGTCGTATTCAGCGAAGAGCATTGAGAGTTTATTGGGTGAAAACTACCACCGTTGGGGTAAGATTCCCATCGAGAGAGGATATCCACGAATTCCAACTCAATTAGGTAAAATTTTAGTGGAAAATGTGCAAAATGATATGTTTCAAAGACACGGCAAATGGGTTTAAATTTACATCCCTATTTGAAGTTCTTATGTCTACAAGCCAAACACATGATCGAAGGAACAGGAAACCAGAAATGAAAAAAATTCCTTTGCCTTGAAAACAAAAACTAAAAACTCTTATCATCAATCATAAGGCCCCTTAGAAATTCATTTTGGGTCTCGTTCTTTCCTTTAATGTGTAGATTTCATTTTGGGCTGAAAACTCAAATGCGGGCGTCGTACTTCATGCACCAATCATTGAGGCCATCGCAAGGTCTTGATTGTGAACGTCTATCTATTATTGTACGGAAGCCCACACTACTTGCCATATTTCAGTGATGTATGCACCATGTCATTTTCAACGATAATTCTTCTCATGTTCAGTAGTAGTTGATCAACCATAAAAAAAGCTCGACATCAATGGACAATCGTTCATCACATTATGCACAAAAAGAAGAAAAAAATTGAGTTCTTTCTAGAGAAGAGCAAGCATCACCACATGCACGAGCAGAATTGGGATTCGTATTTTCTGCTGCGTCCTTTGCTCTTGGAAACTATTATTTCGTGTAAAAAACAATAATGCTGCCACTGGAGCCCGCAAACTTTGAAAGGGTCTGAGTTTTGACGCATGACTTCAATAGCTCCTCATCTTCATGTTCTTACAAAAGCATCTATCTATTATAGACCTCCCAAATAGCTCCCTCCCATTATTACTAGGGGTGAGCAGTGAAAGCATCTATCTATTGTACACCTTCCAAATAGCTCCTTCCCATTATTATTATCCTTGCTATTTCCTACACAGTAGCCTCGACAAGTAGATGTTGATCACTGATAATTGTTTTCGTTGAAATTACGGTATCTTTTTTGTGTTGCTTGCCTGCGTTAAAAAATTGCAAATTAGCACAAGAAAAATTATAAAGGAGTGGAACACGAGGTCTCATAAAAACTGTTTTTTTTTTTTTTTTTTAACCCGTGGGAACCTCCAGTCGTCGCCGCGGCGGAAGTAAACCCCGGGGGTAGGCCTCCCACCGCTAGTCCATCCCCGCTTAAGACGCGTTTGTGCATGACACACTGCGTCCGGCAAGTTCGAACTCCTCCCCTCGTTCGGTGGAGGGTACTAAGCCTCAACCAACTCGGCCACCGCGGGCGGTGGTGTCTCATAAAAACTGTTTATCATCGAAAAATTGCAAAAACCAATATTACTTGGCAACAATCGGGCCAAAAGTTAAGGACATTTCTTTCCCTCACAGATGGACGAGCCAACCCTCTTTTTCTTTCTATTGGCGAAGCTTTGCATGCTGAAACTTTCTAATGCCCTATTTACGGGCACCAATCTACTCTGCTTTAGGAACCTTAGATTTTGGAAAGAAATTTTTTGAAATGTGTAGCCAAAATTCCTGAACAAAAGATTCACACGTTTAGCCACGAAGATTGAAGCCCACAAATTTTGAAAGACAAAATCCTAAACTTTAGGAGCCTCAGCTTCACGTACGACGTCAACAGCTCCTCATCCTCCATTTTCTTGTGAAAGCATTTCTTGTATGTCTCCCAAATAGTTCCCTGCTATTAGGCTTACTGTTCGCTACACGATAGCCTATAGATGTTGATTTCTGGATCCAAGGATGCCCCCTCTGCACGGTTCAATTGTTGGGGTTTCATGAATCATGTATAAGAAAAACAACATAATAAACGCAGCGGAAACAAAAATATATTTTACACATGATTCTCCTTAGGCGTTGTTCGTGCGTTTTAATCAAAAAATCTAAACATAAAAGGGAGTTAAACGAAATACCTCTTGAAGCGCACTTTGAAACAAGTCGGTTCGGATGTTCTACGAGATTTAGTCCCACAAGCGTCGGACCTCTAGTTCGAGACACACCAACAACGAACGTCGAACGGAAGAGAGAGCTTTCGGATATCCACCACTTCGATCGTGCTAGCAATCACGTGGAAAGAATCCGTCGTATTCTTGGTGTATAGTAGTCACAGCCCGAACGAGAGAATTGTTTCTCTTCCTCGTGTCTCAAATACACAAGAACACACACACAATTTGCTCTCTGTTTTCAGCAAAGCATTTTCTCTCTAAAACACAAATGCACACCCTAACCCTTTTCTCTGTTTTTCAACAACCTCTTTTCTCTCATCCCTCGTTCATTTTTATATTAAAAATGACTAGCAACGGTTGCTGATCAATGGACGATCAGCAACCGTTGTGATCGTCCATAATGGACGATCGTGCATGAGCGGTTGCTCATGCACGACCATCGTGCATGAGCAACCGCTCATGCACGAACGTGGCATGATGGTCAGCGGTTGCTGACCATCAATGCTACGTGCATAATGGTCAGCAACCGCTGACCATTACACTTCGTGCACATGCATGAAGCTTTAATTAATTAATTAAACAGATAATTGATTAATTAAAATAACATAATCTTTAGCAACTTTAGGGCATCTTCTAACAATCTCCCACTTGCACTAAAGCTAACTTGTTTGGTATGTTAACATATATCCACTTTGGGCATGCGTGTGCATCATATGCAAGTAGGCTCGTGACTATAATACAAATTAAATTAAATCTCATTTAATTTAATTTCAAATCGACTCAATTCGATTGCATTAATTGCAAACATATTTGCAATAATATTTCTCTCTTGTTCCACGTCATCCTAGTTGTTTATGGTGTGTGACATCCCTAGGTTCATCACTAAGCTGGTAGTAAGACTTGTACTAACACATTAGTACTTCCAAAAGAATTAATTGTCCCGATTAATCTTTTAGGTCCTACAAGCCACGATTGACATCTAGCAATATGTCATGGCTGCCCAGATAGTGTGAATGCTTTAAGAACATAATGAACCTGTCAGCTTTGGCTACAGTGTAATTCAATCCCTCTGTCTTACTATGTCCCGATCAAATAAAGACCATGGAATATTTGTCAAGTCATTAATTCGATCATATGCACAAATCTAATTGACATGCATTTTATTCGAGACATAAACAATTTATTCTCGGTTACAACCCCGGCCGAGGATTTCAATGCAGTGTCACAATTAGATCGCATAGGACATCATTATCATACCTTGCATATAACAAGGAGACAGATTCCATATTGCGCACACGTGTAACTTCGTATATGAACAAACTATGACCATCAAGTATAAAGACGGATCGACGACCCGACATTATGTGCACCCGTGAACCATAGTTGTTCGATACACAAGTTAACACTGTGCCTCAGGTCTAAGGATTATTTACACAAGACCAAAGCATGAACAATTAGACATTGACCACGCTAAAAGCTTCCATGTCGCTAATCGTTCCATATGTGTCACGTTCAGTGAATTTGTCTAATACAAAACACATGTGTTCTAACTCAAGCATCATAATACCCAATGACATGTGACTCATCATTCCCTTAAGTATCCAATACTTAATGGAGAAGTTAAGAACACACTGATCTCAACAGGATTATTAATATCCACTTAATAATCCATCGACCGGGAACAATTTAAAGATTTAGTCTAACTATGAACCCGTCACATATATTCTTGACGTCTCAAGAATAGGTCTAGTTGCAACTGATCTTATGGAATTATTCATCAATATAAAATAATTGGACAAATGAATGAATACGTCGTTACCATTAATTAAATAATAATAATGAAAGTACAACTGAAATCCCTAATATGTAACTATTACATAGTAGCCTTAGGGCATACATCCAACAATTTCCCAGTTGCACTAAAGCCAACTTGTCTGGTACCTCAAACCCATTTTGTCAATATGTCTTTCAAAAGAAGATTGAGGTAAGGCCTTAGTGAAGGGATCTGCCACGTTTTCTGCTGAGGCAATTTTCTGCAAGGCGATATCACCTCTCCCAACAATTTCTCGATGAGATGGAAGCGTCTCTCAATATGCTTGGACTTCTGGTGAGACCTTGGTTCCTTAACTTGAGCTATCGCCCCATTGTTGTCACAAAACAATGTGATCGGTTGCTCAATTGAAGAAACGACTCCAAGTTCAGAAATGAACTTCTTCATCCAAGCGGCTTCCTTTGCTTTGCTTTCGTAAGCACTACATACTCGCCTCGTGGTGGAATCGGCAGTTATGCTTTGTTTGGAACTTTTCCAACTAACTGCACCACCATTGAATGTGAAGACAAACCCAGACGTAGACTTATAATCATTAGGATCCGATTGAAAATCGGAATCGGTATAAGCTACAACTTTAAATTCTCCTTCTCCATATATCAAGAATAAATCTTTAGTCCTTCGCAAGTACTTAAGAATATTCTTGATTGCTATCCAGTGCTCTTCTCCTGGATCAGACTGATATCTGCTAGTAATACTTACAGCATGCGCAATATCAGGTCTAGTACATAGCATAGCATATATTATGCTTCCAATAGCGGATGCATATGGTATCTTTGCCATCCGCTCTCTTTCTTTGGGAGTGTTGGGACACATCTCCTTAGAAAGACGGATCCCTTGCCTAAAAGGCAATAATCCTCTCTTGGAACATTGCATGTTAAACCGTGTTAACACTTTGTCTATGTACGTAGATTGTGAGAGGCCAATCAATCGTCTTGATCTATCTCTATAGATCTTGATACCTAAAATGTAGGTTGCCTCTCCTAAATCTTTCATGGAGAATTTCTGTGACAAGAATAGTTTTATCGATGATATCATTGGTACATCATTTCCAATCAAAAGTATATCATCGACATACAAAACCAGAAATGCAATTGCACTCCCACCGATCTTCTTATATACACAAGGTTCATCCGGATTTTTGATGAAGCCAAACGATTTGACTACCTCATCAAAACGGATGTTCCAACTTCGGAGGCTTGTTTGAGTCCATAAATGGATCTCTTAAGCTTACACACCTTCTTTTTTCACTATTGGATTCAAAACCCTGTGGCTGTTCCATATAGATGTCCTCATCGAGAAATCCATTTAGAAAAGCCGTTTTGACATCCATCTGGAATATCTCATAATCAAGGTGTGCAGCTATTGCCAACATAATCCGAATGGATTTTAGCATGGCCACAGATGAGAAAGTTTCGTCATAATCAATTCCTTCTTTTTGACGATATCCTTTCGCCACCAGCCGTGCTTTGTATATTCCAATTTGACCTTCAACATTCATCTTCCTCTTGAAGATCCATTTACAGCCAATTGGTACAATACCATCGAGTAGGTCGGTCAAGGTCCATACCTCATTGGAATACATTGAGTCCATTTCGGATTTCATGGCTTCTAGCCATTTACCGAATCGATGTCCAACATCGCCTCCTCATAGGTTTTAGGATCACCGGGTTGATCACTATCATTCACAATGAATAATGGTTCAATATGATCAACCGAGTGTCTATAACGAGCAGTGGGCGAGACATTCTCGCACTTCTCCTAAGAGGTTGTGTATCGAAGCTCCCACCGAATCGAGATTGGTATCCGAACTCGGTTGTTTGATACTTCATTATTTTCTTCTTGTAAGACTATTTTCCGCTTGCACCACTTTCTCGGATGAACCGATTCTCCAAGAAAGAAGCGTGCTTGCATACCAAAATTCTTTGGTCCGAATGAAAATAGAAATAATATCCAAGAGTTTCCTTTGGATATCCAATGAAGCGACCTTGTTCAGATCTTGCCTCCAATTTTTCCACTTTCAGCTTTTTCACAAAAGTGGACAACCCCAAATCTTAATATGATTAAGACTAGGTTTCCTACTATGCCATATCTCATAGGCGCGGTTGGAACAGATTTGGACGGCACTCTATTCAAGTATATATGCAAAAGAAGTCTCAAGGGCATATCCCCAAAGGGATATTGGCAAATCGGTGTAACTCATCATAGATCGTACCATATCTAATAAAGTACGATTTCTTCGTTCAGATACACCATTATGTTCTGGAGTTCCAGGAGGTGTCCATTGTGATAAAATGCCATTCTCTTTAAGAAAGTCCAGGAATTCGGTACTAAGGTATTCACCTCCTCGATCTGATCGAAGAGCCTTAATACATTTTCCTGTTTGTTTCTCAACTTCAGCCTTGAATTCCTTGAACTTTTCAAAGGATTCAGATTTATACTTCATGAGGTATAAATAACCATACCGTGACTGATCATCAGTGAAGGTAATGAAGTAATTATAACCACCTCTAGCAGTTTCATTAATTGGTCCACATACATCTGTATGTATTAATTCTAATATGTCAGCAACTCGCGCACTTTGTCCCACAAAAGGCGTTTTGGTCATTTTTTATAGAAGACATGCCTCACAAGTTGAATATGACTCAAAATTTGAAGGATCAATGTATCCATTATTACTCAACTTGTTAATTCTGTCTTCTCCAATATGACCTAATCGGAGATGCCAAACATACTTTTTATTTGGACCGTCTCTAGGGCGTTTATTAGTTATGGCATTTATATCAATTCTATTTTGCTTATTGACATTGGTAATCGCATTACTTGACATTGTAATGGTATAAAGATTGTTGGTTAATAAGCTAGAACCAACACATATTCTATTATGATAAATAGAACATACATCATCAGCAAAAGAAAATTCATAATTCTCTTTACCCAAACGAGGTATAGAGATGATGTTCCTAACAGCATTCTTATAATGCAAACAGTTCTTTAAAACCAATACATGTCCAGAAGGCAAACATAAACGAAAAGTCCCTATAGCTAATGCAGCAACTCTTGCTCCATTGGCAAACGTCGACAATCTCATTTCGCCCTAGCATCCCGCTTATTTCCGCAGATTCTGCAAAGACATACAAATATGTGAAGTTGCAGCGTAATCTAGAACCCATGAGCTGGATTCAGCACTAACCATAAGATTAGTTTCAATAAGCATAGACACCATACCTTCATAAGGTCGGTTCTTGGGCTTGACCTTCAAGCTCGCGAGGTACCTCTTACAGTTCCTCCTCCAAGGTGCCCTTTGACACCACAAGAATGACATTTCCCTTTATCAATCATGGGTTTTGGTTGCACAACAGTTTGGCAGGCCTCTTCCATTTATTCTTCTTTAAAATGGTCTTACCCTTTAAAGAAGAAGCCTTAGCTATAGCCACTACATTTGGCCTCGTGTTATGCATTTCCTTCTCATAAACTACCAGCATGCTATGTAACTCAAAGCAAGAGTTTTCTCCATTTTATGCATGTGGAAGTTTTGGACAAAACCGAGAAGGAATCGGGTAAAGATTGGAGGATCAAATCCACAGCTAACTCATTGTCCATAACGAGATTCAGCCTAGCCAATTCTTCAATGTGCCGATCATTTTCAAAGCATGATCATTAACGAGATGATCCTTCAGCCATCCTCATACGGTACAATGCCTTAGATATCTCATATCTAGAGGTTCGACCATTCTCATCAAAGTATTCCTTTAAGTGCAAAATGATCGACGCAACATCTTCCATAGATTCATACTTCTTCTGTAATTCATTATTCATAGAAGCAAGCATATATGACCTAACTTTTAAGTCATCATCACGCCACTTATCATAAGTGACACGCTCCTCTTGGGTCCCACCCTCAGGAAAGGAGGTTGGCATCTTTTCATCAAGCACATACCCAATTTTTTCTGAATTGAGAACAATTCTCAAATTCCTTACCCAGTCAGTGAAATTGGGTCCAGTCAAACAATTCTTGTCAAGTATAGAAGCGAGTGGGTTTGTGGTCACCATTTTCAGAGTAATAATATATCTGTTGTAGAAAATAAATTGTTAGCCGTTGTATCTTTCAAAGTAACTATTTCATTTTGGCCTTTAAATGAAATAGATCCTCCCACTAAATTTATATTCGAATCCCATACTCCTTAAGATGGGAAGCGGTAATCTTTGTTGGGTAAAGATTACCAGTGGGGATTGGAGTCCCACCAGTCCAAAGTCCACCTCACCTAACAGATTATTGGTGTCCTATGAACTTAGTGAGTGAACCAGCTTGTTCAACGCATCATATGCGAGTCCCAATCATAACTTCGGCCTCTAGACCATGAAAGCCTCACCTAACAGTTATTGGCATCATGATCATAGTTAAGTCTAGCCCATCGTCTCATGCAAGTATTGAAAAAACACAAATGATTCCCTCACCTGACAGTTATTAGAAATCATTTGGCTCCAACCCCACAACATCATATGCATAATGGAGTGGTCCAATATTATAAATGGTAATTAACCCCTATGTATCCATAACCGGTTAGTTAACCACTATAATATTGGATCAAACCACGACGATGGAAGGCCACGAGTCCGAAACCCGTTTCGACTTAATATTCTTTGTAAGGAGATTTTGGTCGTTATTAACGGTCTCACTTTGCACATTAACCGGTTTAACATGCACGATATCATAAACAATAAATAAATAGATATCACATAAACATCTATCCTATGTGGTGATCATGGAATTATGGTTCAATGGGTCTCGAGCCAAAGAGACCCATTTAGCCATTTTAATATTTTAATAATATGGACCTGCTCTTCACTTTTTCTTCAATCTTTGAACTCTTCAAAGACCGGGCCCAAAGAGCTCACCGGTTTAATGGCTCCTCCAATGGCTCCTCCTCTCTTGTAGTATTTACATCAACAATTGAAATACTAAACTATACTAAAATTACATATCAAGAAAAATTAAAGTAAAATAAAAGGAAGGACGCAGCCTCCATTTAATAATTACATCCCCAAAAAGAATACCCGTAATCATCATACATTCATCCATACAACAATCACAACAATTAGGGATTTTTCCATGATCACCACCCTTCCTTACGAGCCATAAATTCAAAATTTAAAGCTCTGGAAGGTATGCATAAAATTCTGCATATCATTTGCAAAATATAAACATCAAGTATAACAAGTTACGGATTTTTGATTCAAAATTGATTTAGTTCTAATTTTTGCTTAGTTGATTAAATTTATCACATAAATTAATCAACTTCTATAGGCCACATAAAAGGTAAGAGAACCGATTCTCTTAACAAAATAAATTGGCCATTAGAACGCAAAAATATATTTGAACTACAAATCAATTAAACGCACGAAAACGCCTAAGGTTGGCTCTGATACCACTGTTGGGGTTTCATGAATCATGTATAAGAAAAACAACATAATAAACGCAGCGGAAACAAAAAATATATTTTACACATGATTCTCCTTAGGCGTTGTTCGTGCGTTTTAATCAAAAAAATCTAAACATAAAAGGGAGTTAAACGAAATACCTCTTGAAGCGCACTTTGAAACAAGTCGGTTCGGATGTTCTACAAGATTTGTCCCACAAGCGTCGGACCTCTAGTTCGAACACACCAACAACGAACGTCGAACGGAAGAGAGAGCTTTCGGATATCCACCACTTCGATCGTGCTAGCAATCACGTGGAAAGAATCCGTCGTATTCTTGGTGTATAGTAGTCACGGCCCGAACGAGAGAATTGTTTCTCTTCCTCGTGTCTCAAATACACAAGAACACACACACAATTTGCTCTCTGTTTTCAGCAAAGCATTTTCTCTCTAAAACACAAATGCACACCCTAACCCTTTTCTCTGTTTTTCAACAACCTCTTTTCTCTCATCCCTCGTTCATTTTTATATTAAAAATGACCAGCAACGGTTGCTGATCAATGGACGATCAGCAACCGTTGCTGATCGTCCATAATGGACGATCGTGCATGAGCAACCGCTCATGCACGAACGTGGCATGATGGTCAGCGGTTGCTGACCATCAATGCTACGTGCATAATGGTCAGCAACCGCTGACCATTATGCTTCGTGCATGTGCACGAATTCGTGCACATGCATGAAGCTTTAATTAATTAATTAAACAGATAATTGATTAATTAAAATAACATAATCTTTAGCAACTTTAGGGCATCTTCTAACATCAATTAGAGGACAAAAACTTCACGCGGACATTTCTGAGAATGTACTGATTGGGTCAGTGCTTTAAGTTTTCCCTTTTTCTTTTGGACTGCAACCAGTGCTTTTTCACATTGACTCTAAAAAGTAGAGGTCATGATGCCTTGGAGACTCGGAAAGGAAGAGCGATTGGGACGGATGAGAAAAATAATTGATGAATGCTTTTCCAATAGTGTGACGGTGATTGTCCTCTCTATCTCATCCTCGATTCAATTAGAAAGTTTGGAATAATTGACTGAATTTAACCCGTTATATACAAGCATTTAGGAAACACCTGAATTCACTCGGGATTTGAAATATAGGAAAATTTTAAATATTGTTGAAAGTGACAAATTAAGTAAATTTTATATATTTCTAAAGGAAAATTTTACTACTCGAAATTGTGTGTAGGTATGTGGCTTTTTTTTTCTTTTTTCTAAATCTTATATAGCTTAGAGATTAGTACTTGATTAACGAAATTTAGGATTTTGATGATGCTGACAAAGTGTTAGTAGAGTCATAAATATGCACTATTATGATCAAATTTGAATTATAATTTTCTCGAAGCACTTCTTTTGAAGAACGATTTGCTTCCTCCATTTATAATCTATTTGGTTATGTTTATTCCCTTGTGCAAAGTCTTTCCATTTCATATTAATCATGAGAGTGCTCAATTGGAAGAACAATTACTTCAACTAACCCATATTTTCTCTTCAAGAAATCCCTTAAGTGCAGCCATTTCAGTCCCATAAATATCGATCAAATTCATTATGTCTAGAAAAATCATGTTATGAAATTATGTTATTTTCATTCAAGCGATGAAATAAAGCAGTTGAGGTTCATAATATATGTGAAGTTCAAGTCGAGGCACAAGACCAAGGTAGTGCGCATAAGCCCCCCAAACAATCACCGTGTAGATAGGTTTCTTGATGGTTCACATTTCTTTAACCCAATCGGGGGAAAGATCTCAAGAGATGGTCCACAAAACTCGTATGGTCGTCAAGCCATGACGTAGACAAAGCAAAGTGGATCCCCCCTTGTCACTTCCCCCAATAATTCTCCACTTACTCTGCTTTTCCAACTCGTGTTTGTAGTGCGTCCATGCCAGCCACAGGCCGAGCTTTCATGGAAGTGCGTGACAGCTCATCCTTACGAATGCATTCCTCATTTTCACAACTCCAAAGAGCAAATCTCACGAAGGCATCAATAATTTCAGCATTAGTGCCGTATTGCTTTTATTGCATCACGGGTCTTGCGATAGAATATAACAATTTTATCAATTTATTCTTCAACTTTTGCGCGAGATATAATCATTGATGTGACGATCTAATTATCTTGAATCATATTATTATATTAGTGATTTTCATGAAAACAAATTGATTATAATAATTATTTTGGAATATCACACAAAAATTTAAAATTAAATCAGTGAAATTATAAAATTTAGGACTAAATTGATAATTATATAATAAATTTAAGACTAATTGAATTATTTTTCCCATATGATAATTGATTTAATATATGAAAAAAATTAACTAGTATGATGTCCATGGCATTTGGTATGGTGCATGTGATCCTACCTACCCACCCGTGTCTTGTTCCCACTTGCCTATCTTCGAGCCATGAGCATTGCAAAAATTATGCCATGTCTTCAAATTTTTAGTTAAAAAAAAGAGGTCATTAATGGTTTGGTTGAAAAATCATTTGGAGGTAATCTTGGAAGGAAATTCGTTTTGAATCTAGATATCATTCGTCATTCATTGTTGTTGAGTCCGGAAGCACAATAGTGGCAACACATGAAAATTATAATAAGCAACGCAAAAAAATTCAGTGCGAACTCTTATATTTCTTTCTCGCACATATGAGCCCACTCTTTCTTTTTCTCCTCAGCTTCGAGCCCGCAGACTTTGAAAGAACTGAGCTTTCACGAATAAATTCAGTAGCACTTCGTCTTATTTTCTTGCGAAAGCATTTATCCTGCGTCTCCCAAATAGCTCTCTCCTATTACCCTTACTATTTCCTACGCAGTAGCCTCGACAAGTAGACATTGATTTTTTATAGTTGTTTTTGTCGAAGACAATGACTACGATATCTCTTGTCAATTTCTGTGCGTGCTGCATAGAACTTGAATGAGAGCGAACAGAGGGAAAGCACTGACTGGGGGAGTGGACTGATTGATGGGGCTATTTCAGCCTCTTTTCCTTTTTTTCTTTTTCTTTTGAAGAGCTGGAGGCAACCGACGTGTCTTATACTGACACCAAAAAGAAGAGGCTCGTGGCTTGGCAGACTTGGAAAGAAGAGCGGTACGCACGGACGAGGAAAGTGACAAAGGTCCCTGATTTTTCCTGAGATAGAAACTAGAAAGAACGATTTTTTCATTTACGAAATATAATAAAAGAAAAAGCCACCGGCCGGTGCAGCGTAGGGTGTAATTACACGTCGCAATGCATTACTTGTTAAGCATGAATGAAGGGATTCTAGTCAATCTTCATTCAAATCTAATTGAGATAGGACACCACTTTTTTAACTTGGAGGTGTAATATGTGACCGTCTCCACACACTTTCCCTTCCCCTCGTGATGTTAAATGCGTCCTTCCCATTGGTACCTCATCATTTATCCTTCCCTTCTTTCTTATTCTCTGCTCTTCTTCTTTTCAAATTTTCTTCTTGTATTTTCTTCTTGCTGTATTTCTTTGGCACTTCAAATTTTCTTCTTGCTGTATTTCTTTCACACCCAAACACAATCTTTTTATTTCTTCAAGCTCTCTCTCTCTCTCTCTCTCAAGGAATAGGAGGTTTTTTTTTTTTTTTTTTTTTGACAAGTAAGAAGGATATTATTACTAGGTAATAGTCTGAGCAAATACAGCATATGCTTCAGTACAAAGTAAATCTAAAAGTGTAGGAGGGTGATTTTTGACCCAATTTGTAGGAAGGAAGTTCATGCGCTGGGCTTTTGCTAGCCAATCAGCCACTACATTCGTTTTCCGACTACAATGGGCGAAAGTCAAACCCGAGATATTCTTCAGTTTGTGCTTGGCCTGGTCCACGAGAGGTTGCACTGACCATTTTAAAGCGGGTGTGGAGAGAACACTTTCCACCAGCATACTGCAATCAGACAGAATTTCTATTTCTTTTTCTGGGGAATTTGGGAGGAGCTCAGAGGAGATAAAATCAAGGGTTTCTAGCAAAGCTACGGCCTCCGCTTGTTCAGGTGAACTTACCTCGACATTCTTTGCGAACCCTGCCCGTATTCGACCAAAGGAATCTCTGCAAATACATGCCACAGATGCCCGAGTTTTGGATCTACTCTGCTGGGAACTGGAGAGAGACATAGTCGTTGCTCTGGTCGGGTCAGAGCTTGTTGCCGAAATAGAGTTCCTTTCACCTGTTTTTTCGGTGAGATCAGGGCCAGGTGGAGATGCGGATCCTTCCTCTGCTTCGTTACAGCACCGGTAAGTTGTTTCCCCATTACTCTTGTGTGCTCTGCCAATCATGTGATGGTGGGCTTCGATGGTCTTTCTGTGTTGCTGCAGCTGATCTGAAATTTTGAATGCAATAGATCTGCCGTCAATTTCGAATTCGATAGATTTGCGCTTCAGGAATAGGAAAGAAAAGGAAATTTAATGAAAATAAATCAAAGGAAAAGGGAGGAGAGAAGGGGCTCTGAAAGGAGATGAAATATTCATTTTGTAAATATGTTTGTTACAATGCTAGAAAAGCCAATAAGGTACTCCTTTCACTTAGCGTAAAGATATATTTGTAATTCACTATGGATGTGACACAAATACAACAAATAACAGTTCATTATTATGAGTAATCCACCGCTAATTAAACAATCAATGGTCGCCGTATTAAGAATTTATCTTTTGATAAATGGTGTATATCCTCCAGCAAAAGCATTTTAGATTATATAGGATATGTAACTTATTTATCCCTTAAAGAAGTGTATGGAAAGGTTAGTAGGGTTAATGAGCATAAAAAAGTACCGAGTTTGTGTTAGACAGAAGGGGATGCGACTTTTTGAAGTTCAAGATCTGACATGCACCAACTTCAAAGTTATGGAGGGTAGAATGAAGGGTTAGAATGAAACATTCCCTAAAAGTGAGATCTCACGTTCTTCTTCCAAATGCATGGAGCTTAAAATCGTCATCATAATTTATATAATTTGAAGTGTTTTTCCTCATTGTTAAGTGACGTTACTTTTTCTTCTGTATTTAGTTATTGATATTCAACTTATAGAAATACCAATATGCAAACTTAATTAAAATTAAATATGAATGATATCATATTTGTAACTCATGAATAAGAGAAGGTGTAGAAACATGGCCACCCAACTCACTTTGCTTTTTGTTTTCTCTTTTTTTTTCTTCAATTTAAGATCATGTCATATTTTGTGTGGCTTGCTTCTTTTTTTTTTTTGCAGAGTGGCTTGCTTCCTTTCAAAAATTGCAAATTTGCACAAGAAAAATTATAAACAAGTGGAACATGAGGTCCCGCAACTCAAACTGTTTATCATAAAAAAAAATCGCAAAAATCAATATTACTTGGAACAGTCGTGCCAAAAGTTAAAGCAAAGAAGAAAGAACATTTCTTTCCCTCGCGGACGGACGAGATAATTCTCTTTTTCTTTCTACTTGTGAAGCTTCGCATTCTGAAGCCTTCAAATGCCCCAGTTGTAGGCACCAATCTACCGCGCTTTTGGAACAAAATTTTTCGAAATGCGTCTAGCCAAAATTCCCGAACAAAAGACTCACTCTTCAGCTACAAAGATTGAAGTCCTCAAACTAAACTTTGTGAACCTTAGTTTCGCGTACACGTCAAGATCTCCTCATCCTTCAATTTTTGATTTTTGTGAAAGCATTTATTGTATGTTCCCTCAAATAGTTCCCTACTGGGAGACTTACTATTTACTAATAGTAGCCTATGGACGTTGATTTCTAGATTCAATGATGCCCCCACTGCACGGTTCGATTAGAGGACAGATACTTCACGTGGTCGTTCCTGGGATGTACTGATGTGTCGGTGCTTTAAGTTTTTTTCCATTTCCTCATCCTTCAATTTTTATTTCTTCTGAAAGCATTTATTGTATGTTCCCCAAATAGTTCCCTACTGGGAGACTTACTATTTACTAAGTAGTAGCCTATGGACGTTGATTTCTAGATTCAATGATGCCCCCGCTGCGTGGTTTGATTAGAGGACAGATATTTCACGTGGTCGTTCCTGGGATGTATTGATGTGTCGATGCTTTAAGTTTTTTCCATTTCCTCATCCTTCAATTTTTTTTTTTTTTGAAAGCATTTATTGTATGTTCCCCAAATAGTTCCCCACTGGGAGACTTACTATTTACTAAGCAGTAGCCTATGGACGTTGATTTCTAGATTCAATGATGCCCCCGCTGCACAGTTCGATTAGAGGACAGATACTTCACGTGGTCGTTCCTGGGATGTACTGATGTGTCGGTGCTTTAAGTTTTTTCCATTTCCTCATCATTTATTGTATGTTCCCCAATAGTTCCCCACAGGGAGACTTACTATTTACTAAGCAAAAGCCTATGGACGTTGATTTCTTAGATTCAATGATGCCCCTGCTGCGCGGTTCGATTAGATGATAGATACTTCACGTGGTCGTTCCTGGGACGTACTGATGTGTCGGTGCTTTAAGTTTTTTCCATTTCCTTTTGGACCGGCAACCAATGTGTTCCACATTGGCTCTAAAAAGTAGAGGGCCATGAGAAAAATAATTGATGAATGCTTTTCCATACTGTGATGGAGATTGTCGTCTCTATCTTATCCCTGGAAAGTTCGGTATAAGTGACTGAATTTAACCTACTATGTACAAGCATTTAGGAAATACGCAAATTCATTCGAGATTTGAAATACAATTTTTTTTTATGTATTGCTGAAAGAGAGAAATTGAGTAAATTTTATGTACGTTTAAAGGGGAAATTTTACTACTCGAAATTGTGTGTGGGTGTGTGGTTTCTTTTTTATTTATTATTCTAAATTTCATATAGTGTAGAGATTAGTACTTGATTGATGATATTCAGGATTTTGATGATGCCGGCAAAGTGTTAGTAGAATCGTAGATAAGTGCTTTCACGATTAAATTCGAGTTATAATTTTCTCAAAGCACTTCTTTTGAAGAATGATTCGTTTCCTTCATATAAATTATAATTGGTTCTATTTATTACCTTGCGTAAATTCTTTCAATTTCATATTATCCATGAGAATGCTCTAGTGGAAGAACAATTGCTTCAACTAACCCATATGCCCTCTTCAGGAAATCCCTTAATTTCAGCCATCTCAGTCCCCTAACAATTGTTTTTCACACATGACACACCAAAACACTTAGAGCGAAACGAATTTCTTTTTGTTTTTCTCCCGCATGGATGAGGCAAGTCTTTCTTTTTCTCCTTAGCTTGGAGCCCAAACACTTTGAAAGAACCTGCGCTTTCACTGATTACTTCAATAGCTCCTCCTCTTCATTTTTTTGTGAAAGCATCTATCATACGTCTCCCAAATAGCTCCCTACTATTACCACCTACCGTTTCCTACACAGTAGCCTTGAGAAGTAGACGCTAATTTCTGATAATTGTTTTCGTTGAGACAAGAATTACGGTATCTCTTGTTAATTTCTTGATCCGATGATGCGCATGTTGCACAGAACTTATTGAATAAGGGCACGTTTGGTAATTATTCTATTCCAAAGAAATGAAATATGATTTAGATCCAAGCCGATGTGTGCGAGTCTTAAAAGCCGTTTCGTTGATTAAAATGTGAAACGAAATCTGACGTTAGACTCTTGCTCATGCCGCATAATGAGTCATGCGTCACCTGTGACTGCATAGTTCCGCTCCAGAATTTCCCGTTTCGGCCCACAGAAAATTCGGAAAATCGAAAAAAACAATAATAAAAAACTAGGATGGTCGCACGAATACGTCGCGGCGGGGGTGGGGAATTCGTCATGGGTACGGTTTCGGGAAAAAGAAGAATTGATGTTTCCCCCTCTTATCTTTTGATTTTTCTCTCGTTTTAATTCACTTAAAATTAATCAGATCATGAACAAAAATGGAAGAGGATATGGAGCCCGAGTTTGATTTTGAATCCATAGTTCGAGACGCATTTAATAAATTCTAGATGAACATCCTTAAAAGGGGTGAGGGTCAATAATAATTTTTTTAAATAATAAATTCTATGTTAAATAGAGAATACAATTGTTAAAAAGAAAAAGAAAAGAAAAATCCTGTAAATTGATGTAGAACTGCGACGTGTGACTCAAATTTGTCTAAATAATGGATGCCGATTGACATATCTTTCACTATCTTTCATGTGATAATGCAAGGAACCGACTTTATTCGCTGGTGGGTCAAAGAAATTTAATTTTGTTCCCTATCAATGATATAACAGGCCTGTTTTATCTTATTTTTTAGAATGCTCATGTGTGATGAAAGTTCATTCACTAAAGTAAAAATCCCACTCCCATAAGAGCATGTTGCATCCATATCCATTTAACACAACAGTACAAATGCTGCGATGACCAAATAAGATTCTGCACTACATATGAACAGTTAATAGGAAATGTAAATTTCTTTCTCTCAATTGATTGCTTAGCAAGTATACTTACTGCGGTCACTGAAGAAATCCTAACAATATTGGGAGAGGCACGTATATGAGGTGTAACGTCCAATTCGGGACATAATTCATGAGTTGGAGGATCCATTCGAGCGCAATTCTCAACTCGCGACAAAATTGGAGACTCCTGAGAGTCAATGGGAACAATGGGGAAGGTTGTCAAGGCCAATGGTAGTGAGGACCACAAGAAGGCAAGGACTGAGTTGCTTTTAGTCAAATTTGAAGTTATCTCCATATTCGACGTGTGAACGTACGAAATACATGAAACGACCAACGTACAGTGAGAAATTAAAATATACATAAAAGTCGAGAATCATGCCTTGCCTCCCGCTTTCCCTTCTTACTCTTTTCCTGCCCCGCTATAAGTGTGACGCAGAGATAGCCCAGAAATTATTCCCTGTCAAACCCTTCCATAATAGTCGCGTCTCTGAGAGAGAGAGAGAGAGAGAGAGCGTGCACTGCAATGGAAGACAGGAAACGCAAGTCAGATGCTGAAGCTTCGAGCTCGACCAATTCGAAGCGACCAACACCATCGGATAAGCGCGAGAAGATCAATGAGCCGTCAGAGTCCAAAGCGAATTCTGAGCGTCCTGCTTCGTACGACGATGTGATTGGAAACAATTACTATGTATTCTTGAGTTTTAGAGGTCCTGATACTCGCAAAGGCTTGGTTGATTACCTCTACCATGAACTTGCACGAGTGGGCCTGCACCTTCCAAATTTCGTGTTCTGAGATTATGAGAAGCTCAACCTTGGCGAGCCAATTGCCGAAAAATTAAATTTCTTTGACCAAACACTCTCGTTTCCATTCAGTCTTATGCCAAAATGAACAATATTTCATGAACGGAAAGGAAATAAGTTGTCATGCTTTATGAATGCATAAATGCTTGTAATAAATCCGATTGGGTACCTTTTTTTGTCCAAAGTCTAACGGTTCTCACAATTGCAAAGGGACACCATATGTGCTCCAGTGGAGCGAATACTTGGTAGTCAATGCTTCGTGAGTTACAGAATTTAATATAAAATCTTATAAGAAACCTAGACTATTTCATGGAGGAATTTTACATGAGATCACCAAAATTTGTGGCATGAAATTGAAAATTGAAATGCAACATGATTGTGTAGTTATAAAAAGATCACATGTACTCTGTAGGTGGAGTGAAAATGCATTGGTCACAATAGCGTGCGGACGTATGCTAACAAAAGGCGGTTGGGTAGTATGCTATTCCTTATTTAATGATACTTTTTATTCATGTCAAGATCAGGGAATGCCTTGTGCTGATATTTACTATCCTTATTTTTTTTTTGTAGGAAGAAAATAGATATATTGAGGCACTACGTTTGGATGAAAATGGCTCAGACATGTTCATGAATCAAAGGAGCTTCGAAAGGATGCCTTATCTAAAGTTCCTCCATATGAGTAAAGTGGATTTTGTTGGAAATTTTGAGGGTTCACTTTCTGAATTAAGATGGCTAGAGTGGGAGAAATGTCCTAACTCTTTCAGGGTGAATAATCTTCATTTGGAGAAATTACTCATACTTGATTTATCATATGGTTATATCAGTCATGAATGGAGAGGATGGAGTTCAATCAAGGTAAATATGAGAAATGCTTTCTCTTTTGTTACATTTGATGATGAATCATTCTATTTCCAACTGCTAATCTTGTAACACGCTTCTTTCTTGTAGATGGAGAGATTGAAAGTTCTCAATCTTTTTTATTGCTTTGATTTAGTGAGAACCCCTAATCTCTCTGCGTTTAAAAGTTTAGAGATACTCTAGCTTTTCCACTTGTATAGGAGCTAGACCCCTTTGTATCGATTTTCAATTGAGTTATCAAGCCTGATGCTACTGCTATTCGCCTTATGGTTTCCTCCGAGACCCAATCCATACGTAATCTGTGCACTTGAACACAGAACTCGTAACTCTTGTGTATTGTAACTGTAATGTGAAGTAGTCAGTGTCCATGGTTTAAACACCAAAAAATTGCTAGAGAAAGACCAAGGCCTTTTCTCAAGAATACTGTTCATTTCATTTTCAGACTTAAAGGTAAAGCCTAAAGTTCTCAAGTCTACCCGATCAAAGGTAATTGAATCCACTCTCCATGCCCTCTTCATAGTGTTTTGGAAGGCTTGGAGATTGATATTGGGGTTGTAGAACAATTGCCCAAACATAGTTTGATGACGTTCTTATATTCTCTCAGTTGGGACCATACCATCTGTCTCTGCCAGGTCTTTTTCTGACCATAAATTGCCCAATTTTCTGCAGAGGATGGTAACTCGAGAATCTGAGGTGTCTAATTCTTCCATCGAAGATGCACGAGAGGCAGACAGCTTACTCCCTGTAAGAAAAGTATGGCAGAAGCAGCAATTCCTGCAAATTCATTCTCGGGGTTGTATCCTAAAATGTTGCCCAAAGGCAATGCAGTGCTCAGGGAGGCTGATGGGGTAGTGGGGGAATTTTGGACTTGGGGCTTTTGTAATGAGTTTGATATTTGAGTGAGAATTAACAGGGTTGTTCCTTTCAGCTGATATGATGGTCGTTGATTGCATGCTTTGTAGGGTGTGATGCTATCGAAGGGAGATCGGTTTGTGTCAGAAGCTGGGTTTGGGTTAGCTTATGGAGCAGTGAATATGGTTTATGGGAAGGTTGGGGATTCTGGGTAGAGGGTCAATGTTGAAAAGGAAACAGGAGATTTGCATCTTGGTAGAGACTAGATGAAATGACTGTTATATTCAGCGAAGAGCATTGAGGGTTTTTTGGGTGAAAACTACCACCATTGGGGTAGGATTCCCATCGAGAGAGGATATCCACGAATTTCAACTCAATTAGGTAAAATTTTGGTGGAAAAGATGCATAATGATAGATTGCAAAGGCACGGCAAACAGGTTTAAATTTACATTCCTATTTGAAGTTCTTATTTCTACAAGCCAAACATATGTTCAAAGGAACAAAAAACCGGAAATGAAAATTTTTCCTTTCCATTGAAAACAAAAACTAAAAACTTTATCATTGACCATAAGGCCCCTTAGAACTTCAATTTGGGTTGTCTAGTTCTTTTCTTTAATTTGTAGTTTTCATTTTGGGCTGAAAACTTGAACACGGGCATCGCGCTTCATGCAACAATCGTCAAGGCCATTGCATGGTCTTGATCCCGAACATCTATATGTTGTACAGAAGCCCACACCACTTGCCATATCTCAGTGATGCAGGCCCCATGCCATCTTCGATAGTAATTTTTCTCTTGTTCAGTAGTAGTTGATCAACCACCGAAAAAGCCCCACATTAATGGACAATCCTTCATCACATTATACACAAAAAGAAGAAAGAAAAAAAAAAAACTGAGTTCATTCTAGAGAAAAGAGCAAGCTTCACTGCATGCATGAGCAGAATTGGGATTCGCATTTTCTACCACGTCCTTTGCTCTGCGAAACTATTCTTTCGTGTAAGAAACAATGCTGCCATTGGTAACTATTATAATCAAAGAGATTGCTTGGGTTTCACAGAAGAATAAATACGCAAAGAGTTGCATTTCTATTGAGAAATGCAAGAGGAGGCTAGAGATTAGCAGAGCATGCCATATCAAGCTAACCTCTTCAGGATCTAAACATTGTCGTTAAAGGAATTGAGATTTTCTAGGAATGACTTAAATTCATAGAAAATTAAGCTTAGTAATTGCAACCATCAATGCGTCCTTTTCAAAATCGGTAAAAAAGAAAGAGCTCAACTATCCATTAAAAAAAAAAAAAAAACTACCCATCCATCCAAGTGATTGTGTACAAATCTAAGGAAGACATTCTATTATTCCTATGCCAAATAGAAAAATATGTGAAACTTCCAACATAGCACGGAATCAAATTATTTATACTTTTGGAACAAGCTAAAAAATACTTGCTATATGTCTGGGATGTCAAAATTGATGGCAAGAAAAGAGTCCAAGAGAGAGAGACGATTCCTCCAAGTCAGGTATTATGTTGATTAAACATGTGGAAAAGCCAAGGTAATCGGGAATGATTAGTGCCATCAGAGGATTACATAGTTAAATCTTGAATGTCCAGTCATCTCGGTTCTTTATTTTTGACAGACATGTGACTCGAAAAGATCATGATAGATCATTAAGAATGTGTAAGTCAAGATGATTAACCTATAATATCATAGAATAAATCAGAATTTTATCAATGATGAACTTCTCCAATTATCTTTATCAGTTCTAATAGTGAATTCGCAGAACAGACTAAATAGCTAATGAAGCTCAAAATGAAGAGAGTCATGGAAAGGAGAATCATTGAGTCGGAAGGAAAGGTGTTGGGAACGAAAGAGCAAATCAGTTACAAATTCAAGTAATAATAAAGCCACCGAAAGACATTGTCAAGAGTTAAATCTCCGTAAGCAAGATTTTTTACGATGCTTTTTCTGGTCGCTACTTTGGCCAAAGAAAACGTCGTTTCATGGCCCCCACCACGTGGGTTGGGTACTATTCCGAATCAGGTAACCATCGTGACTATCCAACTTTGAGTTATGAGCATGCCAAAAATTATGCCATGTCTTCGAATTTTTAATAATAAAAAGAGGAGGTCGTATATGGTTTCATTGGAAAATCATGTGGAGGTAAACTTGGAGTGATATTCGTTCTAAAAGTAGATATCACTTATCATTCATTGTTGTCGGGTGCGGAAGCATGGCAATGGTAACATGAAAAAATTAGAATGCATAACTCTAGACATACTTATTTGAAAATGTGATATAAATATAACACGCAAATAAAATATTTGTCACACTTACTATTACAATTGTTTTTCTTACATGACATGCAAAAACACTTGGAGCGAAGTCTTTTATTTCTTTCCCGCTCAGATGAGCCAACTCTTTGTTTGCTTCCTCAGTTTGAAGCCCACAAACTTTGAAAGAACCTTAGCTTATCATATGACTTCAAATAGCTCCTAATCTTCATGTTCTCGCAAAAGCATCTACATCTCTTGTACGTCTCCCAAATAGTTCCCCACTATTACCCTTACTATTTCCTACACAGTAGCCTCGATATGTAAACGTTCATTTCTGATAATTGTTTTCGTCGAAGACAAGAATTACGAAATCTCTTGTCAATTTCTTTGCATGCTGCACAGAACTTGAATAAGAGTGAATAAAGGGAACATACCGATTGGGGGAACGTATTGATTGATGTGGGTGCTTTGGCTGCGTTTGGAATTGGCCTTGCAAAGGGGCTTTGAGCCTCTAAAGATACTTAGGCCAAAGTTTGGATGTTTGGGAGCCACTTTGCAATTCCCATTAGGCCAAAGTTGGCCTTCTGAAGGCTGAAAGCCCAAGGCAGGTGCAAGGGTGCCTTGGGCTTTCAGCTTTCTCGGCATACAAGTTACACTGTTCATCGTTTTATTTTTTTTCAAAACCATCCTATTTTACTGTTCATCGTCTTCTCTGCTGAAGGATTTGTTGCTCGAAGCTCCGCAGACGGCTCGGCATGGTTGCGGTGGCCCAGGAGACCGTCGCCGGGGAAGGGTGCGACCGTCGCCGGGAGAGTGGTGCGTGTCCGGGGGCGCGGCGATCGCAGTGGGTCGCGCGGGGTCGGTGGGATTGGGCGACGAGGTCGCGCGGGAGGTCCGCGACCTTGCCGACCCGGATCCGGGGACGGCGAGGTCGCGCGCCCCTCCGCGACCCGGATCCGGAGCGACGAGGTCCTCCCGCGACCTCCGCCCCGGATGCGGGTCGCGGTGGTCGCCGGAGGTCGCGCGACCTCGCCGCGACCCAGATCCAGGGTCGGCGAGGTCGCGGGACCTCGCCGCCCCTGGATCTGGGTCGCGGCGGGGTTGCCCGACGTCCGGTAGCCTCCCGCCGAGGTCGCGGGACCTCGCCGCCCCAGATCTGGGTCGCGGCATGGTCGCCCGACGTCCGGCAGCCTCCCGTCGAGGTCGCGCGACCTCGCCGCCCTAGATCTGGGTCGCGGCGGGTCGCCGGACGTCTGGCTTGCCTCGCCGGGGGTCGCCCGACGTCCGGCAGCCCTCGCCGGGGGTCGCCCGACGTCCGGCAGCCCTCGCCGGGGTTCGCCCGACGTCTGGCTTCCCTCGCCGGGGTCGCCCGACGTCGAGGCTTGCCTCGCCGGGGTTCGCCCGACGTCCGCTTCCCTCGCGGGGTCGCCCCAGACGTTCGGCGGCCCTCGCGGGGTTCTCCCGACGTCCGGCAGCCCTCGCCGACCTTTGCCCTTACTAGTTAATTTTTTATATTTTTTTTATAATTTTTTTTATCATAAAATTCATTTGTAAGTATAATTTTTCCAAACATCATTTTGCTCAAAGATACTTGCAATGGACTTTTAAATTGTAATTTACCAAACACAATTTGCGTTAAAAAGTCCTTCAACCCAAAGTCCTTTGCATTTTCCTAATGGCTTTCCCCAAAGTCTAACCAAACGCAGCCTTTAAGCCTCTTTTCTTTTTTCTTTTGAACAGCTAGAGACAACCAGCGTGCTTCACATTGACATGCCAAAAAGAGGTTCGTGGCTTTGCAGACTCGGAAAGAAGAGCAGTATAGACGGATCTAAAAGTGACAAAGGTCCCCCCGGGGAGCAGTCGGTCAAATATTATGAGCGGTGCTTTTCACAGCTCGCTCAAGCACTATGAATTGACGATGAGACAGAGGGACAGCGCGTTCAGTGGGCGAAGCAGAGAGGCCTCTTCGACCAAAAAACAAAAAAAAGTAGAGAGGCCTCTGCGTTCCTCCGCACTGTTCCTCCATGGAAAGACAAGCAGAAAAGGAAAAGAGGAAAGGAAGAGAGAGATTGATGCGTCCACGACTCCACGATTCATGAGATCGAAAGACCAATTTTTCCATTTGCGAAACACAATGATAGAAAAAGGCACTGATCGATGCAGTGCAAGCGCAATTACATATCACAATGCATTGCTTATGACTAACCACAAAATAACGGTTCATCATCCTTCATCAAATTAACTGTGAATGAAGTGATTTTGGTCATTTTCATTCGAATCTAATTGAGATATAACTCCACTTGTGACTTGTAAGGTGTAAAATGGGGTTATTTACCCTTTTTTCTCTTCAATTTTCTTCTTGTCAGTTGTTCTTTCACACCCAAACACAACTATTTGTTTGGGTTAATATCTTGAAAAAAATTCAAACCGCTATATCTGTAATAAATTTACCACAAACTAATTATAAGTCGTACACCTTTAAAAAATTTATCCCAAATTAATACATTTGTGACAAATTTACCCTATGTTAGTTTTTGTTTAATTTTACTTGTCAAATTACGAGTTGGATGACTTCATAACAATTGACTGATGTCCAACTTGGATTTTATTCTTCTTTTTGTTACGGTTGCACGGTTTTGTGATTTTTTGTGATATTAATTCAATTTAATGGATGATATATTTGTCACAAATATATCAATTTACGATTTTTGGCGAACAAAAAAATTAGTTTTTTTAGGTAAATTTGTCGGGTATATCTGTTTAGGGTTTTTAGGGTTTTTGGGATTTTTCGTGATCAAAAGATTAATTTGAAGTAAATTCATCATAAATATATTAGTTTAGAGTTTTTCGTTGTTAAAAATGAATTTAGAATAAATTTATCATAAATATACTAGTTTGAGATTTTTAAAAATATTAATTTTTTTTTTAATTTCTTCAAAATAATATACTATTACCTCTCTCTCTCTCTCTCTCTCTCTCTCTCTCTCTCTCTCTCTAAAGGAGTATAGTTCTTTCCGTACGAAAGAAAAGGAAAGTAAATTAAAGAAAAATGAAGGATGAGAAAGGCCGGGGGCGGGGGACTAGGGGTCCCAGTGGGGGAGGGTAAGGAGAGCATCCGAAAGGAGATGTACCATTCATTCTATAAATATGATTTCTGCAATGCTATAAAAGCCAACAAGGTACTCCTTTTCCTCATCATGAAGATAAATTTGTAATTCATGATCGATGTGATGCCAAATATGAAGCAAATGCAACAAAATAACATCTCATCATTACGAGTAATTCATCACCAAAACAATTGATGTTTTAAGAATTTACCTTTTAATAAAAGGCATATATCATTCGGAAAAAAGCATTTTAGATTGTATAAGATATGTAAATTGTCTATCCCTCAAAGATACGTGCATTGTACATGTTAATGGAAAAAGGTTAGTGTTGTTAATGAGCATGACAAAATATAAGTTTGAGTTAGACGGAAGAGGGATGTTACTTTTTAAAGTTCGAGATCTGACATGCGCCAACTTCAAAGTTATGAAGGGTAGAATGAAACATTACATAAATTGTAAGAATAAGATCTCACATTCTTCTTCCAAATACATGGAGCCTAAAAGCGTCATCATAACGTATCTAATTTAGGGTGATCTTCCTCATTGTTACGCAACATCACTTTTTTCTCTATACCTACCTGGAAAAAATTACCTCCAGCTACAGGAATACCAATATGCAAACTCAACTAAAATTAAATATGAATGATGTCTATATTTATAACTCATTAATCAGAGAGAGATGATCGCATATAGTTAGGGCATGGAAAGAGAGCTCTAAGGTGTAGACAAGTGGCCACCTAACTAACTTTGCTTTTTGTTTTCTCTTTTTTTCATCAATAAGATCATGTCATATTTTGTGTTGCTTGCTTCCTTTCAAAAATTACAAATTCGCACAAGAAAAATTATAGACAAGCGGAATATGAGGTCCCAAAATTAAAATTGTTTATCATCAAAAAGTCGCAAAAACCAATATTACTTGGAACCGTGGGGCCAAAAGTTAAAAGCAAACTAACGGACGAACGAGCCAACTTTCTTTTTCTTACTACTTGTGAAGCTTTGCATTCTGAAGCTTTCGAATTCCCTAGTTATAGTTATAGGCACCAATCTATTGCTTTGGGAACCTTAGCTTTTGGAACAAAATTTTTTGAAAATGTGGAGCCAATATTCCTGAATAAAAGATTCGCACGTTCAGCCACAAAGTTTTTTTTTTTTTTTTTTTTTTTCGTCAGCCATAGAAATTGAAGCTTACAAATTTTAGAAGACAAAATCCTAAAGTTTAGGAACCTTTGCTCCACAGACACGTCAAGAGCTCCTCATTTTTCATTTTCTTGTGAAAGCATAATGTGCCCCAGTAGCCTATGGACGCTGATTTCTAGATCCAATGATGCCCTACTGCACGGTCCAATTAGAGGACAAAAACTTTACGCGGATGTTTCTAAGAACGTACTGATTGTGTCGGTGCTTTAAGTTCTCCCTTTTTCTTTTGGACTGCAACCAGTGCTTTTTCACAATGACTCTGAAAAGTAGAGGTCCACGATGGCCTTGGAGACTCGGAAACGTGGAGCGATTGGGATGGATGAGAAAAATAATTGATGAATGCCTTTTCGTAGTATGATGGTGACTGTTGTCTCTATCTTATCTCCGATTCAATTGAAAATTTTGGAATAAATGACTGAATTTAACCTGTTATGTACAATAATTTAAGAAACACCTAACCACTCAGGATTTGAAATATAGGAAAATTTTTTGTATTACTAAAAGAGAAAAATTATGCAAATTTTAAGCAATTCTAAAAGAAAAATTTTACTAGTCGAAATTGTGTGCGGACGTGTGGTTTCTTTTTTTTTTTTTTTTTTGGTTATTCTAAATTGCACATAGCGTAGAGATTAGTACTTGATTAATGAAATTTGAGATTTTGATGATGCTGACAAAGTATTAGTAGTCGTAGATAAGCGCTATCGCAAATTTAATCTAAGTTATAATTTTTTCTGAAAGCACTTTTTTTGAAGAATGATTTGCTTCCTCCGTTTAAAATATATTTGATTCTATTTATTCCCTTATGCAAATTCTTTCCATTTCATATTATCCACGAGGATGCTCAATTGGAAGAACAATTGCTTCAACTAACCTATATGTTCTCTTCAACAAATTCCTTAAGTTCAGCTATCTTAGTCTCTTAACAATTCTTTTCATATTAATTATTAGTATGTTTTTGATCAACTCCCATATTTTATTCGCAAGATTTCCTGGCCATCTTGGATTCCTTAATCAGATTTACATGTCAAACTTGACTGAGTGCAGAATATCGATCAAATTTATTATGTTTGGAAAAATCATGTTCTGATTTTATGTTTTTTTCATTCAAGCGTCCGAATATAGCAAGTGAGGTCCAAAATGTATGTGAAGTTCAAGTCGAGGCACTGGACCATGGTAGTGCACATAAGCCCCCCAAACAGTCACCGTGTAGATAAGTTTCTTGATGGTTCACATTCCTTTAACCCAATCGGGGGAAAGATCTCAAGAGATGGTCCACAAAACGCGTATGATGGTCAAGCCATGATGTAGACAAAGCAAAGTGGATCCCCCCTTGTCACTCTCCCCAATAATTCTCCACTTACATTGCTTTTCCAACTGGTGTTTGCAGTGCGTCCAAGCCAGCCACAAACCAAGCTTTCATGGAAGTGCATGACGGCTCATCCGTACGAATGCATTCCACATTTTCTCGACTCCAAAGAGCAAATCTCACGAAGGCTTCAATAATTTCTGCGTTAGTGCCGTATCGCTTTTATTGTATCACGGGTCTTCAGATAGAATATGACAATTTCATCAATTTATTCATCAACTTTTGCACAAAATATCAATCAATACAATCTTTATCATCAATTTTCATTAACAATTACTAATGTGGCGATCTAATTATCTTGAATCATATTATTATACTAGTGATTTAAAAAAAATGATTATAATAATTACATTGGAATATAGCACAAAAATTTAAAACTAAATCGGTGAAATTGTAAAATTTAGGACTAAACTAACAATTATATAATAAATTTAAGACTAATTGGACTATTTTTTGGATATGATAATTGATTTAAAATATGAAAAACATTCACTAGGATGACACTTGTAGTATTTGGTATGGTGCATGTGATCCTGCCTACCCACTCGTGTTTTGTTCCCACTTGCCTATCTTCAAGCCACGGGCATTGCAAAAATTATGCCATCGTCTTTAAATTTTTATTTGAAAAAAAAAGAGTCAGTAATGGTTTGGTTGAAAAATCATTTGGAGGTAATCTTGGAAAGAAATTCGTTTTGAACTAGATATCATTTGTCATTCATTATTGTTGAATCTGGAAGCACGGTAGTGGAAATTATAATAAGCAACTTGGGTCCAGACAATACTTAACTGAAAAAACAGTATGAATACTTCACACAAATATATATATATATATATATATATATATATATATATATATATATATATATATATATTTGTCACACAATTGTCACACACATAATTTATGATTAGTGAGAGCTTACACTTATCATCTAACATGACACGCAAAAATACTTAGAATGAACTCTTATATTTCTTTCCCGCATGGATGAGCCCACTCTTTCTTTTCCTCCTCAGTTTCAGTTTCAGTTTCGAGCCCCCAAACTTTGAAAGAACTGAGCTTTCACAATTGGCTTCAGTAGCACCTTATCTTATTTTCTTGCGAAAGCATTTATCCTACGTTTCCCAAATAGCTCCCTCCCATTACCCTTTCTATTTCCTACACCGGAGCCTCGACAAGTAAGGGTGAGCATCGGTCCAGGGTCAACCCTAGACCGACCCTAGACCGGCCCAACCCTACTAATCCCTGTCCGATTCCCGAGAAAGACGGATTGGTCCTTGGTCCTAAATTCCTAGACCAAAGCGTTGTGCGGGTCGGTTCTTAAATCTTGAAAGTTAGAGTTAGTCCAACCCCGACGACTATATATAAATATATATATATATATATATATATCTAATATATTATTTATAATTTTTTATATAGAGAAAACCTTAAAATAAATAGCGTCAACAACATTAAATAGCTCTTTAGTGAAAAATTCAAGTAATTTTACATTATTCTTTAATAGCTTAGATTTTTAATGTCTTTTACGGTATAAATAGTCATAATTTATGAAATCGAAAAATGTTTTTATGAGAAGTTCTCACGGCGTTCAAAAGACATAAATAACTTATTATGGCATCCTCCTCTAGTATTCGTTTTCTCCTATCTTATTTGTCTTTTTAGTCTTCAATTTGCCAAAATCGAAAGAAATAACTTCTCTCCTCGGCACTTGACACTTGCCTCGCTTGCTTTGGGTCATTCATGCCGCTCCCCGCTTGATGCTCACTTGGCTTGTTGCTCTCTACTCGACATTTGATGCTTATTTTGTTCGATACTCACTTCACTTGACTCTCACCACTTGCCTTTTTTAGCTTACATCGCTCATCACTGAACCCATTGGGTCGGTACGATTTTCAGTTGCCCTTTCAAGGAGTACAAAAAATGAAGTAAAAAATAATTGGATGGTCCTAGGTTGACTTAGAAATTGAACCAAACCCATTGGGTCAGTTCGATCCTCAATTGTTTTTTTCAAAAGTACAAAAAATGAAATAAAAAATTATCAGTTGGTCTGGGTTGACCCTGGAACCGTACCGAACCCATTAGGGTGGTTCGGTCCTCAGTCCCAAGCTCAATAGGGTCGGTCCTCGATCTCACAAATTAAGGACCCGTAATGTACGGATTGATCCTAGGATTAGGAGGTGGACCGGCCCAATCCAAACTATGCTCACCCATGGCGACAAGTAGATATTGATTTCTGATAGTTGTTGTTGAAGACAAGGACTACGATATCTCTTGTCAATTTCTGCGCGTGCTGCATAGAACTTTGCGAATAAAGGGAAAGTACTGACTAGGGAGTGGACTGATTGACGGGGCTATTTCAACCTCTTTTCCTTCTTCTTTTTTTTCTCTCTTTTGAATAGCTGGAGGAAACCAATGTTTTTCACATTGACATAAAAAAGAAGAGGCTCGTGGCTTGGCAGACTTGGAAAGAAGAGCGGTACATACGAAAGAGGAAAGTGACAAATGTCCCTGATTTTTCACGAGGTAGAAAGAATGACTTTTCCATTTGCGAAATACAATGATGGAAAAAGTCACCTGACCGATGCAGTATACATGGTAATTACACGTTGCAATACATTACTTAGGGCCCGTTTGGCAACGTGCCAAATAGTCTTTTTGATTCTGATTTTTGTTCCCAAAATCAATTTAGGACGAGAATCGCGTTTGGTAAAATTTTTGTTTCCAGGAACAGTTGGGAAGAGAATTGAGAATAAAAAAAAAAAACGATTCTTTCGTCCGATAATCAAAAAAAGAATCAAAACGGTGAAACTCTCATTCTTCCTTTCCGTCATCCCGGTTGCCGTCCGCCACTGTCCGCCGCCGTTGGTCGCCGGAGGCTCGTCAGGCTAGGGCGAGGTCCGGCGAGCTCGCCGGAGGCAAGCCCAGCCATCGGCGAGGCCTTGCCGGTGGCCAGGCCGGCCTCGCCCAACCCTGCCGAGGTCGGCCGGCCATCGCGGCCGGGCGAGCCTCGGCGTGGCCAAGGCGGCCTCGTCGAGGTTGGGCGAGGCCAAATCTCGGCGGGGCTGGGCGAGCCTCGCCCGGTGCCCGGTGAGGCTCGGCCGACGAAGGCCGACCTCGCCAAGGGCCGGCGATGCTTTGGTGAGCATTGCTTAGGCTCTCGTCCTAGCCGGTCACTAGTCCAATCCCGACCCGGCCACATGAAGAAGAAGAAGAATAGGAAAAAAGGGGAAAAAAAAGGAAAAAAGAAAAGAAGAAAAGTAAAAAAATTATGTAAAATTTATTTAAAAATAAAAAATAATAATTTGGAACATAATAAATTAGCATGGTATCAAACGCAATTCTATTCGAATAAAAAATTTTGAACGATTCTAAACGCGCTTTTTTACTCGAGAATCGGTTCTGGAACGAGAATAAAAATAATTATTTCTAGTCGGAATCAACTCTAAAAATTGTTATTAAACACGCCCTTAGTAACCATGAATGAAGGGATTCTAGCCGATCATCATTCAAATCTAATTGAGATAGAACATCACTTTTAACTTGGAGGTGTAATATGCGACCGTCTTCACACAAATTCCCTTCCCGAGGTGAAATTAAATATGTCCTTCCCATTCGTACCTCATCTTTATATCCTTCCCTTCTTTCTTATTTTCCGCTCTTTTTTTTTTTTCAAATTTTCTTCTTGTATTTTCTTCTTGCTGTAGTTCTTTCGCACTTCAAAATTTCTTCTTGCTGTATTTCTATCACGCCCAAACACAGTCTTTTTGTTTCTTCAAGAAAATACACAATTAATCTTTCTCTCTCTCAAGGAATAGGAGGTTCTTTCAGTAGGAAAGAAAAGGAAATTTAACGAAAATAAATCAAAGGAAAAGAGAGGAGAGAAGGGGCTTTGAAGGGAGATCGACTATTCATTTCATCAATATGTTTATTACAATGCTAAAAAAGCTAACAAGGTACTCCTTTAACTTAGTATGAAGATATATGTGTAATTCACTATGGATGTGACGCAAATGCAACAAAATAACAATTCATTATTATGAGTAATCCATCACTAATTAAATAATCAATGCTCGCCATATTAAGAATTTATCTTTTAATAAATGGTGTATATTCTCCAGCAAAAGCATTTTAAATTATATAGGATATGTAACTTATTTACCTCTTAAAGAAGTGTATGGAAAGGTTAACAGGGTTAATAAGCATAAAAAAATAAAATAAAAAATACGAGTTTTTGTTAGACAGAAGGGGATGCGACTTTTTGAAGTTCAAGATGTGACATGCACCAACGTCAAAGTTATTGAGGGTAGAATGAAGGGTTAGAATGAAACATTCCCTAAAAGTGAGACCTCACATTCTTCCAAATGCATTGAGCTTAAAACTGTCATCATAATTTATATAACTTGAAGTGATTTTCCTCATTGTTAAGTGATGTTACTTTTTCTTCTGTATCTAGTTGGAAAAAATTACCTTCAACTATATCTTTGATTGATATTCAACTTATAGAAATACCAATATGCAAACTTAATTAAAATTAAATATGAATGATATCATATTTGTAACTCATGAATAAGAGGCTGCATATAGTTGGGGCATGGAGAGAGAGCCTCTAAGGTGTAGAAATATGGCCACCCAACTCACTTTGCTTTTTGTTTTCTCTTTTTTTTCTTCAATTTAAGATCATGTCATATTTTGTGTGGCTTGCTTCCTATCAAAAATTGCAAAATTGGCACAAGAAAAATTATAAACAAGCTGAACATGAGGTCCCAAAATTAAACTGTTTATTATTAAAAAAAAATCGCAAAAACCAATATTTCTTAGAACAATCGGGCCAAAAGTTAAAGCAAAGAAGTAAGAACATTTCTTTCCCTCATGGACGGATGAGCCAACTCTCTTTTTCTTTCTACTTGTGAAGCTTCGCATTCTGAAGCTTTCAAATGCCCTAGTTGTAGGCACCAATCTACTGCTTTAGGAATCTTAACTTTTGGAGCAAATTTTTTTGAAATGCGTGTAGCCAAAATTCCAGAATTAAGAGATTCACGCGTTCAGCCACAAAGATTGAAGTCCACAACAGACAAAAAATCCTAAACTTCATGAACCTTATCTTCACGTACGCATAGCTCCTCATCCTCCATTTTCTCGTGATGGCATTCATTGTATGTTCCCCAAATAGTTCCCTACTAGGAGACTCAGTATTTGCTACATAGAAGCCTATGGATGTTGATTTCTAGATTCAACGATGCCCCCGCTGCATGGTTCGATTAGAGGACAGATACTTCATGTGGTCGTTCCTAGGACATATTGATGGTGTCGGTGCTTTAAGTTTTTTCCATTTCCTTTTGGACCGGCAACCAATGCGTTCCACATTGGCTCTAAAAAGTAGAGGTCCATGATAGCTTTGGAGACTCGGAAAGGAAGAGCAGTTGGGATGGGTGAGAAAAATAATTGATGAATGCTTTTCCATAATGTGATGGAGATTATCTCCGATTCAATTGGAAAGTTCGGAATAAGTGACTGAATTTAAATTGTTACGTACAAGCATCTACGAAACACGCGAGTTCACTCGAGATTTAGAATATATAAAAAATTTACAATTTGCTGAAAGAGAAAAATTGAGTAAAAATTTACAATTTTACTATTTTAGGATCCGTTCGTTTTCGAGAAAATATCATGTTTCTGAAAAACATTTTCCTAGAAGTCATGACTCTATTTTCCGGTGTTCGGCCGAAATCTAAACTTTGAGTGGAAAATATTTTTCACTGTTCATTAGCTAATTTAATTGTTTGGGAAAAATTATCAAAAATTGAATTTTAATATTTTTAATTGACCAAAAAATTAGTTTTATTTTTTATTTTTTAAATGACTTTTTTATTATTTGTATTTTAAAAGATTCTAAATTTTAACTATTTTTTTTTTAATTTTTTTTTTTCTTTTCATTTTTCTTTTCCTTCCTCCTCTTTCCTCTGCCGCTGCATGCTTGATGATGGCCGGTTGCCTGTCAGCCGACCAAGACACAGGTCGCCAGATCCCGGTGAGCTCAAGGCTCGACTGATCTCACCCGAGCTCGCCAAAGGTTCATCGGGCTCCGGCGAGCTCACGGCTCACCGAGCCCGGCGAACCTCGGTGAGGACCAAGCCCCGCCTAGCTCGTCGGATCGGCTAGCTCGAGCTCGCCTTAGGCTGGTGAGAGCTTCGCCTTGCCCGATCCGGCGAGGCCCGAGCTTGGCCGCTAGATTGGGCTTGGCGAAGCCTCGCCGGCCTCGGGCGAGGCTCGAGCGCTTGCGGCTGACCGCCGGCTGCTGCCGTGGTCGGCGACCAGCCAAGGTCAAAGAAGAAGATGAAAATGAAAGAAAGAAAAGAAAAGGAAAAAAAATTAAAAACTCGATTTTTTAAAACAAAAGAAAAAAAAAGAAAAAGAAAGCATAAAAATAAAATGAAAATGTATTAGTAAAAAGAAGTAAGATGGAAGAAGTTATGGAAAATGTTTTTCACTTCTCAGAAGTGAAAAATATTTTCCTCACTTTTAAAGGTTGTTTTTTCCAATAATGAAAAATATTTTCCTTGACTAGTTCATTTTCTTTGAAATGAACACTAGGAAATTCGGAAAACGTTTTCCCGAAAGTCATTTTTCGCAAAACGAATAGACCCTAAATTGTGTGTGAGTGTGTGGTTTCTTTTTTATTTATTATTCTAAATTGCATATAGTGTAGAGATTAGTACTTGATTGATGAAATTCGAGATTTTGATGATGCTGGCAAAGTGTTAATAGAGTCGTAAATGAGTGCTATTACGATCAAATCTGGGTTATAATTTTCTTGACGCACTTTTTTGGAAAAATGATTCGCTTCCTCCATTTAAAATATAATCGGTTCTATTTATTACCTTACATAAATTCTTCCCATTTCATATTATCATGAGGATGCTTAACTGGAAGAACAATTGCTTCAACTAACCCACATGTTCTCTTCAGGAAATCCATTGATTTCAGCTATCTCATTGCCTTAACAATTCTTTTCATGGTTAATTATTAGTATGTTTTTGATCAACTGTTATATTTTCTTCACAAGATTCCCTGAGCATCTTAGATTCCTTGATTAGATTTATGTGTCAAACTTGACCAAGTGTGGAATATCAATCAAATTCATGCTGTGTGGAAAAATCATGTTCTAATTTTATGTCATGTTCATTCAAGCGTCAGAACATAGCAGTTGAGGCCCAAAATGTATGTGAAGTTCATAGTGCACATAAGCACCCAAACAATCACTATGTAGATAGGTTTCTTGAAGGTTCACATTCATTGACCCCCAACGGGGGAAAGATCTCAAGAGATGGTCCACAAAACACATACAATGGTCAAGCCATGATGTATACAAAGCAAAGTGCACCCCCCCTTCTCGCTCCCCCCAATAATTCTCCCTTAAATTGCTTTTCCAACTCGGCTTTGTACTCCATCCATGCCAGCCACAGACCGAGCTTTCATGGATAGTGCATGTCGACCCATCCGTATGAATGCATTGCACATTTTCACAATGACTCCAAAGAGTAAATCTCTTCGCATCCCTACCATTGCATCACGTGCCACTTCTAAAAACAATCTCGATAGAATATAACAATTTTACCGACTTAATCATGTAAACTTTTGTGTGAGATATCAATGTAACTTTTGTGGCCAACTTCTATCGAGAATCATTGATGTGGTGATTTAAATATCTTGGGTTGTCTAGTGATTTTCACCAAAAATTGGTCATAAAGACTATATTAAAATATCGCATAAAGGTTTAACATTATATTGACGAAATTGTAAAATTTAAGACGAAATTGATGTATAAGTTTAGAATTGATTGGACGATTTTTCTGATATGATAATTGGTTTAAAATACGAAAAACATTCACAAGTATGACGTACATAGCATTTGGTATGATGCATGTGATCTTCCTACCCATATGTATCTTGTTCCTGCTTGCCTATCTTTGAACTATGAGCATTGCAAAAGTTATACCATGTTGAGCATTGCAAAAGTTATACCATGTCTTCAAATTTTTAATTTAAAAAAAAAAAAAAAGGTCGTTAATGGTTTGGTTGAAAAATTACCTGGAGTTAAACTTGGAGCCAAATTCATTCTAAAACTAGACATCATTTATCATTCATTGTTGTTGGGTACTGAAGCACGGTAATGGCAACACAAGAAAATTGTAATGAGCAACTTAGGTTGGGACATACTTAACTGAAAATACAGTATGAATACAACACACGCAAAAAAAATTGTCACACAATTATCACACATAATTTATGATTAGTGAAAACTTAATATAGTTTTTCACGCATGACACACCAAAACACTTGGAGCGAAGGGAACTCTTTTTTGCTGAATGAGGCAACTCTTTCTTTTTCTCCTTAGTTTGGAGCCCAAAAACCTTGAAAGAACCTGCGCTTTCACTAATGACTTCAATAGCTTCTCCTCCTCATTTTCTTGTGAAAGCATCTATCGTACGTCTCCCAAATAGCTCTCTAATATTACCACTTACAATTTCCTACACAATAGCCTCGACAAGTAGACGTTGATTTATAATAATTGCTTTCATCGAAGACAAGAATGACGGTATTTTTTGTCAATTTCTCGATCCGATAATGCGCATGCTACACAGAACTTGTTGAATGAGAGTGAATAAAGGCTTCATGGACAAAAATTCTGGCTGACGATTCGGGGAAAATATTGATTGATTGGGGGTGCTTTAAGCCCCTTTTCTTTTTCTTTTTTTCTTTTGAACAGCTAGAGGCAGCCAATGTGTTTCGCACTGCGCCAAAAAGAAGAGTTTCGTGGCTTTGTAGACCCCGGAAAAACGAGCGGTACGGATGGATGGGGAAAGTGACAAAGATCTCCGATCCATGAGATAGAAAAAGCCACCGACCATGCACTGCAAATGTAATTATGTGTTGCAATGCATTGCTTGTGACTAATCACGAAATACGGTTCATCATCCTTCACCAAATTAACTATGAACGAAGTGGTTTTGGTCATTTTTTCAGATCTAATTGAGATACGATCCCACTTGTGATTTGTAAGGTGTAATATGGGATTATTTTCCTTTTTTTATCTTCAATTTTCTTTTTGTCGTTATTCTTTTTCACCCAAACACAATCTTTTTTATTTCATCATTTATTAGAGTTCATAAGTTAATTAAAAGCACATTGTTGATGTGCTTGTACTTAAAAAAAGAAAAGAAGAGAAAACATAATTTCTTAGAGTCATGAATTAAGATTATAAAATGAAATATGATTTAGACCTAAGCCGATAGGTGCAAGTCTTAAAAGCCGTTTCGTTAGTCAAAATGTGTAATGAAATCTGACGTTAGACTCTTACCCATGCCGCATGATGAGTCATGCGTCACCTGTGGGTGCATGGCTTTGCTCCCGAATTTTCCGTTCTGGCCCAGAGAAATTTCGGAAAATCGTAAAAAAAAAAAAAAAAAATCCTAAGATGGTCCTACGAATACATCACAATGGGGGTGAGGATTCCATCAAGGGCACGGTTTCGGGGAAATAATGCTTTTATTTTGATAATGTTATGAAATACATGAATGAATGAATGAGATACATGAATGAATATTAATTATATTCATCTTATCTAATATATTTATTATGGTACATTTGTATCATACTTCCTAAGTACATCTCTCTATGCAATGAACGTTCATCTTCCTTATCCAGTACATGTATCATTTGATACATTGATATTAATGATAAGTACATTCTTGTTCTCCTATAAATAGGAGTTTAGTTTTGACAACAAATTACAACACAGGACAACTGTGAAATACTGGAAATAAAATTCTCTCTTTTGACTTTCTCTATGATCTCTGGTGTTTACTTATTTTCTCTTCTCAATCTCCTCTCTATTATATATTCGCAAGGCAATATTTTACAACATGTTATCAGCACGAGGATCTACCGATTGAGTAAGTAATTTCTGCAAGCACGAGAATCTACCGACTAAGTAAGTAAGTTTTTATAATCAACTTATACTTCATCTTCTTCTATCAATTCTTTATTTTTATTTTTCTTGGCCTGAAGCCAAATTTCAAATCTAAAAGTATCCTTCTGCTCCTAAAGTAGCGGTGGATATTTGGAAATCTTTTTAATTAATTTAAGGATTTATTTTTGCAAGGATTATGGCAAATATTGAAAGGCCCAAATTCCACATCTTAGAAGTGAATGGAAAGAATTATCTATCTTGGTGCCTTGATATGGAAATGCACCTCTAAGGGTAAGGTCTCGCTAATACAATTACAGAGAATGGAACCTCAAATGAAAATGATAAAGCAAATGCACTGATTTTTATTCGCCGTCATTTGCATGAAAGTCTGCAGACTCAATATTTATCCGTTCGAGACCCTCATATCTTATGGAGGAGGTTGAAGGATAGGTATGATCATACCAAAATTGTTATCCTCCCTCAAGCACAATATGACTGGCAAAATCTCAGACTGCAAGATTTTAAATCAGTGTCTAACTATAATTCCGCTTTATTGATATTGTTTCTCAACTTGAGTATTGCGGTATTAGACTCGCTGATGCGGAATTGTTAGAGAAAACTTTCTCCACCTTCCATGCTTCAAATATTGTATTGCAATAGCAATACCGGCAACGTCAGTTTGTCACATACTCTGAATTAATTTCTGTGCTTCTTACTGCCGAGCAAACTAATGAATTGCTGCTTAAAAATCATGATCTTAGACCTACTGGCTCAAAAGCATTGCCTGAAGCACATGCTAACTTTGAGAAAAATACTAGCCATTTTAATGGCTATAAGCGCAGGTAAGAACATAATCCTAGAAGGGATGGTAAGAAATTTAACCGTTTTAGGAAATCAAACTATGGCCTGAATCATGGCAAAGAAAAGAAGTCAAAGAAGGTGATTAATGAAAGTATTTGTTATCGCTGTGGCATGATTGGCCACTAGTCACGTACCCGTACGCCAAAACATTTTGTTGATCTATACTAGGCATCTTTAAAGAATACGGGCAAGTGTGGTGAATCTCATGTCATTGAAATCAATCCTACTGCCATAACCATTGTTGAGACCAACAATATCTTTGTTTGTGGGACTCCTCTTGCTCCTGAAGTAGCAAATGCATCATTGGATGTCTCTGATTTCTTTGAGGACCTCTGATTACTTTGATGAGGCATCAGAGTAGTGGATGATAATTTGAACTTCGAATTTTATGTTGTTTCGCTTTTTATTGTTCTTTAATATGGTTATGAAATACTTATGAACCTTATATAATATTTATTTTTGAAATTTTATTCAACTATATAACTAATATGCAACTTTTATGATACTTGACACCTGAAGTTGTTAATATAAATACAAATGGAAAATACCGAGAAACTTTTTTCTTGATAGTACAACAACACATACTATATTTTGTAATAGACATTTTTTTCTCGAGTATGACATTGCATAAGGCACAAATCCATACAATATCAGGTCATGTTCCGATTATTGATGGTTTTGGGAATGTCACAATTATTTTGCCAAATGGCATCATCCTGCATATTGAGAATGTATTTCTAAACATTAGATTCAAAAGGAATTTGCTTAGTTTCAAATATGTGCGCCGTAATTGGTACCATATTGAGACTGTTTATGAACAAGATAATGAATATATTGGCATTTCCTCTTATAAGATGGGCCTAAAGACCATTCATGAGAAGTTAGAAGCTTTTTCTATAGGTTTGTATTATGTCATAATTAAGGCTGTTGAAACCTACGCCACCACATCTTGGAGATTGGTAAGCCCTTATCAGTTTGGACTGTGGCATGATGGCCTTGGTCATCTTGGCGCTTCAATGATGCGTAGGATAATTCAAAATATAAAATGACACCCTTTAAAGGATATAAATGTATTGCTGTCTAAAGATTATAATTGTGAGGCTTGCTTACAAGAAAAGCTCATTATCAAACCTTCTATAACAAATGTTAATCTTGAATCTCCTTTATTCTTGCAAATAATTCAAGGTAATATTTGTGGACCAATACAACCACCAAGTGGACCATTTCGATATTTTATGGTACTAATGGACGCATCTTGTAGATGGTCCCATGTTTGTTTATTATCTACGCGCAATGTCACATTGCACTATTATCATATTTCAGCTGCAAATGCTTCAGCTAGGATAGCTGTTCCCGAAGGACAGGCTAAAATGGATCAAAATTCCTCACACTTGAAGTGTGGTAGACCAATAGGATCAAAAGATATTGCTCCTCGAATATGAGGGGGAAAGAATCAGGAATTCTTTACCAAAAAAAAAAAAAAAAAAAAGAATCAGGAATTCACTCCAGAAGAGCTTGGCGTTGTGCTTGCTCCCAAAAAGCTTATTGCCCCTAAAGAGGCACAAACCCATGAAAGGAACACTAACCCCGGGAATACCGAGAATTCCATTACATATTGTAATGAAATTTGGGATCGAAATGAAATCATTATTGATGATGCTTTTGCATTCTCGGTTGCTCATAAAATTATGGATGATGATTGTGAGCCGCAATCTATTATTGAATGTCGTCAAAGGCAAGATTGGCCTAAGTAGGAGGAAGCAATTAAAACTGAATTAGCTTCCCTAACTAAACGAGAGGTTTTTGGACTTATAACTCGTATCCCTGATAATGTAAAGCTTGTTGGATATAAATGGGTATTTATCTAAAAACGAAATGAGAAAAATGAGGTTGTCGGGTATAAAACCCGACTCGTTACCCAAGGATTCTCCCAAAAACCTGAGATTGATTATAATGAGACTTATTTACCCGTGATGGATATGATTACATTTCGTTTTCTCATTAACTTAGCAATCTTTGAAAGATTGGAAATGCGTCTTATGGACGTTGTGACGGCATATTTATATGGCTCATTAGACTCTGATATTTATATGAAAATTCCCGAGGGATTCAAAATGCCTGAAGTATGCACTCCCCGCAATTTATTCTCAATAAAATTGCAAATATCCTTGTATGGGTTAAAGCAATCCGGTCGCATGTGGTATCAACGACTAAGTGAGTACCTAATTAAGGAAATGTACAAGAATGATCATATCTGTCTATACGTGTTTATTAAGAAATCATAAACCGGATTTGCTATTGTAGCAGTTGATGTCGACGATATAAATTTAATTGGAACTCTAGAAGAGTTAGCTAAAATTGCTAATTATTTAAAAAAGGGAGTTTGAAGTTAAAGATTTGGGTAAAATCAAACTTTGTCTTGGTTTAGAGCTTGAGCATAAAGTAAATGGAATAATCGTCCATCAATCAGCATACATTGAAAGATTACTTAAATGTTTCAACATGGACAAGGCTCACCCATTGAACATCTTTATGGTCGTAAGGTCTCTAAATCCCCAAAAGGATTCGTTTCATCCTAGAGAATCTGATGAAAATATACTTGGTCCTGAAGTACCATATCTCAATGCAATTGGGGCTTTAATGTACTTGGCATAATGTACGAGACCAAATATCGCTTTTACGGTAAATTTATTGGCACGTTTTAGTTCTGAGCCAACTCGGAGACATTGGAATGGAGTTAAACATATTTTCCGTTATCTCCAAGGAACCATAGATTAGAGATTATATTATTCCAAGGATTCCACTAACTCTAGTTTAGTTGGATATGCTGATACTGGATATAGATCCGATACACATAAGGCTCGCTCTCAAACCGGGTATTTATTTTGTTATAATGGCACCGCTATTTCTTGGCGTTCTATGAAGAAATCACTAGTAGCTACATCTTCTAGCCACTCTGAGATTATTGCTTTATATGAAGCTGGAAGAGAGTGTGTTTGGTTAAAATTTGTTATAACACATATTCATAATTCTTGTTGCTTAATACCCGTTACAAATTCTCCCACTATAATTTATGAAGATAATGCTGTTTGTGTTGCACAAGTCAAGGGAGGATATATCAAAAGTGATAGGACCAAGCATATTTCGCGAAATTTTTCTATACTCATGAACTTCAAGAAAATCAACAAATTGATGTTAGACAGATTTAATCCATAAATAATCTTACAAATCTTTTACCAAATCATTGCCAATATCAAGTTTTGAGAAATTAGTATATAGCATCGGTATGCGGTGAGTTCACAAGATGTAAGATTGATTAACCCTAAAAGTGACTACATGGCTCAATTGAGGGGGAGATATTATGAAATATGCATTGCAGCATTGATATGCGGCGAGTTCACAAGATGCAATAATGATTAGCCCTAGGAGTGGCTATATATGCATTGCATTCTTTTTTTCTTTATGTCCGGTTTTTTCCGATAGGGTTTTTCCAACTTAAAGTTTTTAACGAGGCAATTAATGCATCCATAAAAGGGAGAGATCATAACATTTGTGCTCTACACACTTTGTCTCTTTTGTCCAATTTTTATTCCACTGGATTTTTTCGATTTAAGACTTTTAATGAGGCAGTATCATTTGATGCACAATTCATAATAAATACAATGAATATTCAAGGGGAGTATTATGAAATACATGAATGAATGAGATACATGAATGAATATTTATTATATTCATCTTATCTAATGTATCATTTGATACATTTGTATCATAGTTTTTAAGTACATCTCCCTATGCAATGAACGTTCATCTCCCTTATACAGTACATGTATCATTCAATACATTGATATTAATGATAAATACATTCTTGTTCTCCTATAAGTAGGAGTTTAGTTTTGACAACAAAACATAACACGTAGAACAACTGTGAGATACTGGAAATAAAACTCTCTCTTCTGACTTTCTCTACGATCTCTGGTGTTCACTTGTTTTCTCTTCTCAATCCCTTCTCTATTATATATTCGCAACGCAATATTTTACAACATATAAATAATTTTTTCTAGAAATAGGTTTTTTCTATTTCTATTTCTGAAACAATATATAAATAAAAAAACGAGTTTAGTAACTATATAAAATTTATATTTTCGAAATAAAAAAGAATATAAATGCATTTGGTACGATCAAAATTTTTTTTTTTGTAACGTAAAATTTCTTTTGATTTTTTTAATAATTTTTTATATTTTTCATTTTTCTCCTTTTTTCTTCTCGGCAGCCGGTTGGGGGCAATAGATGGCAGGGGGGAGGGGCAACAAAAAAATAAGAAGAAAAGAAAAAAGTGAAAAGAAAGAAAATGACTTATTTTTAAAAGAAAACGGCTTATCTTTAAAAATTATTCCTGAAAGTAATAAGTTATTTTTTTCTACTTATTGTTTCTATTTCACATTTATTCCACGGCTACTTTTCTATTTTGAGGAGTAAAAAAATTAATTGACATTATCATATAGATTTTTTTTTTTTTTTTGTTCGGAGAACAAAAGGACAAAAAAAAAAAAAAGAAACATAAGCCTTAACAAACATGCCTTGAGAATTGCTGTTTTCCCCCTTTATCTTTTTGATTTCTCTCGTGCTTTAATTCACTTAAAAATTAATCAGATCATGAACAAGAATGGAAATGGATACGGAACCCGAGTTTGATTTTGAATCCATAGTTCGAGACGCATTTAATAAATTATAGATGAACATCCTTAAAAGGGTTGAGGGTCAATCATAAATTTTTTAAATAATAAATTCTATGTTAAATAGAGAATACAAATGTTAAAAAGAAAAAGAAAAGAAAAATCCTGTAAATTGATGGCAGAACTGCGACGTGTGACTCAAATTTATCCAAATAATAAATGCCGATCGACATATCTTTTACTATTATTCTTCCATGTGATAGTGCAAAAGATGGCGGGTTGAAGAAATTTAAAATTATTCCCCATCAATGATATAAATGGGCTATTTTGTCTTATTATTTTAGAAGGCTCATGTGTGATGAAAGTTCATTCACTATAGTAAAAATCCCAATCCCATAAGAGCATGTTGCATCCAAATCCATTTAACATGGTTGTACAAATGCCACGATGACCAAATAAGATTCTGTACGACATATGAATAGTTAATGGAAAATATAAATTTCTCTGGGTTGATTGCTTAGCAAGTACCCATAATGCGGTCATTGACAAAATCCTAACAGTATTAGGAGAGGCAGGTATATAAAGTGTAACGTCCAATTTGGGACATAATTTGTGAGTTGGATCCATTTGAGCGCAATTCTCAATTCTCGACAAAATTTGAGACCCATGAGTGCCAATAGGAGCAATGGGCAGGTTGTCAAGGTCAATGGGAGTGAGGTAGGGGTGGGCAAAAAAACTAGGACCCGCTCGGAACCGAACTAGAACCGCTCGGAACCGGTGGTTCTTGAGGGAATTGGTCCGGTTCTCGATTCCAATTTATGGGAACTAGTGGGTACCGGTCCAGTTCCTGATTCTATGGGCGGATCTGCCCATTTGTACCGGACCAATTATATTAATATTAAAATAAATTTCTAAATTACTAATTAATTAACTTAAATTTTAGGGCTCTATCTCCTCTCATGGTTTTCATGATTTTATAAGAATTTAATAAAGTGTGTAAGCTGCCTTTCAACAACTCAACAAATGGCTCCTTCAAAACTCACATAGTACATTGTGTTCAAGAATATATGAAGTATTGGTGGAATTGTTTCTACAAAAAGAATTCAGTAAAGCAAATGTTGTAAGAGATTGAGCAATGTTAGGGGATAAAAGAAAAGACGATCTACATATGACAATCTCTCAGAACCTTGAACTTAAAGAATATTTTAGATTTCAACTGAAATGATTCAAAAATAGGAAAAAACTTATTTCTCTTCTTTGGTGGTGTTTTCCATTAAAATATAGAAAAATGATACCCTTAATTAAGCTGGTTCGATTTAAAGAAAAATATTACTCGATATGAAAAGTATTTCCAGCGGGATTTTGAAAACAATATTATTATTAGTGAGACAGGTTCCATGGATTCACCCGGGAACCGGACTGGACCGGCGGTCCGGTTCTTAGGTGGATCCATGCAATTAACGAGTGGTTTCCGGTTCCAATTTTTTGGAATCGGTCCTTAGTGGGCAGTTCCCGGTTCTAGGCTGGGAACCGCCCACCCAGACCATGTACACCCCTAGAGTGAGGGCCACAAGATGGCAAGGACTTGAGTTGCTTTTAGTCAATTTGAAGTTATCTCCAAGATCCACGTGTGAACGTATGAAATACATGAAATGACCAGACCAACGTACCAGGAGAGATTATGGTGGAACCATTGAACGATTTGGTAAGGAGAGAGTGCAAAAACACGAGATTATAGTACTCAAAATACTTTACGAAGGCTCAGTATGGAGTACATACAAGTTTTACTAAGCTTAAAACTATCTCTATTTCTCTCTATAAGCTACTAAAAATCTCTCACTTTCTCTAAAAAAATTAACTAATGTAACTATATATATTTATAAGCATCTTCCACCGCCTGGACTTCAACATGCAAGAGATGCAAGGTGAAGCTGAACTTTTCCTCTTGATTTGCCATCTTCAGTGTGAAAGGAAGTCGCCGACTTTAATGTGAAAGGGTCTGCAGCAACTTTTTCTTCACGTCCAAGTACAGGTTAGCAAGTTGAACCTTGCTTTCCTTTCTTCTTTTGACCGACGTGTTCCCTGCTTCTTGAAGACCCCACTAGCTACTTGTGAGAGGATATAATATTATAATATGTGCTCCAAGTCAAGTCTAGTAGCCGACTTCATGCATAATGGACTTTCATTTCCTCCTTTGCTAAGGAGTGTGGGAACTCCTATACAGTCCTTGGACTCAATCGCCTCTGCCATGTATGAGGATAAGTCCAAGTAAAATTTATTTTAATCTAAATCAATTTTACTACTTCCAACATATTAAAGTAATCATAGTAGTCCAGTATTCATGCCTTGCTTCCCACTTTCCCTCCTTCCTCTTTACCAGCCCCGCTGTAACTGTGACGCAGAGATAGTCCAGTAATCATTCCCTGCTCAAACTTATTCATAATAGTCGCGTCTCTGAGAGAGAGAGAGAGAGAGAGAGAGAGAGAGAGAGAGAGAGAGAGCGCACTGCACTGGAAGATGGGAATCCCAAGCGACAAAGACGTGAAGAATTGGTTGAATTACTCTTTCCCTCTTCAATGGAAGATGGGAATCTCAAGCGAGCTGCTGAAGCTTCGAGTTCGGCCGTTTCGGAGCAACAAAGGCGTGAAGAATTGATTGAATTACCTCTTTTTTACTCTTCAATGGAAGATGGGAATCCCAAGCGAACTGCTGAAGCTTCGAGTTCGGCCGTTTCGAAGCGACAGAGACATGATGTGATGGCCTAGGCAGGGAGGAGCGCCTCTTGTCCCACATCGCCTAGAGGGAGAATCCTAAGCTAGTTTATAAGGTTTGAGTTTTCTAACTTGTGTTACGCGTACAAAACCGTGAGAGCTGGTGCGGTGCTCGCGGTGATTCGCGCCTCCCGGTGGGTCATGCCTCCATCGTGCCTTCGTGCCGGTGGGCCACCCGGTGGGTTGCGTCTCCATTGCGGGTACCCACCGGGGGTCGAAACTCAAAGCGGACAATATTATGGCTTGGGAGAGGAAAGACCCGAGGTATGGCCTTCCCTCTTACCCTGCATAACGCGTTTTAAAGTCATGAACGGAGGAGAACAATGGGCCGTCAGAGTCCAGAGCGAATTCTGGGCCATCTGCTTCGTACACCTCTGTGATTGAAAATAATTACTATGTATTCTTGAGTTTTAGAGGTCCCGATACTCGTAAAGGCTTCATCGATCACCTCTACCATAAACTCGTAGATGTGGGCCTACCATTCCATCCAAACTTCGTGTTCAGAGATGATGAGAACCTCCACTTGGGAGAGCCAATTGCTGAAAATCTTCTCAGTGCAATCAAGCGTTCTAAAGTATCAATCCCAGTTATTTCAGAAAACTATGCTGCTAGCGAATGGTGCCTTTGCGAGCTGATTCAGATGATGAAGTGCCGTGAAAATGGACAAAAAGTGTACCGTGTTTTACAAAGTGAAAACCTCTGAGGTGCGAGAACTAGGGGGCCTCTGGAAAGGCCTTCAAAGACAATATGCGTCTTTTGGATGAGGATGTCAAGCAACAGGGGCTGGTAGCGCTCAGAGAAGTAGTTGATTCTAGAATATTCGAATCAGATAAATTATTTAGTGGGTATGTCGTTTATCTTGTTTTAACATATCATTGTTAGAAGAAATTTTTTTTCTACTTATCATCCTTAATGCTTGTTTTGTGGAGCCATTAATAACTTTTCATGTGTTGTGTTGTTTGACAGGCATGAAGCGGAATTAATAAAAGAACTCATACAAGTAATAATGGGTGAGCAGTAACATGATTTCCTACCACCCCTCCCTCAAAACTTGGTTGGAATTGATGGTTGTGTGGCTATAGTCATGAAATTGGTGGATACTGATCCTTCTAAAAGTCGAATTATTGGGATTTGTGGGATTGGCGATATCGTAAGACAACTCTAACCATAAGCATCAATAATAAGCTTTGTGAGAAATTTGATTGCCACAGCTTTCTTAGGGATATTAGAGAAACAGTTAATCACAAGGGTATGGAGCATATCAATCTCTACTAATGTCAGATATAACAAAAAATCCTAAAAGTAGAGTGCATGATTCTGTGATAGGGATTAGAAATATCCAATTTAGTTGTGAAAATAAGAAGGTACTTATTCTTCTTGACGATATGGGTCATCGAGACCACCCCAAGGATTTGATCGGTTGTTGTAATTTCAAATCAGGAAGTAGAATCATTATTACAAGTCAAGACAAGGCCATCTTGAAGTCTGAATATGAAATTTATGAATCCAAGGAATTGAATAGAGATTACTCCATGCTTCTATTTTGCTCGTATGCATTTGAAGCAAAAGAACCTCGAATGGAACTCGCAACTCTTGCTCGGAATATTGTTGCCACCACAGGAGGGCTTCCTTTAGCTCTCAAGATTATAGGTTCATTTCTCAAAGGAAAAGATAAAAGCATATGGAGAAACTCACTGCAGAAATTGAGTAAGATGCCTCATATAGATGTATAACAAAAGTTGAGGATAAGTTATGATTCATTAGAATATAAGCAACAACAAATGTTTCTAGACATAGCATGCTTTTTTATTGAAACTAAAGAAAAAATTGCCGCCTACATGTGGAAGGATCTCCAATATTGCCCAAATTCCGGATTGGAAAGAATGATTGAACTTTCGTTAATTGAAATTGATGACAATGATGAGTTGAGAATGCATGATAATTGAGAGATTTAGGTAGAGCTATTGCCTGTACAGCAAATAAGAAGCCTTGGAAATGTAGCAGACTATGGGACGAGAAAGCCATAATAGTTCAACGAAGCAAGGTAACAATCATGTCTACTTTTGGCCTCTCCCATGTTCTCTAATGGTAATCCCTCATATTATTATTCTTATTGTTCTTTTACTCTAGATCTTTGACTAGTGTCAACATGTTGTTAGCATTTTCTGGGTAAAAGCTACATCCAGTTTTGGCCTTTAGTTCATGAAAGGTTTGCAGTCGTGACTATTCCACAGCTCATCTCTTGATGCATAAAAAAGGATCTGAAAAGGGGTTTTTAAAATTGGGTATTATTAGTTCTGTCTATATTGTTCTTTTGCTGTCTTAACATTACTTTCTAGCAGTTTTGTACTGCTTCAGTGCTTTTTACTATACTACAAGTTGAAGATCCTAGCGTCACCCAGGTTTGGAGATTTACTTATACAAATATCATTTAAGTAAGATTATATCAGAAAATACTATAAATACATATAAGTTTTTTTTTTAAAAATAATTTTATGCCGATTGATTTATATTTTTTGACGAAGTAACAGGAACTTCGTCATTGATCATCGTCGAATATATGCAGGTCCTACTTTATGGCAAAAGAAGAAGAAGAAAAAGTAAAGATTTCAGTTAAATTATTCGCACCTAATAAATATTGGCTACGACTCAAGAATTTATTCAATTTGAAGTAGTAAGATCTTATGAAGTGATTTTATGTGTATAAATAATTTATACAATTTGTTTTCTAGAATTCCTTGCGCATGTTTACAACGGAAATGCAATATGATAATGTAAATGCAAGATAGAAAGAAAATAAAAAAAAATGGTTTGATTGTATTGCCCAGGTAATGTTACCATCATAATTGAAGAAGCACCTTGGAATCTATTTTTTTTTTTTAATAATCTAGAAACGTATAAATATGTTATTAACATAATTTTTTTTTTGGTAAGGATAAATATGTTATTAACATAATTGCTTGAAAAACAGCACTACATAGTTGGATGACTCCCACTCTATAATTAATGGAAAATAAGAATTAATCTTGTCACTTATAGGACTAATACACTTTAAAAATTCAAATTAAAATTTCGATTGCAAGTTTAGCTTTTGTTTTATTGTCATTTAGACCAAGTTATAGTCAAATTAACAAAGTATAATGTTGGAAGACTGTTCAAGATACATTAATTACAGAGTAAGTGGCATAATTAAGGTATTTGGGTTACTTATGAGCTTTGCATGTGTACATGGATCGATCATGTTTATACATATGAAAGGTGAGAACTAACAGTATTTTCGCTCGTGATGCAATAAAATAAGGCTAATTTACCCTGCTTTCGTATTATATGCTGGTGTTTGCACCCGTGTTGTGCATGGATCTAGTCATAGCTATCATGAGCACGTAGTTCAGCATTAATGGATATTGTGCAAAATCAAACAACAATAAATTATGACTAAAATAAATGAAGTAACATCTGAAACATGATATTGCACATGTTTATACAAAGTAATCAAGTTTCCCACCACCCCCAAGATGAAAATTTGAAAAGCAAATATCAAAATCAAGAATAAATGACTGAAGGAAAATTTGAAAAGCAAAAGATCAAAATCAAGAATAAATGATTGAAGGACTATTGAAAGGTGAAAGAAACTATATCTTACTCATCTTCAATTTATCTGCACTTAGTGTAGTTCAATATCCACCTTGATTATGTAATGAGGGAGCCTTTTGAAGAAAGGACTTATCGAGCCTTTTAGGCGCCCACACATGGTCAAAAGAGAAGATTGAAAAAAAAAAAAATACTGTCGTTTGATATTAGATGTTAGATTTGATAGGATTATAAGATGGAGAAAAAATATTTAGGCTCCCATTGATCCGTGGAAAATGAATGATTTGAAAATTATCTTTCTAAAAAGTAATTGTTTGTATTGCTTGATATAATTAGTCAATAAAAAAGTTTTTATCATTGATAGTTATTTATGTCTAAATATTTTAATTAACAATGATAATATTATTCGTTCATTAATTTTTGTAAGTGATTTCTTTTAGGAAAATATTTTCAAATTATTCATTTTTCGTTAAACAAAAGGAACCATAAATCATAAAATAATATAACTGGAGGAGAAAATAAGAAATGAGAGAATGGAAAAAAGAAGAAGAAGGATAATAGTAATAATGATTGCGAACCTAGTATACCAATTCATAGATTTTTATATGAACAGGTGAACGCACTAATGCACTTACAAATTCGTAATATCAGGCTGATTTGTATCTTGATTCTAATGGCAAACCAGCACCAAAAGAATCTTTTTTCACTATAGCAAAGATTGAACAAATCAAAGAACAAAGGAAATACATGAAGATAATTTATTAAATTATTAGATCGTCAGGATTATTTAATTTTAATCTCTCTCAATTCCATGAGACAATAATTTTGGTCTTGCAATCATGCGTACTAAAAACTCACTATGCTATTGCGCATGCAAAAATGTGAAAGAAGCAATCAGTCTCTTTCATTGTCGGCTCTTTGCAATTGATGTAAAAGTTCAAATGACGCTATGATATAAGTAAGAAAAGTAAACTGTTGGGATGAAAATAGAAACTCTAATAGATGGAAGACTACCTACTCGATAATTGATATCATTCAACAGGCGCAAATTGAAGGACGGCTGATTGACCAGTGCGCTTATCTTAGAGTAGTGTTGATCTTTTCGAGCTTGAATCTCCAAAATTGAAATGTCAAGCTAAACTTCCCTTGCTCAATTTCTTTCTTCTCTAGCAATCTGTGGATTTTTGGAAAGTTTTGGTCACGCCACATGCAAATAAAGAGATAATTGGGGAAAGAGAGAGACATCTGAATGGAATTGTAAAAGGGTATATAGTGAAAGGACAATACCGAAAGGTGAAAAGAAAGACTAATGAAATTCCCAATATAGATGCACGTCATTAATGTGATTGCGTAATTGTAACTTTTTGTTAACCTACTTTTATAGGCTTTTGTGCACTAAAGAATGTGTATTTTTATTGGCCGAATGTGTTTTCTTTTTTTATTAATAACCAATTTTTTAAAAAGGTTTTGTCAATTATTTTTCCCTTAGTTGCGTTATAATTTGAAGGCCTATTCTTTTTTCGATGAAACGAAAAGTTACTGCTTCGATTGCACAAAAGTCAACTGTTGAAAAAGAAATAAATACAGAGAGTTGTCTTTACCAAAAAAAAAAAATAAATACAGAGAGTTGCGCTTCTAGAGAAAAATGACCAAACACTCTCGTTTCCATTCAGCCATATGCCAAAATGAACAATATTTCATGAACGGAAAGGAAATAAGTTGTCATGCTTTATGAATGCATAAATGCTTGTAATAAACCCGATTGGGTACTTTTTTTAGGTTCAAAAGTGTAACGGTTTTCACAATTGCAAAGGGACAGCATATGTGCTCCGGTGGAGGGAATACTTGGTAGTCAATGCTTCGTGAGTTACAGAATTTAATGTAAAAACTTATAAGAAACCTAGACTATTTCATGGAGGAATTTTACACGAGATCACCAAAATTTGTGGCATGAAAGTGAAAATTGTAATACAACATGATTGTGTAGTTATAAAAAGATCATACGTTTCTCTGTAAGTGGAGAGAAAATGCATTGGCCACAATAGCATGTGGACCCATGCTAACAAAAGGCAGTTGGGCAGTAATGTATGATATTCCTTGTTTAATGACACTTTTTATTCATGTCAAGATCAGGGAATGCCCTGTGTTGATATTTACTATCCTCAATTTTATTTTATTTTTTTTTGTTGTAGGAAGAAAATAGAAATATTGAGGCACTACGTCTAGATGAAAATGGCTCAAACATGTTCATGAATTGAAGGAGCTTCGAAAGGATGCCTTATTTGAAGTTCCTTCATCTGAGTAAAGTGGATTTTGATGGAAATTTTGAGGATTCACTTTCTGAATTAAGATGGCTAGAGTGGGAAGAATGTCCTAACTCTTTCAGGGTGACTAATGTTCGTTTGGAGAAATTACTCATACTTGATTTATCATATGGTTATATTAGTCAAAGGAGAGGATGGAGTTCAATCAAGGTAAATATGAGAAATGCTTTCTCTTGTGTTACATTTGATGATGAATCATTATATTTCCAACTGCTAATCTTGGAACATGTTTCTTTTTTGTAGATGGAGAGGTTGAAAGTTCTCAATCTTTCTCATTGCATTGGATTAGTGAGAACCCCTAATCTCTCTGCATTTAAAAGTTTAGAGATACTAATCCTGGAATGTTGTTATAATTTGAAGGAAGTCGACCCTTCAATTGGAAATGCTAATTGCCTCACTTCCTTGAACTTAAATTATTGTCACAAACTCAAGAAGTTGCCCTCGCAACTAGGTGAACTGAAGTGCCTCGTTTCTTTAAAGTTGGTCTCATGTTGGACACTCAAAGAGCTACCCAAAGAAATGGGCGAATTGGAAGAACTGAAGGAACTTACAATAGACAGTGTTAACATAAAGGAAATTCCTCCATCGATAGATTCTTTAACAAAGCTGGAGATACTCGGTGCCTGCATTTGCGAGTCATTGGTTGGACTTCCAGACTCAATTAGCCATATGGTAAATTTGTTGACCCTTGACTTGAGATGGTGCAAGGATTTTAAGAACTTCCAGAGAATATTGATCTTCCATGAAATTACAGTGCCTGTTACTAGGCAATATGCCTCTTCCATCTGCTGATTTGGGGTATAGGAGGTATTATGATAATGCTTATCAGTTCAATCATATCCCCATTCAATTGGGAAGTTAGAATCGTTGATTGAACTGCATTTGACATGTGCAAATTTTTTGGAATTATCTGAATCCATTGTGGACTTGAAAATTTTGAAAATTTTGAAAATTGCTGGGGGTAAAGAATTGAGTAATTTACCTAGTACTCTTAGCAAGGTGGGCAAACTTGAAGAATTAGATGCCATAGCTTGCAAGAGTTTGGAAGGGGGAGTTCCTATAAATGGGTTATCTTCATTGAAGATCCTTCAACTTGGGAAGCTTTTTCATGTCGTAAATCTTTTTGAATTGCAAGAAGAAGAGGGTCTATCGTTACAAATGTTCAGTGACCCGTCTTCTCAACAACACCTTGATTTAACTAATTGCGATTTTCCTGCCAACTTAACAGTTTTGGAAGTCACCTGTCAAAATCACGAATTGCCTCAACTTTCTCACTTAATCCATCTAAAAGAGCTCAGTTTTCAGTTTTGCAAATTTTTGGAATCCATCCCATTGCTTCCTTCAGGAATCTTGAACCTTTGCGTCTTCTTATGTGGTAAGTTGAAAATGTTGCCAAGTTTGTTGAGTTTGGAATCTTTGTCAGAATTACTTATCATAGGGTGTAGTGAGTTAATAGAAATCGAGGGTTTGGAAGGATTAAAATCTTTAGGAAGACTATTTTTGTGCGAATGCAAGAAGTTGCCCAATCACAACGGCCTTGAACATCTAGAGTCTTTGAGACAATTGGAAATAGAAGACTTAGATGCTTCACTAATGAATAATAATCTATTTCAAGTTCAATGCCTTGGCAGATTGAAAAACTTGGAAAGACTATGTATTGCTCATTGCCAGTCCCTTACAAGACTCGACATTTTGCAATTAACGCATATGAGGGAATTATTGGTCTTCAAATGCGAAGATGTAGACGAAATCAAAGGCCTTGAGGGGTTGAAAAATTGACATATTTAAATATCCGAGGGTGCAGTTCCATTAGAAAATTACTGGACCTCTCACTCTTAGATGACCTCAAACAATTAGTCATTGAAGGTGTTCAAATCTTCAGGATGTTCCGGGCTTGATGTCGCGACCAAATTTTCAGGTGTGAACCACCTAAAATTAGGCTAATGGATTGTTAAGCCTAAACTTAACTCAGGCTCTCCCAAGCTCATACCAATTCGCAACTTAGGTTTAAGTTCTTAACATGCTATTGATTCTTAATTAGGAGTTGACACTAATCAGTTTATGATAGGTTGATTAGACACCTAAGTAAAATAATGTGAGAATTATTTTACTCCTACGAACTAGAGACTTTGGGTACGGGAACTTGGTTATACTAGACTTCTCTAATTCCCTTTCGGTACCATTTCTTTTTATTTTAAAAAATGTTTTTGCAGGCAATTTGGATTTATTTTAAATTTATTTCTCTAACATATGAGGTGATCATACGGGTGTACAAACCACTAATTTAACACCCTAAAAAGCGATGAATAAATTACATAACTTATCTTAAAGCAACGAAAGCATTGCAATGTTAAATCAGAATTTATATCAACAACCCTAGATATGATTTCTAATTAACATGCAATTGTTTGTTTTTTTCCTTTTTCACTTATTTAATGAAAATCATGCAATATGCAATGCAATATAAATAAATGACCTAATTCTAATGACATGCAATGGACCTAACAACAATCACAAGATGGCATGCATTTCATGAATCTAATCCTAATGAGATGGGCATGATTACCTTCTAAGCATTTAAAAAAAAAAAATAACTAACCTATCATGCAATCAATTTCAATCTACATGGGATGCAAATGCATTTTTTTTTTTTTGTATTTTCGGGATATATAGAGCAATTAAAAGATAAGCACCAAATCATCCACAATCATCAAAGATATTATCTATCATTCGAATTAGAAAACGATATCTAATCAAGCTTCATTATTTCGCTGATAAAATCGATAAATTGATCTTAAGCCTTAAAGATCAAGATATCAATTTTATTCCCGCGTGATTAATTATTTCATCTAAAGCCCTTATAGATGGAATAAAAAATTCATGTGTTGCGAATTTAAATCCTAATTAGGAGTGCACTTATTGCTCAAATTTAAAAATCATGTAATATTCTCAATCAAATTGAATTACAAAATATTCAAATTGATGGCCAACAAGATACTTACCTAAATTTAAATTTTTGTGTGGATAAGTTTCCCAAATCAGGATGCCGGCTCACAACTGTGGTCCAACGGCAAGGGGCTCACGAATGGCGGAGGCTACCCGGCTCGTGATGAGGGACTCCTTGGTGTCCGGCTAGGCAAGGTTGTTCGTGATGGGGGTTCATCGGTGGCCGCTTGCGCTCTAGCAAAGCAGGAGACGTGAGTGGTTTGCAGCTTCGTCGCTGGGCTGTCGGCGCACAAATTAGCCTGCAAAGTAGAGTAAAAAAAAAAGAGCAACGAACAATCAATTGCCGCGGCTGGGGTTGAGGATTGGTTGTCGACAATGGATCGATCAAGAATCGTCGATGGAGCAGGATTGTCGGTGAAGAGTGTCAAGCTCCGAGCACGAATGAGTAGTGCAAGAGCTTGATTGGCCGCTGCTTGACTTTGACTCTCTTTTTAAAAAAATAAACCTCTCCCCACTTGGCACTAGACTGATGATTGGTGATGTTGGGGTCTCACAGGAAAATCCAATATTTTTAAAGCTGCTGCAAGTGATCGTTGAATGCTGCAATCACAAGAGACCTATAAAAAATAGAACACGTTAAGCACGATGGTTCCTGCTGGGAAACTTGTTGGCAAGGAGAGGAGTGCTGGGGATTGTCACGCCGAAGTTGGTGTGGAGGACTGTAGAGTACGCTTGGATTTATAATGGACGAAAAGATTGCGCATGCCACGAAACAATCGACAATTTCGACGGGAACCCAGCAACCGTGTGCTGAGATCCCGAGTCGTGGCTGGTGAGGCGGACCATCAAGTCAGCCACGGTAGCAGTAGCAAAACCAGCGAGTCATCGTTGCAGGTTGGATCAGCTTCATCAAGGCAACATCCACGTCGGTAAAGGGTGCAAGAACTTGAAGGTGCTCGTTGTTGATTCAGGGCAGCAACCACGCGTCGCAGAGTTAGACCCGACAGCAGCAACGTTTTCGTGGATTGACACTAACTCAGCTAGGTGGAGCGGTTCAGGGGCTCGTTGGAGTCCGTGGTCGCAGCTGACTTTGCTGGTCGCTTCGCCAAGAGACGTGTCTCTCTCCACTGGTTATGTCGACCTCCGAGCGGTGCTGGTCAGATCATGGGATAACCATACGACCACCCATGATCATGAGGGATAGTAATATGGTGGAGAGAAAGAAAGAAAAAGGCAGAAGCCCCAATGTGGTTATGGGAGGAGAGAAATATTAAAAAAAATTCTGAATTGAGGCCGTGCTTCTCTCTCGATCTCTCACTTTCCGATGGCTGCCCTCATGAAACCTCACTAGCAGATTGCCAATTTTTCCCGCAGATTGCCAATTTTTCCCTTTGAGATGATTTCTTTTCAGCTCCCCTCAATGTGGCCGTTTGTATCGATTGTGTGGCCCCTTCCAAAACCCTACACGTATTAATCTATTTATAGGCCACGGATTAGGGTTTTTAATTTTCCAAAATCATATCCACAAAAATTTCTTTTCCAAATGCAATATTTGCTTTTGAATTGGAATCTCACAAAGATAAATCTGTAAAATCTCCCCAAAGATACGGGCTTTGGTCAATTTGCTCTCTCCGTGGGCTTAGCCTGACTCATCAAATTAAAGTTTCCGAAATTCATCATCCTCACCAGCCCAATGTAAATGCAAATTAAAAATAAATACACCTAAAACTATATACTATGCAATTGACTATTTTTTCATACAATAAATGACTAATCACCAAAATTTAGGTGTTCGACCAAAAAAAAATCTTAAATGAGGGACAACTACAAGGCCTCAACAAATTGCCCACACCTGTCGAATTTTGGAGGTTTTACGGAATGATGGGGAGTCATTTTCGGATGAACTTTTGGAAATCACAGAGCTCTAGGAGTCAAGGCGTCTAAATTCTAATAGACATTCAGCGATGCAACTTGTTGGAATATCGTTCATTGTGCTACTGCAGCAGAGAAACCATCGGTTCATGAAAATAACGCTCCGATCAGTAGAGAGCTCTAGCCACGATGTCGGAACGATTCACATGTCCTTTCAAAGGTAAATAAAAGCAGGTCACGCTATTCATTGTTGAGATGTGTCGCCATTCAATTTGAAAATGTAGGGCTTCCTTACAAAGTAAATCCACCAAGATTTGGGGAGGGGAAGAAATCCAGTCCGTTCGCAATGGAGTTGGTTTCATGATGGCAATGGAGGTGATACGCAGCTGTGAGATAATTATGTGTGCATCCACAAGCGTCCCTTCTGTGTTTCGAATAATGCAAGCGATTGCTCCTTCGATCGAGCTTTCAACGAAGGGATTCATCAATGTTGACCTCTAAAGATCCGACCTTTGGGGGTTTCCAATTCTCATAAGAGGTGGGAGCTTCAAGGTCTGATTTTTTGCTTTGAATTCCATCTCCTACAATTGGTGAGAGAAGTTAGAGCTCCTGTAGTGCTTGAATTGGGTCTGGGGGTTTCTTTCGAAAGATGAAGTTCTTACGGGAAGTCCAAATAAGCCGAAAGATGGTTGCTACAAGTGCCAGAGAAGGTGGGTTTTCCGTGCTTTTAAGGAATTGCATTAGCCTTATCTCTACTTTGCTTAACCCTAGGAAGAAACCTGAATGTTTAGATGGTTAAACCCATATGTCTCGCATCCGAGGACAAAGGAGAAGGGGACGCTCTGGTGATTCCACCAGGTCTCTACACAGTGAGCAGTAAAGATCCAATACTATTTTTCGCTTGTATAAGTTCTCCATTGTAGACAGACTATTCTGACATGCATTCCATAGGATGAGATTAATTTTAGGGATTGTTTGCATTTTCCAGGTCCTATTCCATAAAGCCTGAGGAGCCCAGAAAGATGAGGAGGCCATTGGAGCTTTTTGGACATTCTAGGTAAGTCTTATGTAGTTGTAGCCACTCTTTATTGAGTAATTTCCCATTGATGAATATGTCCGCACTAGTTTGTCTTGAATAGAGTGGGTTGTTGGAGGAATAGCCAGAATTTCCTTCGCGATGTCCTCTTGGAAAATATTTCGAAGAAGAGGTTCATTCTAGGAATTTTCTTTGTGGTTTATAACCTCTACTACCTGTTGCGGGTCATTTTCATTCACTGGCCCTCCAATTAGGCCTCTTTTCAACCATCCGCCCTCTATGATACTTATTGATTCTCCTGTTTCAACTGTCCACATTGAAGATTCTAAGATTGAGTATCTTCCCTCTAGTAAGCTTTGCCAGCCCCAAGAGGGTTTGTGCCCTTTCCCAGCGTGCTAGAAACTCCTTTTTGGGAAGTAAATCCATTTAAAAATTTGACCCCATAAAGAGCAAGACTGGTGCATTAATCTCTAGGCTTGCTTTCCTAAGAAAGCTTTGTTAAGAGAAAGTAAATCTTTGAATCCCATGCCTCCATTGTCTTTCCTTTGCTTCAAGAAATCCCAAGTCTTCCAAAATACCAGAGTGAAATTCTTTGCTTTTCCACTAAAATGCTGTCATTCTGTGTTCAATCACTTTACATATGGAAACCAGATTCTTGAAAATTGACATTGCATATTGAGGAAGAACTTGCACTACTGTTTTTTTAGTAATATCTCCTTTCCTGATTTAGAATTTAAAGATTCCTTCCAACCTTCCATTTTTTTGTTAACTCTTCCAAGTATCCATGCAAAACATATTCTTCTTAGACTCTCCCCAATCCAAAGGAATTCCAAATTATTTTCCTGTTTTATCCAGTTCTAGGACACGCTATTCATAAGCCATATTGGCTTTTATGGTCTGTGGACACCCTGAGCTAAAGAGTATTCCTGATTTGTTTAGGTTTATCTCTTGCCTAGTAGCAAAACCATATTGTTGTTACATCCGATATAGATTGGCATTCTTGAATTCTCCCATCTAAAATGAAGATGGAATCATCCGCAAATAGGAGATGTGATATGGTAGGGGAAGAAGAGTTGAGCTTAATACCCTTAATACTGTCATCCTCCACTATTTTCTTCATCATAAGAGATAAAATGTTTGCTACAAAAATAGAGATGAGGGGATAAAAGATCACCTTGCTGAAGTCCTTTGGAAGGTTGGAAGTAAGGAAGATGATTCTCATTATATTAAACACTGAATGAGACTGAAGATACACATTTCATAACCCATGTAATCCACTTTTCATCAAAGCCTAGTTTTCTTAAGCATTCCTCCAACAAGTCCCATTCTACTCTGTCATATGCCTTTTTTGTATCAAATTTCAAAACCGCTGGAATTTTTTCCTCCTCTTCTTTGCTCTTAGTTGATGCAACACTTCATGCACTATCAAAATATTTTCCTAGATAAGTCTCCCACTCATAAATGCACTTTGCTCTCGAGCTATCAATTTCGATGACCAAGTTTTGAGTCTATTCATGATTACCTTGGATATGATTTTATAGGCAAAATTGCACAAACTAATGGGGGTGGAATTGATCAAGAGTTTCTAGGTTAGGAATTTGTGGAACTAGAGTAATGTGGGTTCTATTTAAATTAGGATTCATTTTTCCTGATGTGAAAATATTCTTAACTGCTGCAAATACTTAGAAATTGATTTTCTTGAAGTACTACTTTGGAAGAATGATTGGCTTCTCCCTTGAAATTTGTTAGAAGTAAGAAGGGTAAATGGGTTTTTACCACTTTTAGGGTTTATTTTGATGTATATATATTAAAATTTATTGAATAATATGATGTACGTTTCCCTCACATGGTATCAAAGCCTAGGGCTTAACCCTAGACAACGTAGCAGTCACTTGCTACCGTCGACTCGCCGCAATAGGCGGCCGACGCCACTACCGGCGCGGCTTGTCACAATCAAGCGTCTCTCTCTTTCTCTTGCTTCCTCGTGTGACCACTTTCTCACACGACTCCTTTCTCAGCCTTTCCCTAAGCACGGCTCTTTCACGCGGCTTGCTTGGCTCGGGTGGCTCATGCAGCTCCATCATGTGACTCATGCAATGTGCTGGGTCGCTAATTTTGGTTGCGCAACTCCATCGCGTGGCTCACAGGCTTGTTGGGTTGTTGGTTTTGGTGGCTAACCCACTAGATTTGCATGAGGACTAACAACGCCATAAGCATAGGCATTGCACCAAGGTTGGGTCTTGAGGTATTTTCGTGGGAGAAGGTGCGATCTTCTTTAAGTGAATTAGGTTTTGGGATGAGCTATTTTGGGAGTACGGATATTTTCCTTTGCAACTGAAAAGAGGAATTCTTTTTTGTCCCTTTACACCAATCTTCTGGAGTTTCTATGGTCCGTGTTGCTTCGTCTTTGATGGCTGGGGAGTTAATTGACCATTTTCTGATTATAAATTTGCTAATCTGAGGGTCTGTGAATTGGTGGCAATTTTTATTACTTTATGTGGGTTGTGGAGATCTTGTGTGGTAATATTGGGTTATTAAATTATTGAGGCTAAGTTGTTTAACGGAAGCTAAGGTCAAAGTTTGTTTATTATTATTTGGAAAATGGGCAATCACTTGAAAAGTACAATTGAAGTAGATCCTGAGAAGAATAATACCGTGATGACTGAGGTGATTTCCTCTTCGTCTAATTGAATTTCTAATAAGAAGCTCACAGGTAGTGCTAACTTCCACCAATGGAAGAAAATCGTGAAGCTTACTTTGACAAGCAGGAATCAACATAGACACTTAACTGAGTTTAAGCCCAAAGATGATGTAACTTGGGATGGTGTTGATGCATATATTCTTGGTCAAATGCTGAATTCTATGAAGAGTAATGTAGTTGATATGGTAACTCATATTGATACAGTTAGAGAACCATGGAAGTATTTGAATGTGTTGTATTTTGGCCAAGATAATTTGTCACAGATTTATGAGCTATCACAGGAGTTTTATCGATTTGAAAGGAAGGGATGCTCTATTACCTAGTGCTTTGCAGACTTTAAGAGATTGTATGAGGAGTTGAATGTCGTTCTCCCTATTTCAACTAATGTTCAACAAATGCAACGTCAGGGGGAACAATTGGCTGTAATGGGATTCTTAGGAAGTCTTGGTTCTAAATATGAAATTGTTAGGTCTCATATTCTTGGAGGAGAGAATATAGCATCACTCACGGATACATTTGCTCGATTTCTTCGAGTATTTCATGAGTCTTCTCAGGATACTACATCTATGGTTGGGAGTTCAACTCTTGTGTCCTAGGCTTGAACTGGTAGTGGTAATAGGAGTGATGGAGGAAACCGTGGCGGATATAGTGGGCGTGGTGTTCGAGGAGGAGGCCGAAGCATAAGAATAGGGAGAGGTCAAGTTCATCGGCATCCTTATGGACAATTCCACATATTTACTGATAATTCGAGGACTACACGAGTTTGTCATTACTACGGCAAACCTAGTCATATTCAAAATTTTTGCTACAAGCTACATGGGAGACTAGGGCAATAGCACCAGTTTGCTAATACGATGTCTAATATTGACTCTACTCCACAGTCATCTAAAGACAATGTAGTGGTTATGTCTGGTGAGGATTATGCTCGGTACAAATAATCTCAAATCTCACAGCCTGTTTCTTCCACTGCTACTTTGGCACAGATAGGTAATGCTATTGCATGCCTTTCGGCTACTTCTCATCATTGGATCATTGATTCAGGGGCTTCTGATCACATGTCAGGTCTTTCAGGTATATTTTCTTCTCTTTCTCCGTCTTCATCAATAGTTACTCTAGCCAATGGATCACCTACACATGTTAAGGGAATTGGCACAATTAACCAACTCCTTCATTGTCCGTTGTCCTTAGTGCTTTATCTTCCACAATTTCCATTTAACCTCATGTTTGTTAGTAAGTTAACAAAAAACTTTCAGTGTTCAGTAACTTTTTATCCTGATTCTTGTATTTTCCAAGATCTGGCTATGAAGAAGACGATTGGTAAAGGACGTGAGGAAGGGGGGCTGTATGTACTTGAAGATGCTTCTTCATTTGCTTGCTCAAGTGTTGCGTCCCCACATCAAATCCATTGTCGTCTTGGTCATCCTTCTCTACGTAGTCTTCAAAAGTTGGATTCTAGTTTGCAATCTCTTTCTAGTCTAGAGTCCAAGTCATGCCTGAGATAGCTAGTATAAGCACCTAGAGGGGGTGATTTCTCGAGATACGGAAGTGATACAAGGCAGACGATAGAAAGAGAGTTCTCTTTTGATTAACAAAATGAAATACGATTAAAGTAAAGCAAAGAGTAGGGAAGAGAAAATTGAACACAAGATTTATAGTGGTTCGGCTTATTCCAAGCCTACGTCCACTCTTCCGCACTAACAGCCCACCGGCTGGATTTCACTATGAGCAAAAGAGATGTTACAATAAAGTTCTCCCTTGATTCCACAGTGTAGATACTCTACCACACTTCTTCAAGGATTCTCACAAATATAGACTCTCTCTTTTGTGTATAAGATTTCGCTCAACAGATGAATTGACTAAGAACAAGGAGCTTCAGACTTTAGAATTCTTCTATCGTGCACGCACTCGAACAACTGGAACGTCTTCCTTATATACTCATTTATGCCATCATACTCGTTGGCACTTACCAAAGGAATTCCTCTAATCTACCCGTTGGACGGAATCAATTAGGAAGATCATTTGAGCTATTAAATGAACATGTCGATAGCCCATCAATCCTATTCACCCATACAATTAGGATCTCGGTTTCCATAAGTAGAACATTCCAAGTATACTTTGCCAATCATCGGATTCTTAATCTTCGAATCAATCATGATCAAAATAAAGGATTCCGTTATGTTATATCCAGCCAAGAGATCTTCTCCAGTTGATAAAGTCACATCCTTTATGAAACATCCAGTTTTGGATAGCCTTTCTTCAACGGATTAGAAACTGTCAATGAGGATAGACTTTGAGTCTTGAGTCTGGCTGTCCGAAGGTCTTCAGACTTTAAATAGCAGAGTCTGCAAATCTTCAGACTAGACTGATGGAAACGTTTTGTCAGCTTCAACTTCACGAAGATTTCTCCAACAATCTCCCTCTTTTTGATGGTGACAAAACTTTCCTGTAGATTTGGATAACTTTGACCTACAAAATATTACTCAAACAAATATGGATATCTTATAAAGATAAATGACTTAATAAATGATAACGCTAGAATGTACAACCACAGAAATTAGGTTAGTCTTGCATGTGATAAAGCCATCCATAAGATATCAATAGTAGTTAATATAAGCAGTCAAGTCCAAATCCAAATTCAGTCCACATCCAGACACAAAAGTAAAGTCAAACATCAAAATAATCCAAAAGTTCAAAAGTTGTAAAGATTCAAAGTTTTCAAATCTCGCATCTCTCCCCCTTTTTGTCAGCATAAAAAAGGTTGAGATAAAAATGGAGTAGAGTCAAGAATGCTTGGGAACACGAACAAGCTGGAAATCTCCCATTGACTGAACGATGCCTTCCAGCCTTTTCAAGTCTTCCTTTAGTTGTGTAACATCCTCACCCTTAGCATTAGCCTGAATCTGAAGAGAAAGGGCTTGGATCTGATCATTCAAGGAACCCGAAGAAGCTTGACCTGCATTCTGTAAATTCTGAACTTCGCATCCCAAAGCATATATCTAACCTCGCATTTCCAAGAGAACATCCATAATTCTGCAAAAATCTGCTGAATTACCGGTCTGCGTACTGGCTTCGGCATGATCTGATAGAGTAAAGGCAGACGATGGCAGATCAGCATAATCACGCAGATTTGGCGATGAAATATCATGTCCTTCCTCAGGAAATTGAGAGACATAAATGTCCTCTGGATCTGCTGGAGAGCGACTGACTCCCTCACTGGTAGCAGGATATGAGGACATTCCTCTTCTTTCTTGGTCTCCCCCTGTTTCCATGCATTCAAGTGGAGAAGAGTGTTCCTCATGTTCTCCTTCATCTTGATCTCTTTTCTCTTCTTCTTCTTCTTTTTTAACTCTTTCCTTCTCAGCATCTCTTTCTTCTTCTTCTCTCTCCTCTGTTTCTTTTTCCTCTGCTTCTTTCTCTTCTCTTTCTCTAGTCCTCTGTTCTAAGTCTTTCTCTGGAACAAAACGACTTAGATTCTTCAATACCATAGCAGAAATGATGATGTTTTCATCATCATCTTCATCCTCAACGATGAGAGCTCTTCTTTTCTTGGATGGAACAACCATGGGCTCCTTCCCTTTTCTTTTTGCTGCAGAAGAGATTTGATGAGTTTTGACTGGAGTCTTCTCCTTGAATTTCTCTAAGGCCTTGCTTAGTTTCTTCAGACGCATTTTAGTCACAATTTTCAGTCCTACCACCATATGATCACACGATCGAGCACAGAGAATTTGTGGAGGCTGAATATTCAAATGTTTGAATAACTTCGTCACAAGACTTGGATAAGGAAGTTGACCCCGTCCTTCACCACTTTACTCTATACATGTGGAACATAACAAAGGTGAGGAAGAGAAAACTTTTTCCCGATGATGGCATACATCAGCTTTGCCTCTGAACTTGAAACATCAGTCTTGGAAGTTGATTTCGGTTTGAGGCAATTGATCACAATCTTGTGAAGCAGAATGTTAAACGCACTCATCCTCAAGTAGGAAATCTTTTCCTCTGTTCTTCTATCCTTAACAAGTTCCAATGTGGCACGAGCAATAAAAACATTGATAGGTTGATATCTTCCTCTCTCAACCCCAATGGCATCCGCCAACATATCCATATCCACCACAAAGTCCTGATCTTGGACACTAAAAAAGAATCTATTCGCATCCAGGAAACTAAGATTCGAATAGAAATAAGCAGTCAATTCAGCATGGGCTTCTGTGATGTCAGAACAGAACTGCTCAAGTTGAAAAAAACTAAACTTTTCCCTCAAATTGACATTTACAGCATCAAGGAAATCAAAATCCACACTCCTAGGGTTTATCACCCCACGCTTTAACAATTTTGAGTATAGAACCTTATGTTCCTTCGATCTAAACAACTCTGTTCTTTTTCCTCGAATTTTCGCCGCAACACCCATTTTTGGTTGAAATTGGTTGAAATTGGCTGTACAATTTGTCATCATCATTCCCATCTATCGGATTAAATCCCCCAACACGCGGATCACTTGGGATATTTGCAAGGGTTTCTTCTGCCAACCCTTTAGGAGCAATTCCCAAACTCTCCATTTTTCGCAAAAAGATATACTCATTTCCATGTCCTTTGTCCTTAAGAAATTCATCAATGTAGTTCAATGGAGTTCCGCCTCTTTTCGGAGCACGAAAAATCTTGTAAATAAAAGAGGGTTTTTGAACTCTTACGGGTTCTGCGTCTTCAACAATTTCTTCCTCTTGTTGATGACCAACACCTTGTGGTCTAGTTGGTGGAGAATGACGCTGTTGAGAATGTTGTGGGCTGTGGGGATACTCTTCTTCCTCGGTGAGATCGAAATGCGTAGGCCCCTCACTCTTCAACGATTTCTTTCTCTTGTTGATGACCAGCACCCCGTGGTCTAGTTGGTGGAGAATGATGCTGTTGAGAATGTTGTGAGCTCTGCTGCTGACTGGGATACTCTTCTTCCTCAGTGAGATCGAAATGCGTAGGCCCCTCACTCATTCGCCGTGGTCCCCTGCTTGCGATCCTCGAAGACTTTTTTGAAGACGACATCTTTCTTAGTCTTTGAAAAATTCCTTACTTGACTTTCCTAAGAAAGATAACAACTTTTTTTTTTCGAAGATTAAACAAGAGAAGAAAACAGAAATTGAAGATTGTTGCTTTTTAGGGTTTTGGAGTTAAGCGAAGAGAAACTGACTGTATATAGCTCAGTCGAAAGGAGAGAATACTAAATGTCGTAATGGAAAGTGAAAAGATGCATTTTTCCAAAAATAACTGTCTTTTTCGGGAAAATAGTCATTTCAAAATAACTCATTTTTTTGAAAAGGAAACGTTGCAATAATCATGTCAATTAAAGATAGCAATAATCAAACACGGTTGATGATCGTACCTTTTCAAGATGAGATTCAAGAGAGAAAATAACTTACAGTCAAAGTCTTGTATACTTACAGTCAAAGTCTTGTTTGTCTAAGTCTGAGAGTCTCTAGACTTTAACTTCTTCAAACCTCAAAATGTTGAGTTTGGAACGGATAATTTCAAATTGATTTTTCTCCAAAGACTTTGTAAATATATCCGCCAGTTGGTTCTTTGAGTCAACAAACTGAATTGAAATTTCTCCATTTTGAACATGATCTCTAATGAAATGATGTTGAATCTCTATATGCTTTGCTCTTGAGTGAAGAATCGGATTTTTAGTAAGATTAATTGCGCTGGTATTATCACATTTAATCTCCGTGCATGAATCTTCAATTCTAAAGTCTCTTAGCTGTTATTTTATCCACAGAATTTGTGAACAACAACTTCCAAGAGCTACATACTCTACTTCTGCTGTAGAAAGAGCTATTGTACTTTGCTTCCTTGAAAACCAAGACACTGTCCTGCCTCCAAGTAGTTGACAGGTACCCAAGGTGCTCTTTTTATCAACTCTGCATCCGGCTAGGTCTGCATATGAGTATCCAAGAAGAGCAAAGTCTCCTCTTTTAGGATACTAGAGACCAAAACTTGAAGTTGATGCAATATATTTAATAATACGCTTTGCATCATTTAAGTGAGATTCTTTAGAATCTGCTTGAAATCTGGCACAAATGCAAACACTAAACAAAATGTCAGGTCTAGAAGTTGTAAGATAAAGAAGTGAGCCAATGATACTCCTGTATAACTTCTGATCGACTTTCTTTCCTCCTTCATCTTTGTCTATCTTCAAGGAACTTGACATTGGTATATTAGCCTTTTTGCAATTGTCTAGTCCAAACTTTTTGACAAGATCTTTAGCATACTTTTCTTGATGAATAAAAGTTCATTCCTTCAGTTGTTTTACTTGAAGCCCGAGAAAGAATGTTAACTCATCCATCATGCTCATTTCAATTCATCCCGCATAATCTTAGAGAATTTCTTGCATAGACTTTCATTAGGAGATCAAAAAATAATATCATTGACATATATTTGAACAAGCGGAAAATTTTTGCTTTCTCTTTTAATAAACAAAGTAGTGTCTACTTTACCTTTTATAAAGCCTTTTTGAATTAAAAACTTACTCAGCTTGTCGTACCAAGCTTGAGGTGCTTGCTTTAAACCATACAAGGCCGTTTTCAGTCTGAATACTGAGTCTGGCTTCCTTGGGTCTTCAAACCTAGGTGATTGTTCCACATAGACTTCCTCATGGATAAATCCATTCAGGAAAGCACTTTTAACGTCCATTTGGAATAACATGAAATTCTTATAACAAGCAAATGGAAGTAATAATCGAATTACTTCTAACCTTGCTACTGGTGCGTAAGTCTCGTCATAGTCTATCCCTTCTTCTTGCGTATATCCCTTGGCCACGAGTCTTGCTTTGTTTCTTATGACTTTTCCTTTCTCGTCCATCTTGTTCCTGAAAACCCATTTAGCTTCAATAATAGATTTACTTTTTGGTTTAGGAGTCAACTCCTAGACATCATTAATTCTGAATTGTCTGAGTTCTTTTTGCATAGCTTCAATCCAACTTTCATCAAATAAAGCTTCATCTATGCTTTTGGATTCTATTTCAGAAATAAGAGCCACAGCACTAGACTCTTCGCACCTTTTAGATCTTATGCGAATTCCTTCATTAATGTCGCCAATAATAAGATCTTTGGGATGACTGGACTTATGCTTCCAGTTACCGGTTGATTTGTCAAGTTGATGATCACTTCCTTCATTTGAATCTTCAATAACCATTTGTTGCTGGTCTTTCAGAGTCTGAGCTGCTTCTTGAGATTTAGACTTTGTAGAGTCTGGAGTAGGTTCAGATTCTTCAAGATGAGTCTGAATGTATTCATTTTGCATAGAATCTTGAAATTTAACATTCATTGATTCTTCCACATATTGAGTCTTCTTGTTGTAAACTCTATACGCTTTGCTTGAGGTTGAATATCCAAGGAAGATGTCTTCATCTGACTTTTTTTTCAAACTTACCAACTCGATCATTTGCATTTTTCAATATAAAACATTTGCATCCAAACACATGAAAATATGAAACAATAGGCTTCTTTCATTTGAATAACTCATAGGGAGTTTTTTCTAGAATAGGCCTTAGAAAAACTCTATTAATAATATAACATGCTGTAGAAACTACTTTTGCCCAAAAACGTGAAGAGATATTGCTTTCTATTAAAAAAGTTTTAGCCATTTTTTGAAGCGACCTATTCTTTCTTTCCACAACTTCGTTTTGCTCTGGAGTATATGGAGAGGAGAACAAGTGCTGATAACCATTCATCACAAAATTTTGTAAAATCTTGATTTTCAAATTCACCTCCATGGTCTGTTCTTATACTTGAAATAACATACCCTTTTTCATTTTGAACCTTCTTAGCAAATTTTTCAAAGTAAGAGAAAGTTTCAGACCTACTTGCTAGGAAATACACCTAAGTAAATCATGAGTAGTCATCCACAATTACTAGGCAGTATTTCTTACCTCAAATGCTTTGTGTTCTGGTTGGTCCAAAAAGATCCATATGCAGAAGCTGCAGTACACAGTTAGTGGAAACTTGATTTATTGGTTTAAAGGAATTTCTTACTTGTTTTCCTAATATGCATGGTGTACATAGATCAGACTTTTGGTATGATAAATTGGGTAGACCACGAACAAGCTTCTTTGCTGAAATTTTGGCTATCTGCTTCATATTGATGTGCCCAAGCTTTCTGTGCCATAAGCTTGCTTCGTCTTGTATTGAAATTAGGCATTGCGATTCATCTGGTTTCACATCCAAGAGGTAGATATTTCCATGTCTTCGACTCATAAATGATTGAGTAGAATCTTTACTAATTCCCGAACATATTCCCTCTTGAAAGTTGATTTTGAAACCGATCGCATAGCTGACTAATACCGAGCAAATTGTAATTAAGTTCTTCCACTAAGGAAATATTGCTTATTGTGAGGTTTCCTATCTTTACGTTCCAAATCCCACAATTCTTCCTTTTTGTTTCCTCCAAATGAGACTTTTCCACCATTTACTTGAACGAGCTTTATGAAGTAATTTGAATCTCCATATATCTTAAGCATCCACTATCCGAGATACAATTTTACATTTTTCTTGATAGTGACCTGCATTTAAAAAAGAGACTTAAGCTTTCTTTGGTATCCATATTTTCTTGGGTCCATTGGTGTTAGTATGATATGCGGTTTTTGCCCATACTTTCTTAACAAGTTTCCAAACCATAGGACATTCTTTCTCAAAATGATCTAAACTATTGCACTTAGAACATCTGAGAGCATTACGACCTACTGGTTTTACAAAAACCTTTTTAAAATGATTTTTGTAAGCATCTCTTGAGGGTCTTTGCTTAATTCGTTCCTTTACCTTAGGAAAATCAATTAAAGGGATAGTTTCCGCAGACATTCCTAAACCAGATTTATTGAAATAAGGTCTTTGTGCTGAAAGAATTTTCTCAAGTTTCTTAAATCCAATTGAAAATCTTTTTGAAATGTTTGATATGTCATTTTTTAAAAATGCATTTTCTTTCGAAAGATTATCTTCACTTTCTCTAAGAGAATAAACATTTATGTCTAAACATTTCACATTTTCTTTCAAAACATTTTCTTGTTGTTTTAGAGCAGAATTTTCTCTTTTGAGTTCGGAAATCTTTTTGAGAGAAGTTTTAAGACTAAAACATAACTCATCGATGTATTTAGAAACTTTAACAGGGATTTTAAAGTTACTTACCTCAAATTCATTATTTGAATCTGAGTCTATCTCGGAGTTTGAGTCTAAATCCGATTGTGCCATCAAACATATATTGGCATAATCATCATCACTTTCTTCACACTCTGTATCACTCTAAGTTTCTGCTTTAAGAGCTTTTTGATACTTTTCAGCTTTTCCTTTCTTCTTCCTTAGAAGAGAACAGTTAGGTCTGATGTGTCCATTTTTCTTACATTCAAAGCAGACTACATCTTTGTTTGATTCATCATCAACAGACTTAGTCTGTTGCTTTTGAAAACTTTGTTTCTTTGGATTGAATCTTCTTCCTTTTCTGTTCAGCTTTCTGAATCTTCTTATCATGAGAGCAAGCTCCTTATCATCCATATCGTCTTTAGAATCCATAACATCATAATTATCATTGGATTTTAATGTAATTGATTTCTTACCTTTAGAGTCTTCGTCTTCATTGATTCGTTCCACTTCATAAGACTGAAGAGTCCCAACCAACTCATCAACAGATAGTGGCATGATTCTTTGGGTCTCTCTGATTGAGGTCTTTATGTGATTCCAATCCTTGGAGAGTCCACGCAGTAGCTTGTTTACCTTCATGGGATCAGAAATTGGTTGACCTTGATTTTCAAGACCATTCACGATTTCTGTAAAACGACTAAACATATCAGTTATAGATTATCCTGATTTCATTTTGAAGGCTTCGTATTGACCGAGGAGAATGTTGATTCTAGTCTCTTTCACTTGATCGGTTCCTTCATAAGTAATATGTAATCTATCTCAGACTTCTTTAGCTGTAACACAAGAAGATATTCTGTTATATTCAGTAAGTGATAAAGCACAATATAAAGAATAAATTGCTTTTGCATCAAGAGCTTGTCTCTTGATTATCTCTTCCTGAGTCATTTCACTAGACTCAACAGTATCTTTTCCTCTCTCTAAGACAGGTGCAGCTTTAGGAATGATTCTTTTTTCTACAACGTCCCATTCCAGAGGATCCTTTGATCTTAGGAATGCCTTCATCTTGTTTTTCCATATGTTGTAATCCTTTCCATCAAAGTAAGGTGGTTTGGTATTGCTTTGCCCTTCTACCAGCTCTAGAGGCAACATACTAGCCATGGATCTTTAACTCTGAAATAAAACACTTCAAACAAAGTGAGTACACAAGCTCTGATACCAATTGAGATAGCTAGTATAAGCACCTAGAGGAGGGGTGAATAGGTGTAAAAACAATTTCTCGAGATACGGAAGCGATACCAGGCAGACGATAGAAAGAGAGTTCTCTTTTGATTAACAAAATGAAATACGATTAAAGTAAAGCAAAGAGTAGGGAAGAGAAAATTGAACACTAGATTTATAGTGGTTCGGCTTATTCCAAGCCTATGTCCACTCTTTCGCACTGACAGCCCACCGGCTGGATTTCACTATGAACAAAAAAAATGTTACAGTAAAGTTCTCCCTTGATTCCACAGTGTAGATACTCTACCACACTTCCTCAAGGATTCTCACAAATATAGACTCTCTCTTTTGTGTATAAGATTTCGCTCAACAGATGAATTGACTAAGAACAAGGAGCTTTAGACTTTGGAATTCTTCTATCGTGCACGCACTCGAACAATTAGAATGTCTTCCTTATATACTCCTTTATGCCATCATACTCGTTGGCACTTACCAAAGGAATTCCTCCAATCTACCCGTTGAACGGAATCAATTAGGAAGATCATTCGAGCTATTAAAGGAACATGTCAATAGCCCATCAATCATGCTCGCCCATACAATCAGGATCTCGGTTTCCATAAGTAGAACCTTCCAAGTATACTTTGTCAATCATCGGATCCTTAATCTTCGAATCAATCATGATCAAAATAAAGGATTACATTATGTTATATACAGCCAAGAGATTTTCTCCAGTTGATAAAGTCACATCCTTTATGAAACATCCAGTTTTGGATAGCCTTTCTTCAACGGATTAGAAACTGTCAATGAGGATAGACTTTGAGTCTTGAGTCTGGCTGTTCGGAGGTCTTCAGACTTTAAATAACAAAGTTTGCAAATCTTCAGACTAAACTGATGGAAACGTTTTGTCAGCTTCAAAACACTTCACGAAGATTTCTCCAACAATGCCAACTTGGCAAATTACATCATGTTAGTTACACACCTCAAGTCATTAAACGAGCAGCATCTCCTTTTTATTAGTTTATTAAGATATTTGGGGTCCATGTCATGTGGTTTCTAATTCGGGTTTAAGATATTTTGTTACTTTTGTCGATGACTATTCAAGAGTTACTTGGTTATATTTAATGAAAGATCATTTATAATTATTTTCTATTTTTCGTGCATTTATATTTGAAATTTATACTCAATTTGGCATGCATGTTAAAGCTCTACGTTCTGATAATGCTAAAGAGTACTTTTCCACATCTTTTTTCTGATTTTATGACTCAACATGGTATGATCCATGAATCTTTCTGTCCTGATACTCCACAACAGAATTGTGTTGTTGAAAGGAAGAATAGGCATTTATTGGAAGTTACTAGATCCATGTTATTTGAGATGAAGGTCCCCAAAACCTATTGGTTTGATGTTGTTCTAACTGTATGTTATCTCATTAATCGCATGCCTTCTTCTGTTCTGCAAGGTGGTATTCCTTTTTTCACTTTGTTTCCTAATGAACCACTGTTTGTCCTACCACCCCGTATCTTTGGTTGTGTCTATTTTGTTCGTGATGATCGACTTGGAGTATCAAAACTTGATCCCAAGGCAATCAAGTGTATGTTTATGAGTTATTCTTGCGCTCAAAAGGGATATCGTTGTTATTCTCCATTACTAAGAAAATATTTTATAGCAGCTGATGTTTCATTTTTTGAATCCATTCCTTATCATAATGTTCCAATTGATGTGTCTAAATTGGATGAAGACTTGTATGTGACCACCATTTGGTCTACTATTCCAACTGTATCACCAGTATCTATAGAGAAACCACCTCCTCTCCAAGTTTATACTCGACGTCCTCGTGTCACTAGTACTGCTCCCCCCACTCCTCCCGTCGCTACTACAACATCTTTTGTTCCAGATCCGCCATTAGTTGACCCTCCTCTTGTATCTGATCTTGATCTTCCTATTGTTCATCACAAAGGTACACGTACTTGTACTCAACATTCTTTTGCAAATTTTATTTCACACTCTTTTGTGTCTCCTACTTTTTGAGCTTTTTTAACTACTGTTGAACAATATCCTGTTCCCAAGTCTATCGTTGAGGCATTACAAAGTTCTAGCTAGGAGAACATCAATAGAAGAAGAATTAAAGGCTATTGAGATTAATCAAACTTGGGACTTAGTACCATTTCCTCTAGGCAAAATTGCTATTGGTTGTTGATGGGAATATGCTGTAAAAGTCAACCCCGATGGTTCGCTTGCTCGTTTAAAAGCAAGACTTGTTGCCAAAGGGTATGCTCAAGTGTATGGGGTTGACTATCTAGACACCTTTTCTCCTATAGCCAAACTTATTTCTATTCGTATTTCGATCTCTCTTGCTACAACATATAACTAGGCCTTTATTTCATCTTGATGTTAAGAATGCTTTCTTGCATGGCACTCTTCATGAAGAAGTTTATATGGAGCAACCTCCAAGGTTTGTTGCTCAGGGGAGGTCTGGACTAGTTTGCAAATTAAAAAAGTCTTTATATGATTTGAAACAATCTCCACGGGCATGGTTTGGAAGATTTTCTAAGGTTGTACTGTCTTTTAGGCTATCAAGATGTGGAAATGATCATTCTTTCTTTTATAAACAATCATGGGGAGGCAAACTATTCTTGATTGTGTATGTTGATGATATTATCATCACATGAGATGATTTGGTTGGTATATAAAAATCTATCTTTAGATGTTAAGGACTTAGGAAAATTAAAATATTTCCTAGGAATTGAAGTGGCACAATCACAAAAAGGTGTTGTTAAGTCACAGCGAAAATATGTTTTGGATTTGCTCACTAAGACAGGTATGTTGGGATCAAAGCCTCTTGATTCACCCATGGAACAAGGGGTTAAATTAGTTGCTGATGGAGGAGAAATTCTTAATAATCCCAAGAGGTATCAAAGACTGGTAGGTAAACTGAATTATCTTATAGTTACTCGACCAGACATTGTTTTTCCTGTTAGTGTAGTAAGCCAGTTTTTGTCTTCCCCTCATACATCTCATTGGGATGCAGTTATTCGAATATTGAGGTATTTGCAAAAAGCTCCGGGGAAAGGAATTGTCTACCAAAACCATGGTCATATCAGAGTTGAAGGTTTTTCTGATGCTGATTGGGCTAGGTCTCCAGATGATAGAAGATCAACTACTGGGTATTATACCTTAGTCGGAGGAAATATGGTATCATGGAAAAGTAAGAAACAAAGTGTTGTTGCGCGCTCCAGTGCTGAGTCAGAATATAGAGCCATGGCACAAGTGACATGTGAATTAGTGTAGATTCGACAGTTATTGATTGAGTTAGGCTTTAAAGATTTAGTATCCATGACTCTATGGTGTGATAATAAAGCTGCAGTGCATATAGCTTCCAATCCCGTGTTTCATGAGAGAACAAAACACATTAAGGTTGATTGTCATTTTATCCGAGAAAAGTTGCAAAGTGGAGTAATTCTTCCCAGTCATATTTGAACCAACGAACAACTTGCGGACATCTTCACTAAATCCTTGGGTAATGGGAGGATAGAACATATTTGTAACAAGCTGGGCATAATTAATATTTATGCTCTAGCTTGAGGGGGAGTGTTATAAGTAAGAAGGGTAAATGAGTTTTTATCAATTTTAGGGTTTATTTTGATGTATATATATTAAAATTTATTAAATAATACGATGTACGTTTCCCTCACAAAATCTATTTGTTTATGTCTATTCGCTTGTGCAGATACTTTTGATTTCGTATTTTCCATGAGGATGCTCAATTGGAAGATCAATTGCTCCAAATAAGCCATATGCACTCTTCCGGAAATCCCTTAACTCCAGTTATCTCAGTCCCTTAACCATTCTTTTTGGTGGCAAATAATTAGTGTGTTCAGATACACTGCTATATTTTCTTCATCAGATTCCTTGGCCATTTTGTATTCATTGATCAGATTTACGTGTTAGATTTAACCAAGGCCAGACGATCAATCAAATTCATCCCATCTGGAAAAATCATCTTCTGATTTTATGTTATAATCATTCAAGATTTAGAATTTTTATGCTGTGCAAGGTGGATTTGTTCCATTGATGCTCATTGTGGACGTTCGAAATAGCAAGATATACTATGTCGTGCTATACACGATAAAAGAAATGATGTCATTTTGATCTGGGACATGAAACCCGAAGAGAACCATATGCAGAGGTGGTTCTATTGTGAGATTAGGAGTCAAGTGCCTGTGTAAATGGACTATTTGTTTTGGCATAGGAATGTAGGCAGAGCTGGACATTGTAATTGCTTTGTGAAAGTTTTGGTGTCAAGATTGCTCTAGAAAGATGGAGATTCCTCATTGGCACATTACGGCATGTATCAGTACTAATCGATTCAGTAGATAACAAGTTGATCTCATGATGTAGCGTTGATCTCATGATGTAGCATTGAAGCAGCTAATCGTTTTCTTGGAATGTAGGTTACTGAAATATGACCAGGAAGATATCCGAGGATAGGGGTGATGCTACATTATGGAGACGCGAGTTCAGTCCAATGGTTTTTTTGTAGAATCAAGCTGCACATTTCACATAACTGCTTTCAGGACGGTTGTGAGGTATATTTTTCCTAGAAGCCTAATTTGAAGGTTAAAATCCTTTTAGACTAAGCCTCAACTTTAATGATATTGCCTAATAATGCAGGTTGTGGTGAGAAGAAGCAGATCTCTTACAGTGGTGTTTCCGTGTCCCGATTGGGGTATGAACAAGTTCGATTGGTTCACGAGAGGATTCAACTTTAGAGAATTGGTGGATGCAAATGCTAACAACCATGGACGCTATCTGTTTACCTGTGCCTACGAGTGGAGATTGAACATGGAAACAGGGGAAGTTCAGGAGTTGAAATTTACGGGCACTGAATTCTCTATAGACTTCCCTTTCATAAAAGTCGAATTCACTGGCTTGCGTAACAGGTATGGTTATGCTCAAGTCATCAATTCAGAGCAAGCTCTGAAAGTGGTGGTAATGCAACGCCAGTCTCTACTCTGGAGTCCATGTCCACTTGCCCAAGGTAGCGCATAAGATCAGTTTCCTATTGTTTATGCATCACTCGTTTGATTCAGGAATGGCTAATAGGAGGTCTAGTGAAATTATACTTCGACGAACCTTGTCCTGGGCTGTCTGACTCTGAGGTATTACTGGAAGTTTTTCGAGTAATTCTAATTATCCATTGTACATGTCGAAATGTCCTCAATGCGGCCTTGAATTAGAGAGGAAGATATCACAAGAAGTTGATGAAGGTCGGGTACCATAATTTCGAAAAGGACAGCTTCTGCAGCAGGTGTTTTGTCCCTAAGAAAGATGGTCTCGGGGAGGACAGTGGTTGGATCGTCTCTTGGGTACATAATGAAGAAACAGATGGGTCCCAGGTTAAGTTTAAGAGTTTCAATGCAATCATCCTGTGGGTTTGCCTACCGGTAACGACATTTGATGTGATTTTGCAATCGTGAAATCTACAGGTTCTTGTGATTGAAGCGCACAAGTTTAAAGGTGAGCCAATGGAAAAAATGACTCTGCCTCAAGGGGCACCCTATGGATTCCATGGTACCTTCGTCTCGTCTCTATACCGAATCGATGATTGGGGACACCAGATCTCATGTACAAGGCCTTACTTTTCTCATCTCATAACAGGTTTGTTGCCTTTAGTATGTGATGTTCTAATTTTCTTAGTCTAGTTTTGTGCTAAACATTTCCTGCTTATCAGTAACTTCATCCGCCCTGAAAAAGTAGGGACCTAAGAGACTAGCTACCTCGAACCGCGTCGCTCTTCAAGCTACTATACCCAATAAAAGTCAAGCATGTCTATCCAGGGACTCTACTGTAAGGCCATTGGCTGGAATTTTGCCTACCGATCAAGTTCTAGAGTACTCAAGTAATTCATAAGGTCTTTGACTGTATCCAAGATTTTTGTTGCATGTACGGAGAGGAGAGGTTTAGATGCCTCTTGAAAATGGATGTTCTAATAGTTTCCTTTCAAAGGTAAATAAAGCAGGTCGCATTATTCATGGTAGAGATGCATTGCCAATTTCATCCGCATCTCCTACTTCATAAGACAATTTTTCTTGATAGCCGGCTACGGTACTTTGTAATCATCAAATGAAGAGATGGATTATTAGTTCAAAGAAAGTACAAAATGATGGATTGCAAAGACCCAACAAACATGTTTAAATTTTGATTCCTATCCAAAGTTCTTTTACCAACCAAACATATTTTCAAGAGAAATTTTCCTTAACATTGAAAACGAAAACTAAAACCTTTTTCATGAACCAACTTCAATTTGAGTATGCTAGTTCTTTTCTATATTTGTGTTTGTTAACACCTAAATTTTTGCCCAAAAATCATTTTCAAAAAAATAGGAACTTGTTTTTCCACAAAAATATTTCATGTCAAATTCTTGCATATAGATTATCTAGGTGTTTAATATAGTTTTTTTAATAGAAGATGTTTTTCCTGAAAAAAAAAAAAGAAAGAAAGAAAAAGAAGCAAGTTGGGGCCAATAATCCAAATGTGACTAGCCAAGCTTAGGAGGTCAAATTGGAATTAAAATGGCAAGTTGGGGCCAAAATGCAATTTTCAAAAGTTGAGGGACCAATTCGTAAATTGCGCAAAATTTTGCCGAACCGTTAAATCATCATCTTGGTCACCAATTAAGTTGAAATTGAACTTGCGCCAAGTCAAATCAATCAAATTGGGCCAAAAGGACCAAATTTGCCTTGAATTGGCTATTTTCGGATAAGAAAATGGCTAACTTTGAGGGACTTTCTTGCAAAATTGGGTGGGTACAATTGCGAAAGCTAGTCAAGATCTTAAACTACTATACATGAGCTTGCTAATTGATCAAAAACCGTAGCCAAATTGATGGATTAAAGTACTCAAGCTAGCTACAGCCCACGGTTATGTCTTAATTCGGAGGTGCTAAGTAGGCATATTGATGGCCCTACCATATCCCACTCAACCCCCCATTCAACCTGATCTTTGCACGTGATGGAAGGCCATATATAGTAGTGCAAGTGAACAAAATTTGGCCATGGATAAGTTGCTACAAGCACGGGAAAATCGTAGCAAAATCCGCACACTCAACAGCTGCAGAAGTTGAAAAAATTGGTTAAGTCAGAAAGTGGGTGAACTAGCTCAGTTGGCAGGTTTGGAGGCGGCAAAAAGCCGACCAAGAGATTGATGAATTCAGGGGATAAGATCTATGAAGCAAGCTATTTCGAGGGAGGAGAGAGAGAGAGACGAGGGGGAGAAGAGAGAGCTCACGGTCGTCCTCCAAAAACTCCTCCAGAAGCAACTCAAGAAAGGGAGAACCTAGAAATTCCAGATAAACCTTCCAAGAGAAAAGTGAAATTTTCACAAACTTGCAACCAAAATTAGCCAAAACTTTCAACTAGAGAGTGAAACTTTACTCAAAGATATTTCCATCCATAGGTCGCACGTCCCAAATAGAGTTTGGGAAGGTCTCCTAAAGCCTCCTGAAAAACACCCTCCTGACGGGCCAAGAAATATTGAAAATTTTTTTAAGTGTTGAGCCTAATTGGTCACGAGTGAGGGAAAGCGAGTGTTTTTGAGAAAGTTGAGACACAAATGAGGAAAGCCATGGCTTACGAGAAAAACTAGAATACATATAGTTTAGATTTGTTTTAATTTGGCCAAGAAAAGAGGTTCTAAAGCTTGATTTTGGAGGTTAATGAAAACCTTTTTTTTTTTTTTTTTTTCCAGTTCTTTCTTTGCAAATCTTGTTTTCCAGTTGAAGAAGCAAAATTCCATGGGCCCCCGAGGATAATTTCTCGGCTTTCTCGACCAAGAGCCACTTGAAAAAGAAACTAGGAAGCAAGGTAAGAATCCTAGATGTATTTTTAGTCAATTTTGAACATGTTTCAACCATGAAAAATCAAGAGGAAAACCAGTCCAGAATACTGATTTTTGAGGCTAGAATTTTTCTAAGTGTTGAAATCTCTTCAAGAGTCTTACATGTTTGATTTGTTATGTCTATTTTCGTGCATTACTTGTCTTCATGAGCTTGATGAATGTTATGTGGGAGTACCAATGATGCTGAGGTCGGCTTGGTTTGGTCTTTAAACCCCCGGGTAAACCATGAAATCGTCCACGACTTGAGCCAAAAACCAAGCCCCTCCATATTGATTCATGGCTGGTCAGTGTGGACCATGCGTATATGCTTCTTGAAGAGGTCATTTCGATGTGTTCGATTGATCATTCTCCGTGATGTTTGTTGCATTTGAAAGTCATTGTTACCTACTTTCACTCGGATCAAGTAATGTTTATCGTAGATCTTGCATGTGATGAGTGTCGGGGCTTGAATATGGGCATGCAACATGTTTGCTTGACTTGGGTTCAAACCCAAATTTGCAAAATCAGTTCAAACCCGCATATATGGAGACGATTTTAGCTTGGTTCTTGTGTGTTTTAAGCTATGATTTCTATCTAATCTTGCTCTTTGCATGTGGTAGTATAACCTTGATATTTTAGTTCCATATGAGATTGCTTATGGGTCGAGATTGAATGCTACGAACATGGCTCAAGGAAGCTATTTGGGCTAGTTTAATGCACACCAAGTGTTCGATGAAATGCGCAAACCAAGTTTCAACCTTGAAAAGGTCAATTTAAGCTTGATTATTGTGATTTCAGAGCTTCGTTAGATCTGCGCAGACACAGCTATTTAACATCATGCCTCCATTTTTAACCTAATTGCATAAACAAAAAATGCAAGTGCCAGCTTGCTTAATAAATCTTCCAAATCACCCAGCCGGTATGAGTGAGATATGGATTTGATGAAAACTTACGGAAAAAATCATAGGTTCGTGTTCAGTGGTTTTTTAAATAAAGATTGATTAATAGACTTGACCATTGACATTTTAATTGTGATGGTGAGTAATCAAGTATTTTTGACTTGTTTATGACTTTGTTGAAATAAAATAACTCATATGTCATTTGATATGTAATTTTTACCTTGAGTTTGGGTTATGGAGTTTTGTTATTATTGTGTATATATACATAGTGATTGCTCGATTTGTTTAGAAGAAATATATTACTTACTGAACTTTGGTTACTCATTTCACTCGTTTTTCATGTTTTTCAAGCTCCTCAACTAGCGGCCAATAGTACGAGAGAGCACTATTGATGGGATTTTCGGGAGTATGATTTGGGTATGAAATGTATATAAATATATATACATATGTATATGTATATGTATATGTATACATATATTTGTAGATAGTTGTTGGGTTGGCTGAATTCTAAATTGAACATATTCTTTATGATAATGATAGAAATTTTGATATCGTAACCAACTTGTTATTTTATTCAATATATATTGATGGAGATATATGTTACGTGTCCTCGTGGGATCCATAAAGTCAGGCGTCTGCCCCTCGACTCAGCGCTTCTTCCTCTCGTCTCGGCTGGTGGCTCGGCTCGGCTCGGCTGGCCATTTTCTTCCTTCTGACCTGCACGCTCTCTCTCCTGTCAGAGCATTTATTGCGGAAACTTTTCTCTTTCCTTCGTTTGAGAAAGAAAATGGCCGTTCGTTCCTCTTTCCCTCTCCATTTCTTTCCTTTCGAATTTTTGAATCTGAAATCCTCTCTCCGCGCTCGTTGTTGCTCCGCCGTGCATCAAGCGGCCGTTCTCCTGCCATCACCGACGAACCACATTACGGCCGCCGCTACTCCGGTGCTCACTCGCTTCTCTCTTCGGGTTCGTTGCTGCTCCATCATTCGTTCCGGCGTTCCCGGGATCGCAGATGCAGCACGCGGAGGAGAAGCAGGCCTCTTCGAGCTCCCCTCAACGTCGGCGACGTCGCCCGCCAAGCGAGACCCGCACACACGGAAGGCTCGGAGGCGAGGTTGCTGGAGAAGCTGGTGCTGAGCTGCCTCGTCGTGTTCGACGCTCCTCCGCCTCCCTCTCGCGACGTCCGCTCTGCTCTCTCTCTCTCCCCCCTCTGCGAAGTCGTGACTCTCTTCCAGCGAAACGCGACGCCGACGGCCCTCCACCTCTGCCGGTTGACTCCGTCGCCCTCGACTCCGACTCCGACTCCGACGCCGACGCCGACGCCGCCTCCTCCCCTGAACCCGACTCGACGCCGACGCCCCTTCGCCGGTTGCCTCCGTCGGCGTCGGAGTCCGTCGCCCCCGACGCCGACGCCTCGGCCTCCGCCTATGCGCCTGACGCCGACGCCGACGCCGACGCCGATGCCCCTTCGCCAAGTCCATGCATCGCAGAAAATGGTGATGCCGACCCAACATTACTTATTCAGTTATTTCCTTTTGCTGATGCCGAAAAGGAGAGACAAGCTTTGGTGGATGCACTTAGAGCTAGTGAAGCTGAATGCGATGCTATTGATGCGAAGATGCAGGAGGTTTTGAATGCACAGATTGCTGCTGAGGATGAGTGTGTTTCTCTGTTGGAGAATTTCTCTAAGGTCAGTGACAACATCTTTTCTTTTTTTGGCTACACTAATGCTTGATCCTAGAATGAATTAAGATAGAGTGAGCTCTATAGTAAGAACTTCGCACCACAGGGCAACACAATCATTGGCTGGAGCAGATTGATACACGTTTCTGGTTTTCTGTCTGTCTTTATAAACTTGCGTGTGTAATGGTACAAGCCTTCCTGACTGGATGTTCTTTATATTCATGCTTGTGCTTAGCTGCCCCTGTTGAGTGAAGGAAGTCGTTTGTCAATTTTCATCTTTCAATTGGCAGTCGGGTTCTCAAGGTGAACATGGAAAGACTAGTTTTGTCAAAGTGCTTCAAGGAAAATGAATGGAAAACAAGAATGTCTCTTGACCATTGTTGGGTTATGGTAGATTATAGGCATGGTAGTGGGTGCACTGCATGTGTGGTGTCATTGGTGTGCCCTCGCGCACAATTGTAGCCCTAGTTTTTTATTTTGAGATAGCCATGGTTTTAATTGACTTGATGTAAGGTAAACTAAAAGCTTTCAGCAAGTCATATTGATCCCATGGTAGTCTCTGTTTTGCCAATCCAAGTAGACTTTTGGATAGTGACTGTTTTAAGGATAGCCGTGCTATCTCTCTCTGAACTTTTTCATTAACTGTTTCATCTGTCCCTACAAAACATGAGGTTGGATCATGCGTACCACGAAAAACTTTCTCATAAGCTATCGATTTCATGTGGTAGCCAAATTTAGTTTGAAGCAGAATGACTGACATTTTTACCTCTTATCCTACAAGATGCAACTGCTAGTGCTGACCTGATAGAGAAGAAGGCAAACTTACTGCGTGCTGAGGAAATGAACAAATGGCTTTCATCAAGTGAAGATTTGGAGGTGAGGAAGATGGAACTTGAAATCAAGTCATATCTGATAAGTGAAGCTCGTAAAGGAGTGAATGTTTCTATCGAGCATTCAATTGATGATGACAGTAGAGAGAAAGAAAAACTTCTTAAGAAGAAGGATGTGTTGTTGGATGAATTGGAGAAGCTGCTTAATTTAGTGAGAGAGAAGGAGAAGCAAATTGCTGAGAATGATGCTTCCATTGAAGCAGTAGAGAAGCGCATTGCTGGTGTGGTCTCTGGATTTCAGGACATGCAATCAGATATTGGTGCTAAATATGATAGAATGAAATCAAAGCTCTCTCAGGTTGATGCCGAAAGTGAAGCTTTATCTATAAAAAAGAAAGATATTGATGACGTACTCTCTCAGGAAGATAATAAAGGAGCAAAGATTAGGGAACTTGGGAAGATTGCTGCAGATGAAGCAAAAGCATACAATGAAGCAGCAGGATTGAGAAAAGGTTTAATGCTCTGCATTTTGGAGTACAGAGAAAGTAAACTGGGGCTGATGAAGACTGAGGAGAAATTTTCTGAAGATGTCATGAGGCTCCAACAAGAAGCTTCCTCTGCAAGAGCTTCTTTACAGGTTATTTTACTTTTTAGCTATCTTACTCTTTACATGCAAACGACATATACCTAAAAGGTGGTTAAGCTTCACATGCTTAATCTACTATAATTCTGGCCTATGGAGTCTACATGTTGCAACATTTTGGAGAATTTACTTCCAGTCTTCTGAATCAGTAATGCTTGAGGTTCATGTTTGATTATCCAACCTAGGATGAGTGTTGGTTCATGGTTAAGATATACTTGCTGAAGGAATATTCTAAAGACACAGGCAGTGAGTGACTCCTACTTTCTTTCAAAAGTTTGTTTATGCGACGTATTTGTTTTTTTTTGGTGAAAATAAGAGATGCGACGTATTTGTTAGGGAAGCCTTAATCTTAAAAGTTTAGGCAACTAGGGATATGTAGACAATGTATGTTGAGATCTACCGTTTCCCCTCACAGAAAAGCTATAGCTTGCGAGTGAGACAGTGGATGTAATCATGAAATCAAACTATTGTAGAGCTGGAGTACTGTAACAGGAGAAATAGGAAACAATAAGCAAAAGAGGGAGCAACAGGAGAGTATAAGCAAAAGCAGAATTTGATCAGATTTCAAATCTTGCAGTGAACTCCAATGTTGTGTCAGGAGACCTTTATCTGAATTTTTTGTCCAGTCTAGTGGTCAGGGTATTGTGTTAAGCATGTTCTTTAGCTATAGCTTCAGGACGAAAATTCAAAAACTGAATACTCGAAATTTATTTGGCTCTTCAACGCATCATTTGATTAGATTCTTGTCTTTTGATCATAGGAACTGTCTTCAAATAAGTCCAGCCTCCAACAGGAGATAGCTTCATTTGAGCAGAGGATACTTTATGTGGACAAGAGACTTCCAGAACTAGAGACTGAGAAAAAGGTTGCTGCTGCTGCAAGAAATTTCAAAGAAGCTGCACGAATAGCTGCTGAAGCGAAGTCGTTGAGCAATGAGAAGGAAGGAACACAAATCAAGCTTGAAAGAGCCACTATGGAGCTTGGAAAGCTTGAAGAAGAAATTAAAGAAACTGTTGATAAATTGCAGGAGGCTGAGGAGCAGATCTTATTAAGGGAGAGGGATTTGGCAGTGGCTAGACTCCAGAGGTTACTCATAACTGCCAGTGCTGCCAATGCTGAAAGAGCTGCTGCTGTGGAATTGGGTGACCATGAAGAAGCAGACATTTTACTTGCTGAGGCCAAAGCTGCAGAATATGAAGCCCAAAAGCTCCAAGCGGTATATGATTTGAAGGAGGAAGATTTTGGCAATCAACCAAAACATTTAATCCCTATGGAACTTGTTTATGATCTCAGCGGGAAACAATTAGCAGAATTAGCTGCATCTGTTCATCTCAACCCAGCATCATGATGACAAAGTGGATTTTGAGATGACTGACCTTTTTTGGCAGGACAGGCTTCTGAAACTCTGGTCACATGTATTCAAGGGGATTAGCCTGGAAGTTTCATCTCACCTTTGGCTAGACGCTTTCAAACCTCAGTGCCTAGAAATGACAGTTGTGGCATTCTTTGGTCTTTGGCCAGTAGCAAGTTTGGTATGGGTTTTGAAGATCTCGGCGATTTCATTTTATGGTACTGGATGTGAGAATTCAGCTTCTCCAAGGCAATGGGAGGAGTAATTTTTTGTAAATCTGTTGAGTGAAAGATCAATACACGTCTCTTCTCATACAGAATAATGTCCAGCCCAATACAAAAAAGGGGTTGGGGATGGTGTGGAAAATAGCCAGAATTTTCTTTAGATTCTCTTTTGTGACTTTTTTTTTTTTGGGCTCCTCTCCTGCTTTTCTTACTGTTGCTGAAGAGTTGGAACATTTTGGTCACCTGCGTCTCATCATCGTTCTGGCCCGTCTCACCAGATGCCAAGATGAATCTCCAAGTTGATGCTGCATTGACGCTCAAATCGTGTAAAACTTTCTGTCTAGAGATGATTTGCATTAAAACTTCCTGCATCCAACTGTTACAGAGACTCTTTTGTTCCTGAGGAGAATCTGAAAAATGGCAATGGTTTGCAATGCACTTGGAGCAATAAGATGTTAAGTCAGGTCACTTAAATATGTAACAACCAATCAAAACCGTTGCAACACCTACTGTGGCAAAAGAAAATTGAACTTCTTCCCTCTGATCTTTCAACGAACTTTTACAGCTCTACTGTTCTTGAGGAGAATCTAAAAAATGGCATGGTTCGCAATGCACTCGTAGTAATAAGATGTACAGTCTTGTCTCTTACATATGTAAGCAATCAAAAACGTTTCTGTGGCCAAAGAAAATTGAAAATTTTCCCTTTGATCTTTCAACCGACTTTTGCAGCTCTATTGTTCTTGAGGAGAATCTAAAAAATGGCATGGTTTGCAATGCACTCGTAGTAATAAGTACAGTCAGGTCTCTTGAATATGTAAGCAATCAAAACCGTTTCTGTGGCCAAAGAAAATTGAACTTTTCCCTTTGATCTCCCAACAGCAAAACGCCATGCATGGCCACATTAAGCAGCATCAACTGAGGGACGATGCCCCGTATATAATACATGCTCACAATTTCGGCTGAGTTACACTTACACAGGGGGAGAGAGAGAGAGAGATTATGAGATGATAATACACATTATACTGTGGTTCACGCCACCTCCTCATCCTAGAAAAGAAAAAAATTATGAACCAAATAAAGAATCAAGAAGCAGTGTCACAGTCCTTTCCGACAATCTCCCAGCTGTTGCAAAAGAGCAGCAAAGTCGGTTTTTGTAGCCCTTCAGAGTGTTGCGGTCAAATGGAGAGGCGGAGTTGCGGAAACAGTGACGTCCAAACATGCCCTTTATTTGCATTGCAGACGGCACCACACCAAATGTATTCTTTCTGTATCCTTACGATAAATAACCCATAAACAAATCCTACTGACCAAATGTTCCAGGAATCAGACACTCTTGCTAATTACAGTCCAACCCGCATCCTTCCAAAAGTGGTCCGTCCGACTTGGCAAAGAATGGATCGACACGTACCCACAGAAGGGAGAAGATGGAAGCGAGCAAGATGGACCACACAATGATGATTGTAGGAGTCCTGTTCTGCCGTCCGAGCAGACCCTTTAGGAAAGGATACAAGTGGACAATCACCCAGAAGGCAAAGAATAGCTTTCCGAAGAGAGGACCCCAGGACTCGTAACCGTTGTTTATTGCGTTTGATACGCCAGCTACAACACCAATCAGGTTTATTATAAGCAATGTGGTTGGCGGAATGAGCAAGGTGGTCCATTTGAACGCATAGAGTTCAGAGAACTCCTCGTCATCCCCACCCTTTGATGTCACAGTGAAGTTCGTGTCAACACCAGCCAGAACCTTCAAAAGCCCCTGAAAAACTGCAAAGAGATGTGCTGAAACTCCTCCGATGACCCAGAACTGTTCGTTCCTCCACCATTCTTCTATTCCAACCCCACTCCATCGCATTTCCAGGATACTTGTCGCGAAAATGCAAATGAAAAGTGACAGAAACCACAGACTAGCCACATTGCTCAGCTGCAACGGGGACAAGAAACAAAGACAATATAAGATCTTTTGCCTGGAATATCATCAATTGTACAATATAAAAGCAATAGTTGAAAAAAAGAAAAAAAAAAGAAAAAGAAAAATCTAATAGCCTACCTCTGGCGTGATGAATTTCCCAGTAAGCAAGCACACAGCAGGCAAAGTACAGCATGCCAACAGAGGGATTGATGTCCAGGGGTATACTGTGGCATTTATGTAAGATAATCGCTCTAACCATTTCAAACCGCCTCCATAACCATACCAAAGGGGACAATGCCTGCTTAAGAAGATCTCAATGGAACCAAGAGCCCAACGAAGGACCTGGTGGAGACGATCGGAAAGATTAATGGGAGCAGATCCTTTAAAAGCGGGTCTTGCAGGGATGCAGTAGATGGAACGCCATCCATGGCAATGCATTTTAAAGCCCGTCAATATATCTTCTGTAACTGAACCATATATCCATCCGACCTGTATATGATGAAAGTTCAGCCAACTCTGAGAGAAACAATAATTGTTTCGGGGAATCGCATGAAGAGAGCATTTACACTACACTTACCTCTTTTCCCCACTCAGTCTTATCTTCGTAGCCGCAGCTGATGACATGGATAGCTTCTTTTAGCAAAGATGCAGGGCTCGTGCCTTTCAGTGTTCCTCCATCCTCTAGCATTGTCGATGCGACGAAGACTGAGGATTGCCCAAACTTCTTTTCAAGCTTATGCTGAGGCGTGGGATTTTCAGTTTCAATTCCTGCATAAGAAAACATGAATGTATTGATGACTAAGTAAAAGAACTAGCCTTAAACATGACATAGGAAGCAAAATTGGTTAAGTCCAAATTGGAACAGATGTTAACTGGGAAGCAACCCAATAGAAAACAAGCTTTTGGAAGAATAAAAAGATTTCACCGATTGATGCCAAAATTGAGAGGCACATTCAATGATAGAAAAAGGTAAACCAACACTAGACAATTAAGTGGGACTTCATGCAAAAGCAGAATCTCACCTTCAATGCCCTCTTCGATACCTTCCAAAGGTGGTGGAGTACCTGCATCTTTTTTTTTTTTTTTTTAAATCTCTTCTTCAGTTCGGTCTTAGGCTTGGTATTCTTCTTCTTCTTCTTCGTCCCAGAGCAACAGCACCCACAACAGCACCACTTTGGCAAGCAGTTGCAAGTTCTGGTCGGTGGCTTCTTTGCTTTTGGAGCATCATAACCATAGAGTGCCAGCCTTCTGAATACACAACCAGTCCCAACGTAAATAGGACCTTGAATACCATCCAGACCTTTCATGTTAATCTGAAAGAGAGAAATTTCTCCGTCAGATCTTCTTGCACAGAATTAATGATACGGTATGTGCAATGGACATGAGGCAATTCAATGGTTGATAATTGCATGCTTACATCGAAAAACACGGTGTTCCGATTGGCATATCGATCGTGCCTATCTATACCGTCGAATCTTTGAGGGAACTGGACGTAGCACACTCTTTTTCCAATAAGTGGGTCCATCATGAAGCACATTGCCTCCCTAATAGCCTTACTATTATTGAAGTAGTGATCATAATCCAGATTCAAAAGATAAGGCGCATTTGTAAGCACAGCAGAGACCCTGACCTGTTAGACAAACAAAAGTTCACAGAGAGGTCAATGGAGAGAGCAAAAAAGGGGGTTTACCAACTAAGGTGGATTCTTATGACACTTACCAAAGCATTCATGGCTCCTGCCTTCTTGTGGTGATTATAGCCAGGCCTCTTCTCTCTGGAAACATAGACAAGGCGAGGTAATTCATTCCCGTCAGAGTCATGTCCTCCACTTTGGCCAAGAAAAACCTATTAAAGATAGCAGAAATAAGCAGTTAATCTCATCTCACATCAACAAAGAGTTCTAAAACTGAAAATGACAACTTTGCATACCTGAATCATGCCAGGATGATCACGGACGTTATTTCCAGGCCATGGTGTTCCGTCCTGCATCGTCCACCCTTCTTCAGGAACCTTCTGGGCTTTGGCCACCAAAGCATTTATACGAACCTTAAACTCCTCATACTCTCTCTGCAAACACAGCAAGAACAGAATTAAGACTTTGACTATCATCTGCAAAGAGCAATTGATAAATTAAATTTGGCACTCCTACTACCTTCATTGCTCTTCGCTCCTTCACAAAAGATGCCTCAACCTTATCTTTGAGATAATCTATCTTCTGAGCAAAATAAAACTCAGGTGCCCGTGGCTCAATGTTGAATTTCTTACAGAAAGGGACCCATTTTCTTGCAAATTCCGATGTTTCTGAGAGTGCTTCAAATGTCAGCATAGCAGCACCATCATCAGAAACATAACAGGACACCTTATCAACAGGGTAGTCCACAGCGAGAATCGATAAGACAGTATTTGCCGTCACCAGGGGGGGTTCCTTCAGCGGGTCGACAGTACTCACAAATATATCTACTGGAGCAAGTTGAGAAGGTTGGCCTTCCTTCTCATACCTAAAGAACAATGCCAAATTCATAATTTTACAAATCCACATAAAGATCAGGCAAATAGCATGAAATGGAAGGCAAAATCTATTACCTCAGGGACAGTCTGTCGAGGTATGTCTCCCGATCAATAGAGAGCCATTTCGGGAATTGATCCAGAATCCACAAGAGACCAAACCAGATCTCACAGATAACAGATATGAGCCACAATGCGTATGCATCATTCACAGGATGCATTACTCTGTAATGGAAAAAGAATCCAAGCACTACAAGCCGGATGACAATGATCATTCTGTAGGGATTGATTTGGCTGGAGGATATAGGCAACTTTCTTGACAGCGGCTGTCTCGCCTCATCCATTCTGATTCACATTGCAGATGAAAAAGTCACGGCATTAGGGACCCCTGATTCCCAATCTCAACATATTCGGAAACTATGCAAGAACTAAACCATACATAATTGACTTCTCAAACAGGAATTGGCATATAATCTTCATGAGAAAAGAGAAGACTGGTTTAGCAATGCCACTCATCAAATTTGACAAGAGAACAGAACTTACAGTGGTAGATCTGGGTTGTCCATCATCGTCCCATTCCTTGCCACCTTTCTCGTTCTTCATCATCTGTAGTTTCTCTTGCCTTTGTTTCCAACTCTCCATCCTCTCTTTCCAAGCAACGCTTCCATATCCATAAGCAGCCAAGTCCTTTGAAGGATCCATGGATCGAGGTTGCACTACAGAAAGGAGTTCACAGAACAACCATCTGTTATACTTGCAATTCTAACTGCAGCAGATCAATGAATCATTTCTTAGCCAGGGAACATAACATCATCACCTTTAATGTTAGGGCAGTCCATGAGTGGTCTCCTCTTGCAAGTGCTTCATTCAACTTGTCATAGTTTTCCTACAGGATGACAAGTGGATTCACCCATTCAAATCATTGATAGAGTCAGCATACAAACTAGCAAATATGCAAGGCAGAGTGGCACAATACAATGACATATGATTTGAAAAAAAGTTCCTGTAAATTATGAGTTCACATCATATCTAGGACATTGTTGTTATAGGGTGATGCAGGCAAATAAGTGGTAACAATCATTCAGTCGAGCCAGATGATCAGGATATGACTTAAAGCCAAATGCTCTGTCATTAAGATTCAAGACATCAACAGGATATCAAGCAAATTATGTAAGTTGATGTAAAATTCAGGGACAAAGCAGAGGACAATAACAAGCAGATATTTAACTGATACAGCCATTCATGTTCGACAAGTAATTTATGGGTGTCCCTTGCACTGCAGGGTCTGGGAGGTAGTTGATGCACAAGCAACAAAGACAGCACTCAGAAATTCTAATGCAGTTTGATTCGGATTGCTAGAAAATCATTCAAATCAAAACTCTACAGGACTATACAATCTCACAATTATCTATCTCCACGTAAGAAGCCTCATCCACATAAAATAGCAGCCGAGGAGGCAAAACCTCATCTGCTGTAAGACTTAAGATCATTTGTCACACTTGCTTTCCGAGACATGGCTCTGAGTCTACGGCATTTGGCTTCCAGCCTAGCTACCTCTTTATGCTCTCCAAATGCTGTTTGCTGGCTGTTTCTGCTGCTTGGGTGCTCAAATTACGCTCAATAATCCTAAGTTCTAGCTCCTCCAACATAGAAAGGACTTTGGCTTTGAGGGCCACATTCTCTTTTTCAGCAGCATCAAGCTTGGGGGCGAGATCAGAACATATAACTGAAGAAGCTTCACTCTTGGCTGCTTGAAGCTAGCATGGACATTGGAAAGCTTAGTCTCAAGCTCGGCCTTTGTTGATTCCCACTCATGAGTTTTCTTGACCACAGCTTCTTGGATCTTCTGCTCTTTCTCATTCTCACCTGTCTGAGCTGCCTCACACATTCCTTAAGTGCTCCATCAAGATGACTGATTCGATCTTCTAGTGTCTAGTTCCTTTGTGTTGCAGCCTCCAGTTGTTTCTTTAGCACCAAGCCTTCATTTTCAGCCTTCTCCCATCCTACCATTGAATATCAAAAGGAAAAAATTTACAACGAAGTACATAGGCACAAAAATGCAAATCCGAATGCAATGTCAAATAGATTTAACGCAGGAACGGTTGAAGTAGATGTCATCCTCAAATCTGAAACTCCATGTGATTTCACTCTTGCTCTGATTGAAAGCTTCCAATCTTGTTACCCAGACATTAGTGCTTAATTTTGGTGCAATTTGTGTAGTATATCAGATATTTCCTCCCTCCTACATTCTCTGATATCTTGTTACCATCCTCATTAATTTGCTACAGCTTTGGATATTAAATGCAGACATCGAGAAACTAAATCATTACGCTATGGTTACGGATGATGCTACAGTACTGTGAGAATACTATGGACTACTTTTCGTCCAAGATGAGAATTTCCCCATCATCAGCAAAAGGAAATAACTGAATAAGTAATGTTGGGTCGGCATCACCATTTTCTGCGATGCATGGACTTGGCGAAGGGGCGTCGGCGTCGGCGTCGGCGTCGGCGTCGGCGTCAGGCGCATAGGCGGAGGCCGAGGCGTCGGCGTCGGGGCGACGGACTCCGACGCCGACGGAGGCAACCGGCGAAGGGGCGTCGGCGTCGAGTCGGGTTCGGGGGGAGGAGGCGGCGTCGTCGCGTCGGCGTCGGAGTCGGAGTCGGAGTCGAGGGCGACGGAGTCAACCGGCAGAGGTGGAGGGCCGTCGGCGTCGCGTTTCGCTGGAAGAGAGTCACGACTTCGCAGAGGGGGAGAGAGAGAGCAGAGAGCGGACGTCGTGAGAGGGAGGCGGAGGAGCGTCGAACACGACGAGGCAGCTCAGCACCAGCTTCTCCAGCAACCTCGCCTCCGAGCCTTCCGTGTGTGCGGGTCTCGCTTGGCGGGCGACGTCGCCGACGTTGAGGGGAGCTCGAAGAGGCCTGCTTCTCCTCTGCGTGCTGCATCTGCGATCCCGGGAACGCCGGAACGAATGACGGAGCAGCAACGAACCCGAAGAGAGAAGCGAGTGAGCACCGGAGTAGCGGCGGCCGTAACGTGGTTCGTCGGTGATGGCAGGAGAACGGCCGCTTGATGCACGGCGGAGCAACAACGAGCACGGAGAGAGGATTTCAGATTCAAAAATTCGAAAGGAAAGAAATGGAGAGGGAAAGAGGAACGAACGGCCATTTTCTTTCTCAAACGAAGGAAAGAGAAAAGTTTCCGCAATAAATGCTCTGACAGGAGAGAGAGCGTGCAGGTCAGGAGGAGAGGACGTCCTTTCTTTTGCCAGCCGAGCCGAGCCACCAGCCGAGACGAGAGTTAGAGGAGAGAGGAAGAAGCGCTGAGTCGAGGAGCAGACGCCTGACTTTATGGGTCCCACGAGGACACGTGTCGCGCTCCCACCGCCTTCTTGTTTGCCACGTTGATACATAAGGCGTACCTAATATTTTCTCGCATTTACACTGGTTTTTCACTAAAAAATGGCATATGCAGATCATTCCCGTTTTCCCCTTCAAAAAATGCCAGGAATAAGCACTCATGCAGATTATTTGCCGGACCTCCTAGCCAGAGAAGAAGAAAAAGATTACTAAAAAGTGTTCCTGGGCTTCTGTGGCAGAGATACTCGGACTGGCCTGGCTGATCTCCTCTACAGGAGCCTGGTCAAAACAGGAATCCGCGTTTACAGAGACAACGACGAGCTCTGCCAAGGCGAGGTGTTCGGCCCAAAGCTTCTAAGTGCGATCACAAGGTCCAGGATCTTGATCCCGATCATCTCGGAAAATTATGGCTTGAAAGCATGGTGCCTCTGTGAGCTTGCGCAGATGATGGAGTGCAGGAGAAACAATGCAGGGTATACGGTGTTGCCTGTATTTTATGGGGTGAAGCCATGCGACGTTCGACACCAGGCAGGGAGATTCGGCGAGGGGTTCCAATCCGGTACGTGGCGGTTCGATGACTAGATTGTGGATGATTGGAGGCGGGCGCTTGAAGAAGTCGGTTTTGTATCCGGATTTGAAGCTGAGAGAGGGTAACTCCTTTTTACTTAACGTATATATTTTCCATTATCATATAGTTTGGGCAATATAAGAAAAGAAAGATTTCTTTCAAGGTAAATATTGACTGCATAGGTTGTGCAACTTATTTGAGTATTAGAACTCGTAGAGAAGATGCGAAAGAGGGATTAATGATGGCTTCTTCTTTTTCCTTGGAGGAAAAATCCTTTGTGGCTGTACTAGATAAAGTAATTACATATATATCCTATCGGAATTTTTATCTAACTGCCAAACCTAGTCTAAAGGAACAAAAATTCTCTCTCCAACCTTTTGATGCCTTTCTCAAAGATCGGAATCGAATCGTGATCTCGTATTAAACAAATAACTATTTTTTTTATTAACTATCTCATTCCTTTTCTTTTCAATTTTTTTTTCATGATCACCTTTTTTCTACTCTAAAAGTTTTAAACTTTGAACTTTTTACACATTTAAGTAAGGATTATGTACCACACGTTACTAGTGAACTTATACTGATGTTACAAATCTTTCATAGTTACATTGTAAGAGCGAAATTTGAAGAATATATACAAATACTAGTATAATTGATCAGGATATGAACGACAAAACTATAAAAGAAGTATTTAAATATGAATGTGACAACACCAATCACGAGGTTGGTCGAGTCGCCATCCAATATTAGGTTGATAGGCTTGTCTAATGGGCAGTTGAATATTCTAACAATGGGCGAGATGAGAGCTCCAACCCCATCCAAACCTTTTTTTATTTGAAAGAATATGAATGTGACATCACAGCTCGATTTCTTGCATAAATCAATTTTTTTAAAATTAAAATTAATTATTATTCAGTTATTTTAGGATTTCAATTGTTGATTAATTAACTCCCATGCCATCAGTAGCACACGAGGACTCTTTTTCTTTTTTTTTTTCTTTTTTTGGTTTCTAGCGAGTTATTATAAATTTATAACAGGATTCTCTCATTTATGCACTAGATTGCTTTGTTCTTTGACAGGCGAAAAACAAGATTGATTAATGAGATACTTGAGACAATTTATGGCAAATTAGTGGAAGCCAACCTTTTAACTAGTTCCCTGGATTGGGAGGTGAAAGGAAGATTGCTAGATAATTTTACATTGATGTGGATTACACGCACAACTAGTGGTTTGGAGATGATGACATTTAGTGGTGAGTTTCACGTGGATTACTGGCATGACTCACTAAGGCAGACACATTATGGTAAAAGGGTCAGGAATCAAATATACATAACATCACATCAGTACGCATAGCTCCTTGAAATTAATTCTTCATGACTCGTCATCGATGGAGTAACGAGTTCGTAATGTATCAACCTTTAAGCTTATCATGTTTTGGATAAGTTTTCTAATTTTTTGGTCAAGTCCGCAGTTCATTGTTTAGTTGCGAACTGTCTACTGTTTTGTTCTTGCTAAATTTATTTGAGGGTTCTAGTTCTGCGATGGGAACCTATATCACGGATATAATTTTGTAATTTGTGTTTGAGAATTAATGAAATGGAGCATCAAAGACCTCTTGCTACAGCCTCATCGATCCATGAATGAAATTGGGAGCACGTTCATTGGTTCCACGGCGAGTCTTCAAGAACACTAACAGTCACAGTGGTAATGATTATGAATTTGCGTTATACTTGATATGGACTTTACCAAAGTCTGCTCATCCTTGCTAATCTGAGCCTGTCACTTATCCAATAGATTGGCCAAAAGGCTATGTCGACAGTAAAGATGGAAAGCGTGGATTTCGGTTGGTTAATGACACATTATTAAGAGTATCTCCAATGAAAATGACGTCTATCCTCAACATATTGAACAATCATTAGAATTTTAAAAGTCACATTTTTATCATCTATTCTAATTGAAATCGTCAATTGTGGCAAGAAAAAAAGTAATGAACGCATCTAACTTATAATGTTGCCCTGAATAGAACTAAACTATACTTTATTAAAAAAAAAGGATATGTCCAATAAAAGTCCTAAAACTTGTCACAAATGTGAAATTGAATCTTAAAACTTGCAAAATGTGCAATTAAGTCTTAAAACTAGTCAGATTTGTATAATTAAGCCATTCTGTTAACTTATTATAATTTGATTAAGGGAAAACGCTGACATGGCTAAAACAACATTATTTTGGTGTAAATATGATTATTAGTACAAATTTAATTTAAATTAAATAAAAGCTACGCTAAAGTTTTTTATGAAAAAGAAAGAAAAAAAGATGAAGAAGAAGAGGCAGGTGGTGAGGGCTGCCCTTGCCGCCGCTTCCACCGCCCCACGATTCCCGGCTCATTAAACTTTGTTTACTTCATCGCTAATGGGTACGTCACTACGTTTCCGTTAAACTTTGTTTACTTTCTTTCGACAAAATCTTACTATGGGTAAAAGAAAGACATTATATCGTTACCATAATCATCCTGAACTCTTGGGCGTAAAAAAACCCAGACAACCTATGTTCAAATATTCGCTGTATGTCCATATGTTTACCCTGGGAAAGTGCATGTGATTTCTCTTTGTGATTATATTTCTTGTTTTTGCTGTCAGCTGTGCATGCATGACAGTATTGAAAAGGAAAGCGCTGGGCAAGACATCAATTCATCTCAATGCTGAAATTTGAAGAGTCTATGAAAAGGATGTAAATAGCCAACATGAATTCGTTAGCAAAGATATACTTCTTTAAGCTAAATAAGGCCCGCACGGAATGAATAGGAAATCAATGGCCAATGTAGGAAATAAGTAAGGAATGCCTTGGGTTGATTGGCTCCCTCAAGAGCATTATGTCACAAATCGAATTTTTCGTATTTATTTCCTTTGGCCATCCATAGGACTCACAAACTCGTGCACAGCTATAATTATTTGATGTGGTGGAGTTAGGTAGATTGCCATATTTGGGGATAAATTGACCAATTGATGATCACTAAATTTAGAGTGTACACGCAATCTAATCGGTGAACTTTGATTTAAATCATTAGACGCGCTGAACTTTCGGTCTTTTTCTTTTGCAAATGATGCACTTTTACCGGAAACTGGCCAATTCTTGGTCCAAACACTGATATGGCGGATGTGTGGTGCCGTCATGGTGTCCAGCTTCGGCACCACGTAAGCACAAAGAAAAATGCTTAAGAACGTGGGAGGAAAAAAAAAAAAAGAAAAAGTTAGGAGGGCCACCTGTCCTCTACCGACATTTCCCGAATTTGCTTGACGGCGATAGGGGTGAGCAGCGGTTTAGGGTCGACCCTAGACCGACCCTGGACCGGCCCAACCCTGCCGGTCCTGGTTCGGTTCCCAAGGGACCGGGTCGGTCTTTGGTCCGAAATTTCAGGACCAACATTATGCGGGTTGGTCCTCGGTCTTAAGAGTTTTTGGTCGGTCCAACCCCGGACCAACCCCGTATATTATATTATATTATATTATATTATTTATACTTCTTTTATATATTCAAACCTAAGTAAAATGTCTGTTATATTATATTATATTGAGATGTTTTATCAATAGCACCAATAGTAATTTCAATTTAAAACTTTTGTTAAGTATTAATTATGTGTCGTTTGTTTTGTTTTCAGGTGTTTAGAAGTTTAAGTGAATTAACAAGAAGTGAAGTTACATATTCATGGTTTATATTAAGTATTTTGAACTTTTTATGGTTTAATTGTATTTTACTAATGAATTTCAGTTGCACTTTACTTTTCAATTTGTATCAAATGGTAGAAGTTTTTAAAGAGTAGAGTAGTACTACGAGTTGCTATGGTGATTTGCTAGTCAAGTGGTGTGAAGCTCATGTTTTGGTTAAGTGGACTCTACATGATCAAATGCAGGATAACGCTTTTGCATATGGTGTTATGAATATTAAAGATAGATGATTACAAAAACTTTCCATCTTGCCCCATATTTCGATGAGCGGTTAACAAGTACGAAATTTCTATTATTGTGTCATCTTAAATTTGCTAAATATGTATTGGTATTTATAGTTTAGTTGCACAATGCCACATTATCGATGTATGTGTAATTTGAATTTGTAAGTTTGTTTTTTAGGGAGTATAAAAAATAAGACGAAAAAAATTATCGATCGGTCTCGGGTTGACCCTAGAATTGGACCGAACCCATTGGGTCGGTCCGGTCCTTGGTCCCGGCTCAATAGGGTTGGTCCTCGGTCCTAAAAATTGAGGACCGACAACGTACGGTTGGTCCTAGGGTTAGGGGTGGCCCGAACCAACCCGGACCATGCTCACCCCTAGACGGCGACATGACCCTCTGTAATTGCAAGCCGCTGTCCTTGAGGGTTTACCATGTTTGGACTAGTTTCCTATGTTCTTGGTCGGGTCGTGTCGGGTCGAGCCCGTATTCATTGTTTAGTTTTGAGCTGTTTACTATTTTGTGTCTGCTGAATTTATTTGAGGGTTCTAGTTGCACTAAAAAGATATATTTTTTGTTTCTGAAATTTAATAAAAGGGAGCATCAAAGACCTCTTGCTACGGCCTCATCGATCCACGAGTGGAATTGGGCGCACGTTGTTCATTGGTTCCATAGCGAGTCTTCAAGAAACTAACAGTCACAGTTGTAATGATTATCAATCTGGTCAATCCGGATCCGTTGCTTATCAAATAGATTGGCCAAGTTCTATTATATTGAGCAAATGATAAAAATTCGTGGAATTCATCACTTAGATTTTACTTTTTAGAAAGGTTACACACACAAAACTCTAAAAAACTATGTGGTATATTAGTACTGCGTTTGGTCCTCAGGAAGATGGTCGATTAGAAAACATAATCCAAACATTTTAAAGAGATGTTAAAGAGCATGAGTGATAGACACGGGTAGACACGGGCCGATATAATTTTCAATTTTTATGCTAAAAAGGCATCTGTTCTAATTTAAATCGTAATTTGTGGCCAAAAAAATCGTCTCACACATCTAATTTAAAATGTTTCCTTCAACAGAACTAATCTAATCTAAATCTGATCAAAATAAACTACGTTGGCCCCATTAAAAAGATTAACCTAAATTAAATATTGTGGAAATATCACAATTTATGAATCCTAAAAACCGTGACTTCTTAATATCGTGCATACATTGTCAGTGACAGCTTTGTAGGTCTCATATTTGGATGCAAAATTAATTTTATCTCTAAATTGCTGTAAGACCAAAGATAAAGCTGAGTAACTTAATATTAAATATTTAATGAAACTTGATCAGGGGCTAAGTAGTACTAACACGCAATATGATGCGACACGACACGACACTTGTGTCGGTTCCCACACAACTAGGGTACAAGACTGGGACTGAACAGTCTGATTCTAAAATGGACAAGATTGGTTCCTAGTTCCACATATTGGGAACTGACCTGTCCGATCCAACTTCCAATTTCAAGATGGGGATTAACCCACCCTAAAATTCATTAGCTGATTGAAAAGTTCCTCCATGTCACTAAAATGGAAGAACAGCCAGAGAAATTCAGTACAGCCGAAGTCGCTCACAATAAAAAGTCAGAATTGACCGAGAAATGCTCTTCATGGCCGAATAATCCTCCCTCTTACCACCCAAAAAAGAAGAAAAAAAAAAAAAACAGAAATCCTTCCTCGCAAGTGCGAGCATGAGCTGAAATCGTCCGGCTTTTGGTCCCAGATACAACTTTATTTTATATCACTTGTAAGGTATGCAGAAACCTTATGACGATAATACGAAAGGATTGTAATAAATAACTCTACTAAATTGCAATACAAGTGTAACCCTCAAAATAATTTCACAGCCATTAAAATATATTTTCTCTAGGCACACTCAAAACACTTAAAAGTGAACAAGCTTTTATAGTAACCACTGGAGTTTCGCCCCAGTGGCCACCTTTCCAACTTGGAAGGGGGGGTGGGGGTTCAAATCCCCACCTTCTTAGGGGGAATTGATGTGGGAACGATTTCATTTCAGGATTGGGTTTCGACTCCCACGCGCTCGAATGAGGCGGGACAAAAGTCTAAGAGTGAGTGTTAGAATAGAATTAGAGTATGATCGACCAAAAAAAAAAAAAAAAAAAAACTAGCTTTTATAGTGACACGCTCTCACTCAGTGGAGCAACTCTCTCTCTCTCTCTCTCACTACTTGAGCTCTATATGCTGCTCTCTCCCTTCTTTCTGCTCTGGCGCACTCTTTTTGGGCACTGGGCTCGCACAAAACGACAACAACTACAAAATATATGTATAGATGCATTAGCCGACTTGTATCCTTTGCCGACATCATCATGGAACTGAATATGGACAGAGTTTCTTCTTTGGCCAACAGCTTGCTCCTTGAAAGTCGGTAATTTAATCTTTCCTTTGTCGATTCCAACAATTCGAAGGAAGCCAAGACAGAGTGGAAGTCGGTCAGGCAATGCGTAATCCTTTGGCCGTCGCCATCGCGTCCATCTTGCTTGCCATGCTCGCACCCGGTTTCCTGAAGAAGAAGGAGAAGGAAACGATCGGGAGCACCAAACCCGACGAGCCCATTTCGGTGGAATCCGCTCCGTCGGCCTCCGGGAATGACGACGAAGTGTTCTTGAGCTTCAGGGGCATAGACACCTGCACCGGCTTCACCGACCACCTCCACAGCAGCCTCGTCGACACTGGGGGTCTCCATGTTCAGGGACGACGACGAGCTCCGCATCAGCGAGAAGATTGGCCCCGATCTTCTCCGAGCCATCAGAAGCAGTAAGATCTCGATCTCAATTCTCTCTCCGCATTACGCTTCCAGCAAATGGTTTCTTCACGAGCTCACCGGATGATTGACTGCAAGAGAGGTGAAGGGCACATCGTCTTGCCCATATTCTACAAAGCCGAGCCCGGGCATGAGCGACACCAGACGGGGAGTTTCAGGAAGGCCTTTGATAAATTTAAGAAGTATTAGGAGGCAAAGGTGGTCCAACGATGGGAACGAGCTTTCCAAGAAGTAGCAAGCTTAAAGGGATGGGAATCAGAGAGAATTGCTGACGGGTACTACTTCTTTCACTCGTGATCTTGCTTAGCTAGATCAAAAGCCTGAAAATTTTATGTCACGATCACTTTTACAGCGGAAAAAAAAAATGTTGGGTTTTCATCAATTGGCTGCTTTTTGCTTCCTGTTTATATGTGGATGTGCTTCCGCGGAGACATTGATGACCGGTTTCTTGTATTGGACCTTGCTGTTATTTCACAGACATGAAGCTGAGTTGGTAAAGATAATTGTCAGGAAGGTTTTGGGCGAGTTAAAAGGAAGCTTTTCAGTTAGACGTCTTGGAGAACTCGGTCGGGATTAGTAATCATGTGGAGGAGATTATGAGAATGTTAAATACTGATGATATTACGTTGATACCTAAAATTTGTCATTTATTTAGGATCTAATTGCATAGAAAATTAGGGATTACTATCTAAAAAAAGTAAAAAGTAAGTAAAATAAGTGATTTTCATTAAAATGCATCACGTATATTTCCATTAAATTGCATCACGTATAGACATTTGAACATTTACATTGCTAGTATTAATAATTAAAGATTTCTAAAAATTATTATTAATAATTAAAAAAAAATCGAAAACGGAATAGGGCAGGGCCAAGTTGGGCCTGCCCGGCCCCCTTTATTCTTTTTCTCTTCTTCTCTTCTTTCTTTTCACGCGGGCCAGCCCACTTCTCCTTCTTTTCTTTCCCCCGCACGGCCCACCTTTTTTGGTCCTCAGCCCGGCCCGTTCGTCTCCTCTCCTTTCTCCTCTCTCCCTTTGGCCGCTGGCTTGACGACAAACGGGGAAAGGAAGGCTGTACGTGAGGGGAGGACGGAGAGGACGCTGGCGACGAGCGTTGCGCGCGACGTTGGCGAAGGGAATGTCGTGCGGTACGGGTCAAGCTGGCGTCACGCTGGAGGAGAGAGTGACAGGACCGAGAGAGCAATAAAGAGAGAGAAGGCGAACAGGCTCTGTTTTTTGGACAATTTTCCAAGTAATATCTGCAAGTATTGATATCAAACAGTTCTGACGGCAGAAATTGTCAACTTGGAGTCTGTTGGAATGCATACATTTCTCAGGGCAGTATCCTATAATTGGCAAAAGCACATTGAATCCATACTGATGGGGCAATGTCGATTTCGGTCCTTATCACGAGGGCCATAGTGGCTCCAAGCAGTAGCCAATATTAACCCTATAACCTTTGGATAAATGTTGAATTCTTATCATGTCGCATTGCAAATGTGGCAAAATGCTTAATGATACAGACATGGGACTCACAAGTGTTTACTCATCAGCATAACCTTCAGCATTTCAATTGGTCAGGATACCTTCAGCATAACTTCCATTTCGGCCATTCCTCATGAAACCAGTTGTGAGCGGTGAGTATCTCCAGAAGAAGTCGTAGACCCAAATGTGATGTATCAGATAGATAAATTCATATTTCAACCGGTCAGGAAACCTTTCCCGTAACCCTTATAGTGGCCAGCCTTCATGTAATCGACGAGTGGCGACTGGTGAGAAACCTTGTCCTGATACTCCCTCCACCACTGCATATAGCTCTTTTTTTCGAAAAATATGTCAGGAGGAACGTCGCCCTTCTGGATCAAATCCATAACATACTCCTCAAACTCGAATAACTTTGCTACCTCTGAATCATGCGGTGCTCCGGGTCTGGGTCTGCCCAGCAGCCTGCATGACCGGATCGCCTCCTCCACATGTGCCCAAAAGCACGAATCCTCCATCACTTTTACCAATCTTGATTGAGAAGGACCATCATAATAATTTTGATGATCTTTCAGCCACTTTTCCAGCAGCTCGTAGTGTTTGGATCTTCCGCGAGTTGAGTAATTCTCTTCGCCCCTTCTGTAATGCTCTGCTATGTCTAGTGGTTCGACAATCCTCCGGTAATTTGTCCCACTATAAAGCCAACGCATCCGCAGTGGTGCACTAGCTATTTGAGGCCTCTTCACTGCATTTTCGACCACCTCCTCCCAATAGACCGTCAGGTCTGTCTTGTACTTATCAACAGTATTGTTAAGCCGTTCCTCTGCATTCTTGAATCTGTCATAGCAACCGGGACCCTTGCCGCTGGCTCTGCATATATCCATATACGCCTCCAGTAAAGACAGGCAGACTTTCATTCTGTCCAATTCCTTGGCAGGATCAAAATCCTCTCGCCGTCGCTTTACAACCTCTTGTTCATGACTGGCTATGTTTTCTATCAGAGCATGGATGCCCGCATTCTGCTGCTGTCATGACAAAGAAAGTTCCGTCAGCTAAAGTCCACTAGGGGAAAACCATTCGTAACAGTGGGGCTTTGATGTTCAGCAATTCTTTTCTTGAATAAGGATGCAAACAGTACGAGCTGATAAACTTGTCTGTTGATGACTCATTTCTCTTCTAATAATCGTTGAAGTCTGTGACCTTTTGCGAGATCTGTGGCCTTGAAATGCAAACGCTCAAAGGATGCAATACAATACATCCATAGTTTGTTATTCCACAAGTAAGCGTGAAATTAACCAAAGAAAACGAGAAATGAAAAAAAAAAAAAGAAGTTAGAATCTATGACACTTTAATTTTTTTCTTGGATTTATACCCACTTTACTGAGTCATTAAGCTCACTGCCAAAGTACAAGTCTAAATAATTATCCTTTTATTGATTATTTGATTTCTGGAAACTTTTTAAGAACTTTGGAGTTAAAACTATTTGTTCAGGACAAAAGGTTCGCTCAAGCTTCTCGACTAATTTCAGGTATTTGACCGATGGGAGTTAGTATGGGCCATCAATGTGGTTGCTGATGGCCTTCTTTTTCATGGCGTCAGAATTATAATTTGAATCACGTCCCATTCAGAGGATTCTACCCATGTCTCGCAAACGAAATCTAATGATGTGTTTCGTAAGACAAAATAAAAGAAGAGATAAGTGAATTGCATCCGAAAGTTTGTCGCAAAATTATAATTAAATCTTAAAAATTTTAAAAAGTGTAAATAAATTCTAAAACTTGTCAAGAATCTTTATAGATTGCGGATGAGCTTTAGGGGAAAATAATTCCTATAATATAGGGTTTGAAAAAGTTGTGAAAGAGAATATATTGGTCATGGAATATCATTACCCTTAAATTATTTTACAGTAGTACGACAATTAGGAAAGGTTGAATACTTGGAAAGGTTGGATATCTCTGAGTGCACATCCATTAAGAGACTGGATATTGCAAAATTGAAGTATCTGAGATTTTTTTTTTTTAAAGGTAACGTGTATATTAACTTTCACCCAAAGCGGGAATATACAAAAGAATTTATCCAAATTGAAGTATCTGAGATATTTATGAGCTTCCAAATGCAAGAATTTATCTGAAGTCCAAGGCCCTGATGTCTTGGAGTGCTTGGAATGGTTGGACATCTCTGGGTGCACATCGATTGGAACATTGCTAGACCTTTCATGCTTCAAGACCCTGAGGTTTCTGAACATCAACCACTGCGAGAAACTACATGATATTCAGACCCTGGAGAAATTCTCATCCTGCCATGGCTATATATTGATGGATGCAAGTCCCTAGAGAAACTGCGAAACCTTTCAAAATTTGAAGGTTTGATAGAGTTGGTAGTGAACGATTGTCATGAACTTCTGGATATTTCAGAGCTCAAAGAATTGAGATCATTAGAATTTATAGATATGTCAAGATGCAAGTCCATTGAGCATCTACCAGATTTGTCAATGTGCAAGAACTTGAAATGTTTGGTCGTAAGAGATTGCGAGAAACTTATTGAGCTTACAGGGCTTGGAGACTTGGACTCGCTGTGGCAAGTGGATATTTCTGGATGCAAGTCACTGAAAACAATACCGGAATTACCTGGAACATACATCATGCAGAATTATGGAGAACCTATGCTCCATCCCGTGTATGGGACTATCACTTTCAGCTGATAGGCTGCATATAGTTCTATCTGCCACGTCGAAGTTGAGAGAGTAAAAAGAAGGTGATCACCCATGCCCTGTTGACATCTATTTCTTGTCTTTTAATAGTGTCATGTGTATCAAGAAGTGAATTTTCCTTCATCGCTTTTTCTGTTGTCTTTTCTTTCCACTCTATTTCAAGCAATGGAAAGAAGTTGATGCCCTGGCAATTGTTCATTTCTAGAGGGGAACTGCTGCGCCCAGTTGGAAACCTTCTCTAAATATGTTTGATATCATCATGGGCCGACAACTCCAGTTCTTAATCTTCAACACAAGATTGATTAGTGATGTGCATGTACAGACACTTCGGAGGTTAATCTACTTGGATACCTGATATGTCGTGTTTGTTCCAGTAACACAGGGAACAGGTGACTAAAGTGGAACATCTTCTGATGAATTTTTATGTCAGAGTTGTTGATTTATATATGCTGTTACTTGCCTTATCGTTATGAAAATTAACTTATCACTACATTCCATTTCTTGAATTGTTAGCAGGATTCATGCGGTTTATAGAGGCTCTATCTATAATTTGTTTGGGATTGACTACATATTGCAGCTTTCTGTGGAAGAATGTCAAGTGTAGAATGTTATAGATGAAGCCAAATATTTGTTTTTAGGGGCTTTTTTTGTCTTTTCTATTAGATTTCCTTTTAGGTTAAAAGTGGTATCTTTATATTAGTGATGGTAAGACCCTAGTTGTCAAGACGCTGAAAAAGGAAATAGAGAAGCAAGAAAAAAAGAGAAGAAAAAAGTGAGTTTTTTCTTGATAAGGGTTCTCAATTTGTTGTGCCCGATCTTGAGAGAGGATCATCGTTGTATTCCAAATTTTTCGAAGTCTAGTGAATTCGCAGAGTGCCTCTGCGCGGAGACGTAGCCCAGGTTTGGGTGAACTTTGATAACAAATTTTCTGGCGTGTTCATCTGATTCTGTTCTTTTATTACTATATTCTGTCTGGTGAATTGTTTGCAAGTGTTATTTTTGTGGAATCGACGTGCGATTTCATAACAACTGGTATTAGAGCCTAGGTTGGCTAATTGAGAACATCGATGGTGTTTCGGTGACGTTCGATTGAAAGCAAACAGGATGGCAGAAGATAAAATCAGAATTGATAAGTTCAATGAAGAGGATTTCGGATGGTGGAAACTATAAATAGAGGATTATCTTTATCAAAAAGATCTCTATGCACCACTTGAGGGTTGAAAACCCGAGATGGCGGAAGTGGATCCGACAGTAGAAGTCGAATGGAAAATTCTTGATCGAAAGGCATTATGTGCGATTCATCTAGGGTTGACGAAAAAGACAGGTTACCACATCGCGAAAGCAAAAACTGCAAAAGAAGCCATGGATATTCTAACGAATATTTATGAGGAGCCGTTCACATTAAATCAGGTATTTTTGCTTAAGAAACTGATTAATATGAAGTTATCTGATAGAGGTTCTATGGCAGAGCATATTAATAGTTTCACGCAGGTCACGGATCAATTGGAATCTGCAGGCATAAATTTAGATATGAAGCTTCAAGCTTTATTATTTTTATGTTCTATTCCAGAAAGCTATAATACCGCAGTACAGGGAATTTCAAGCACCATGAAAGATGATTTAACTCTTGATGATGCTGTGAGTAGTATCATGGATGAAGAGATGTGAAGGAAAGTCTCGGTGGAGATAATTTTTCTGCATCTACATCTTCAATAGCACTTGCAGTGGAGAACCGTGGAAGAAGTAAAAGTAGAGGAAATTTCAGTGGTCGTGGTAGATCACAATCAAGAGGTAAGAGACAGGTTACAAAAGATGAGTGTTGGTTTTGTGACAAAACCAGACACTGGAGGTTTCAGTGTGAAGCCTACAAAAAGAAGCAGTAAGATGAGAATCAAGGTGCTAATGTAGTTAGCGATGAATCTTTGCTAGATAACTTGTGTTTGTCTGTAGGGTTTGACTTGACAACAGATAAATTGTTTATTGATTCTGGCGCTTCTTTTCATTGCACCTCGCAAAGAGACATATTTGATGATTATGCCAATGAAGATTTTGGACAAGTGGTTGTGGGAAACAGCTACATGTGTCCAATTGTTGGGAAAGGAATCGTGACTGTGAACGTCTCAGGTGGATGACGTCTAGTTTTGCGTGAAACTAGGCATATTCCGGAATTAAAGAAAAATCTTATTTTAACTAGTAAACTTAACCAAGAATGTTTGGTAATAACCTTTGGCTGCGGAGAGTGGAAGATAACCTCAGGGGTAAGAATAGTAGTAAAGGGAAAGCGTACGGGTACACTTTACCTTCTCCAAGAAGACAATATCAGTGATATGGTTGCAACTACAATGGCTACAGGTAATTTATCTACTCTTCGGCATTATCGTTTGGGACGTCTTGGTGAAAAAGGTGTAAAACAATTACACTCAAGAAAATTACTCCCAGGTTTGCAAAAAGTTGAGTTAGATTTTTGTGAGAGTTGCATTTATGGAAAACAGAAGATTGTTAGTTTTCAATTGAATGGGCGACAAAATAAAAGCCAGATGTTAGAGTTGATTCATACTGATGTATGGGGACCTGCTCAGGAACTCTCTTATGGTGGTAAGAGATATTTTGTCACATTCATTGATGATGCAACAAGGAAGACTTGAGTTTATGCTCTTAAAGAAAAATCAGAAGTATTCGGGATGTTCAAAATGTGAAAGACTATGGTAGAAAAAGAAACGGGTTATCGATTAAAGCTCTGAAGTCTGATAATGGTAGTGAATACATAAGTAAAGAATTTGCAGATTATCTGAGTCAATAAGGCATACATGGGTTAAAGACTGTTCCTAGAGCTCCTCAAGAGAATGATGTAGCTGAAAGAATGAACATAACTATTCTAGAACGTGCGAGATGCATGAGACTACACGCGGGTCTCCCGCTACACTTATGGGCTGTCACAGTTGATGCAGTTGTTTATCTTATCAACAGAAGTCCATCTAGTGCATTGGATGGAGAAATACCACAAGAGCGGTGGTCAGGTAAAAAGATTAATTATTCACATCTAAAAGTGTTTGGTTGTATTGCATATGTTTTGATTGACAGGGAGGATAGGAAAAAACTTGATGCTAAGTCCCAGAAGTGCGTCTTTATCGAATACAGTGGCAACGAGTATGGTTATAGGTTTTGGGATTATGAGAATAACAAAGTCATAGCATGAAAAGGTAGTACAACCAGAATATGTTGAATTAGACATAATGCCCGTGAAGATGTTTCCAGTAGATCAAAGTTCACCTGAAAGAGAGGTTCAAGATGAGCCTATTATCAATGAAGAGGTAGTTCAAGAAGAACACAGTGATTTGGAGCAAACGAATGACCCTGAAATACTTGTCTTGAGAAGGTCTACACGTGTGAGAAAACCAAAGGTAATTTTTGATCCATTAGCTAATACCGTTCGAGCCATGTCTTATATACTGATTCGGAGAACCGAAGACTTACGATAAGGCAAAGGCAGACACGTCTCACTTGCAGTAGGAGTGTGCTATGAAAGACGAGATGAGCTTGTTACTTCAGAACAAAACTTGGGAGTTGACCAAGTTGCCCACAGGTAAAAAATCTTTATTAAACAAATGGGTGTACAGGGTTAAGAATGAAGCAAATGGTAGTATTAGATACAAGGCGAGACTTGTAGTCAAGGGCTTTTCTCAAAAAGAAGGGATCAACTACTTCGAGATATTTTCACCTGTAGTGAAAATGACATCAATTAGAGTTCTGCTAAGTATAGTTGCAGTGAAGGATCTTCATCTTGAGTAGTTAGACGTAAAAACGGCGTTTTTACATGGTGACTTAGATGAAGAATTATACATGGCACAACCTAAGGGTTTTGAAGTCAAAGGTAAGGAGCACATAATATGTCGCTTGAAGAAAAGCTTGTATGGCTTGAAACAAGCTCCGCGGCAATGATACCTAAAATTTGATAGTTTCATGCAAGAAAAAGGATTTGCACACTGTGAGTCTGATCACTGTGTTTATTTTCGCAAATATGATGATTGTGACATTGTGTATCTATCTTTATATGTGGATGGCATGCTTGTGGCTAGTTCCAATATGAAGAGAATCGTAGAAGTGAAAAAGATGTTATCATCACAGTTTGCTATGAAAAACCTGGGAGAGGCCAAGAATATTTTAGGCATGAAAATCATTAGGGATAGGAAATATAAGAAATTATGGTTGTCGCAGGAAGACTATGTGAACAAGGTGTTAAAGAGATTTAACATGGACAAGGCAAAATTGGTTGCAACTCCTCTAGCGAGTCACTTCAAACTTTCCAAGGATATGTGTCCAAGCACTCAGGCTTTGAAAGATAAGATGGCGATAGTTCCATATGCATCAGTAGTGGAGAGTTTGATGTATGCCATGGTGAGCACGAGACCAGACATTGCACATGCAATGGGAGTTGTGAGTCGATATATGCAAAACTCAGGTAGAGAGCATTGGAATACAGTTAAATGGATATTGAGATATCTAGCAGGTACTTCCAATTACTCACTTTGTTATGGTGATACATCTCTAGAGTTGCAGGGTTATGTAGATGCAGATCATTCAGGTGATCGAGATAGTGGTAAGAGTACCACTGGATATGTCTTTACAGTTGCAGATATAGCAGTGAGTTGGGTATCTCAACTACAAAAGGTAGTGGCTTTATCGACAACAGAGGCAAAATATGTAGCAATTACAGAAGCCTCCAAGGAAATCATGTGGTTACAAGATTATATGAAGGAGTTACATCGAAAACAGCTAGTTAGTACACTGTGGAATGATAGTCAAAATGCAGTGCACTTAGCAAAGAATGCAGCTTATCACTCAAGGATTAGACATATCAAGAAGCGTCATCACTTTATCAGGTCAGCATTGAAAGATAATGAGTTAAAGTTACAGAAGATTGATGGCTCGAAGAATCCAGCTGACATGATGACCAAGGTAGTAGACAGAGAGAAGCATATTTTCTGTACTACTACCATTGGTATTACTCCATGTTGATTGATGAGGAGTATCGCAGAGGCACAAGTTTTTCAACTATTATTTTTTGAAGAAGATGGATACAAAGTTGCTTGGTGCTTGGGTATATTTGTTTTCAGGTGGGAGATTGTTATAGATGAAGCCAAATATTTGTTTTTATGGGCTTTTTGTCTTTTCTATTAGATTTCCTTTTAGGTTAAAAGTGGTATCTTTATATTAGTGATGGTAAGACCCTAGCCGTCAAGATGCTAAAAAAGGAAATAGAGAAGCAAGAAAAAGATGAGAAGAAAAAAGTGAGTATTTTCTTGATGAGGGTTCTCAATTTTTTTTGTGCCCTAATCTTGAGAGAAGATCATTGTTGTATTCCAACTTTTTCGAAGTCTAGTGGATTCGCAGAGTGCCTCTGCGCGGAGACATAGTTCAGGTTTGGGTAAACTTCGATAACAAATTTTCTAGCGTGTTCATCTGATTCTATTCTTTTATTACTATATTCTATATAGTGAATTGTTTGCAAGCGTTATTTTTGTGAAATCGACGTGCAATTTCATAACATAGAAGACATTGCCAAATTTTGGAACACTTCTCCAGCTTAGAGCTCGGAAATTTTTCCAAGTTTATAGGAGAGATGAATCTCGAACAATTAATATCCCTGGCTATATTGAAGTGCAACAAGCAAAGCTTCATTCGACTTTCCCTGAGGAGCCGGCATTATCTCCTAAATATCATTAAGGAGCTTTCCTCTTTTTCCTTTCATCATAATATTATGCCTGAGAACGTTCCTCGATTTCATTATCGGACCATTATGCAATCAGTTTTGAATGAAGAACTAGAGTTCTTTTTCATTGTGCTATAACAGTGACACTACTTGCAGGAACATCCACGCCTGGTGAAACCTATTCTTCATTTTATCTCGATACTTTCTACACATTCCATGTAAATGAGCAAGGGTTAAAGACTATTCTAAATCGAGTTAATAACTAGGGCAGCTGCTTGATCGCTACTTTTGCTCATGGTTTTAGTTTGCTTCCTTTGGGGCTTCATTTCTGGGAGTGATTCTTTTCCAAAATGTGTGTCAGCCAGCCTCTCCATTTATAAGCTGAGAACTGTAGGATCTGTGGTCGTGGGAAGAAGGAAATGAATCGTGATGGTATCAATCCAGAGAGTGAAAACTGCGTTGTATCTAGTCCGTCTATTCGCTTGTCAAACATTCTAGTGTTTAATGTAAGTTCATAATGTAAGAGAACAAGATTTATTTACCTACTCGTGTGTCAGTCGCCATGAATTGACCAGGAAGACACCAAGCAGCAAAACTATGCTCCGATTTGCCTTTTCTTTCTTTCTTTGTTTTATTCTGGTTGCCCCGATTAGTTCAAGGAACAAGGAGACTCCCCAGAACTTATGGAAAGCTAGCTGCCCTGTCGAAGGAAAGCCTTCTGACATAGCCACTGGTATTGTGTACCAGTAACTGGAAATCAGATGTGGCGAGAAAATTTCTTTCTAAGACAGAGATGCAATTGGCAAGAGTAACTCCCCCCATTCTGGATTGAGAAAGAAGAAATTAGAGTGGAACTGAGTATTTTGCATCCTCTGACACAGGAAGAAGCCCGAGAAGTTCACTACATATCTATAGAAATTTTTTGAGAGATAATCATTTCTGTCTGAGTGGACCAATTTAATCTTTACACAGCAAAGCATATGCTCGTCACTTTTAGTTCATTTATTAGTGATCTTCTATCTGTTCTAGCTTGTAATTTTCTCAACAAGAAGGAAAGGGGAAAGTGTTAGAAAAGTTTGAAACCTTTTGTATTGGTACTAATTTAGTTTTAAACATTTTATTGATGCCAATTTAGTCTTAATCATTTTGACTTAGTTCTGGCGAGGCTCGTTGGCCACTATGTGAGGACTAGGAAGCCCTCGTCGACCGTCGGATCCCTTGCTTGGCGAGTGGCGAGGATGGCCTCGCCCAAGTGGCTAGCGAGTCTCGGTAGTCATTGTGGGTTAGAAAAACAAAGAAGGTAGAGAAGAAAAAAAAAAAGAGAGAAAAAATTAATAAAAAAATTTGAAATAATTATTATTAAAAATTATTTATGTCAGTGTTGGCAAACAGCAAGCATCTATGTCGGCACCCATTGGCCTGTTGGACTAAATTGACATAATTGCAAAATGTTTAAAATTGAATTAGCAAAAAAAAAAAAAGAAAAAAATTCAGAACTGAATTGACACAAGTATAATATGTTTAGGACTTTTTTGATAATTTTTCCCAGATAATCAATACAAACAAAATTCATTTCATCTTTACCAAAAAAAAAAAAAAGAAAACAAAATTCATTTCATCAAGCATAAAATTACACAAGACAATGTTAGGGGTCTAACTTTAGGCTCAAAGTTCCGACCCGCCAACACATCTTAATAAATGCAATCAAAATATATATCGATATAACCTAAGGTCTAACACTGAATATCATGCATTAAAACTATATAATAAAATTAATTACCCACAAAAATTTGCATCCCCATTAACCCTACCTTGGATAGGTTATCCAAGGATGACCACAAGAAATCAATGTGAGGCGGAGGCGTGGCCATCAAGGAGGTGCGACCGGGAGTAGCGGTAACGACGAGGCGGTGTCGGGGCACTGGAGGGGCTGCTTCGCGGTGGCTGGGCAGGCAAGACTGCTTTGCAGACAATGTTGGTGCACGTGTTGAGGAGCCGGAGCTTGCTGGTTAGGAGCACGAAGATGGATGGTAACCACTAAAGGCAGTTGCTCAACACATCGGATATGCTGGCGGATAGTGGGGCTACAGAGACTACCGAGGCTATGAAGGCTACTGGCAAGCGCCGGGAAATCTGCAAAGAAAAAAGCCCAGCGCTACGGAACTTCGTGGATGAGTTGGACGTAGCTGTAGGGACCATTCGAGGGGTTGAGACTCGCCAAGATGGTCGCTGATGGTCTTTCGGCGCTACAGGGATCGTCGGTTAGGAGCTAGGACGTCACCAAGGCGATGGAATCAGCTACCAGGCGTGGCGGTAGGAGCTGAACTGGGGGTTGCCGAAGTCAGGCTTGCTGCACGAAGACGTTGGGAAACCTGGGAGTCCGTCGGGGAAGCTGGAGGTGATGCTTCTGGTGTCGGGTGGAGCAGCGTGAAGTTCAGCAGCAATGGCGCGGAGGCAAGGTGGCACACAGCGGCAGGAGATGGGACGGTAATAGCAACCTCGGAGGAGGGAGAGCTTGTTCTCCTTATGGCGTCCCACCGGTGTAGTTTCTTTTGTACTGTGAGCCTCTCTCTATATTGTTAAATCTCTAATGTGAACCTTTAACGTGTTTATCTTTTAACGTGTTTATCCTTTAATTTCGAGAAAAAAAAGAGTGCTTATTTAGGTATAAGATTAGGTATCTTCTCAAAATGTCACTTTCCAATTTTGAATCAAAAGAGTATATCAATATCAACTGAGGAAACCACTGGGGGTCCACCCCCCTTCCAAGTTGGAAGAGGGGGTTGTGGGTTCAAATCCCCACCTTCTCGAGAGACGTGGGGTGAGGACGATTTCATTTCAGGAATAGGTTTCGACTCCCACGCCCTACAATGAGGCAGGGCAAAAGTTTGAGAGTGTGTGTTAGAGTAGGATTAAAGTAGGACCGACAAAAAAAAAAAAAAAAACATCAATTGAGGAAATTAAGATATCGCCTTCTACTTATCTCTATATAATTAATATTCCAAGGACAACGTCTTTGTTTCCTCCAACGCTGATCATATAATGCAATCTTTCCTAGTTCAGCACCCGCCATGTGCAATCCACATGCAAATTTCGGCCATTATAGGTCTACAATGGGCTTGGACAAATTCCATGTCCCTATGGGCTTAGTCTCAAAATTTTAGTTGAGCTCAAAGCCTCCCTACCTAAACCCATTCAAACGCAGTCCAATTAGAATGTAGTTTATGCGGGCTTAGCACTATTAAAATGCTCATAAATGCAAATTAATAATATCTTTGTTTAATATCGAGGCCGATTTATAATTTTCTATGCAATAAATGACTAAATGGGGTCGTCAAAATTTAGGTACTAATAGCTAAAATTTAAGCATCAACACTATTGTTTTTGCATAATTACATTAAGAAGTCATAATTAAGAAATGCATACGTCATATTATTATCAGTTTTAAAAGTTTGCAGAATGCTTGTTACATTTGATGGTAGTAATGCTATGCTTTTGCTTACTTAGTCATTCAGATTCATTAATCTTTTGCAGTAATTTATTTACCTCTTTTGATCATTAAGTGTTACATTATTGATTGCACATTCGAATAATCATTCATCACACATTAATTTTTTAAGATTAAAACTAAATGATTGTTTTTATAAGAACACAGATTACATAAACCCATCCTCATAAATTCGATGTTGTCATCAAATCCTCCATGCCGAAACTCATCAAGTGCACATCAAAATAGATGCTCTTGTAGATAGTCAACTAGAAAAGGAGAAGGAAAAGGAAAAAGAGAAGGAAAAGTAAAAAAGGCCGAGATAAGGACGCGAAGAGGACGATGGGCTCTCGTGTCGATGTAGCACCCGACTCAAAGCTACCGGGTAGATTTACGTTTAAATTACCCTCTTCATTCACGCTTAGCGAACCTCCAATATAATTCTTGCAAGGGTCATTCCTCATGAAACCAACAAGTTGTGACTGCGAGTTGTGAGATAGTCCCAACATCTCATACTCCCTCCACCATTGCATATAGTTGCTCTTCTCCAGAAAGATGTCCGGCGAAACCGCGTAATCCTTGATCAAGTCCATAACATCCTCCTCGAACTTGACTAACTTCTCTCTTTCGGAAACGTCTGGTGATCCTCCATTGTCCAGCAATCTGCATGACGGGATGGCCTCCTCCACGCGTGCCCAAAAGAACGAGTCCTCCGTCATGCGAGACTCGATGTTTTCCAATTTCGAATTCAAAGGCCCGGCCCACTCCCTGCCATTTTTTCTTGATGCTGTTTTAGCCATTTTTCCAGCAGAAGGTTGTGTCTGGATTTCCTTGCTTTATGTAATCTTTTCGGCCTCTTTTGTAATGCTCTGCTATGTCCAGAGGTTCGACTATCCTCCGGTAGTTTGTCCCTCCGTAGAGCCAACGGGTCCGCAGTGGCGTGCCCGATAAGTGAGGCTTCTTCTCCGCTTCGTTGACTACATGCTCCCAGTAATTCGTGAGGATTGTCTTGTACTTATCAACTCCACTGTTGCGTCTTTCTCGTGCATTTTTGAAGCTGTCATAGTAACCAGGACCCTGGCCATCGGCTTTGCATACCTTCATGTACCACTCCAAGTAAGCCAGATACACCTTCATTTGGTCCAACTCCCTGGCAGGATCAAATGCCTCTTTTTGTGATACTATTACTCCTCATTCATGCTTTACTATGTCCCCTATCAAAGCATCACTGTCCTCATCCTGTTGCTATCATCCACTCATCATCACTGTCCTCATCCTGCTGCTGTCATCCACTCATCGCAATGAGAGTCCGCTTGTCAAGATATCGATCCAATTTTCTGAAATAGTCAAGTATGCATAGATATTTATGGAATACATGTAAATACCAAGATAACTCTAAAATATGATATGTTGGCAAAATTTCAGTCAATGGCCTTCTAGGAAAGTCTGCGGCCTCTTTTCCATGCATCAAAATCTCGTAAAAATCACTTTTCGTAATACTACTTCAGCTTGTCCCAATTATTCCACTAAGGTCTTTTTCAAAACCAAATAACCAACCTTATTTATTCAAACTTTGTAAATTAAGGAAAAAAAAACAAAACAACAAAACAAAAGCTACCACCAGTCGATTAAAATAAAAATTTGGAAAACATTCGTAGCACTTAGAAGCTTACAACTTCAGCAAGTATTCCTTTTTTATTTTTCCTGCTGAAGTTCTGAAAAAAAAAAAAAAAAAAAAACCTACC